>LR746272.1:7156826-8359326 GCA_902729315.2 Spirodela intermedia
CTCAACTCAATATCCAGTACTTAGCAAGCATGTGTTGGATTTATGTTTCCAATGAACAACTACTAAATATCTACGTCTCAATGAATCTATATGTTGAATATAGCAATCAACTATTGAATATTAAGTCTCAATGAGCATATGTGACAGATCTTATGACCTCAATGATCAATTATTGAATAACCAAGCCTCAACAAACCCATGTGCTAAATGTTGAGGCTGTTGAGGTTTCACCAAACATAAGAACTAAGTTTAGAACAATTTAGAGTTATTATAGATTTAACCCATAGCTTACTTTGTTTAAACCCATTGCCCTTAGTTGAGGAATCATCCAAGATATGATGGAGTCAATAAAGACTTGAGCACAATTACTTTTCCATCTCTTTTCATGCTCAATAATGTAAATCTTAAACTTGAACTCCTTGAAGAAAGAAAGTGACCATGAAAGCTCTCTATTATTTTCTCCATATGTCTTGCTCAAACCTTAATGTGGGCTGAAATGCCCCTTCTATTTGCAGAATATTGGGCCATCCAATCTTTGTTGCAATAGGTAGATAACAATTCATTTTGGGTTACATATGGGCCCAAAGTTCAAACTCTATATATGTTTGTTAACCTTATGAAAATCATAACAATGCAAAATCATCTAATTTTGATGTGTCATTTGTCATATCGTGTTCCTCTTCCAATTAGCTTTTCAATTAATACCTAATGTTAATAATTATGACACAAACTTGAATAAAAAAACAGTTTAACTATCTAAAGTATCAATATGAGTAATTTTTCCATTTAGTGAATTTATCTTGGTTTAACTATCTATTTAATCTATAATGATTTACACACAATGAAACAAATTATATAATCATCTAGACATTACTATATTACCTAGTGTCATCATCAAAATAAACAAGGCTCTCAAAGCCAACAATTTTTTTTCATGTTTTTATCCAAATATTGCCATTGATTTTAAAGCATTAATCTTAGACCTCTTCATCAGAAGCCAAGTCCTTGTCAAGGTCAGCTTTAGGGTTCAATCATTTAGTACAAGACCAAAGTCTCCATTTCTTCTTTAATACATTAAGTATTTTGATTTGACAACTAGAAATAAAAGAAAATTTTCATCATAAATATGTTCTTAGTACACTAGTAGTTAATGAAGATATAACTATTACATCGCATTTATTGTTTATTTAATAGAAATTTTTAGATATCAATTTATATGAATAAAGAAAATTGATTACATCCCATTATCTATGAAGATGTACAAATAAATAAAATTGAATTAGAAAGATAAGAAAGTATTTGATTGAATATAAATGTATATATCAAAAGGTAAGAAATGATGCTTCTTTCAAACCTTGGTTGTCACCCAAAAACTTCATGAATCTGGAGCAAATTTTCTAGCTCAAACATGTTGGAAACTAAAAGAGAAATAAAGACTGCATAGAGCAGAACTCAGATTAAGGATGATTAATCTCTCTCCTCCTCTCTCTTGTTCATATCATGTACATGGAAATATGTAAGGCCCAACTAGTACAAAAACCAAAGTCAAAATTTGGTCAAAAGACTAATTTCGGTGCCTTTTTAGTGATAATGAGGTGCAGCACAGTTTATTCCTATAAAATGTTAACCCCATCTTAACCATTATGGTTAATACTTTAATTGAGATTCCAAAGCTTCATGAGATGTCTTGGTGCCTTCTTGCCTTCTCAACTATTGGCAAGTTGGTTTGATCAATTTCTTTGAGTCTTTTTTAGTATTTCATCATCATTACGTTCACCATCTTTAATTTCTCTCTCTTCTCTTCTAGTATCTTATAAACTTTTGTTACTACTTGATATAGGGGATCTTTTATGGATCTAATTGATGATCTGGTACTTCTAAGACTTGCATAACAAAGTTATATTAATTCTCAAGGTTTAAAACCTTATATTGACATGTTAGATTGAGATAAAAACATAGTTATATTGACATGTTAAATTGGTAGAAATTTCTAAAACATTCAATTTTAAGCATAACTTCCTAATTTCTCCCCATAAAATGATTCTTATGTATTTTAACTTAAATTTATAATAGCCTTAACTTTTTAATGCAATGTTCATATATATTTGTCATGAATTACATCATAATAATTTGGCTTTATCAAAACATAAGAAAGTATTTTTAAGAAAAAGTTATAGAAAATAACAATAAATTGCCTCAAGCCTTGCACAAGTCAAGCTTAAGTTGACTCAAGTGAGTCAACTAAACTATTAGCAAGTCAATTTAATGAAAGAAAAAAGTAAGTTTTATATCTAGATTCAGATATGATTCACCATCTAAACTTGTTGACAAATATCAAGTAGCCATAAGATTTGCAAACATCAACATCAAAGTATCAAAAAATTAAGGACCATGCATATTGACAAATCTTACAATAATTAAATCTCACATCTTTGAATTCCAAACATCTAATTCTTAGGTTCTATAACTTATGTCCAAACACTTCAAGTAACACAATCATGATGCATCAAATTAGTTAGTTCATATTCTAAAGTGCATCACTTTTAATTAATTCTTAGAACAAGTGGTATAGTATCCAATAAGTCTTCATTATCATGAGTTAATAATTAATAAATAATATAATTTTAGTTTTAACTTATGATAAATAGACTTATATTTGTGTTAATTTGTAAAAAATGATTTTTAGTTGGTTAATGTGATTTTTTAGTTAATTATGTGATTTTATATGAATTTATATGATTTTTCTAATCTTATTTTTGAGATAAATGAAGAAAAAAATAAAAATAAAAATATAGAAAAATGGGGGGACCCGTTAGCTAGCTATGCCTGCAAACGCAGTTAGGGGGAGCCGCGAGTAGAGGCTCAAGTGGCTATGGACCGATGGGGGCACGTGTGTGCCACTCTCCTTCCACATCACCAATGGCCAGTCGATTGTGAGACAAGAAGTGATTGTATACATGAGAAATGGACTTATTACTTCTAAATCTTATATTACTAGATATTCAACCAAAACTTTAACGTACAACTAATGTGGGACTAAACTCGCATCACATCTTCTCTAGAATGATTTTGTTTATTTTAATACCTAAAATACCCATTAAGCATAATAGTGATATATCATGATGACATCACTTTATAAGGGTATTAGAGTACTTATTTTAATCTCTCTCATGTAGGTGAGCGATTGTCACGAGTTCAAATCCTACCAGAGTCAAAACTTATATTTTTATCTAATTAAATTGTGACTTTTCTATAGATCGCTGGTGAAAGATTAAATTGTCAGAATCGTTGGATCATCGACAAAAATCATGTTAATGTGATTTGCGGATCATTGTTACTAAAATTATTGAACGATTTACGATAAAAGAATGGTAAATTCATCGAGTAAATTATCTTTGACTGATCGACGAACAAGTTGTCGTCGAGAAAAGGACGATCCATCAAGAGACAAGTCATCACCTTCTAAGAGCGTACTAGATGCAATGAAAAGTCTTCTTTTGTTGTGTAAACTTGAAGATGAAGCTCTTTGACACACACCCTACCTCTATTAAGCTCTTTTTCGTCGAGTGACAGCTACTAGAGAGCCGTAAAATTGTTATTTTTCTATTTTACCAAGTGACAATCGTCGGAGATAATTCGATGACTCATTTTATTGATCTCTAGACCTCACAAAAAGATCTAGAGATTACCTACGTCCTCCTTGTTCAAAGAGAGCCTTTAAGACCATTGACACTATATGACAATCCTCTCGAATATTCAAGATTTTGATATATTACCAATGCATCGCTGCCGCGACACCAAAACTTTATTTTCTTGCTTTCAACTTAATTTTCACTTCATTTAGTGATTATTTTTTCTGATTTAAATCTACCAAACAATTTTTTATTTAATTATGATTTTTTCGATTTGTACAGATCTTAATTTGATCAATTAAATCATGTGTAATCACTTACATAAGAATTATTAGGCTGAACACTATTTCCACCCAATTTGCATTCGTTGGGCACTGATGTCAAGATGACGTCCTCACCCTTATTTCTCTTTTTCACAATTTTTTTTTATTTCTTAGTATAAAATTTATGAAAAATCATATTCTTTAAAAACAATTCTAAAAATTACTTGATATTATATTACATCACTGTGATCGACTTGGAAATTTTTCACTATTTTTAAAACTTTTATTGAATTAGAATTAATATGTTTTTTAGAAATACTTCTAAATATCTAAAAATTAGTATTTTATAGTTTTATAAATTTTAAATTTACGTGATTTATTATATAATGATTAAGTCATGTCAGTACTCATACTTTTACTAGCCTCTTACATACGTAGTTGATCAAAGAATCACTTCTTTCAATAGTAAGTGTCATTTGTATGTTAAATATTTTACATCTTTACATGTAAAGCCACAAAAGGGGAGTGTTGGTAATAAAGGAAATGTAAGTTATTACATTTATGCCTAATATGAAAAAATAGACATAAGTCTAGCACATGATAGATTTTATTGAAAAAATAGTAGAAACCAAAGGTAAAAGCTCCTCATAACATGACCTAGGTTTGGAAAGGCTAAACCACTATATGGAAAAGTGTTTTTTTTGTTTGTTGTTGAATCAAAAAAATTATAAATAGTCAATTCACCCTCCCATCTTGTCACATCATCAATACCTATTTGAAACTAACATTGAATGAATGATCAGCTCTCTCTCACACTCACACACGCCCTCCCTCCCTCTTTCTTTATTTGCATCTGTTTGTTTCTCTCTCTCTCTCTTTCTATCTCTATCTCTCTAGCTCTATACACATACATACATATAATGAGCATTGTTCAAGATTTCATAAGGATTTGTCCCATGGTCTATTTTTTTCTTCTCATAGACATTAGATAATTTTAACTTTGAAAAAAAGTCATTTCTCTCTTAACTCTTCTCTTTTTAGTTTTAAAAATTCATTATAAACTATTTTTTGATAACCAAACAAATAAGTAATAGTGAAAGAATCAAATGAAGGTTTGTAATTATGATATTCATGACAACTATTGATCAGTACATAGTTGGATGAATCAAGAGAGGATAAATTAATTCCTAAATTTATTATAATTAAATATTATAATTTAACTTAATTTAATTTAATTATAAATTAATACTTAAAATAAATTTCTTAGTTATTATTTAAATATGAAATGACTCATGCATAATTTTTGGGCATATGATTTAAGAGTGGTTGTATCAAACTCTTTTAGCCTATCTAACCTTAAAGAATCCATTTCAATTTCACTATTTCTGCATTTGAATTCACTTGATTATCTTGGGATTAGGAATTCCTTACACTACCAAGTTTGACAAGCCTATAACACTACCGAGAATATTAGAAACTAACAATCATATATCTCACTCATTCAATGCATATCATAGGTGTCCAAAAGTGTCTCAATAAATCCACATATCATCAATCAGATCAAGAATAATAAACTAATTTTGAAATGAGATTTACCACTACCTTAAGCTGTCATTTGACTTGTCATAATTTTTTGAAAAATTGAGAAGATTCAGGGTAATGGAGGGAGCACTTGATACTTTTTTTTCATCTGAACAGTTTTTTTTAATCAGTCTTGATCTTCGTTGTGAATCTTTAAGACTTTGAGAGGAGTAATGAAGAGGAGGAAGCCCTTGAAGTACTTACTACCATTTGAATTTTTTTTTCAATTTTCATGCCTTAATCTTGGGTCAAGCTGCCCCTTTTTCAACACTTAAAATTAGATCTGTCTAATTTTGGGTTGTAATGACGCTTTTACCTAAGCATGTTCTCATTTCGGTCCCAAAGTCCTTTACCTTACTAAATTGATGCCTTGCACTCAATCGTGGGTCGCACCTCAGTGAGCTGAGTCCTCAACCTTAATGGGCCAAACCTAAAAAGACTAATAAATAGAAAATTGTATAATCTTGTAAAAATCATATAAAATCAAATGCTTGATATTTTCATCATCTGTTTGAAGTCTTAATTTCTTGTGGAATACAACTTGCTACTAAGCACCTGTAATAAATTTCTGTAAAGTATGGTTTCCGACAAAAATACCAATCTCATTTAATTAATTTCATGAAATATATATATAGATATATATTCTGCTGATTGGAACAGATCCCCTTCCACTCACAATTTCTCCATAATCATCATAACAATATTGAGTTAATCAATTACTCAAAAAATATCAACTCCCTTACAAAAATTGAATAGTAAATTAGATACATCATATCGGCTCAAAAAATATGTGATTTTATAAAAGCAAATATCCCTCTTTTTTATTCCTTTTCATAAATAATTAAATATTGAAAAAATGTATTGAGGAACAACTAAAGTATTTAAGTAAGATTATCTCCATTCAAAATTATGAGATTAACATCTTCCAAATTGACGCAGGGATGGGCCCTGATAGAGAATTGTAGCTGAGGTCAGAGCCCACGAGGCTCCTGAGACCGCTGATCAGCTGGCTCGGTATCAGCCCAGAGAGCGAATTGTAGCTGAAATCAAGGTGCACGAGGGCGGACAAGCTGGCGATGGTCCCGGATATGATCCCCTGGAGGCGGTTCTGAGGCAAGGTGAGGACTTGCAGAGACCTCAGGGAGGAGATCTGCGGAGGGATTGGCCCGGTGAGAGCCGGATTCGATTTCAGGCTCAGCTGCTGCAGAGCGGTGGTGAGCGCCGCCGGGATGGAGAAACTGGTTTGTGGCTCCTGAAGCAGTCGAAGAAGAAAGCCGACTGGAGATAAGGGAGAGATAAGATCCGAGAGGGAAATGTGGCGGCCTTGTTACAGCTGCCATTGAGAGGCCTTCCAAACTGGAGCCTCGTGACATGGAGCCGACCGTCCTCCTCCACGGTGCATTCAATGCCAGGCCATTAAGGACCAACTAGGGTAGAATATTTTTTAACTATCCTTTGCATGACATGTATCCTTTATCCATGAGAGAGTGAAATAGAGATAGAATAGTGTGAATGTACGTCCATCTAGCCCAACTTGATATTTTGAAGTTTGAACCAAACATGCAACTTTGTAAGTTCTACTCTAACATTCTATATTGAAGGCATATAACTAGTGCTCAAGAAAAATATGAATCATAGATGGCATCATTTGATTTTTTTGATTCACATTCTTGTAAAGCTTCATAGTAGTAAAAGAATATCGCAAGACATTAGTACTATTCGTGCTCTTCCGAATTGAAAACTGCTAATCTAGATCGTGTTACGTATGAAGCTTCTAGATTAGCTCAACAACACATGAGCTTATACATTGTCATAAATCTAAAAGAAGATAACTTATGCCTCAAATGTTCAACCATTGTATTACCTAGGGACTAGCAAACTTGTTGGTGTAACTCTTAAGAAAGTAAACAAGGCAAATGGTGTGTGTTTGTATGTTATTTGCCTCAAAAGAGATTCAACTCAAAAGTTGACTCACTCTATTTAAGAAGACAAAATGCCCAAAGAGACCTGAAATTGACTAATTCGCCATACACACCCCCATAAAACCCCAATTCTGAGTGCCTCATATAACCCTGGCAGAACTGACGTACCCTTTGAGCTAGCTCCCTTCTTTGATGTCGCCCATCCTCGGGAGTGTCAATGTATGGGGGTCCAGACGCAGATCGGGCCCAGGCCCATGGAGGTGTAAAATGAGGTGTAGCGTAGAGCCCAATGAAGTCTAGGTCGAGAGAGAGAGAGAGAGAGAGAGAGAGAAACGTGGGGACCTTTTGTGCGGGCAATTGTCACGGAAAATGAGCTACAAACTCCGGGACCGGATCTTTCATCCATCTGGGCTACGCGTTGCTTATTTTTCGGGCTGAATTCGGAGGCCCAGCGGTGGAAAATACAAACTTGACCGATCTGGCCTGTTTTGGGCTTTTCCCATCCATTGAAATCCGTGCTCAATGGTCCATCTCTTTAAAATGCGTTCCACCTGCGTCGGCCTAGTCTCGACAAGCTACGACTCCGACGAGCTCGGACCCTCGGGGCCTCGATGAGAAGAACAGAAGACAGGTCCTGCTTCGACCGCTCCCGCCTTCCTGACCGCCATGAGGCCTCGCTGGTCCCTGGGCACGGTAAGCGGAGACTTAAGGGCGGCGCTGCTCCTATCCCACGCCCCAAGCGGAGGAAGACAAGAGGTGACGGCCATAGAAGCCGCCCTTGGGTTTTCTCCTCGCGCGACTTCTCCTCGTGTAAAAGTGCGCGCCAACAACCGCCTCGTCCTGTTATTTTGGCCAATAATGTATGAATGTAATTATGATTTCGTCTTGGGGTTTCTTCCAGAGAGGTTTGTGATCGTCTCGTACAATATACTGGGCGTCGAGAACGCCTCTAGGCATCCGGATCTTTACCAGCTCGTCGATCCCAAGAATTTGGAGTGGGATCGTCGCAAGAGGCGGATACGGAAGGAGCTCAGACGGTACGACCCCAGCATCCTGTGCTTCCAGGCATGTATATTTTGTCTGCTGCTCTGCCTACTTTGATGTAAACCTTTGGCATTCATGAATATTTTGACAAATTTCCCTGCACTAGTTCCATTTGACTTCTATATGATAACTGGTCCATTGGAGCTTCATATGGACGCTTCTGATTGCAACTTTTTCCGTAGAAGGATGGATTTCACCTCTTGCTCAGAAAACTAAGAAAGCATGCCCATTTTCAAACCCTTTGCCATTTATTTTCTCCTCTAAAACCCATGTAGTCCCATTTTCTGTTGGACGAGTACAGGCTACGTCTTAGGACGATGGAGACTGTGATTGGCCTCTGCGCATCACAATTTTGTTACTATTTTATCGAAGAGAATGATAAATCTTTGAGTTGCTATCTCACTGAATTTTCTCCCCCTCACAAATAGAATGCTGTGGATTCCCTCTTTTAGAGGGCTAGATGATCAAACGAGAGGACCATGGACTGTCTATTATTAAGATCTTCATATTCAATGCGGAAAGGTGTTTGATCACTGGAATACAGACCTCTGATTTATTACAAGCTTCTGTATGGATCTATCTAGCAGCCATCTTGTCCGAGGGTGCTCCACGAGGACATACTGGGGGATTGACCATGTCAGTTTAAGTGTATGGGGCTTATGACTGGAGGGTTTATACCAGGTTGTTACTCGTGATGTATCATCACAGTGCTTGCAATTTTAGGAGGCAAGCTTACTAGAGCGGCCGCTACTCATGCCTTGTTACTGCCGTTTGGTGCTGGCCTCCCCTCTTTCCTAGGGGAAGTCTTGGTTTCTCCTTGTAGTCACATCCTATCACTTATGGGATTACCAACTCAAGTATGGAGTTCAATTCAGCAAACTCCTGCAAGAATATTTTAGGCACCTGGAGAAAAGGAGAAGAATTTTGATGAATACATTTTTCCAAACATCCTCAGTCTGCAATTTCTGTAAATTTCGAAACTATTCTCACCTACATAATTAATGTCATTGCCAGGTAGGAACACCAAAACTGATCTTAATAGACTATCTAGGAGGTATCAAGTTTTTGATGGTTCATCCTCCCCAGAATAAGAAGTGGGCTACCAATAGGATGCTAGGACATTCCCATGTGAGAATCGCTTGGATCTACACTTCCAGTTAGACATGACATGATATATATTTTCAGTTTCTGGACCAAGCATGATCTAAGATGCTACAGGGACCTGATGAGCCTCCCTTGTTCATATTAAGCTCATTCATTTTCAAAAAAAGTGGCCACTTGACGGGCACTATTCACTCATTTAGCGCAGCCTTCTTTTTCAATGAAATGATTACAGAACTTTCTCACTTTTTCTTCAGAGACACAGCTACTGGTTGTTTTCACTGATAATCTCGTATTATCAATGCAAAGTGTGTATTGAACTTCCCCAGTCTCTGTGCAGTTGGCTCCTGCCAGACGTGCTTTGTGCACCAATGTTGAATGTCACTTAGCTGGTGATACCTGCAAATGTTTTATGAAGCCACTCATACTTGCAATGATTTAATATGTCCTTTCATGTATCCGAGGCATAGCCCAAGTTTAGTACATGAGAAATAATTGCGGCAATTATCATGTCTGAATCCAAGAAAACCCTTGACTTTTCGGACTGAAGTTGATAGTTACGATCCAATCTCCTGTATCTATTTTTTATATATCAAAAGGTGGCCCCATGCAACCACTGCCGTCAACTACCCATGGACGGGTAATGTATGGCAAAACTTGTAGTGTTCAAGATATGAGTATGACAAAACTTGTAGAATTGAGGAAGGGCTCAAAGTCAGAGTCCCTTTCGCATGTTTGAAGTAGGCTAATTTATCATCTCAGAAATAATTTAGAAACAGGTTTAACTTCTCTCAGTCAACTTGAAATTATTCCATCATATTTCCTCGCAATGAAGTCAAGATTTTTGCACTATGTCATAGAAACAATTGAGACAAGGTGTCCTGCCTAAGAATATAACTCTTGGCTATGATACCATGTGAAAGAGTCGGGTTATCTAACTTTCAATCATTTAGTCATAAGTGGATTAAAGCTGGATATCCTAGTCAATGTGGAACCATCCCAACATAACATATTATTTACTCGTGTTATGAAGTTAACGTTAATTGACAGCACCTTGTAGTGAGTATTGTGATGATGAATTCTCTGTCACCTGAGTCCTTTGGAGGAGTGCAAACGTTAATTGAAGTGCCTGTATCGGCCCTGATATCCATATAATATTTGCCATCCGTACAAACTCGTCTATGTGCTTTGCCTCCCTGTCTATTGTCATTCCATTTCAATAGGTCTTTATTTAAGAACTTCCCTACAGTGACAAAGTGTGAATTGAAATGCACGCGCATTAGGAAGGGAAAAGGGGCATTTAACTGGGTAGGGATAGACCAACACTTTACCTCAGAGGTCAAACCCCCGTGCTTTTTAGGAATGTCTCCAATGATTTCAAAAGGTACCCTCTATTCCCTGGTAATAGTTCCTTATTTTTGGGTGTCATTGTCCAGACGTTGTCCTCCTTTGAAAGATCGGCTCTCTAACAGTCCAACTGCTCGATGATGATTTCATCTCCATTTAAGTAATCCTGTTAAAAGATGTTTCTCTTTTCGAGTTTCTAGGGTACAATATCTATCATGGATATTCCACTCTTTCCTGAGAAATTTTCTTGATATGTGCGGCTTTATTGCGCATTGAGGATTTTATTCTTTATTAACTTAAATAACCATATTAATCTGCTAGTCTAAGAAAGTTGTGTTCAATCTGTGCGAAAAAAAAATGATAGTTGATTATTCCTTACTTAATTAGTGGCAATTTTATTTTAAAATCCCTATGCATTCTCTCATTTGATTTGACTATTATTTAGCAACTTGATTTATCCTTTACTCCTCATTCATGAATTATCCTGCAAAATGACTCAATATAGGAGGTTGACCGCTTTGATGACTTGGCAAGTCTTCTTAATAAAGATGGTTACGTGGGTGTTTATCAGGTAACCAATAGAACTTCTGCATTTAGAATTCTGGATTCATTACGAAGCCTACGTTTCCATTTTTTTAATTTTCAGGTTCGAACTGGAGATGCAAGTGACGGTTGTGCAATGTTCTGGAAGGAAGAACAGTAAGACGTACCATTCTTTCTGTAAATTTTCTAAAGTCTTCTGATAGCGAGTGATAAACCCCATTCGATGATTTGACAACTGTCTCTGTTTAAGGTTCTGAATCAGAACAGATCAAATGTGGACATGACTCTCTGCTATGTAGCCCCTGAGGTTGATCCTGTTGTTTAATTTTTACTTGTATCTCCGGTAAGACGATTTTTATTTCAGAAGATGTACACTTTTTAGCTGAAATTAAGGTCCCTCGAATAAGTTTACATGTGTCCGAAATGAATTTAGATCAAGTCATTATCAATGATTTCCAAAATTTTAAGATGCACTGAGAGCTTTTTATCCAATTATGTGATACATGTGATTAAGAAAAAAAAAAACCTGTTCATTGATGTAGAGCTTCGAAATAGTCATTTGCTGCCGTGTTTTCATTTGCCAACTAACCTGACCTGTTCGAATTTTCTTTTTCACCACAGATCACGTGTCACATAGTTAATCTTATAAAAAGAAGTATATTATTTTAACAGGGCTTTGAAGATTAGACTCGTATTTGTCAGAACGAATATCGGAAGAATTAGCAATCAAAATTGGGCCATACGAATCGGAGTTTGTTATTATGGGATTTTACTAGCAGGTTACAGAGTATGGTATTTTTCTTTGCGTACATGTGCATATGTAACCATGGCTTGGAAGACTTGCTGTCAATTTTTCTTGTGTCCGAAATGTACGAGTATTTAAAAACTGGCTGGTAAAAATTTCCCGAGTTGTACAATGATCCTTTGTTCTTTCATTTCTTACAACTGGGATCTCGATGCTTACTATTGTGTAATCACACAAACTTTGGTGTGATTTTTTTGTCTAGGAAATGGATTAGCCAATGCGTTCTATTAATTTCTTCGGATACACGTTGAAAATGTCTTTTAGATAACTCTCTGTTTTTTTTTTTCTCTTAGATCTTGATTTAATTTATTTTCTTCCCTACAGTTATCTGTAAGCAGTGAATTATGAAATTTAGAGTGATCTTAGTTTACTGGTTTGTGAAAAGTGTAATTTGAATGCAGGTTTAATCTTTTGCATGAAGAAAATATTCAATTTCAGGAATTTGGGCTTCGGAATAATGTGTCTCAGATCTGTGTCTTTAAGGTACGTTATGTGATCTATATACCATTGATCTCATTTTTATTTTATTTTTATTGTTATTCACTTTTGCAATTCAGTGCAGTCTTCTATTCTTGAAGCAAAATATTTAAGTGGTTTCCACTCAACAGAATTTGATTCTCGTTTTCTTTCCCAGGTGATAGACACTCACAAATCGACTAAACCAGCTAGGTAAGATCACTCGGATCTGTATTTCTCCTATAAATCTGGGAACATCTCTCCGAGCATTCCCCTGTTCAATCCCAATATTAAGGAAATCCCTGATGTTGGATGAAGTTGGATACAAAGGAATCCGATGCCGATTTAGTGGGGCAATAATGCGTGCATGGATTCAACATAGTTATGATCTAATACCCGGGAAGATCATCCTTCCCATTTCCTTTTTCTTTTTTGTCTTGGAGATGCGCGAGATCACAACCTGGCCATGAAGCTGTAACCTTCATGAACGCATTTGAGAGTATCTTGTTCAGTATTATTCTCCTTCAGAGGAGAGCGACTAACGACTACGACGATTATCTAGGTCCCAATGTGATCGAACTCTGCTCGTTGGAAATATACACGTCTTATTCAACCCAAATCGAGGAGATGTCAAACTTGGTCAGGTAGTGAGTCCTCTGTTCTCTGGAGATCTGTGAAAGATCTCGGAGTACATTTTTGGATTAATCTGTGAGACCTATCCACAAAATACTTCCAATTCTCGTATATTCTAGGAGAAATCGTATTTGGAGTAAATGATAAGATGTGATTCATAACTATTGCTGGTTTTCCTCTAATGATGTATGGAGGCCTCAGGCACTTGCATACCTTCATGTTTGCCTTCTCTGACCATTTCCTTGTGCCAGTTTATCTTCAACATCACTTATCATAATTTGAAAATAAATAAATGTAATTTTCGTTTTTTTTTCCCTTTCTGCTGTCTCGAAATATCTCTGAGTGTTGATTATTATCTCCTCGTCTGAAATTACCCTACAAGTCTCTGAAACAAAAATCACCCAGAAAAGCAAATTCAGTTCCAACCGAGCTCCCCTTCATGCCCTGTCCAACTCTGGATTATATCTCTTTCAAGGTTTCGTCTTGGACATTTTGTCAGCCGATGCATATCTGAATTAGATATAGTACAGGGGTAGGGTTGACTTTTGTATCTTGTGGCATTGCAGATGCGACTGTTTCTCGAGAAAGCCCACGAGATATCAGAGCAATGGGGTAACGCCCCAGTGGTAGTTGCCGGTGATTTGAATAGTATGCCTCAGGTGGAACCCAGAAACATCTTCCCTCCCCCCTGAACAGAAAAATAAATAAATAAAAAGATTGGAGTTATTCCTGTTGACCTGAAAATTAATGTTTTTTCTAATATTCCAGAGCGCCCTTTACCAGTTCGTTTCCAATTCCAAGGTGCAAATATTCTAAATCTGCCCATATGCTCATAATTCATGAACTGGTGATGACCGGGTTTCTGAAACGCCCTGCAGTTGGACTTTCTGATGCATGATCGCAGGAACATCTCGGGTCAAATCAAGTGCTCGTTCAGGCGGAAATCTTTTGCCTACCGGAGAGGAAACCGCGGAAGGTTCTGCCCATTACTGACTAAATCCCCTCTCACAGACTTTCTCTTTCAAAATTGAAAAAGAAAATCTCCTCTCTTGTTTTGTTCCCGTTTCCTCCTCTCCATGAAGTTATCCGGCGAGCGTGTGGAAGTGCGGGTGGAGCGACGAGGAGAGG
Organism: Spirodela intermedia; assembly: GCA_902729315.2. Taxonomy (NCBI): domain Eukaryota; kingdom Viridiplantae; phylum Streptophyta; class Magnoliopsida; order Alismatales; family Araceae; genus Spirodela; species Spirodela intermedia. Next base: position 7,171,282 of record LR746272.1, read on the forward strand.
CTCCTTGCTGCTGGGAACAAAGAGCAGGATCTCCTCGAACACCCTCTCAGGCTTCGGAGCGCCTACCCCGGAGTTCCAGTAAGCTCTCTCTCTCTCTCTCTCTCTCTCTCTCTCTCTCTCTCTCTCTCTCTCTCTCTCTCTCCTGTGCTTGAAACAAAAATTTTATGGTTTTCCTGTCAAACGTGGGTGGGGCTTGAAGAAGATTAGGGTTTGCCAAGATGGGTACGAGCAGAAAGGCTCCATTCTTTCGATGGCAGATTCAGTCTTTGTTGGGTGTGTTTAATCGCTCCAATGTGAATCCGCCGCCGCCTGATTTTGACTTAACAGGGGAGTAATGGAACCAGAGACGGCAATGGGGAGCCGCTGCTGACATCCTACCACTCCAAGTTCATGGGAACCGTCGACTACATTTGGTGGGTCGACCCATCTCTCTCTCTCTCCCTCTAGATTGCTCGCTCTCGTGAGAATCGCTGTGTAATCTTATTCTCAAGCAGGCATTCCGCGGGGTTGGTGCCCCTGGGAGTAGTGGAGACGCCGCCGATCAGCGCGCTGCGAGAAGCGGGGTGCCTGCCGAGCGAGGTGCCCTCGAATGCCCCAAACTCCGGTGATATCTCGGCGACAGTATAATATGGGGACGGATGGGGATTTTTTACTTGTTTTGTTCCTCTTCTTCCGCCTGGCAGAGGTGGGGGAGCGACCATCTGGCCCTCGTCTGTGACTTCGCCTTTGTGGACGACGATGAGGTCGACGGTGACGACGGTGATGATGTAGGCGCCTCGAAGGTCTCCAGACGGTAGCTGCTCTCTCCGAACGGTTAAATCTGAGGTTTTTCATTCGTTCGTGAGAATGTGGAGCATTTACGGCTACTCTCTTCTCTCTCTTCCGGCGGTGGAAGGGGCGAAGCAGCCTTCTTTCGAAGCTTCTTCTAGAACTGCTCAGTGGAACGTTCCTTTTCACGCGTGATTTCTCCGTAATGTGGCCTATTTAAGGCCCTCTCTCTCTCTACCTCCAGTGGTCGGGCGGTCACGTGAATCCCGTACGGATGCACGCAAGGAAGAGAAAAAATACCTAAAAATAAAGGAGTCAGCGGCAGAGGAGCTGCTGGGGGGAGGGAAGAAGCATTCATTCAAACCCTCCGCCCCCACGCGGTGGGGCCTGCTGCAGGCGAATCCAACGCGCGATGACCGCCGGACATCCGGAGTGGGCCCCCCGCCGCCGCCGCCGCTGTTCTCTCCGACACCCCTCACGTGACCCAGGCGGCGGGAGGCTTTCCCCCTCCCCCTTCTTCCTCTTCCATGAGAAGTTGACGGCGACATTTCCTCCTCTTCTCGGGCGTCGACGGTGGGCCCTCGCCGTGAAGAGCGGGTCATCCCCCCGGACGAGGAGAGAGAGGGGGCTTTAATGCGCGCGAGGGATGCTCCGCATATTATTGCGCGGCGGCGACTGGGGACAGTGTAAGAGAACAGCCCGTCCCGCCGCGGCGCCACCTTCGCGGCGCGGCGGCGCGGCAAATAATCCACGACGGGGCGGCAAAGAGGCCGCCGCCGCCGCACTCGCGGACTGACTTCCCTAGCGAGGAACATATTTGCTGTGCCGCTGTATTTTGTCCCGAAGAAGAGGAATCCATGAAGCTGGATAGATTTCATGCCGATTATCTGCCCTCGAGGGCTCCATGAAACATTCTTATACTGAACTGAACTCCGAATTTCGATGTTATCTTCTTCGCTATTAATATCCACTCTGCATTTCCATGAGCAATAAAAGTCGCCTATCTCTCTCTCTCTCTAACGTACGTGGCAGGACCTGGTTTTACCCATCTCACCAGCTGGTTCCAACAATCCATTGAACCCATCAAAGCGGTGGGGAAGGAGGGGCCCCACGAAGAAGACACGCAACCTCACGCGCTGCTGAAAGAGCCACCGAGCCGCCGCCGCCACGGCAGGACGGACCTTCTCGTGTACTGGAGAGGAAGCTGCCATCGTACTGGGTGAGAGAGAGGGACAGGGGTAATTGCGGCACCAAAAGGGGGTCTCTCACACAAGAAAACTCTAGGATTTCGTACGGGGGAGGGGGGACAAAATTGAGAGGATGGATACACGGGAAGGGGCGGGTTGGAGGGAAGGAGGCAGGAAAAAAACTCATCTTGGACGGGCTCTGAAGAGCGCCGGGAAAACCCAAGAGAGTTCGCCGCCTCCTCCTCCGGCATTCGCCGCCGCCTGCACTCACGAACATCAAATAAAGAATAACTTGGGTTTAGGCAGAGGCTGCTATGGGGATGGACGGATATATATGTATGTAGGTGATAGATAGATAGATAGATATATTATATTATGCCGGGTGCTATGGGAGTGGCGATGGATGGACGGATGGCGGATCAGAGATCCGTCCAGTCGAGGGATTCTGGGTCGAGGTCGAAGTCGAGGCCGTCCATGTCGCCGAGGCCGCCGACGAAGTCGTCCAGGTCGTCCAGCAGGAAGGGATCCATGAGATCCAGCCCGAAGGTGTCGTCCAGCCCCCCCGAGGAGGACGGTTCTTGCATAATCCCCAGAGCCCCCACCTCGTCGTCGAAGGGGGCGCCGCCGCCGGCGAGAAGCCCCGCCGGAGGAGACGCCGGTGCTGGGTGCAGCAGCGGCGGCGGCGGCGGTGGCTTGAAGGACCCGTCGGTGTCGCCGGAGTTGGAGCCGACGTCCAGCACGGAGGAGGGGGATGAGATGAAGGGCGACTCCGAGTCCTCCTCGGAGGCGGAGGACGGCGCCGGCGTCCCCGGCGGCGCCGGCGCGGTGGCGGAGGCCGAGGAGGAGGTCCCGCTCTTCTCGGCGTTGATCCGCTCGAAGGCCCTTTGGTAGGCCATGGCCGCCTCCTCGGCGGTGTCGTAGGTGCCCAGCCAGATGCGGGCGCCCTTGCTTGGGTCCCTGATCTCCGCCGCCCACTTGCCCCACCGCCGCTGCCGGACACCTCTGTACTTGGGGCCCCCCGCCGCGCTCGCCGGTCTCGGGGACCGGTGGAACTTGTGCTTCTTCGAGGAGGAGCTCTTCGATATGGCGGTGGCGCTCGTGGAGGAGATTGAAGCGGAGGGCAGTATGTGGATCTCCCCGACGACGAGCTTCTTCGCCGCAGGGGAAGCTCCCATGCTGCCGCTCTTCCTCTTCTTCGTCGTCATCGTCCCACCGCTGCCGCCCAAGTGACCTTCCTCGTCCTCGTCGCTGGAGTCGTCGGTCGCATCCGGGTCGCAGCAGAGGACGCGAATCTTTCTGACGACCTTGGTCGTCGCGGAGTGGTCGGACTGGCAGAAGATGGAGGACTGGACGACACTGTAGGACGGCTTCACCTTGGGGATGGAGGCGGCGTGACCCCCCTTGCGGAACGGCTTGTCTTGGGTCAGCAGCTGCCTCTGAGGACCAGGCATTTTTCCCAAAATTTCTCTTCGAAGTGGGGAAAAGCTGCCCGAAATCTCAGAGAAAGCGGAAGCTCGAAATCGAAAGGAAACAAAGATGGAGAATCCGGAGGAGAGAAGAGCTCAGAGAAAAGACGCTAGTAGGCCGCCCTCGTCAGGTCAGGAAGAAGAAGCAGGACCTCCGTATATGTAAGAAGCCGAAGTACTTCACCCCAAAACCACACCTGCAACCGCGAGGAGGAGGGAACATATGAGCAACAATAACAATAACCTCGAGGAAACGAGAAGGGGAGATGCATCAGAACCATGCCGCGTTACCTGATGCAAGACAAGGGCATCGAACCAGCTCTAATTTCCTGTAGTTCCCTTCGCATGCGGGAAGCCAGCGAAGATGGCTCGGCCGCGGCGACGGCGCGGGGGGAGGCAGAGAACGTCCGGTCGGCGAGCAGGGCCGGAGGAGGCAAAACAGACGAGGAGGAAGAGCGAGATGGAGAAGGGAGCGCCTTCGGCGTCTTCGAGTCAATAGGAAAGGAGAGCAGGCCTGTGAAACCAGCCGACATAAATCCGCTCCTCAAAACCCCTCCTCCTCGTTTTCCTTTTTCCTCCCCTCTCCTCTCGGCCCTCGCTACAGCCTCGTTCCTCCGCCCCTGAAAACCCCTACCTACAGCCAAAGATGAAGAGTCAGCCTGAGAGTGAGAGGGCATAAAAACCCATCCAAAACCCGGCAACGGCGGAGACTACGGGGAGATGACGAACCTATGGCCCTGATTTCTCCACCCTCCCCCTTCACCCCCCCCGCCCCCTCCCCGCGGTATCTGACAAAGATCTATCCCCTTCCCCACTTCCACCCCCCCACACGAGATCCGAGCAGGAGAAAAAAAACAATTCCAGAAATCGGAGAACAGATCCGGCCAGTATAAAAATCTCCCCGCCGCCCCTCCCCCGCAGCGACGCAAATCTCGAAGTGTAAAAAAAAACAATCACACCAGAGGAAGCGAAATCAGATCATCCGCAGCCCCGATCTGAACCATCTCCACCACTCACTTACCGCGGTGAGAACCGACGGGGAGGTAGACGACGGACTTGGAGGAGGGGGAAACCCTGCTCAACTGAAAGCGGCGGCGGGCCCAGTCCTGCTTGCTGCTGCTCCTCCACCACCTCTGCCGTGCGGCGGCTCTATCGTCGGCAGCCGGCGAGGACCGCCGGAGCGGAGTGGAGTGGAGCCAAGTGGAGAGCCAAAAGGGGCCGGATCTGCGGGGAAGATGGAGGGAGGAAGGGGACGGTCAAAAGGAGACGGAAGGGGCGTGGCCGGACGGTTAAAAGCGGAAATAATCGTTAATTAAACGTGAAAGTCGGTTACGCGACGGAGTTTCCCATTGGGGGAAACTCCCCTCGCTGAGCTGGCATGTGGTCCCGTGCATGCCGCGCAACGTGCCAACCCAGCCCACTCCCCTCTGATCCTTCTCGGGCGCATTATCGGGCGCGCTGAAGGACCCCCTGGTACCCGATACGGAGCACGTGAAAAAGGCCGCCACGTGTCCGTCCCATCCATTGCCTAGCCGTGAGGGTCGACGGGAAGGTCCGGTCGTCAGAGCGGACGAGTCGGATCCGGCAGTTGTCCGATTCGCCGGGGGTGGGGAGGGCTTGTGACCGTTGAGCAGAGCTCAGCGGCAGATGGAGAGCCGTTGCGGCGGCCCAAGGGCCCTCGGGAGATGCGAATCGGGCGGCGACGGCGACAGATGAGCCGCAATCGGGCCCACCGTCACCTCTCGATACGTACCATCTAATAGGTCTCCCACGGGTGTCGACGTGTCACGCGAATAGGCGGCATGCATTCGTGCGTACACGTGTGCATACGTAGATAGGAAGACCATGCAGGCGGGAAACAGTGGAGCACTAAAGCTGTCACAGTTCGTTACACGTGTGGGCCCAAAGGGGGAACGGCCGCTGTCTTCCTCGGAGGGAGCCCAAAGTCCGAATTATGCGAAAAATTAAAAGACTGACAAAGGGCGCGGTCATGGGTTTGACCACGTCACCTTTGACCCACATCGAAAATCGGCACCTTAAGAAGCGAGAGAAAGAGATCAAAAGTCTACTCTTTGACGCGAAAAAAAGTCGGGTTGTCAACTTTATGATGTTTAGGACCATGTTGTCCCGAAGATAGCCCATGATTTTACACCGGTGGCTTTCTTTCGTCGTGACGTTGACTTTATGGCTAAGACTTGAGAACATGGGTTAACCACGTACACTTCGAAGGCCCTAACTTGTCTCTGCGGTTCATTATGGCGACAGCGAGATAATTCCACGTTACCAACCTAGGTGTTTCCACGTGGTGACTGAGGGAGAGTCGTCCTCGTCGAACGCCTCTTGGTCAAAGGCTAACCAGCTCAACGGTAGCCGAGTCGCTGGCCCTGTTCCGGGAGATGTCCCCAGGCGGCTCGGTAAGAAAAATATCCAAAAACCCGAAAGTCGCACGTGATAGTCCCTCATGTGCCCGGATTAATTAGTTTACTATTAATAATAATTAGGCGGCGGTTTTGACGGTGCAGCGGACGCGGGATGGACGCATGCGTGCGTTCGCGCACGTGAGCCTGCAAGCGGGGGAAGCAAGCAGACAAAGCACGAGACCGGCCGGTGGGAACCAGCTCCGTGCTGGGTCCGACGTGGCCCTCGTTGGGCAGGCGAAAAGCGCGGGAATTGTCGATCTCCCGCCAAATGCTATCCAACTAAACGGTTGGGTATGCGAGTCGTCGCCATCTGTCGGTCTCCCTCAACGGCGCTTGATGGGCGAACGTTTACTAAAAGGCCCTCAGGTGAGCCCTTTCTCATGTATATCGACGGCCACCGCACCAGCGCCATCCCCCAAATCCACGGCAAACTACGCGCCACATCATTTTTGCTTCCAACGTGGCATGTCGGCGTTTACCACGACAAACGCCCTCGCCGCTTCATCGCCCCGTACGTGGATGACCAAACCGCGGGCGGGAAGGCAGAGCGGGGTTGAGTCTCCCGCCAAAACAGACGGCCGTAACGGCGGACGGACTGAGGGAAACGGAGCTGGATGGCGGTGGGGGTCGGACCCGATCGTAACAGCCGGCGTGGCGAACGGGATCCAACTTGACGGCTATAACGGCGGCTGTGTGACGTTAGCCACAACATCCGGAAGCCCAAAAATCGGTTCCTACTCACTGTCGATGTGGGCGATGTTGAGAATATCCAACTACGGAAATTTCGAGCCCGATGAAACTTTGGTGGGCGATAGATGGGCCGACACTTGGATGGCACTCGGAGGATCTCCGTGGCCTGGGCCCAGAATGGGGCTGACATGTCTCAAAGAGCCGGCCCGAAGCCCATCGAGGGTGGGCCGGGGGTGTTCAAAAGACGTTGTGGGCCTCCACCGGCGAGATTGCCCCATCACGTGCCGCCAAAAGCCCAGTTGGTCAGGAGCTGGCCCACAGTTGGATCCGAGCCCGGGGAGGACGAGGGGGGCATTAAATGGACAGGCAAAGTTCTCTGGCACTTCTGGGCCAGCTTATCCGGCCCACTGGACACGTCAGGTTACGTACGCCTCGGATGCCGAGTCGTCAGCTGAGATATTTCGTTATCCTAGCCGACCAGAAAAGTTGAATAGGCAGGCGCTCGTTGGGGCATTTTCGGGTTTTCCCATTTCTAACGAGTAACGGTTAGAGATTTACAGCGCCCCCAAAAGGGCGCACCCATCAGACGGCCGGCAGGGACTCTGGCCGCCAAGAGTAGTCCAGAAAATCTGACGGGCCGAACGGGCCCACGTCGGCGTAGTCGAAGAGACCGCCGTCGAGGAGAGCGCCGCCCGCCGCGGCGGCGGCGGCGGCGTTCTCGTCGTCTTCCTGGCCTAACCCTAGGTCAAGAGGGTCGCAGTAGCAGGGGATCTCGTCGTCGAAGCCCCAGATCTGAGGAGCAAACAGCGCGGCCTCAGGTTTCACCTCCTCTCCGAGGTCCCCCTCTGCGGTGGCCTCCCCCTCGTCGGAGGAAGAGGTGGGGACGATGGTCGGCGGCAGGCCGAGCTCGTCGTCGGAGGCCTCCAGGAGGTAGGAAAGATCCGGCTGCACCGCACAGTCGTCGGAATCGGAAGCCGCCATCGCCTCCTCCCCCCCCGGAGGAGGCGGTGGAGGGGAGGACGGCGGCGCCGCCGCGCATATCTCCTCCTGGAAGCTCTTCAGCACTGTGTCCAGATCTCCCGCTGCAGAGCTGGCCAGCGGGCGGTCGGTGGAATCGACTTCCTCGAGGATGTCGAGGAGTATAAGGTCGGCGGCTCTGAGCCGCTTCGCCTCCGGAATCTCCTCCTCCGGCGGTTGAACTTCCGCCCCGCCCCATTGTCGCTTCGCAGGATTTGCGCCGGCGTCCGCGATGCAGTCGGCCATGCTGACTGTCCTAGAGAGAGAGAGGAGCGGGGAAAAAGGCAGAGGAGAGGGGGGATGAGGGAGGAGGCAGATGATGATGCGCCAGCGGTGGTGGGTCTTGATAGTGGGGGAACGCTAAAAGGGTTTCTTCTGGCACTGCTGTGTAGCCGAGGAGGAGAGAGTGTGCCCTTATATAGAGACCCGGTGCAAGTACGGAGAGAGAGAGAGGCGGGCCACCCGTGATCTCCTTGCGGTAGGAAGTTCGGATCATAGTCTATGCGCGCCTGTCTGGGCTGTAACCTCTCACGCTCTCTCTCTCTCTCTCTCTCTATCTCTCTCTAGCTATCTCTTTCCCTTTCTCGCTGTCTTTCTCTCTCTTTTTCCCACTCTAGCAGCACGCCGCGCCACATCTTTTTCGTCTCGGTCGACGGGTCTAAATTCGCTTTGGAATCCGGGCGCTGAATCCGGAGCGGTTCCACTCACTGCACCCGACCCCTCGGCTCCAACTCAGAGGCGTGGTCGGTCCTGCCACGTATGCGGAGCCTCCCCCACGCGTCGCTGGTGGCTATTTTTACCGCCTGCCAATTTTAAAACCACCTCCCCCACGCCGGTCCCCCCGTTTCATTGATTATTGCTCTCACAGATCTGATCAACTTGGTGACGGGAAGCGACTGTGACGTGGGGGACGGATCCCATCTATCTCCCCCCTCTCTCTCTCTCTCTCTCTCTCTCTCAATGGGAAATGTCTGCAAGGCCCCTATCCTTTCTTCGTGGGAAAGTACCACCCTTTCGTCCTCGACGTTTACCCCCCAGGTCAAAGTTCATGGTCGAGTGATCTTTCCCTCTCTCTCTCTCGATCGGATCAAAAGATCGAGAGAGAGAGAGAGAGAGAGGGCGCTTCTGAATCTGATCGCTAAATCCAAGTACGTAGGAGGCGGGTTTAAATTCGGCCGCATCTTCCACGCTTTGTCGGCGTGATTTTCTTGATAATTTCGGTGAAACCGTCCAGAAGACGCCTCCGCGGTCCTTCCTTCCTTCGAAAGGGCGGGGGGCTGCCGGCGGCGCCGCCAGCCCGCCCCCGCCGCCGTGACCCATGGCGTGGCCCAGAAGCCATTCACACGTTTTCTTCCCAAAGGTGGAGAGCGCGAGGGGCGCGCAGGCCAGATGCCCGACGGATTGACTCAACGACGAATGACGACATTTATTAAAAAAATCCTAACATGGATTAGCCAAGCCGAAGGGTGGGCTCACGAACCACGTGGACGGTGTCCCCACCGCCGCTTGCGCATGCCCAAGTGGGAGAGGAGGCGACGGCGATGACGGTGACAGCGGCGTCTCGCCGGCGGCATCCCAGCTTCGGCCGCGTCTTCCCGACTACCTCATCCCTCCGGTCTCCGCTCGCCTTCTATCCAGTGGCCCAGCTTATCCACCATCGGACGGTCCACACCACGCCGCTGGCTGACCGCAGGATCTGCCGATCCGTCATAGCCTAACGCTGGCGAGAGCCCCTTGTAAAGCCCGATAGCGCAGCCCCTCCGAGCCAGCTACCGTGAGCCGGTCGGCGGCTTCTTGTCGGCTAATCCGGGCTCATGTACGCCTACCACGTAGCTTACCCTCTCCGAGGCCGACACCTGTACTCGGATCCCTTCGAGCCAATCCCTTCTCCTCCTGGCTACCCAACAGTTACCGATTTACAAAAATATTTTTTAATTCGGGGAAAAAACGTGGGTTGTATATCCCTCCACGGTATCTCTGCAGAAGCTGCAGTCCAGATTCGGGTCTGCATGTTATCGTGGCTGGTTTTAGAATAATCATTAAATAAATGACCATCAATTCACGGGGATAATTTTAGTCTTCTTCAAGAAAACATAAAGTCAAAGGGATAGAGGGCGGGGTTACAGGACGTGGGGGTCAAAGGATCAGAAGTCCAAGGAGGTTAGATCTCCTTATCGCCGGGAGCAGCAGCAAGAGCGGCCCCATTTTGTCCCGTAGCACTTGGCATTTTTATTTAACTTTGACGTTCCCGGTTATTATTCCCCTATTTTTTAATTTAAGCAAATGGGCGGGGCGGTGAGCTTACCTGAGCCGTGACGGAAGAAACGGTCTCCGCCTTTATTCGTCAATCAGAAGAACCATGTCGGGGAAGCGCATTGATTGGAGATGGCACGGACCCGGTGGCAGTGCCAGTCCCGGTCCGTCGGGATTTGGCGGGATTCTTCGGGCCGCCGTCCAATAAACCCGGTCGCTGCCGGGCCCCACGGCGGCTGCGGCAGGGGAGCAGTGGGCCCGACCGTACGAAGCCCACTACCGACAAGACAGGGAGAACCCAATAGGCCGAGGCCGTCTTGGCCTGGACAAGCCGAATCAATGCGCCCCGCTAGCGCCGTCACGTGCGGATCGAGGCCCACCGCACACGTCATCCCGCGTGCGTTTTTGTCGCACGTACAGGTTTTATTGTCGTCGGGAACGAAGGATTGAGAAAAGTAATTTCTTTTACAGAAATATCGCGAAATCGCCGAAGATTAAAAGGTCGGAATTTATTTTAGAATAAATGGAAAATACGCAGGGGAAACCGTCAGCTGAAAATAAGTGATAGATATTTTTAGGAGTTGACCGGGTTGGATGGTATTGACGTAGGGGTTTTAGGGGTGGGAAGGGCCCACCGCATATACTTTGGGCCTGCATGGGCCTGCTGTCTCTGTCCTCCTCCTGTCTTTGGGTTCTTCTTTCTCGCCTCTGAAGTCGTCGGTGGTCTTTGTCGGGCTCCTACTCTTTCTTCACCTTTTTGAATTCTCAATACATGAGAGAGAGAGAGAGAGAGAAGGAGTGGACGGTTCAACGACGCCGTGGATTCCTTCGTGTGCCCGGAAGGCACTCTCTCTCTCTCTCTCTCTCTTCCTAATTGACTCTACCCCATCTATAGAGAGAGAGAGAGGGAGTGGACGGTTCAACGACGCTGTGGATTCCTTCTTCTTCTTCTTGCGAAGCCGGAAGTTTCCCTTCCTCCAATCTCAGGAAAATCTAGTACCCGTCGCCGTTGAGGGGAACCCTTGGACTGGTGTCATGGAGAGGGAAGAAAGAAAGAGAAGTCTTCTTCTTCAAGAAAATAAAGATAATCGCTGTCTCTCTCTCTCTGTGAGAGAATGTGCGGCCACAAACAGGCACATGAGCCGGTCATCGCAAGAGGGCCCACGCTGAAGGTCACTGTTGATGATCGAGCGGCTCCCAGGAAGACTGTTGGCGTGGTCAGAGGTTCCTTTCTTTACGCGAGAGGGGGAGAGAGAGAGAGAGAGAGCCCCGAACGCTTCTTCCGGTGATCTTCCCGTCGACTTCCTGACTCCTTCCCGTGCGGGGGTCCTCGAGCGGAGGGTGTAGCTACCGCCATTCCCCCCCGGTCCCCGTCGTCAAGTTTTGATGTTCTCAACGATTAACAGTCCCCGGTGCCCGTTGTTTCTCGCACCACCTCTCTCTCTCTCTCTCTCACACACATCTCTAAAACTAACGATAACCCGAGAATCCCATTTAGCCCGTCTCCACGGCCCATCTCTTTGGGCTCTCAAGAACTGAGTCGAAGGCACTTATCGGTGTCATCACGATAATCGATTTGAAGGCAAATATTTGTCGTGCGGAGACTCAAGAACGGGCCCAGATTTTCGTATTTCTGGTGTAACTATGGTATTATGATGAACGAGGACAACTCTGCAATATTTTCAACCGGTATTAGTCGCTAATGTCATTGACCGCCACTGTTCGGCCTCTGGCGGCGGAGCTCCCCTAATATGGGGAATCCGTCGACATGGCTCCTTCTCGCGGGCTCAGCGATATCATGGAACGGCCCTCCTATTGGGCCACCGTGGGTCTCTTAAACGGGCTCACTGTCTCCCTATTGGGGGCCCGCGTTCGATGAGCCTTAGAAGTGGGCATAGTCCACTGTCACACCCAACTCTCTCTCTCCCTCTCTCTATCAACATTCATGTATTCGCCGAGTGCATGACTAGAAAGAAAGTCTTCACTATCACTCAGCCTCTCTCTACCCCCTCCGATGACGAGCCACGACCGGGCTTTGGACGGTCAACTTAGAACCTGCTTTGTTGACCCCGTTCAGAGACGAATCAGGTCAAGGCCTTAAAAAATCATAGGAAATAACACTTAATATGAGACTCACACTTAACATGAAGGCACTCGAATTCCTTTTTTTTTTATCGAAGAACACGAACACAATATTTTTCAAAAATTAAACTCATTTAAATATATTAAAATACAATGGGACTAGTTTTCATTCATAATTTTTTTAATCACGGTTTAGGTCTTTTATTTATTGGGGGGAATCTACAACAAGATATTAGTAACATTTCATGTTATTTTTCTTTATGCTAATTTTTATAAAGTTTACTCATTATTTTTGGATTGAAGTCATAAATATTACTCAAGGTTAAATGTTCAAATATACCATGTAGTTTTTATTTTTATTTTAAAATTTAACAACCTCAACTTATCAATCACTAATAAGGGTTACAACTAAAAGGTCTTAAGTATGATCTATTAGCACACTTAGTACGCAAAAATTATGCCACTAAATTTTAGTTAAAAATTTTGGGTCATAATATCCAGAAAAAGGTTGAACATTACAGTAAATAATAATTTTAGAACCTTGATGCGTAGAAGATGATCATAAAAACACCACAAAAATATATCTTGACATGGGATAAATATGGTGCTTGTAGAAGCTTCGAGGGTTTGGATACTTTCTTTCCTTTTGCTATGCTTCGATCCTAAAATGGCATCCTAAAATCCGTGCTCAATCTCTTTAGATATATCTATAAAAAGAAGCTAGGCTGGAACGGAGATCTATCGACGAATACCAACGCGTTTTTGTAGGTTAGGCGGAGAACTTCAGGGCAGGACCCATCGTGCACTACGCTTTCCACTTTTCGTATACACCCAATTGAGTGAGATAGATTTGATCAAGGGAGAGAGGGAGGGAGAGAGAGAGAGAGCGGGGGAGGGTGAGAGGGGGAAACGTAGATGGGGAGAGAGGGAGAGATAGAGGGGGGGGAGAGAGAGGAGAAAGGAGGAGAGATAGAGGGAGAGAGAGAGAGGGAGAGAGAGGGGAGGGAGGGAGAGAGAGAGAGAGAGGAGAGAGGGAGGAGGGAGAGAGAGAGAGAGAGGGAGAGAGAGGGGGAGGGAGGGAGAGAGAGAGAGAGAGGGAGAGAGGGGGAGGAGGGAGAGAGAGAGAGAGAGGAGAGAGAGGGGAGGGAGGGAGAGAGAGAGAGAGAGGGGAGAGAGAGAGAGAGGGGGGAGAGAGGGAGAGAGAGAGAGAGGGAGAGAGAGAGAGAGAGGAGGGAGAGAGAGAGAGAGAGGAGGAGAGAGAGAGAGAGGGAGAGAGAGAGAGAGGAGAGAGAGAGAGAGAGAGAGGGAGAGCAGTGAGAGCTGTGGTAGTAGAGAGAGAGAGAGAGAGAGAGAGAGAGAGGGAGAGAGAGAGAGAGAGGAGAGAGAGAGAGAGAGAGAGGGAGAGAGAGAGAGAGAGAGAGAGAGAGAGAGGGAAGATAGAGGGAGAGAGAGCGGGAGAGATGGAGAGAAAGAGAGGGAAGATAGAGAAAGAGTGAAGAGAGAGAAGGCGTGAGTATACCGTGAATGATGGGGGTACAGTAGAACTGGATTTCGGCCTGTGCAGAGGATGCGGGCAAATTTCCTCTAGCGTGGAAGGAAACTTCCGCGTGCAAGGTAGACAGGAAGCGTCCTCAACCTCCTGGACAGGCCAGAAAATGACGGCACCGCCATGCCATCACGGTGACAGCTACGACCGAGACGTGCACCCGAGATTCCTCTCTCCATATCCCTTTCTCTCTCTCTCTCCTTCTCTCTGCCCGGCCAGCCAGAGTGGTGCGCTACAACGGTGATGTCGCAGGCCTCCTCTAACTCTTTCTCACTATACATCCTGCGAAGCCACGAGGGCGGAGGAGACGACCCCCGGCGAAGGAAGGATCCACGAACTTGCTTAAAACCGCCCGTACATGGTAAGTCAAAATGAACGTTGTCTTCTTCTATACTCTGACGAAGACGCCTGTCGCAAAACAGCCGCCTTTCTTTCCGCAAAGAGCTTAAAAAGTGAGCACGTCGTGTTGCTCTCTTGGCAAACGATCTACAGATCGTTTGAATGAGCCAACGCCCTGTCCGCTTGTGGCGACGATCCGTCTCCGGTTGTTGAGCGAGCCCCAGCGGAGACCAAGTCAAGGTAGTCGTTGTTATTCCCAGCATCACACTCACTCACTGGTGGAGACGATGAACCAAGCGAGAGAAAGAGAGAGCGAAAGAAAGGTGTCTCTTGTCCGAGCCCCATTCAACGTTCGCCGACGATTAAACCCGGATTATTCAGAGCAGCCCGCCTCTCGTTTACTTCATAAACATCACTAATCTTAAGAGCCTCAACGCTCGATTCTCTCATCGCAGATGGCCACGCGACTCTCGGCAACGGTCGATCAGAAGGCCTTGGAGCTTCAAGACCTCGGATCTCCGTCCAATGGAGAAGCTCCACCTCGGATTACAGAAAAATACGACGGAATTCCAGATCTCTCGCAAGAACCCGCGCGTCTGAATGACAGTGGAAAACTCAAGCCGTTAAATGCTACATGGCTAACTGAATTGTGGTTGACTTACGCGAGACCAGTTTGATATTTTTATCCGACGTGCACGGAAACCCCGTCTGAGGTGGCGAAATTCCGCCTCAAAATAACCTCTTTTCGTCCTATGAACTCGCCACCTTGTTCGATACACGGGCCCCACACTTTTGCCCTCTTCTGTACATCCTCGGAGGTGCTCGCGCGAACCAGTTAAGCTCGGTGGGGGCGTGCCCCTTCGCCTGGGGCCCCTCCCCCAAGATGACGTAATAAGTGGCCGTGAGTGACGCCAGCGGCTGGCGTGTCGTAACTACTCCACGACGGCATCTGACACGTTGGGGGCCCACACTGGTTGGACTTTCGGTCACGCTATGTTTATTCTCCCCCACGGTGACCGGCGCAGGCTTGTCGGTCCCTCGGGGCCGTTGGGGTGGGGGGGGAGATTAGAGGTGGGATTCATCTCGTGCTTACGGCGTCTGGATGACGTCATTTCCCCGGCGAAATCCCCCGGACAGGACAGCGGTGACTTCACCGCCGAGGAGAAAGATGACCGGAGTTGCTGTCACCGGTCGTCGGCGAGAAATCGCGGAGCACGCGAGAAGAAGGTCAGTCGTCTTCTCGGAGTCTGCGCGAATCCCCTCCTCCGCCGCTGGTACTATAAACCCGGACGGGACGGCCAGCCAGCGCCGCCGGGGGGATGTGAGAGGGCGGCGGCGGCGGAGCGAGGAGAGGGGAGGAGAGGAAGGGAGGGAAGAGGAGAGGAGAAGCGAGGATCTGGTAATGGAGTCGGAGGGGGACAGGAAGCGGCCGGCGGCGGGGGGGAGGGACGGGTGGGGGGGAGAGGGGAAGAGGAGGGAGAAAATGGGGAGGGAGGAGCGAGGCGGCGGCGAGGAGGCGGCGCCGTCGGGGAACCTGGTGGTGGAGGACGAGGTGGAGGAGTTCTTTGCGATCCTCCGCAGGATGCAGGCCGCCTCGAGGCAGCTTTCCGGCGTTGGAGCGGCGGCTCCTAGCGGCCGTATCCCGCCGGTCGGCGCCAGACAGCAGGCGCCGGAGGAGGAGAAGAGGAGCCTTCGCAGATGGCTGCCGGCCTTCGAGTGGGAGGACTTCGTCGAAGAGGGCGATCGAAAGATCGCCGGTGTCGGCGTATCAGGAGAGATGTCGTCGGCGACGTCGGCGCCGACTTCGGCGAGGGTTGAGGAGGAGGAGCAAGAGGAGGAGGAGCAGAGGGGGGCGCAGCGCGGTATCTCCGTGTTCCTCGACCTGAACGCCGATCCAGAATAATGCTGTGAGCGTAGACGTCCCTGCTATATCCATCCTCTATACCGGAAGCGGCGCCTGTGAGTGTACCGCTACCGTCTTGCCGCTCGATTCGTGGTGGAATCAGGCGGCGGATGCCCAAGAAAAATAATGATTTATCCCTCTTCCGCTCTTCGCGCTTCTTCTCCTTCTTCTTCTTCTTCTTCTTCTTCCTCCTAACTATTAAATAAATTATTCACGTAAATACAGTTGAGGCCTGCCTTTTGATTTTATCGGGATCTTGTTCGAGGTTCTGCCTCTTCTCTCGTCTGCTGCTCCATAAATATTTTGTGGATGGATGCTCTTTCGCCCTCTTGGACTCTTCCCAGTCGGCCAGAACGGTTGGTAATTAGCGTGGAAAACATCTCATTTTGGTACATCTTCATGTGGATCATAAACACTGTAAATTTTGGCCCGAGCTGACATATCTTTCGTGTTTGCTTGTTCACGCGCTGGACGAACCAGATTCGAGGTCTCGAGTGGAAATCGACTGGGAGAAGAACTCGCGCGCTGTACCCAGCTGACTGTTGCTAGTCTTCTCTCCAAATCTTCGCAAAGCCATTTGTTCCGAGGGTCAGATCCTGCAGCTTTCGATCCGTGACTGAGTGGTTGAAGCTCCTTCAGCGAAAAAACGTGAGAAAAATTAAACTCCCGTTTCTTCGGAACCATCTTTCACCCGAAGCTTTACCCTTAAAAAAATCGGCCGTCTCGCATATTTTTTTCTACCCATGCGTTTGAAATTTCTAAAACGGAAGGGCCGAAGCCGTGCTCTCTCTCTCTCTCCTTCGTTCTTCGTCCTTCCGGGAACGTCGCTCCCTGAGGATATACGTCATCCCCTCGGGTCCTGGCTTGGCCAGACCCGACCCTCGTAGGTGCATCTCTCTACCGCAAAGCCTGCGGCGGGCCCGACAACATTGCCACTGCTTTGAGCAAAGAGACAGGAGAGAGAGAGAGCAGAGTCTCCATGGGCGACGTTCACGTCTAACCAGAAAATTTATTTTATTCCATTACTTAAGTATTCGTGAGTACACACGAGCACCGAGTACGGTGACGTTGTATTTATATATAAATTAAACTATCGTACTGCGGGAAACGCGGCCCATTTGTGTGCAGCTAGTTGACTGTCTGGATAGGTGTTGTGATAGGCACAGATTAAGCACCCTTTGGGGAATTCGGAGGAACTTTAGCGCAAATTGTTCAGTGATTTTTGCGTGAAGTTTCATGTTATGATAATAAAATATGACTTAAAGGGGAGCACCCATTAGAAGCTTAGTGACCACTCGTCTAAAGCTAATGTTGAATTAAGTTAAGTCTTATTTTTTATTGAACGCATATTTAAAGATGGATGATAAAATATAGCAACATCTTGCTTCATCGATTGCAATAACAGTTGCACTACAATGTTATGTGTAGAGAGAAGATGATATATGTGTGAATTACAGAAAGTTAACTTCAAGCTCAAAAATAATGTGTGAGGGCCCAAGGGGGCCTAAGGTACTTATATTGAATAGTTAGAGAAAAAGCTGGAAGAGTATAACTTTGAACAAGTTAGAGAAAATGAAACAAGAGTTAAGTCAAGAAAGACAATTTGATACAAGGTCCCCCACACCACCCTCGAGTGGTCCCCAAGAGCTCTATTGCTCTCCCTAGTTTCAACCAAGAATAAAGCCTAACCTTTCCTCTCTCCTTTCCCTCCATATATGGTCTATGGTTCTAGAGAGGTCAGCCCCTTTGTGGTTCTCAGCCCCCCAATAAAAGTTTGGTGGCTTTTTCTCTTCTAAGAATATCTTTGGCTCACAAGTACACTAATAGTTGGTGGTCTTACATTACCTTCCATTGCCTCTAGCATCTTTTCCCATCACCTCTGGACTATGGTTAGAAATTCCATATGATAAGTCATTATTTTGATGTGCTTCATGATCTTGAAAGGTCCAAACAATTGGAACAAGCCTCTTTGAAAGGCCCAAATGATATGTCTCTTTGTCAAAGTCTTCATATGATATGGTTGGAGACTCAAATAATGTAATAACTCACTTTGCACTCAATGACCTAATGGTGATGATTCGCCAACTATTTGATGCACATCTAAGCATTGTTGTCCTTTATGATACCTACTTCAAAATCATCTCATGTTCTTATGAGGTCTACCAATGTCAGTGGTTTCATAGGTAATGAGTTAAAGTAGATAGAGGGGTGGGTCCCGACCATATAGAGCACAAAAATGGGTAATATAAAGACAATGATGAAAAGTGAAATTGTATCACAACTTGGCCCATGTAAGCCATTTGCTCCAATGGTGGGGCTCCATGTAAGCCATTTGTATTGGAGGACAAGTATCGGATAAATATTTTTAGGCACTGTTGACTCTTTATTTGATAGTGGTTAGGCTCTACATTAGCTTAATCCCCTAATGTTAATTCATCTTCAATTATAAATGATTGAAGATAATTTTATTATGGTTGAAAATAATATTTTTTTTATTGATGTGACTTAGTCATTGTATAACAAGTCATATAAATTTAAAATTTATAAACTTGAAAATCGTAATTTTTAGATATTTAAAATATTTTGAACAAATATATCAATTATAATTTAAATTCTTTTTCAAAAATAATAAAAATTTTCTAAATCAATCATAGGGATGTAATATAATATTAAATAATATTTACATTTTTTTACAAAAAATATGATTTTTTATAAATTTTAAACTAAGAAATAAAAATAAAATATATTTAAAATTGAAAACAAATAAAAATAAAGGTACATATGTCAAGATGACGTCAACACCTAATATTTAATTGATCAAATTAAGATCTATAAAAGTTAAAAGAATTTTAATTGAATGAATAATAGTTTATAAATTTAACATCACATAACATATCACTAAATGAAGTAGAAATTAAGTTGAAAGTAAGAAATATAGAGTTTTGATCTCACGATAGTGATTGTCAAAATTTTATGTGTTTAGGAGGATCATCGAACGATATTTATAGCCTCAAAGGCTCTCTGTGGATATAGATGACTTGAACATTTGTTAGATTTCTTTTTGAAGTCTAAAAAATAATAATAGAAATTAAATTAATTAAAAAATAATAAAATATAATTCTAATGTCATGATGGTAATGTATCAAAATCCTATGTATTTAAGAGGATTGTTGTGCAGTGTCTATAGCGTCAAAGGCTCTTATTAGACAAAAACAACGTGGACAATCTTTAAATCTTCTTACAAAGTCAAGAGATTAATAAAATAAGTCATTAAATCATATACGATAGTTGTCACCTAATATAGATGAGTTAGATAGAGGTGGGACGTGACTTAGGAAACTATCCTCAAGTCTGTGTAATAAGAAGAGACTCTTCATCACATCTAGTATGCTCTTAAGAAGTGACAACTCGTTCTTTTGATAGATAGTTCTTTATTTGATGACAACATATTCGTCGATCAATCAGAGATAATTTACTCGATAAATTCGTGATCTTTTCATCACAAATTATTCAAAAATTTTAGTAATGATGCTCTATGAATTGTGTTGATGAAATTTTTATCGATGATTTAGTGATTTTGATGACTTAATCCTTCATTAGTGATCTGTAGAAAAATTATAATTTAATTAGATTAAAATATCAATTTTGTAAGATTCAAACCCTTGTTAGTTGTGTGCCTACATGAGAAAGTAAAATTAGTATGTAAATACTCTTATAAAGTAACGTCATTATGATACCTCCTTCTATAAATAAAAGGTATTTGAAGTACAAAAATTATTAAAATATTATGGGGAAGGTGTGACTTAGGTTTAGTCTCACATCAATTATACATTGAATTTTTGGATGAATATATAGTAATACGAGATCTAAGAATCAATGAGTCCCTTTCTCATGTGTGTATGATCACTCATTGCCCCACACTCAGCTGGCCATTAATGACATGGAAGAGAAGTGATGCACTCGTGCTCCTTATTGATCTATCCTTAGTCGCTCAAACCCCTACTTGTGACTTTACTCGATTGTGCTTCAGACTTGTTTGCAGGCTTGACTAGTCAATGGGTCTCCCTTTTTGTATCTTTTTTTTTAAAATTATTTTTTTATCAAAAAATATGATTTTAAAAATTATATAAATTTATATAAGATCACATAAGTAGTCAAAAAATCATATTAAATAACTAAAAACCACTTTTCACAATTTAACATAAATATAAGTCTATTAATCATAAGTTAAGGCTAAAACTATATTATTTATTTATTATTAACTCATGATAATGAAGACTTATCATGAAACCCTATGTAGCCGTATAATCTCTTAGAAAAGAATTTCTCAATATCTTCCATAGAATATGGTTGACGAAGAATTATAAAATGACTATACTTGGCTAACCTATTGATCACTACTAAGATGAAATTTTTACTTTGGGAGGGCAGTAAGTCATTGACGAAATTCATAGTAAGGCCATCACATACATTATAGAATAAGAAATATTTAAAGAATACAAGTAGGTGAGATGGACTTATCTTTGTGTCTTTGTCACAATATGTACTTTGCCACAAGCTTGTGAATAACTTGTTTTATCCTCTACCAATAAAAGTTGTGAGATATCCACTTATTTATTTACAAGTTACTCAATTGACCATCAATGACACTATTATGGTAATAATTTAAGAGTGTGAGGATGAGAGATAAGGTAGTAGATAATATCATTCATCCATTATTGAGGAAGAGGCCATTTGATAGGGAGTAGTGGACCACTATAGTCCCATCTTACAGAAGAGCATTTTGGATTTTATTGATTGTTGAATAGAGATCTACCTCTTTGTTCATGCAACCAATTTAAGGTTTATATCAAATGGAGTAAAAATCTAAACAACTTAAAGATCTATTTATGTTGGAGTTAGCCTAATTATGAAATTGGGCATATAACGACATATTTTTGGATAGTTTCATATTTTTATTTTTAGCTCTTTCTACATTTTGAGTCTATTTTTATCTTAATGGTACTTATTTCCTCTTGCATTCTTATTCTCTTTTACATTCTAATTCTCTTTCTATTTTCAAATTTTAAAATCACCTAAAAAAAATACTTCAACCTCTTTAAAGACACCCCATGTATTCCAAGAGGTATTTTAGTTTTCAATTAATAAAATTTGTAAGTTTTATGGACCTCTTAGTGCTATTGATTTCCTCTTCAATTCTTATTCTCCTTCATATTCTAAGGTACTCTCAATTTGTTAATAGACTCCAATGCTCTAATGGACTCAAATAACTTATTTTCTTGATTATGTAGACTCAAAATCACATCTTTGTGGATTCAAGATACATGTCAACTTCAACTTGTAGATTAAATACAAGAAAACTACAACATAAACACATCTTTTGAAGATTCAAAATATGATTTTAGCCTCGATAACACTAGAGTTGTTTGTAGCTCACCCAAGTCATCTGCAGTACAAGTTTCATTATGTCATATGAAGACATTGTAAATCCAAGAAAGGTAGATGATTAATCAATATCACTTGAAGTTTACTAGCTGCTGTCTAATGGATTAGAGCATTTGTTGTGGTGTTCATACTCTAATATTTATATTGTAAAGACAATCACTATCAACTCACATTCATACATTGACTTAACTTGATTGCATATTGAGAGGGCATGACTATATTAAAATATTAGTTATTATTTTTGTAGAAAATTATACTATCCTTTGGCATGAGGCATCCAACTCTATTTCAAAGATTTTGATAAAAGCTAGACAAAGTAAGCAATGATGGTGAATACATCATTATTTTCATCTTTATAAATACTTGTCCCTCAACTTTTATCTATATGAAGTTGTTTTCCTAATAAGCTAGTTAGTGGATGTGATACTTGGGTCACTAAAAAGTGCATGTAATAATTAGTAAGTCCTAAAATACTTTGAGTTTCTTGATGATGTAAAATGATGGCCAATAATTAGTTGGTTTTATCTTTTCTTCATTAGCTTCAAATTCTTTTGTAGAGAGCTTATGAATCAAGAATTATACCTTGTGGTGAGCAAAAAAATACTTCTAACTATTGACATATAATGAGTGATCTTTTAGAACAGTTAAGGTTAGCTGTAAATACTCTTAGTGTTGTTCTAATGTGTTGTAATAAATAACACCATCTTTACTCCTAATGTCAATAGTTAGTATGACCTTGCATGATGCAGTTGGTAGATTAAAAATAATATTTCTTTTGACTACTATCTCTATTCTACCATTGTTACACACATATAATGAATTACTTATTTTTTAATAATAATTTTAAAAAAACAAACCTATGTTGTCCATTGTCTCATCTCCCTTTAGTGAGTCTTTTTCTTCTAGCTTTTTCCTCAAGTCCATGCAATGGGAAGAGGCTTGTATCATATTTAGTTTTACTCTAGAGAGTCGGCAATTTGTCTTTTGACAAATCATCCTCTTCTTGATGATGACTCATTTGTCAATCAATTAGAGATGATTTCTTCAAAAAATCTATGAAAGATTTTTCTTGAGTATTCACAATGTGGGTAATTTCTAAATCCTCTTATGAAGTTCAAAAATTCATAAAATGACTCAATGAATCATCTCTAGTGGCTCTTACTTGATGGAGCAAAAATTTACTAACTTTCAAATATTTGGCAACTATCACCTTGTAAAAATGAGTTAAATGAAGGTGAGGTGTGTTTCAAAGAACTTTTTCCTCAAGTCTATGCAATGAGAAGATGCTTGTATGACATTTAGTTTCAATTTAGATGGGCATCAACTTGTCTATTGGTAGATCATCTTCTTCTTCATGATGATTTATTCATCAATCAATTGGAGATGATTTTCTCAAATAATATATATTTTTTGTATTTGAAATTTATATTTCATTATTAAGAATGGTCTATAATTAACATTGATGAATTTTTGATTGATGTGCAAATGATTCTAGTGACTTAATCATTGACTAACACTATAAATAAATCAGGAGTTAAATAAGTAAAGGATGTGAAATTTAACACATTAGAAATATATCAACATGAATATATCCATTATAATTTTATATAAGACTTCAAAAGTAGTGAAATTTTTTCACTTTGATCATAAGAATATAATATAACATCAAGAAATATATCAATTTCTTTTCAAAAAATATATATTTTTATAAATTTTGGACTAAATGAGGAAGAGAAAATATATTTAAAAATTTACAAAAAATATATATTAGGTGTGGATGTCATGATGACAATAGCACCATGATGAAGGCAATTCAAATGAGAATAAAATTTCACCTAATGATTATTATGTAAATGATTACTATTAAAATAGGCCCACTAGGCCCACCATACTCATTTTAGACTTATTCTCTCCACATCCCTATTCTTCTTCCACGATCTCCACTTCACTTTCTCTTTCTCTTTCTTCTCTTCTTCTATATAATATCATGTACTCCTCTTCTTCAATTATCAATTCTAAGGTTTTTTCTTCCTGTTATCCACATGATATGAAAGCCATAAAGTTTCTCCACCATTGTCACTATGTCTTTTCTTTTGATATCACGTATCTTCTCTTAGTGCAATCTCTTGTATTGTCTGTCATCTTGCACTATCCATCACGTGAGAAGGGCCACCATTCTTTTCCTCCATGCATCTATTGTGGCAAGTAGAACCACCCACTTGACAAATGTTAGAAATAGATCAGAAAGTCTAATTCTACTCAACTAGCTCTTCTACTTCCTTCACTAGCTTTTATAGTGTCATCTAGTGTCCCGTCTTTGACTTTTAAGTGACATTGACCTCTGTCAAGTATAAAGCGCTATGTTGCTTCAGTTGTACTTGAGTCATTATATAGTAAATCACGTAAATTTAAAATTTATAAAACTAGAAAATATAATTTTTTAGATATTTAAAAGTATTTATAAATAAATATATCAATTATAATTCAATAAAACTTCTAAAAATAATAGTAATTTTTTAAGTCGATAATAAGGATGTAATATAATATTAGGTAATTATTTAAAATTTTCTTCAAAGAATACAATTTTCTATGAATTATATACTGAGAAATAAAAATAAAATATATTTAAAACTCACAAAAATGAGAAATAAGGGTGTGGAAGTCAGAACGTCAACACCCCATAAATGCAAATCGAGTAGAAATAGAGTTCTGTTAAGTGATTCTTACGTAAGTGATTACAGATGATTTAATTGATCAAATTAAGATATGTAAAAATCAAAAGAATCGTAATGGAATGAAATATATCTTGGTAAATTTAAATCACACAAATTATCACTAAATGAAGTGGAAAGTAAGTCTAAAGAGAGCCTTTGAGGCCGTAAACATTGTTTGATAATTTTTTCGAACACATAATTTTGACAATTGCCGTCATAAGGCCAGAATTTTGTCTTTCTTTATTTAAACTTTTTTTTTTATTTTAATGATAACTTGTGTGATTTAAAAGTTTTAAAAATCTTCTTTATTTAGTTATGATTCTTTTAACTTTTACATATCTTAATTTTACTTTGTTTCTACCCAATTTGCATTTTGTTAGGGGTGGTGACATCATCATGATGTCTTCACCCTTATTTTCCTTTTTTGCAAATTTTAAAATCTCTTTTATATTTATTATTTAGTATAAAAATTAAAAAAATTACAACTATTTTTGAAACATTTTATTAAATTATAATTAATTATTTATTCTAAAATGTTTTAAAAAGGTTTAAAATGAATATATTCTAGTTTTATAAATTTTTAATGTGTGATTTATTATATAATGATTATGTCATGTCAATGACTAAGATTGAGTGCTCCAAAATAACATGACAAAACTAGTTGTCATCCTTTTTTGAAGTAAAAGCTTGTGACAAAGAAGTCAAGGAAAATGGTATGATGAATTGTCCAATTTGTTATACCAAGTCCAATAGAGGTGGAATCTAAACATTTAAGCACCTTGCATGAACTCATGAAGATTTCCCATTATCATTTGTATAATCATCACTTTTCAATAAACCAAATGCTAAGAACATAAATATTTTTTGAAATTTTGCAACTATTTTTCAAGATTTAAAATATTTGTTGCCACATTATTGATCCCAAGAGAATAAATGCCAAGAAGGGGGGAGCGGGAAGGTGAATTGATTCTCTAATATTTTCCCCCCTAGTTTTAAGGTTTTTTAGTTGTTCTTCTCAAATCTATACTATGTGGGTTGACACATATTTGATTTACTAGTGGATATTATTCTTTTAAAGTGATTTTAATAATTTCTTTAATTTCTCTATGGGCTGGTAGAGACTATAATAGATAGATATATTGCAAAGTTGCTTCCACTATAATAATTTCTAAATTTATTATAGTAGACTATAATTCATCTATCAATGCTTCCACTATTCTCCTTTAGAAAAGTAAAATTAAATGTCATAAGATCATCAATTCTTTAATATTTCATGGGTGTATCATCCATACTATACATTAAACACTAGTTTGTTTTTTACCTTCATTAAAATTACACTCTCAAAGTACCTTTACATAGAAAATGAAGTTCTAAAAGTTTGCATTGATGTTTTAATACTGAAATAATAGCTTCCATGTTGTTGGTTGTGATTTGAATGCTGGAGTAAACTTGGACATGCAAGACATTGTAATAGATGTTCAATTATTGAGTCATTATTTCAAAGTTCTTCTAATAATTATTTATAGAGACCAAAATTTTGACTATTGGAAATATAAAATATTTAAGATATGAGTGATCAAAGATTGCTCAAGTCAACACGAGCACATTTTTTTACAAAGTTGTTACAAAGTTGTGGATATTAAATTTTCTTGATTTTGTGGATATTTGAATACTTGAAGAAACTTGTTACAAAGTTGTAATTAAGCTAGTGTTTGGAGGAGAGATTGGCACAAAAATGTGACAAATTTTTGGCATAGTTTGAAAATTCTTGCAATAGGCTTTTTGTGGAGTCTAGAATCTTGATTGTTGGAGCTCAAATAATTCAGCTTTAATTGGTTAAAGATAGTCTCTCTCCTTAATTGGTTTAATGGGAACTCTTCAATTGGCACGTGGGGTGACACATTTCTATCTCCTCTTTTCTGCTCTAGAATGACACAAAAATCCACACATTTTCTCTCTTTATATTTTTTATTTTTCTTTAAGTGATTATATATATTTTTTCTCATGGTTTTCCTTCCTCAACTGACTTTCTTCTAATATTTATCTTTTCACTATATTGTGCTTGCAAAATATTATCCAACGATAATTTAATTGTATGCTATAATTTTTATTTTTAGTATCAAAATCATTAAATTGACACGTGATGCATTTGGGATAGTCCAAAACATGTTTAGTAATGAAAGAAATTGGAAGCATGAGATGTCTTGAAAATATTAGCGGAGAGAGCTTTTCAGTTGATTGAGAAAGTGTTTCTAGCTTGTCAATCTGTCATTTGACAAAATGAAGGGCTAACTAAAAGCATCATCTCTCTAACATAAGATAGAGTAGAGTATAAAAAATGGCAAGGTGCTTAGGGTTTTGTTATTTTCAAGGTCAATGAGGTAACAGTTGAAGAAAATTGATATGAACACGAATTTCTTTCCTTATTCATATGTTTGGACAATCATTAAATTTAGAAAAAAATAAAAAATTGGATATATGAGTCACAATTACAAGAACTACCTTGATAAACTCTAAGAGGGGAGGATATAAATATCATGAGGATACTTGAGAGTCAATAATTGTGATACCTCAATCAAATAAATTGGGATATTATAGGAACCCCCATATGCAGATAGTTAGCCAAAGATATGATTTATTTGAGATTGTAAGGATTGGAAAATGTCTTTCATTTTGGCCATTTGCAGAGCATGTTTCGTTCTCCACTATTATTTTCATTGTTGTTACCAGCATGATAATTAATCACTGTCACCTTGCACAGAATAAGGATTTTACCCTATTTATCTTGATAGACAACAGTTATGTGGGCTGAGTCCTAATTGGCTAGAAGAGTACAAATGTCCACAAATGGGCAGAAGAGCCTGAGCACAAGGTCTGTCAGAATCAATAAGTGAAAACTAAAATTTCACTTAGATTTTCATTTTCAAGATAAAATTTCTCTCATATTTTCTTTTTTTCAAGATTTGGAATATCTGCATATTATGGATGATTTCTTGTAGATCGATAATCTCATGTTTAGAGGAAAACTACCCGAAGGAATCTCTGGACAACACCCTTATGTTGATAATCAGAAGCATTATTTTCCAGATGTGCATCTAAAATTTCTACCCTTCATTAAAAAACTGGAAAATATTCATGCGTCTTAAAGTTCTTCACCAACTTGTTCAAATCCGTTTGGTAGACGATGAAGGTGGACGTAAACTTCGGAGATTGTGTGGTCCATGAGCGTAGCAGAAGGATCATCTGATCCGTATCCCACCACCCTAGTTAAGGCACACACCAGCCGTCACATCGGTTTTACGATCCGAAGAAAACCAAGGATAACATGAGCATTGAACCATAACAAATGAATGGACAGCAGAAGCCGGCAACGGGAAAAAGGAAGAGAGAGAGGCAGCAGACAATGACAACTAGAACAGGCAGCCGGCAGAAAAGGGTGCCTATGCCTCGTGTGGCAGTCGAGGCGCAGGGATTTTACAATCCATGTGCAGATGGTTCACGAAGTTGGGGGATTATAAATACCCGAAGAAAGAATGGTTCATTACGAGCAAGTTCAAGGTACCAAGCCCGTTAGCGGAGGAAAAGGCCCAGGAGGACAACACATAGAGAAAAGGAATGGCTTCCTCCATGATGGCCTCCACCACCGCCGTGGCTCGTGCCAGCCCCGTCCAGTCCAACATGGTGGCGCCCTTCTCTGGCCTCTGCTCCACATTCCGGATCACCCGCAAGACTAATGCCGACCTGTCGACCCTCCCCAGCAACGGGGGAAAGGTCCGCTGTATGCAAGTGTGGCCGCCGGAGGGGAAGAAGAAGTTCGAGACCCTCTCCTACCTCCCAGATCTCAGCACTGAGGCCCTCGTCAAGGAGATCGAGTACCTCCTCCAAAACAACTGGGTTCCTTGCCTCGAGTTCTCGAAGGTAATCCTTCTCCCCCATACTTAATTGCTTCTCTGTCTCTCTCTCCGTCAATCTACCTATCTCTAGGTGTTTCTCTCTGCGCAGTGACTCCTCTGATCTCTCTCTCCCTGTCTCTGTCTGTCTCCCTCTCTCTCTCGCTCTCTGTGTCTGTCTCTCTGTCTCTCACTCACTCTATCTCAATCTCTGATCGGGGGAGCAGGAAGGATTTGTCTACCGCGAGAACCACAGCTCGCCAGGGTACTACGACGGGCGGTACTGGACCATGTGGAAGCTGCCCATGTTCGGTTGCACCGACGCCACACAGGTTATCGCTGAGCTTGAGGAGGCCAAGAAGGCCTACCCGAATTACTTCGTGAGGATCATCGGCTTCGACAACAAGCGCCAGGTTCAGTGCGTCAGCTTCATCGCCTACAAGCCCCCGGGCAACTAAGCCCAGTGTCCGTCCCTGTTCTCTGATTCGGAGAAATCGCAGCAGTGGGATTGATTTCATCCCTTCAATCATCTCTCTTTTGTTACCTTCGTTCTTCCTTAATCCCTTTGGTCATCATTCTTGGACTGGTTAGCCGATCTCTAGAAGATGAGCTTACACGACGCTGTAAACGATTTTCGACTGGTGAGGAAAGTGTATGCTCCGGCTAGATGAATGATTTTATTGTCGATTCTCATCTCTTCGACCTTGTAAGCAATTCGAAATAAAATTTTAGTAGAAAATGTGAAATTATCATGTTTCCGTTATTGTTTGATTTCCCAATATTGAAATTCCCACCTATGTTTCTCATTTCTCCGTCGTTGGAGCCATCAGCAAAGAGCTCGCCTCCATACTAGCTATTTGTATAGTGATATAGCCGTGGAGGAGGGTGAGATGGCTTGCGGCTTGCAAGTACTCTTTAGTCCTTGTGGACGGTGACCGGGGTCGCAGTCGATGGTTAAAACGGTTGCGAGTTCAGCTATACAATAATTGAATATAATATAAGTACACATTTTAAAAACTCGACTTAAAAAATCAAAATTACGATTGGAGTCGGCTTGGGCCGACTCCCTTTTGGTAAAAGCCCATAGAGACGAGAACGAAGAGGAGGTGATGGAGGGAGAGCGCAATTACCAGTTGGGACCTAGAGAAAACCTAAATTACTCTACGACTTTGAAGCAGGTAGATTTCCTCACCATGTGATATTAATCCTATTTACTGACACTTTAATACAAAACCTTATATCTATTTAAACGAGACTACGACAAACGTGAGTGTTCCGAAAGGTAAACGCTAGGTTTATGAATTAGTTGATCATTATTAAGCTGTGAATATAATTTTAAGCACCGCAAAGGTCTAGCAGAGGTTTGTTCAACTATAACATTTTCTCTGTGAACATATAAAGATATGTATAAAAAAGTTAACTAATTCAAGCTCGATTTTAAAAAAATAAAATTCCATTTTTTCTCTAATCAATAAAATACATAGATAGTTTGAAATTTAATTATTTTGGATTAACCAAATTAATTATGGACTCCAAGATCTAATGATTCACTAAAAGATGCTCAATCATAACTGTTGAAAACTTGTGGCCCTTCTATATCCCATTTTAATATCTGTACATATAATTGCTTCGTGAAATGCAAGTTCATCAAAGGCATCAAATTGGTGGTGTTAAAATAGTTGGTGGTAATTTATGTTCCTTCTGAAATGAAAGGAAATCTTACGGCATCTAGGAGGTTTAGACTGAACATTAATGATCAAATAGCCAATAATATGGTTTCATTTAAAAGAATAGGTCATTAGAGTAAGAGAATAGATTAGTAAGTGAATTGTTCCCATCTGTATAATCATCAGTTTTATCTGCTTATTCTAAAACAAAAGAATTTTAACATTCTCAGTCATGAATGCTGACATAAAGCGTATTTTTACGACGTTTGGTACGACGAGGTCATGATATCCAATTGTATTCCACAAACGTATTTTATTATATTCAGTCTTTTGTGGTGATGGCTCAATCGAGAACGTGATCCGTCCCCGACTCTTTTGTGGTGCCGGCGGAAGAGCAGGGTCACGCCATCTCTAAGTGCACTGAATGGCTGAAGAGTGCCCGGCGGCCTTCTGGGGTACTGGACCCTGTCCAAGTGATGCGGATTATAAATTGCGGAGAGTGAGCGAGAACCCAATCAGTTAAGTGAGGAGTCTCGGGTCGGGAAGAGAGAGAGCCTAACAGAAAGAGGGAGTAAAATGGCTTCCTCCATGATGGCCTCCACCACCGCCGTGCCCCGTACCAGCCCTGTCCAGTCCAACATGGTGGCGCCCTTCTCTGGCCTCCGCTCCTTCGCCGCATTCCCGGTCACCCGCAAGGCTAATGCCGACCTGTCGATCCTCCCCACCAACGGGGGAAAGGTCCGCTGCATGCAAGTGTGGCCGCCGGAGGGGAAGAAGAAGTTCGAGACCCTCTCCTACCTCCCAGATCTCAGCACTGAGGCCCTTATCAAGGAGGTCGAGTACCTCCTCAAAAACAACTGGGTTCCCTGCCTTGAGTTCTCGAAGGTAATCCCCCTCCGCCAATACAGAATTGCTCCTCTGATCTCTCTCTCTCTCTCTCTCTCTCTCTCTCTCTCTCTCTCTCTCTCTCTCGCTCTCTCGACATCTATCTATCTCAAGGTGTTTCTCTCTACGCAATGGCTTCTCTGATCTCTCTTCCTCTCTCTCTCGTTCTGTGATTGCGGGAGCAGGAGGGGTTCGTCTACCGTGAGAACCACAGCTCGCCGGGGTACTACGACGGGCGGTACTGGACCATGTGGAAGCTGCCCATGTTCGGTTGCACCGACGCCACACAGGTTATCGCTGAGCTCGAGGAGGCCAAGAAGGCCTACCCGAATTACTTTGTGAGGATCATCGGCTTCGACAACAGACGCCAGGTTCAGTGCGTCAGCTTCATCGCCTACAAGCCCCCGGGCAACTAAGCCCAGTGTCCATCCCTGTTCTCTGATTCGGAGAAATCGCAGCAGTGGGATTGATTTTACCCCTTCAACCGTCCCTCTTTTGTTACCTTCGTTCTTCCTTAATCCCTTTGGCCATCAATCTTGGACTAGAACATGAGCTTATACAACGTTGTAAACGATTTTCGATCGGTGAAGAAAGTGCATGGTCCGGCTACTCAATTCATTCTATTGCCTATAATTATCTCTTCGAGCCACGTAAACAATTCGAAATGAAATTTTAAGAAAACGTAATATTTTTTAATGTTTCCGGTATGGTATCATTACCTATTATTGTAGTTTCCACCTACGTTTCTCATCCGTTTGTCGCAGGAGCCATCGGCAACGCGCTTTTTCTCCATGTTATCTGTTAGCAAGTCTCCATTAGTCCTTGTCGACGATGACAGGTGCCGCAGTCGATGATGATAAAGACTTTTGAGTTCAAGTGTAAGAGAATTGAAAGTAATATAAGTAGAATTTTAACCAATACTTGATTAAAAATAGAATTTACTATTTGAGGAAACTTGGGCCCAGCACCCTTTTGCTAAAAGCTTACAAACTCGAATTTATAGTCCAGCTCAATGTTAAGTCTTGGGAAAGAGGGAAACAAAGTGGAGATGACGCAGGAGAGGCCCTGTTACCAGTTGTTATCTGGAGAAAACCTATGTTCTTCTACTACTTTGAATAAGCATATTATTTTTTAGTTCTGGACACAAACTGAATCAAAGTGAAGGTCTAGTAGAGATTTGTTCAATTGTGACTTAGCTCTAGCACATTTGATAGTGTGTAAAATGATAAAATATAAAGATCTATACTTAGAACAGTTAAACTAATTAAATCCCATCTCGAAATAATAAAATTTAAATTTTCTCTAAATATCTAAATAGGATATAAAAAATAAATTAACAGTATTAACCAAAATATTGGATTATTTAGCTGCGGATGTGGACTTTAAGATCCAATTATTCACTAAAAGATGGTAAATCATAGCTGTCGAAAATTCATGTATCAACAAACGTGGCCCTCTTATATCCCATTTTAATATTTCTACATCTAAATGCGTCAAGTGCTACAAGTTCATCAAAGGTATGGAAGAAACCCAGACATCATTTTGGTTGTCATGTATTTTCCTACTAAAACGAGAGGAATTCTAATATGGTCATGGAGTTTAGAGTGAACGTCTAATGATAAAAATGCCCAAGTGCTTTCTTCGATAGAAGAATAGTAAAAAACAATTAATAATGAGTTAATATTTCCTATCTGCATACTCATAGGTTTTATTTAGTTATTCTAAAGTAAGATAATTGTAACATGTTGACAATGGGCATATTTTTATTATATTTGCTACGACGAGGTCGTTATATCATATTGTATTCCACATACATATTTTATTATATGCCACGCAACCATCAATTAAATTATTCGTTTGAAGATAACGCCGCATAACATGAGAATATTCAGTAGGCATCCTCCCCGCGATTCATCTTGGCTCCAACTTTCAGTCGTGATCTACTCAGTATACACATTAACGATGTCTGGATTTTCCAATAATTTTATTTACTCACCGAACATTATTGACAATATTTTCCAAAATAATACCAATTTTTCGGGCTCCGACGACAGGGGGATGTTAGCCCTATCAAGACATCACACTGTGGTCACCATTTCGGGTGGCGATGGCCCAATCGAGAACGTGATCCGTCAGCCAGTCTTTTGTGGTGCTGAGCGAAGAACAGGCTCACGCCATCTCTAAGTGCACTGAATGGCTGAAGAGTGCCCCACGCCGGGCGGGGAGGATGGACCCTGTCGCAGGGCTGTGGATTATAAATAGCGGGGAGGAGAGAAAGAGAACCCGCTCAGGTGAAGTGAAGAGTCTCGGGTCGGGAGGAGAGAGCGTCTAACAGAAAGAGGGAGTAAAATGGCTTCCTCCATGATGGCCTCCACCACCGCCCTGGCTCGTGCCAGCCCCGTCCAGTCCAACATAGTGGCACCCTTCTCTGGCCTCCGCTCCTTCGCCGCATTCCCGGTCACCGGCAAGGCTAATGCCGACCTGTCGATCCTCCCCACCAACGGGGGAAAGGTCCGCTGCATGCAAGTGTGGCCGCCGGAGGGGAAGAAGAAGTTCGAGACCCTCTCCTACCTCCCAGATCTCAGCACTGAGGCCCTTATCAAGGAGGTCGAGTACCTCCTCAAAAACAACTGGGTTCCCTGCCTTGAGTTCTCGAAGGTGATCCCCCTCCCCCAACACAGAATTGCTCCTCTGATCTCTCTCTCTTCTCTCTCCTCTCTCTCTCGACATCTATCTATCTCAAGGTGTTTCTCTCTACGCAATGGCTTCTCTGATCTCTCTTTCTCTCTCTCTCGTTCTGTGATTGCGGGAGCAGGAGGGGTTCGTCTACCGTGAGAACCACAGCTCGCCGGGGTACTACGACGGGCGGTACTGGACCATGTGGAAGCTGCCCATGTTCGGTTGCACCGACGCCACACAGGTTATCGCTGAGCTCGAGGAGGCCAAGAAGGCCTACCCGAATTACTTTGTGAGGATCATCGGCTTCGACAACAGACGCCAGGTTCAGTGCGTCAGCTTCATCGCCTACAAGCCACCGGGCAACTGAGTCTCCCGTCGTCGTAGCTCCACGATTTCTCCAATGTGGACAGCTACTGCTCCGGCTTCCACATTTCCTCTCTCCATCTCCTATTCTACCGAGTCATTATGCTCGCCTTTTGTCGCTCCTGGTTTAGCCACTGTTACTCTGTTAATGAGGATTTACCCACTGTTTGATGTTGGGCCTTTGCAGGCTTCAGTCTTCTCTATCATGGGAAAATAATATTTGCCAAAAAAAGCTTGATTTTCACACCCTATTTCTCTTCACTTGGTGGCGACCAGAGCTAAGTCAACGGATGGCGACAGTCCTCGGTAAAATTTGATGGCTCCCAAGCTCTTAATCGTCTATTGCTCATGTGGCAAAGACACATTCAAGTTCACACGAAACAGACTTGGTGACATCAGTGAGTCTACTTCAGTCATTTCATTTCCGGTTTGATGATTCAATGGCTTCCGCATGACAAATGAGGGGAGGTCTAAAGAACTAGCTTGACCGTTGGACTGGAGATCTAATGTATCTGCCTCATTCCATTTAGGCTTCACCACACCATTCGCTGCCCTCATCTCACCCTAGAAAACCCTCCCTCTTCTCGTCCAGATAGTGGTAAGGGAGCTCATGGGCGGTGAGGAGAGAGAAAGAAAAAGAGAGAAGTCCGATAATGACCTTAACACCTTACCGAACCCTCTTACAAACTCTCTATTGTCTAAGTGCATCATGGATTTTAAGTTATTTTTAAGATTATCATGCAATGATGTAAACATTCGGTGCATATTTTCAACATGTTCTTTATTTTCAAACGGTGATATGACGGGGGTATCAAAAGGGCAAAGATCATATACTTCAGTTTCTATTACAAAAACAAAACTCCAAGTATTTCAGTGGAAGAAGAGAAAAGGAAGGTAAATTATTATTCCAATCATATTCGGACACTTTGTAAGATATTATTTCGTAAGTTGAAA
This sequence comes from Spirodela intermedia, assembly GCA_902729315.2. Classification (NCBI taxonomy): domain Eukaryota; kingdom Viridiplantae; phylum Streptophyta; class Magnoliopsida; order Alismatales; family Araceae; genus Spirodela; species Spirodela intermedia. The sequence goes on from LR746272.1 coordinate 7,205,550, forward strand.
TAAAGACGGAATATGTTATCCTACATAGTCATGATTGAAGTATGTAAATCAAATGGCCATACGTGAATTCCACGCGCATAAAGTCATTGAAAAAATGCCAGATTTTCATTAATTCTTACAGGAATTACCAAAAATAGGTATGAAAAGATCTTATGCGAAGGACCAAAGCCCTCTTTAAATCTAAGTCCCCGGGAAGGAGAACAAAACGATAACCCTCTCTCTTGGATATCACATGACGGAACAGGAAATCAGATTGAAACTCACCCTGAAAGCTTGGAATCCATCGCCAAGGGGGGAAGTTGACTGAAGTGTCTTGTTGAAGGGTAAGGAACACTATCAAGGGCAACCCGAGCTTCCCTTTTTCCATGGATTAAGGTGCCGACTTCACAGAGTTCCCCATGGGGAACTTAAGAGTCCCATGCTACGAAAACATGCGATGTCAACAGGAATGAGTAAAGAAGGGTAGCTTCCATCCTTATCTCACAAGTCACCAGAAGGCATTGTGCAGGTAGTATTCTGAGGATGATTGCTTAAACTGCGGTGAGCTCTATGGTTGTAGAAAGGGATGGAGTGAGATTCTGTACAAGTGAACGTTGCGTTTGAGATATTCTACCTCTTTTATACAACGAGATTTAAATTTGGTGGGCACATTGAAGATAAGAAATGTTGACACGCCGAGTTAAATGGCACTGGCAGATGGATAAATTGTAAGTCATAGGACGGTGAATGGAGTGAATCCTATGTTAGCTAGTTGTTTTATCATTTTATCAGGCAAGCCAGAAGGATAGAATGGTCACCATCTCACCGTGATAACTGACTTTCCTCTTGGCAACTTATTTGTTCGACAAAACTAACCATTCTGCACTTCACATGTATGGTGGTGACCAGAGATTTAGATTAGATGAAGTGTACTCCCGCTTGATGTGTACTGAACAGAGGGGCAACAGAAAATCCCAAGAGGTGTTAGAAACATTAAAGAAAGATAATGAACATCAATAGAGTGAGTACAATATGATCAAGAGTAGGAAAAGCATAATTTTGTACTTTATTTATCATATTTATACATCACCTTATGTGATGAGGGGAAGAAATCGATGGCTTTTCCAATGTTACCGCAGTGTTTCTAGAGTTCTGCATTTTCCTTCCTCACCACGTTTATTTTTATCATATTTCACTTTTTGGTTGCCAATTTCATTTTAATAGTGGTAGGACCACCTAAAAAAAGGACTATTCCTGTCCATTGAAGCACGAAACAAAAGATATCAGTAAATACTACCCAAAATACATTAATTTAAAATAGGCCAAATACCTCCTATGGTTTAAGCTTGACATCCAAAGACTATTAATTTTTAAAATGCCGTACGGATATCCATCCATCGGCATCTAATAAGAACAGGTTTTAGAAACCTTTCATTTTCAGCCAACAATACATTAAATTCCACTAAAAATTTCTCAATAAATAATACTGTGGCATATTCATGGAGTCATTTATCCAACTAAATGTGTAACCTGTAGTGGTAAACTAAAGTTGTTTCAGATGGCTTCGACAAGATTGGCACTATTCAAGCATTTAATCTTCTCGTTATAAGTTGATAAAGATGATCCTAGCAAATATCCATGGGCAGGGCTAATATTTCTCGAGAAAATGGCCCCGCTATTTGGAAAAACTGAGAACTAGTAGGATGGAAGCATAAAAGGTTGTCAAATGTTTGCAAAAACAAGCACGGGAAGAAAGTCATCTATAATGAATCTCGGTTTGAATGACTTCAAGCCCACCACCTAATCATGGGGTTTTGTTTTATTTTACTTTAATGTGCGAATTCGTCGCCAGCATCATTATTTCAAATTAGTTAGGGATGAGAATAGAACACAATACAATGTAGCTAATTTAATACCACAATATTCCTAAGAATTTTCAAGGAAAACTTGAATTTTTTTCAGGTGTCACACCTTTTGTCTAAACATTAAGGTCACATATGAACACCTCACTTTGGTAATCTCAACATATGGATTCTCGAACAATTTAATAATGCTCCGACAATGTAACATTCATTTTGAATATCCTACCAAATAGATTCAAAGTTGGTACGTCAGAGACCACTTCTCCGTCAGGCCCCTTTAACTCATTGATGTAAAATAACTGCGGGAGTCATCTATGGCTCAAAAATTAAAGCATTATGTAAGGATAAAAATCAAAGAAATTTATGGAAGAGAAGAACCTCGAAATAACGAAAAATCATTCACCCTAGAAACGTTGGACTTCTGCATGACCTTACCAGTTTCTCTGGCAAGGGACGCTCGGCAAAGTATAGGCATGATTTTGAGGTTCCATTGGCATTCCTATTTGATGGTAAAAAATAAAATATAATGGAATTTTAAAAGCATGAAGCAATAAGTATGAAATAGACACATGATTACGAACCACTCGGCATCAATTTAAAGCTCGAGTTCCGGCTAAAGACAGAAGCACAAACGGGAGAAATTGTCGAGGCATCCGCCTGGAAAAGTAGACGGTCGCTCACCTGTTCCCAAACGGAGGCAAAATTGTATCCCCTTGAGACGGCGACCGACTCGGGCAGCGGCTGCGGCGTTCCCGGGCACGGCCTCGCGGCCGCCGCCGCCGCCGCCGCCACCGCCACCACCGGCGTCATAGGACGGGGAAGTTATAGGACTCCAGTTCGGAATACGATCCGGAGGATAGTAAATCAAGGAATAGCGGGAACCGGGATCTGGACAGACAATGTGAACGGAAATATGGGAAAATAGAAATGGAAGTAGAAGATCAAACCAGACCGCAGGAGGAGCAGCTTAGGCTCCGAAGAACCCAGGAGTCTGTGGGGACGTTCCAGAGGCTCCCCGCTCCGATTCCCCTCTACGACCTGAGCTGAAATCCATTTTCTGTATGAAAAGACCTAACTACCCTTCATTAGGATGTGGTGGGGCCCCGGGGGGGGGGCAAGGGCTTGGAGTGTCCTCTAAGAAGATGCCAAATATCCTCTAAGCCGGCTCCAATTGCTACAGGCGCTGGACAGGGTTCCCCTCCGGTCTCTGCTCGGTCCAGGGATTTTATAAACGCTACACTGGGAGGAATCAGGGTTTTACGCATTGTTTATGCTAGGTTTTCAAGCTGCGGACGGTATCTTAACGCGGGGTCAATCCGATTCCAATCCAAATGCTACCCGACAACCAAGTCTCTACTTCGCCGCAGATTACGTGGCTGCACTTAAGATAAGAAGTAATGCCTAGAAAGAGAGAGAGAGAGAGCTGTACCGGTGGGCAGAAAGGAGGGGGGACGAGAGAAGAGATAAGATGAGAGAGAGAGAGAGAGCGTCCGGTTCGTCTCTCTCAGCTGAAAGCGAGATCTTGGACGATCCCAAGCCAGTGCCCCAGGAAGCTCTGGGCGGCGGCTGGTGATTGAAGGCAACGGCGGCGTGCACTGGTGGACGTCGAATCGGTGGACGATGGATTACCGGATTCGGGGAGGGACCCCGACGGAACCGGACCCCGCAGCTACTCCGGCGACCAGCTTGGTCGGTCGCCGGAGGTTCGCAGGAGAGAAATCCGGGCCCGGCGGGGTCAGAGCTGCACCATGTCCGGTGATTATGGCTTCTTGTCCTTTGGCCCTGGTCTGTCGCCAACGCCATGTGATCGGACTGGGCCGACGTTCATCATGGCAACGTGGGGCAACTCAATAAAAGCCAAACTTCATAGTCCGTACCAACCAAGATATTATTTTTCCCTTTTTTTCCTCCTACCTTCTTCATCTCATCTCATCTGAAGCGTCAAGTAATAATAATAATAATAATAATAATAATAATAATAATAATAATAATAATAATAATAATAATAATAATAATATCTTTTTGTGCGATTCCCAGTTAATAATGGACGCCTCCTTTCTAACCCATGATTAGAAAGCGGACAATTTGTTAATAAATTAAGGGCGTAGCCTCCCTTAGTTTAGCAGTGTATTATTATATGGTAATGCTTGTGCAGATTCCGATGCATGAAAAACCTTTTGAGATCTGCAGTGAAAGTATTCCATTGAGATGCTTGACTTTCTCTCACGATCCGTTGTGTTAATGCGACACCGTCCGCACAAGCAGGGATCGGCTCTGAACAAGAGCTTCATGATGTGATGGAAATTAATTAATAGGTGCCCTAAACAGTGCGTATCAGTTTTAAAGGCTCGAGTGAGATGAACAGGCGCCCTAGAAATCAAGAACAAGCATCGGAGGAAGAGGCGGATTCCCCCGTCACAACCAGAAGCGTGAACGACGAGAAATGGTGACCCGAATTATCCCAGACTTGCGGGCAGTATTGAGCAGTCATTGAAGAGAAATCAGGTGAAGAGATTAGCGAAAGAAGATCACATGATGGAACCGATATGTTACGTAAATTTCAGAGGAATATCTTGCGGAGCCGGAATAAAAGAAAGCGAGATCGTCCTCAACTGTGAAAAAGGCGAAACCAGAATAGAGAGATCTACCTTCGTCTGCCCACTCCAGAATCGAGTTTTGGAGTTCCATGTACAGGTGAACAACCAGTGTGATCTATCGGCGGCATGAAGGCGGTCAAAGAGAAAGATATCAAATCGTCGTTCTATAGTCGTCTGCCTCATCTTCCTTCTTCCTCTTCGTCCTTCTCCTTGGCTGGTTCTGGTTTTCGTCTTCAGGAGACTTCCAATAATACCCTCGCTCTGCAAGACCAGCAGTCTTGCCAGAAGACGGGCGCATTCCGGGAAGCCGACGAAGCTGATCGTGAGGAAACTTGTAGGTTACACAGATGTTCCAGCGTTGTTACCGGTTATGGAGGGGATCGGGGCAGCTGGGAACCCTCCTCATGCTATTGAGAAACTCCTGCGGCGGCGACAATCGCGACCGTGATCCCTGTTGGAAGACCTGCATCATGGTGGAAGTGGGGGGATTGTGACCGGCTGGCGGCGGCCAACTGTCGGGGTACTCCGTCTCGTCGGAGTGCTCCTGTGCCGCCGGGCTTGCTGGGATTACCCTAATTGCCACCGCCCTGCAGCAGAGGGAGGAAGCCCACATCTGCAGCGCCCAGAAGCCCATGAGGATCACCAGGCACTGGAGTGGTCTCCTCCTCGGCCCCGGTGACGGCATTGAGAAACAATGATATGACTCCGCCGGCGCTACTGCATCACCCAACTCCAGGTTCCGCGAAAATGTTCGATCGATCGATCGACAGAGAGAGAGAGAGAGGGAGAGAGAGAGAGAGAGAGAGAGAGAGAGAGAGAGAGAGTTGAGGATGATGAAGAGAGAGGGTTATTTGGATGCCACGTGAGGACAGAAATGTGTCGAAGTGTAGCTGTGAGTCCGGGGAAGGGATTTATAAGAGCTTGAGAGGGAGAAGTGAGTGGGTGGTGCCCACAGTTTTTTTCTGAATTTTCAATAAATTAGGGATTGAGTCTCTTCTGGACGCAGTCAAAAGGGCACTGCTTTGAGATACCGCTGATACCGGGGGACGTCTGAGCAGCCGTAGGCTTTTGATCCTGTCACCGTCGTCCACCAGCGTAATATCGTACGAGAAAGATGGAAGAGGTGACCTCGCGCCACCGGGTACTGTCTCCAGCCAAGTGACCCAACCATCATGTCCAAAGATCTCCCCGGTGGCCGCATGACGTCGCGGCTGCGACCTAAACCCTGCAGTCACCGGAGTTCCGATTACTGCTGCCGCGTTGGTCACTGCGGCGGCCATCGGTGACCTCCGAAGGCAGATCTGCCTTCGCTCGTCCCCACATGAGAAGAGAAGACCCCACCTTTTTGAAAGTCCAAATGTTTGACATTATGCGCAGCAGCCCAGCAGGAAGGCAGTGAAGCCATTCACGAAAGGCCGCCGATGGTCGACGATGCGATTTCTGAGGGGTTTTGGAGGACGAAAAACTGGGAGGGGGCCAGAGCGAGACTTTTTATTTCTCGTTGCGAAGCTCAAAACGGGGGGCCGCCGGACGTCACCCACCGTTGGAAGCATCCGAGCTCCACCTTGGCTTTTGCTTCCCATTTGGCGTCTTCCTCTCGTCTCCTTCCTCTCCTTCCGTCGGTGGTCCTCTCCTGCTGCCACCCTGACGGTCTAAACTCACAAATCCCTCCAGGGACCCTACAGGCGCCTCCTAACGAAGGAACCTACGCCAAATACGTCCACTGCGGGACCCGATTTTCATAAATTTTATTTGGGCCTCAAATTTATTGAAACGTTGTCGTCTGCTTGTTCGCAATAAATTTTATTTTAGCATGTCTCGGATGTAATGGTTTTCCCAGCAAAACTGGTTAATGCACTCATTATACAGTAACAAATATTTGCACCATACAATAAAGTCCGCGATACCTAAGATATATCCTCATATCGTACATTGATCACGCTTTCAACAAATACTGCGATGGAAAAAGATGGTAGGCTTTGAGATGGATTGAACCCACTCATGACTCCGGGAGATGAACACCACCCCACAATCAAGCTATGACCCGTATATGCTAATAGGAGAAAAAGATGCACTTAGCGAGAGAGAGAGAGAGAGAGAGAGAGAGAGAGAGAGGGTAAAGGGCAGAGAAATTATGGAGAATAATGGAGACCACCTACTTGTGTGCTTAAATTTTACCTTCGTACTTTGACGTGGTGCATGAGAAGACAGGAAGAAATAATTTATACGCAAATAAACACGGTATCCCCTCAGTGATCGCGTACATGAAGACGGTCACGAGAGCAATAAACGTTAGTTGTCAAGCAATTGTCATTCATATTTCACGTGAGGTGATCTAGTCGATTGGTTCAGCCCTAAACCCACGTGCATCGCCGTGGTTCATAAATACTAGAGGCACTGTAGGAGGATGGACTTGTAACATATGATGGACTCATCATTCTCCCGTGACGGCCTCCGCAGTGCCGAAGGATGAGTGGTCTCTGATCCACAATCTCCGTGGCTCAAAGTGATTTTTGCTACCGCAAAGCGGAAAATTGCAGGAGCCATTAGAGGAGAGAGAGGGCGAGAGAGAGAGAGAGAGAGAGATGAACTGTCAAGTGAGTGATCTCTAAAAGTTCAGGGACATTTAGATTGACCCTAAAAGATATATAGACCCGAAAGAGAAAAATCCAACTACATGTTTTCCTTCGCATTATTTTGAGGAAGATAAGATGGGGTTGAAGACCGTTGGCAGTTACTCTTGAAGCCCAGATAATGGGCTATGAGCTATATAGCTGTCGGTAACCGTACTAGAGATAGACGACTATCACGTTAAGTGATCGCAATAAGTCGTACGCATTTAAATTGACGCCATCGAAGTCTTGACCATAAGCCTAACGCCTGCCATGGGCGGAGGGGAAGAATGGCGAGCCGAGTCAACTCGGTTACGGGCTGTATCCGAAGAGCATTTAAGCCGAGGGAAACGGATGAGCGGTTGATTGAGGGTAAAGGCACCTGCAGATTGCTGGCCAGGCGATAGATTCAAGCCGACGTCATCACCCGGCCAGGACCGTCCCAGTCGCAGGAATCGTCTTCCAGAGGCGGGAATCATACTGATGGCATTCATTGCAGACCTCATCAAGAAACATGCAACCCAACTCCTGTGTGTTCATATTATCGGAAGCTGCCATATCCTCTCACATGAAAACTCCCAACTAAGTCTTTACCGATTGATATTTCTTGATCGTATATGGAAGCATATGGACGTGTTGGGTGGCCAGACCTGTCAATCTTTATGAGGACAGATGGGGACCGGGACCAGGAAAAGACCGAAGAATATGCGTTCGTCGGCGCTTGCCCAGAGCCCAGGTGAGCCAGACTCGGACCATCTCATGGGGAGGTGGTGCCGTTAGGGTATATGGTTTCCACACGAGGGTTTGACCGGCGGCAGCATCGGTTCACAACCGTTGAATTTAATTTCAAATGAACGGCTAAGATGTTTCTAAGATTAATTAAAGTAATAATCTCCCCTTCGGTACAATTACGAAGACCTTCTGCTTTATCAATGGAGTTAATAATATAAAGTGAGAATGCAGCTAATAGTTCACCTTTTCCGGACACCTAAACTGAAAATAAGGAATAGTCAGTAAAAAATTAAATATATGAGTTAAATACGCCTCCATTAAAGTTACCTACTATTTCTACATTATCTTAGAAGGTAAAGAATCTCAATATGCGAAGTCATCTCTGGGCAGGACCACAGCTGAAATTTCAGTTGTTCTCATTGACATGAAAACTGCAAAAAAAGGAAAGAGACCTGTGTAAATTACATATACAAGTTCATGAGTATAGAGAGAGAGAGAGTGTGAGAGAGAGAGAGAGAGAGAGAGAGAGAGAGAGAGAGAGAGAGAGTGATTTATAGCTGACATGACGGCAAGTGAACAGAGTGGAAGCACTTTCACCCTCCCGTACGAGCAGCTACTTATTGTAGGGTTCTTTCATCAGTTATTGTAGGGTGCTCGGCTTACACTCGGAAAGGATGGGCGTCAGGTGCCAATAAAACCCATTGTACGAGGTGCGAAAATATTCTACAAATTTTCCGTCGAGAGATGTCCCTCAAAACGATTATTTCTTCGAAAGTAACAACTTTCCTGATCACGCTATGTATTCATCTCTTATTCACAGCCCCTCGTGAAGATATCACGCTTCGGTTCGGCAGGAAGGACGCCATACTGCACGCAGTTGACTATAAGAGAAAATCTACTCTTAGGTGTAAATACTCAAAGGAGGATCGTTCGAAATGCGATTCTATCGTCTTAATACTGCTCTTCACCACGTTCAGTAGGTAGCTGAATGCCCTTTGAGAATTAGTACGAAGACTTTGGCCCACCCAAGGCCCAACGGGCTGCAAAGGTCCACTAGTTGACTCATCTAAAGGAAGACGATCTCAGGCTCGCCCGCTCGCTCAGTAGAGGCTTCTAGATCAGACGTGGGCCCGTGTTGAGGCCACCGTGATGGAGCCAATCCTTGTCGGAGCATGATGTTGGGCCGGACCCCAGAGCTAAATCATCTAAAGTCCAGTTGCCGGGTTCAGTTTTTTGCTCATCTTTTAATGGGCAATGTCCCCCCGGAGTTGACCCAGTCGCTTTCCGGGGCTTTTAATAGGCCTTGAATATGCGGTTTCTGGCCCAAGTTGGCCTTTTTAATATTTAATTGATCAGGTCATCGGGCACTAAGCGACCGTCGCCGTAGGATTCTGACAGCCATGAGTTCTTCGGCCTCGCCGCGTTGGACCAAGCCGCGTGCCCGGCACGCGTCTAGCATTATATTAATCCTAGCGCGGTGTACAGCTGGATCTTTTCGTAAAATTTATTCGGCTTATCTGTCAGAATGAGAAAAAAAAATAAAAAGAGCATAGTTTTGTACTTATATATGACCGAGTCATGGAGAAAAATCGTCTCACAGTCGTCATGCATGACCTTGAACGATGAACCACCGCGGCGGACGGTCTCCTTCTCCACCCTCGGAAGTTAACTCTACGAAGGGCCACCAAACCACTCTCCACCGAGCTGTGTGCGGACCACGCGCCGCCTCATTAGATATTTCCCTGTCATGCACATTCGCTTCTTCTAGAACCCCGATGAGCTGCCCCGCTGGCGTTCGTCGTTCATTAGGTCACCACCTCTCAAGGTGCAGCTATGGAGGTGGAAACGTCAGCTTCCATTGACTCCAGCTGAGTTATCTGTGGCCCCTTCATATGCAGTCCCCTTAGCCTTCTTCGGCCAAGACGACGCAAAGTCAACCAAGACCGCCAATCATGGTTTATCTCCCTCGGAGAGGGAGAGTCTCATTGAAGGAAGAAGCCAGGGAAGGAAGGGAAGATCTCCCCAGTGTGCTCTCACAGGATTCTGTGATCCCGTGTGCCAAACGTCTCCAGGGAGCTTCCCTGCCCCAGGGTCCTGGATTTTCCAGACAGCCGGGCAGACCCGGAAAGGATTGCGGTGCCGTAGTCCGGAACCCTAAAACCTGGAAGGTGGGACCGGACCCAAAGGCTGCTGAGATGAGTAGCCGCATTAATGCCGGAACCTGCCAGTTTCGGCCGGCAGGATAAGCCATGACATCAAAACTCCCGGTTTCCCCCACCAATCACCTACCGACTGTAACTCTTGCTTTTAATGCCTTTATCTTCGTTTTCCGTGTCTTCTCCTTCTCTTCGCAGATGATTGAAAGGAGTCCACAGACTGACCATGCCCCGGAGCTCAATGACGCTCGTCGATATTATTTTCTGGGGCTTCCTAGTTTCTTTGATGAGAAGTGTATCAAATAATTAGCAATGAAGAGAGATTGGTAGAGACTATGAAGATAGATTGTCGTCTATATCTCTCTTAGCGATCTTCAACCCTTGGGTGTTCTTCCTCTGTTCATCTTCTCACACATTTTGTCGAATAAATTGTGGTCGATGAAGAAAAACCAGTGAACTTGAAGACGTATGTGAACACGAAAACAAGGAGAGAGCAGAGATGCTCCCTTTTCCTTTCTGTCTCTGTGATGGCTTCTTTGGGGGAGGGGGAGGATAACCCTCAGAAGGTTTGTCCTCATGAACAAAGAAATCAGAACAACCCTCTAAGCGAGAGAGAGAGAGAGAGAGAGAGAGAGAGAGAGAGAGAGAGAGAGAGAGATCCAACGTAAGCCCTAATGGCGGCGGCTGCTAGTAGGACAACTGCCGTGTAAGGGCCTTCTCGTGTGTCTGGAGCTCACTGGTTTCATGCCCAGTGTAAGCTCCAGCTCCAACTTGCAATCATCTACCGCCCGGCTGTTGTCCTTGAGGAGATCGGCGTCGTGGTTCGTCACCATGGAGGTCTCCCCCGTCTCGCCGGAGGCCCGGCTGGGGGACGACTCATGGCTTAGCCCACTCTGAACAGACACTGGGCTGCACTGTAGACTCTTGAAGAAACTAGACGAGAGGGGGTCGTCGGCGTGGGCAACCTCGGCGAAGTCAAGAAATGATGAGGCGCCGCCGTTGGCGTGCTTGTTGGAGTTCCCACCCGGGCGCTTGAAGTGGGTGCGGGTGGCCGGGTTGACCTTGCGGAGGCAGACATCGGCGGGGCCAGCCGCCGCGTCCTGGCCAAATAGGTGCGAGGCTGTGGCCTCCTTGGAGACGTGGCGGATGTCGTAGGAAGAGGTCACGGCCTCGTGGGAGGAGCCCGCGAGTTTTGGGCCGCCGGCCTCGGAGGAGACCCGAATGATGGGGGCGCCCTTCAGCACGGCCTCGACGGCCGCCTGGCACAGATGCCAACTGCCGGACCAGAGGAGGCCGACGGAGCCGTACATCGGGTTGACCAACCTCCCGCACGACTCGTAGAGCAGCGACCGGAATATCGCTGCCGCATCAGAACAAACGGTCCGTTAGTAATCGTAAACGTAATCTTGATCCGATAATTCGATGCAAGGAACAGGAGAGGTGTTTTCTGGGAACGAACCAGGGCGGAGGTCCTCGGCGCCGCTGTTGATGAGGTTGATGAGGCCGGCGCGCCCGTAAAACTTGCTCAGGAAGATGGTTGCGTTGGCCTGAGACTCGGGGCTCTTGATCCACTGAAGGCAGGGGCGGATGCTGCAGTCGTCCCCGCAACCCTTGCGCAGCACCCTGCATCCGTTGCAGCTCATTCTCATTCTTGCCGCCGTCGCCGCTTCAGCTCCTTACCTCCAAAGCCTTCCGCCGCTGCCGGCACCGCCGATCTCTCCTCTCAAGGGAGTGCCCTCTTTCTTTCGTCGATACTCCCGAAAGTCACCTTCTTACAGCGTCTGCAACTTCCTCTAATGGACGGCCGGAAGAGTTCCCTGAGGGACCGACCAATCGGAAGTGTGGGCGACGGTGAGGAGAGCAGGAGAGTAGGGTATATATGCAGCTTGGCGGCCCCTTGCAGCCAGGAAAGAGGACTGGAAATGAAAGCGGCCACCGGTTTACAGAGTGGACCCAGAAGGCGGTTTCGCTTTGACTAATCGGAACTACTACGCCGTGACCGACGACGCGGTCCGTCTACATACTCTGACGACGCAGGCTACGGGACCCTAGGGCTCGATTTTGTCCCAAATAATGGGTCCATAGGACCCATAAGATAGGATCCGAACCGACACGAAGGCAGCGGACGGTACTTCACATTCCCTCGTGGGGTAGACTTGCCGACAGGTGTATGGCACGTGCCGACAAGAGAAGGCTACCAGCCCCCGCTCTCCGACGTGGACACTCGGGGAAGGGGGCCTAGTGTGATGACATGTCATGACACGTCGGCGGTCCCTTTCCACGTGTAGCACGAGGCATGAGGCATTTTGGGACGAGTTGGAGAGAGAGTAGGAAGACTAGTTCCGATCCGAGTCCAGATCGCGTGAGAAATCGGATTGGTGGGTCTGATCTGAAACACCCAAAGCAGGCGTCATAGGAATCGAACGGAGTCCCTGCTGCTGACTGGTGTCAACGGCCACTTATGGCGCACAAACCTAGTCGAAAGTCCGGCCTGTGCGGTCCTAAGCCCGGGAAGAACAGTGGCCTCCATTGACTTTTCCTGAGGTTAAGGAAGAGAGGTTGCACTCGGTTCACGAGTGATGAAAGACCCTCTGGTAGAGAGAACTGAAGAGTGCGAAACGGAGAAAGACTGCGTGTGCTGCTGCACATAGTTCATGAGTGATGAAGTGCTGGTAGAGAGAACGAGGAGCTGGAGAGAGTGTTCCGGGAAGCTAGTTAGGGATGTGGGAAGCTCTGTGGAGTGTTGGAGCCGAAGAATTGGACACAGAGAGACAAACAGAGAGAGAGAGAGGGGTAGGAGAGAGAGAGAGAGAGCGAGAGAGAAAGAATGGTGCACTAAGTTCAAGGGTGACGAAGAAACTCAGGCAGAGAGGAAACGGAACAGTTTCAGAGAGGAGAGGAGGAAGGGGGTGTGGGGTGGGGGCGTGGTGATGCATACAAGTCAAATGGGAGCGTACACAAGACTCCCCTGACAATGGTTCTCGTCGAGATTCATCCGGGTAGGGGTACCTTCTGTACTGCCGTAGCGCCATCGGCGTCTCTGAGCTTCCCGAGGGGAGAAAAAGACAGAATCATCATGTCGGGACTTGTCTCTCTAACTGGAGAAGAATCTTCGTACCCCCCCGTGTTGGCGGAAATCGGGGAGGAGGGGTCATCCCTCGTTCTCTTCCCCTCTTCATGGCGACACACAATACCTTAATTTGCTTCACGTGAACATTGGAACTCGATATCCTCTCTCTCTCCCACCCTCTCTCGAGCAGACCTCCCTGATCCGAAATATATTTTCCTTAACAAGATGACCCAAGAGGTGACATTAATCTGTCGCTGTACGCACAATGATGAAATCAATGCGAGGGTTCATTCCTTTAGGTTGAGCCACAATGAGTAAGAAGAGGGAGGAGAAGAGACCACGTCACCCATTCACCACTTCTGCTTTTAGGAAGTCGTTTCTCCATTCAAGAGACCACTTGGCATCTTTTGGGAGGGGACTCCTCTAACTATCTTCCTTTATTTTCTATAAATACTCAAACTCAATAATAGTAGAAAAAAAGTTGAAATTAAATTTAAAATAAAAAAGACTCATGTTATCTCTCTCACCTCTTGAATTTGGGGTTCTTTCTCTCTCTTTCACTCGCCTCTTAGATTATGGGTATCTTTTTCTTCTCACCCTATTGGATTAGGGAGACCTCTTTACTTCTCTTCTCCCACTTCGCCGTCCTTCCATCTTGTTGTCATCCGCTTGTGTATGTTCCACCTCCTAGCCGTCTGCTCCATCGTCGTCATTCCGCCTTCTAACCATCCGACCTGTCACCAAACCCACATTTCTTTCCTCTCCTACTATCACTGTCATTCTGTCTCATCACCGCCTAACCCGTCACCGCCGTTTCGCCTCCTCGCCGTCCAACCCGTCGCCGCCATTCCGCCTCCTTGCTGTCTGCCTCGTCGCCGTCATCCCGCCTCCTCGTCGTCCACTCCGTCACCGCCATTCCACCTCCTTACCGTCCGCCCCGTCGCCAGCCTGTCGTCACCACTATACCCCCTTCTGGCCATCCTCTCTTCGTGTTGCCACCTACCGACTTTAGCCTCCCTTCTCGACGAGACCGCTCTCTTCTCTTACCCGTCGTCGCCATGTACCCCCCCTTCATTTTCTCTCTTTCTCTCTTTCTTCTCTCTCCCACCATCGCCACATACCCCCCCCTCATTTTCTCTCTCTCTCTCTCTCTCCCACCGATGTCCTCTCATTCCGCTCCCCTTTTCTCTCTCCACCTTTTATTTTCTTTACATTATTATTTTATTATTTCACCTCACTTTTGTACCTCATTTTTAACCTCCAGCTCAAATAATTCATTCATTTCAAATCACACCAATCCACTAAGTGTGAACTTTGAAAAATCACTAATAAATCTCACGGAACTCGAACCAATAAGAATATTTAAGATATCAAATCTCTATTATAAAGGTGTGTTGATTTTTAAATTACTTATAAAATTGGTCATTATTTTTAAATCTTTGCTCTAAAAATTTGTGAGATTCATAGAATAGCAACCTTTGTGTGAAAAATTGACGGTCTTGACCCTGGTTGAGAAGCTTTGTTTGATTCTTTAAATTAGATAACTTAGTAGGTAATTAATTATCCTAATTCTCTTAAAATTACAAGATCATCTGAATATTAAGCCATCTAAGTTTTAATTTTGATCAACTTTAAACATTAATGTGTAGCTTTTTTCAAGGAGATCTATTATGACCCTTTGTACCACAGCAATTGGTATCAGAGCTAGGTTTAATTACCATAAGAATATAAGATTCTCAATTAAGTGTAAGAATTTCATTAGACTTAGGCCTTCTTTGTTAGTCTTAGATCATTTTCTCTTGAAAACTATATTTGTATTAGACAACCATTCTTTCATGCATAAACTTTATAAGGTTTTTACATTCATTATATCATGTAAGTTTTATAAAAGTATTTGTAGATACATACTAGATCAAGTAATATCTATTCTACTAAGGAAGGAGAATCTCATAGATCCATGGATGAACCTATACCTACATGGGCTAAGATGCTCTTAAAAAGGGTAGAAGCCCTTAGCTTCCAAGCGGAGGAACAAGTTCAAAGGATGTCTATTATAAAGTCAATCAGGGTTTCTCCCATTACTTCGAAACAATCAACACCAATCTTAAAAAACATAGGAGACACACTCAATTGAAGAACCCAAAAATGTCATCCCTAGAGTACATAAAATAGAATCTAATTATAATCATATCAAAATAAATGTCCATATCTATGACGGAACCCTTGAGCCTAGAGACTATCTTAATTGAGAAGCCCATTTAGATAGCTATTTTGGGTGGTATGAAATGTCTAAAGCAAGGAAAATAAGGTTTGCTGAATTAAAACTTTTAGGACATACTAAAACTTATTGAAAAAAATCTAGGAAGAATCCTTGAAAGTAGATTCTAAAAATCTATAGGAACATGGGAGGAAATGAAAGCTAAATTAAGAGAAAAATATATTCCTCTCAACTATCAATCCAAATTAGTAGATCAATGACAAAGGATTCAACAAGGTGATAAGACTGCTCTAATGTATGACGAGTTAATGATGACATATGGCCTTTGAAAGGATCCTACTCTCTTCCTCTCTAGGTTTAGGACTGGACTAAGAAATAAAATTATGAGAGAAATCATCCTTAGAGATGTGAGAACATTAGATGGAGCATATAAGGCATCCATTGATGTAGATATATTTTTCAAATCAAACCCTAAATCCTCACCATCACCTTTAGAAAATTTTAGGACAATTTCTTCAAATTTTATATCCCCTAGAAATGATAATTAACAAATAGTTTCTAGGTCAACCTTCCCTAAAACTACTCTCTCGCTAAACAATAAAAGAAAAAAAGTAGTAGAAGTATCTAAACAAAATCCTAATTGTAGAATATGTTTCAAATGTGGACAATTTGGCTAGATCGCATCTACCCTTTTTAAAAGAAACTAAAGTCTTACCAGAAAAAGAAGACCATGATAAGAAAATTGAAGAAGAGAAATATAGGGTGGATTCTGAATTTGATGAACAAGAAGAATCTAAAGACTTTATTCATGTCATGAGAAAGATTCTCATTCAACCTTCTCATGAGGACCCTCAAAGAACTTCCATCTTTGTCACCTATATCAAGATAAGTCCACATTACAATAAGGTTGTTATAGATAATGGTAGTAGTGTCAATACTATCTCTGAAGATGTTGCTAAAATATTAAACTTAGAAATTCAAAATCATCCTACACCTTATGTAGTTCATGAGTGAACTCTACCTCTCTTAATATTACCAAAAGATGTCTCCTAAATCTTAAAATGCTATCATATGATGATCAAGTTGGTTAGATATTTTGCCCATAGATATAAGAAGTATATTACTAAGAAGACCTTGGTTATATGATAATAATATCACTATACAAGGCAAATCTAATTTATGTTCTTTTATTTTCGAGGACAAAAAAATAGTGATCCACACTTTTGTCAAAAAAAGTTTTATTTTGAAAAATATCCATCCAATTCTTAAGATAAATCTTATTTCTAATATCAACAAAGAACTTAAAGAAAGGGACTTTCCTCTTTTTGTTTTATTTACTCTTCAATTGAATCATAATATTGACATCATGACATTAGATCCTTCCATACACTTTGCTGAAAAATTTAAAGAGAGAGACTATGTAATGGTAAGGTTATATCCTTCTTGCATGTCCATACCTTATTTTAAATTACAACCCAAAAGTGTTGAACCTTTTAAGATTTTAGAAAGAATGAGATCCAACACTTATGTTGTTGACTTACCACTTGATTGGGGAATAAGTTTTACATTCAACATCTCAAACTTGGTTGAAGTTTATAGATCATGAATTGTACCTAGTGATTTGATTGAGCCCCCCCCATTTCTTGAGAGTGACACCAAACCTTTACCATCACTCGATCAGCGCAAGATAAGAACAGAGCAAGTTGATTACATTCTTGATGACCAAACTATCATTGTTACTGAAGGAAATCAACGTCAATCTTTTGTTAAATAGAAAGATAAACTCTTTTCAAATTCTTGTTAGATTTCTTCACATGAGCTTTGTAACCTTGCACCCGAATATTGCAAAGATTCTTGTGCAGGTACAATAGCAAATTCAACGGAGTTGAATTCTCTCAACATGGGAAGAATTGAAGACATCAATATGAGGGTTCACTCCCTTAGGTGGACCCACAAGGAGGAAGAAGAGGGAGGAGAACAGGCCACGTCACTCATGCACCCCTTCTCCCCTAAGGCAGGCATCTCTCCCTCCAAGAGACACCGTTTGGCATCCTTAGGGAGGGGACACCTCTAACTAACTTCCTCTATTTTCTATAAATACTCGAACTCAAGAAAAAAAAGTTATTGAATTTGGAATCAAGAAGATTTGTGTTATCTCTCTCACCTCTTGGATTAGGGGTTCCTTCTCTCTCATTTGCCTCTTGGATTAGGGTTTCCTATTCTCTTTCTCTCGCCTCTTAGATTAGGGGTATCTTCTTCTTCTTGCCTTCTTGGATTAGGGGGACCTCTTTCCTTGTCTTCTCCCACCTCACCATCCTTCCATCTCGTCGTCATCCACTTGTTCACGTTTTGCCTCTAACCATCTGCCCCATCGCCGTCATTCCGCCTTCTAGCCATTCGGCCTGTCAACAAACCCACCTTTCTTTCCTCTCCAACTGTCACCGTTGTTCTGCCTCATCATCGCCTGACCCGTCGGTGCCGTTTCGCCTCCTCGCCGTCTGACCCGTCGCTGCCGTTCCGCCCTATTGCCATCGTCCCGCCTCCTCGCCGTCCACCCGGTCGCCGCCATTCCGCCTCGTCGTGTCCTCCCCGTCCTCCCCGTTGCCAGCCTACCGTCGCCACTACACCCCCTTCTGGCCGTCCTCTCGTCACGAAACCCTCTTCCCTTCTTTTTCTCATTGTCGCCACCAACCAACTTTAGCCTCCCTTCTTGATGAGACCGCTCTCTTCTCTTTCCTGCCGTCGCCACATATCTCCCCTCATTCTCTCTCTCTCTCTCTCTCTCTCTCTCTCTCTCTCTCTCTCTCTCTCTCTCTCTCTCTCTCTCTCTCTCTCTCTCTCTCTCTCTCTCTCTCTCTCCTGCAGACACCCTCTCATTCTGCCCCCCTTTTCTTTTCTTTTTATCATTATTTTATTATTTCACCTTACTTTTGTACCTCATTTTTAACCTCTGGCTCAAATAGCTCATTCACTTCAAATCACACCAGTCCACTCTTTGGTTTGAGCCACTCAGTATGAACCTTGAAAAATCACTAACAAAGCTTGTGGAACTTGAACCCATAAGAATTTTCAAGATATCAAAAATCTTCATTGCAAAAGTGTGTTGATTTTTAAATTACCTGAAATTGGTCATTGTTTTTAAATATTTGTTCTTAGAATTTGTGAGATTCATAGAATAGCCACCTTTGTGTGAAAACTTGATGGTCCTAATCCTAGTTGAGAATCCTTGTTTGATTCTTTAAATTACTAATCTAATAGGTAATTAATAATCTTAATTCTTCTAAAATTACAAGATCATCTGAATATTAAGTCATCCAAGTTCTAATTTTAATCAACTTTAATGATTAATGTATAACTCTTTTTAAGGAGATCTATTCTGGCCCTTTTCCTGCATCACACAAGCGTTAAAGATTCTGCAAATGAGTGGCAGTAATTGAATAGCTCACCTTGTTTTAGTTCGTGAAACCTCTCTATTCTCATCTATGGATGACAAATTCGTGTAAGACATAGCCTGTTAATCAGTTGGACCAGCTCGGAACCCCTCAGGCCCAACTCTTTTTCTGTTGGAGTAAATCTCATAGTGTGGGTTGGCTCGGATTCAAAGACAAAACGGCACACTTTCCTATTACCCAACTCATTATGCAAGAAATATACATGATAACTTCTTGGACGTGTACGAAATTAATTTAATATAAATTCACAGGTAATACATATTACTGGTGTTAAGCATCTAAAAGGTACATCAATTAATGTATATGACTTTCATATTTTTATTTCCAAAATTATGATTAATTTATTCATTTAAATCATTACTTTTCTTTACTACTATTGGAAATATCAATAAATACTAAAATTGCTACTAATAAAAAGTAATGATTTACACATCAGATTTCACATGAATAGCGAATTAAAATATTCACTTGAATTAGTCTATTATAAGGCATCATTTCATATTTACAGAGAAATAATTGATCAAATTTGAATATTTAAAACGTTGTTCATACTTTTATGAATATTATTGAATATTGATTGAAAATTTATTTTGACACATCATAAGACATGGAAGTAATAATGATTTATATTTAAATCATGGATCAATTTGTAGATTTAATATTAATATTTTTTGAGCCGATTTTGATTTGATTTGACGGAAAATCACTACTAAGATATGTATTTATGGTTCTATCTTAATGATAATACATTATTAGTGCATGCTGCACAAGATCTTCCTATGTCAGATTAAAGTACCAATGCCTTCTGCATTTAGCCAGCTTACCAACGAGAAGATGACACAAAAAATAAGTTACAAATCACCATCACCTTCATCAAATTTTTAAACACATTCAACATCATTAGTAACTTTTAGAAACAACAAATGGTGAAATATTTATGTATTTTATGTTGCTGATTTTTTTCTTAAATTCTGATCTAATCACTTACTATAGCTAAACCTTATAACCAACTCTACACCTCTTGGACCTTGTATTACTTTGCTCATAGAATGTAATAGATTCAATATGTATGAAAAAATATTTTTTTCTGCAGAGGTAATATTAGATTTAAGACCACACTTAGATCAACAAGGGGTGTAAAATCAATCTTATCCTAATTCGACTTTAGTCAATTATATTAATTTTATTAATCTCTTTCTTTTGATTTTAAACTCTATTGACTTTCTTAGATTTAAATCTTGAATAGTCTAAAAGTTTTAAATTGGTTTGGCTCCTTGCCTATATTCATTCTCTAAGAAGATCCTATTTTTAACTTCCACCAAATCAAATATTTAACCAACAACTAATTATTACTGAGTTCAGTTCTAAGTAGTAAACATTGATTACATGGATCAGGTCCCTGAGTGATTACATCAAAACTTAATCACAATAAAAAAAAAATATCACCATGAGATTTTTGGCTGGTTGAAGGAACTTTAATCATGTCTAGAAATTCAATGAAGAAGAAGATAAGTTGTCTTTGATTTTCTTTCTTTTCTTCATGTCGTGACCAACTATGAAGGCCTCTCAAATTTACATGAAATTATAACAGGAAAATATCATTAAAACTCTCAAAATGGTAAAAGGGTCAGGGATGATTGTTTAGAACTAATTAATCATTGGTGAGGTGCTGATTTATTGGGAAACAAAATTTAAAACCCTCCTATCCTTTTCGTTGTTATTGAAGATTTCAATACTTAAATTAGTTAAAATTTTGAATGGGTGGAAAAATATGACATAATCTTTTAGAGTATCTTCTGATAGAAACCAATATGTGTTAGCACTAATACCAACATATATATCCAAAACTTATCAAATAGGATTCCTTATTGTTGAAACAAAACCAATAATACATCTCAAAATAAAATAATGAATATACAATCAAAACTTATCTAACTCATTTTAAGCAAACTATGACTATGAAATCAACATAGTAAGTCATGATCTCAATCAGTAAAATCATAACTTCAGTGATACAGAATATTTAGAATTATTTTTAAATATATTCTTTATTATTCAAAGAAATCTTGAGCCACCTAATGAGTGCCTCAACTACAATTAGTTAGTTCAGTATCAATATTAACTAAAGTAATAATTTATCAATATGCGTATCTATTATATTGAGTTAGTTTTTGTTAAAAAAATTCAATAATTTATATGGATTTTGATGTGCTCATCATTATTTTACTAAGAGGCAATTTCTATAAATATTGATAGTTCCCATAGTAATATAAAATACAATAATTTCAATCATTAAAATCTATCAAATTACATAATTGAATATTATGGGTCATGGATCCATTCCTTGAATTCTTATTTACATTTTTTAAGTTGTTAGTTTCAATTCTTTGTGAATTTATATTTAGTTTACTTTAACTCATTCATAAAAAATATTTATTCAAAATAAATAATAGACATAGGTATATTTATATCTTTTATTTGGTCCTATGTGTATTTTCTATAATAGAAATGATATTCATTCAATACTCTAACAAATAGATCATCTTAAAATGTTCAATTGAATAAAATTAATCAAAAATATAAACTTTGAGTAAATATGAAAACAATCCTAAATAAGTAAATAAACTTATATGAGTAAATGTTGGAGTACCAAAATGATAATGTCTTGATGATGAGAAACACCCATATGACCAATAAATATATTAAAGTGTACCCAAATAAGAATTCAAGCAATACGTACGAATCTCATAATTTTTTATTCTATAACTTGATAGATTTTACTACTCAAAATTACTACTTTGCATATTTTTGTGAAAATTACTAATATTATTTTGACTACCATTGTGGTAAAGTAATAATTAGGACTTCAAAAAAATAATAGTTCATGTGACCTAATTCTATATAATAATTAATTATTAATTTATGTTATTTTTGACGTTGAATTAACTGGTCGAATTTGAATTATTTATATTGCCACCCATGGTTTTTTAAGTATTAAGGAATATCATTTGAAAATTTATTTTAAATAATATTTATAACCAAATATAGGATTTTTACAGATATAGATCATGATTCAGCATCTTTACTTGATGAGCATAATTTATTTGAGATTCTTTTGATAAGTTTTGATTGCAGAATAATTACTTTATTTTAAGATATTTATCAATTTTACTTATGACAATAATGGGTCAAGTCTAGTAAGACTTGATCAAAATGATAAGCTTTGGATGTATATTTTGGTACTTAGCTATAAGGTGTATGATTTCTTATAGAGGGCATCTGAACCTTTAAAGGCTATGTCATGTTGGTTTTCAATGGTTTGAATTTCTTATGAATTTTAAGATTTAAATGGTAAGAGACAATCTAAAACAAGGGAAACTTTTGAATCTGATTATTCTATACATTTAGCACACCTTCAATGAATAATTACTTTTGAATGATCACACTAATCTTCTACTATCCCATTATTATTGCTGAATTTTTCTGCATAAAAATTCATGCAAATTTAAGCAATATTGCTGACTAGTCAAATGACTAGAAGATAATATAAATCATGAATAAATTTAATTTATATGAGATCTTCCTCAACGAAATTAATGGCACAACATCATCTATATTCAACCAGCTTCTAAACATGAAGAGGACAACAAGAATCAAATTACAAATCATTATCCTGTTTTCTAGATGCATCAAAGTCAAGACCATTCTGAATGCATCTTTGTATGATAATCATGGTCAAATTATAAGAAATTATATTTTAACCAATGTCAAATGTAATGAAATCAAATGAAAACATTAAAATAGATTTTATAATGCATTTCATGAATTTGTACTTAACTATGCATATTAGTCTTGAGAAATTTTTACTTGATCCTCTAATACTCTAACACGATTTTCCAACGTATAATCTTGCAAATTATTATTTTTTTCCAGTTGACATGAATGTGTTCCTGAGACTAGAATTTTATTTTGGATTTACTGATGAGTTTACGAAAAGTGTCTATAATGGGATGTTAATGGGCTGGTAATGTAAAGCCCAACAAGAAGGCTCATTATTGAGATATACAGAAGGGAGAGAGGTTGAGAAAAGGATGTACCCTAGGGCACTAGGGGAATGATTTTGGGGGGTGTGTAATAGAGCAAGGGGTTTCCATCTGTGATGGTGTGAACGGAACCTGGTAGCTGCACTTTGTGGAACCTTCACCTCCAATGTGACTGAGTCCAGATGACCAGAACAACAAAAACAGGAAACTCGTGAACTCTTGTTTTGTGTCTAAATCGAGTTTTCTTTCATTTTTGATTTAATTTAGTCATTTGGGTGTTATTCCAACCCAAACTCTTGTTGCTGGTTTTGTATTCAAGTTTCTTTTAGAACTCAATTTACGTCCTTGGGTGATAGATAAGGACAATATCTGTTTGATTTCATATGTAACTTTTTGATTTGGTATGAATGTTTTCTGTAATATTGACTTTGAGTTCAAATATTTTTTTGCATGTGATTCTCTAAATCTAGCTATTTTCTAATTCCACTATTGGCCGGGTGAGATGCGCAAGCAAGTGCCTTTCTCTTTCAATCCAATGCTCTCTCTCTTCTCCGTACGTCCATCTACTACTGAACCCTCCTTAAGGTACCGCAGAATCTTGCAACTTCAGCAAGTCATTAATGGTTAAGAACTATGGCTGAAAAGTAGAGAAAATAGTTTCCTCATTTTTCTAGTTTTTTCAAGTCAGTAAATATTTGAGAACTAAATTTGATGTTTGAATTGTCAGTCATCCCTAAGGACCGACATAAATCGACTATAAATTCAATACTAATTTTGTTTTTTGAGTTCAACTGTAAAACTGGGATTTTACCCATATAACTTGAGTGCATTATAATTCGGCTGCTATGTATTCAACTTCAACCATGGATATAGCAATTGTTCACTATTTCTCAAATGCCTATTAAAGTAACCATCCTCCTAGCATTAAGCACATTCACTATTAATACTTTTTATATTAAGTATATTTAAAATTAAATTTATTTCATATCATTTTGGAAAGTAAATTCTCAAATCATGTGTACATGAAATAGATCTAAAAATTATTTTAACAACGATTAAGTGCATTTTATTTAGATCACTTTAAAATCTAGTAAATGAGCAAAATTTTATGATAATATCAAGCATAATTGTATTTAAATATAACAAAGAACATATTTTAATTGAGAGATGAAATTTAATCTTTAAATTTTTTGAAATCCTAAAAAAGAGCTAAGCTCACCCATCATAATTGTGTCAAATTCATTCTTTATGATCTCCAAAAATTCCTTGCAGAATTTTCAACTACATCTGAAGACTATATGATCATATATTTGACCAAGTATATGGTTATCTTTTTTTGGTAAATAGGATAGTATTAATACTTCTCCTATTTAAATGATTTCTCGATATAAATGATGTTAGCCCTTCATTCCAAGTTCTTGGAACTTACTTGAGACAACATAAGGTTTGAGATAATTTCAAAGCATGATTATGATGTGCTGAACTTATAAAATTAGAATGCAATCTTTTTAAGAATGTAATCTTCACATCCATTTGAGATAAATTATGTTATTCTAGCTGTGAATACTAATAAAATCATAGATAATATAGCTACTTTTTTATAAGTTTCATCATAATCAATTCTTTCAATTCGACTATATCCCTTATTACAAACCTAGCCTTATTCCTAGAAAATTTTCTATCCTTCTTTAATTCTAATTTTGAAAATCCATTGTGTCTATAATGGATATTTTTATTTGTCAAGTGTAAAGGGTCAGGCTTTATTTTTCTCAATCATGGTAGAGATCTAATTTTCATGTTCAGGGAAACATATGTGTTTTATTTTGTTCATAAGACTATGATGAAGAATCAGCTTCATTGCTCCAGGTCACCATTATTGTCTTTTTTTTTTGTTTCAAATTTTATCTTTGGGTAATTAGCCTTTAAGTGACCTAATTTTTTGAACTTGAAATAACTCAAGTCATTTTTAAAAGTCATTCACAACATGAAAATATTTTAGCCTCTCCAGAAAATTTTCCATTTCCTTTCCTAATATTTGTTTTTTGTTTCCTAGCCAATATAGGTATATTTTTAGATCTTCTTCATTTCTTGCAATCTCGTCCTAATCCTTCTCTTCTATAGATTTAAAAAAAAAATGATTTCTTAATGGGGTTTTATACATTTTCAGTAAACTTTATTGGACCTGTCTCATACATCAAGATAGATGCTAACAAATCGTCTAGAGATAATTTAGTGAGATCCTTTTCTTCTTCTATGCTTATAACTTTCGGTCTCCAAGAGGTGGCGACATTAGAATATCTCTATTCATCTTAGCTGCAAGATAAGTACATAGACTTTTTAGAACATTGATGATATAGATAAAACAATGAAACTTTTCTGAAGTGTCCTCATTCTCATTCATAATAAATAATGCATACGTGGGAACTCAATGATATATCCTAGTTTCCCTAACATAAGTTTTTCATAAATATAATACTACCGAATTTATCCTATATTTCTTTTCTTAAATGACAAGTCAACACTCAATTCAATTTCCTAGGATACAAAACAACATATCAATATATTATTTGTTCTTGGATTTAAGGCAAAACTCTTCCTATGTCAATCTGAAAAGACATCCTTTAATACATCTCAAAATAAAGTAATGGTTTCTCATTGAGAAACTTATCCAAATTGCCTTAGATAAAATCAAGTATATCAAACAGACTCATGAACTATGATCTCAAAAATTAAAAATCATAGGCTTGATGATAGAGAATATTTAAAAATGAATATCTAATTAATATCCATCAGTATTTATAATTTTTTTCATATCCATCAGTACTTTGAATCTAATATATTAATTTGATATCAACAATAAGCAAAAGTATTGATCTCATGTTATAAGAATCTAGTAGAGAGAGTAAAATTTCATATTCATATTTTACTTCAATAATTTTAAATGAATATGATTTTCAAACTATCACTTTATGTTATTGGTAGTTTTTACAAATATTAGCAATATTCACAAAAATATAGAAAGTAATTATTTCATGTAATAAGATATACTAAGTTCAAATTTTCAAAATAAGAAGCCTCTAATGCATTCTTTGGAATTAATATTTGGATATTTAACTTTATTACTTAGGATCCTTGCAAAATTTATAATTAATTTCCTGTTCACATCTAAAGGGAGTATTTAGTCATATTTTATGCATAATCAAGATGTGACATAATTTGATCTGATATATGATGTTATATGTATTTTTCATCATGAAAATATGTTTCAATTAATTTTCTAGCAGTCCTTTCTCATAAATTCATATTTTTCAACTAAAGTTTTTGGCTGATTTTAATTCTTGATCAACTACCAAAAATATTATACTGAAATTCCTCTTTATTTTGTTTGGGATATATTTGTGATTTTTGCTTTACATAATCACTCAAAAGAGCTCATCCTAATCACCTAGATATATGAATCTGGAATAAAATTTCATACTAAGATTATGTGAAAAATGAACTTGATAATCAATAGTTACTTTTTAAATACTTGGTTTAGTTCAACCTAAGAATAGGTTGTTCACATAGTACAATATAACAATAGGGTTAAGTGAAACACCAAGAGGGGAGCTGAATTTGGGTTTCTAGGATTTAAAACATTTTTTTATTTTAGTATATACCTATATATATGTTGATTGTTTCTTACTCATTGTATATAGAGATGCTAAATTTAATTTTTAAAAAATTAGATTCACTTTAATAGAAATCAAATAATTGTGATGAGTTCAAGTTGAATCTATAGGGAAGATAATGAAGGATCATAAATTCTTTTGTTGCTTAAATAAATCTAAATTTTAAAAAATTAAAAATGACAAAGAAAATAGAAAAGAGGAATATGGGAGATATTTTATGCTCAATAAGCCACAGCTAACTCCACACTTCCCTTGTCAGTATCAAATTGTTAATCTACATAAAGTTAATAATGATAATAGATTAACCTAATTTACTAGTAATAAGGAAAATAGGGGAGGAGAGAGAGAAAAGATGATGTGAAGAGAGAGACAAGACTTCACTAAGGGGAGAACCGACAAATGAAGAAATGAATTATTTCTTTAAAAAACTATATGAAAAGGGATTGTAAAAAAGTTTACAATTGATTAAACATAATAAAATGTTAAGAAAATGAAATTAAAAAATATCAAAAATCAAATATCTCCCTTTGATTCTAGGGATGAGATAGATGAAAAAATTCTAAATCTAATACACATGAATTGGATTTTGTTGTAGAATATATTTTACATACACAATTAAAGCTAATAAGAACTCAAAAATATCAATAAATAAAAAAACAAATTGAAGTCAAGACTGTTCCACTTTGACACTAGGGAGAAGTAGACAAATGAGTTTGAACAAAATCTTGAATAAAATCCTTATAAATTGACTGTTTCTTACATTTATTCACTTGTCACCCGAGTGAATTGAAGAAATAAATTCAGAACAACATAAAAATCAGATTTTTACAAAACATAATGTGAAAAGTTAATAAAAAATTGAACGAATGCCACCATCTACCACCCAATAAAAAGAGGGAGCAAGAAACTTCTTGTTTACCCTAAATTAGAAGTTTTTATGCTCCCATGAGATCTAAAAATCCATTATAGATAGTGAGTTATCAACTTGTTCTATTCATTTATGGACATCTTCACCCATTTTTAATACACCCATTTCTTGAATCGTTTTAATTTAAATAGTTCTTAATAGGCTTCCTTAACAGGCTCATAATTCTCTTATAAATCAACACATATTCCATAAATATTCTAAAAAATATCAAAAATTATCTAAAAAACTGAATTTCAACTATCAAATTCTATTTTTTGTCTTAATAATGAAATATTTAAGCGTAAAAATTTCAAGTAAAATATATTAACATATAATCAAGTAATATTAAAATTATAAACGTATCATAAAAGTATGTAAAATTCACATTTAAGCATATATTTCACATAATTAGTCTATAGTATACTTTAGTTGATTTTTCATTAAATATATATCATTTATTATGAACCAATCCACAAAATGTATTAATACGGATTACCTATCATATAAAAATGATGAATGATCATGTGTCAAAATGTGAGTTGCTCGATAGGGTCTCTCAACTCTCTTTCATTAAGAATACAAGGTTTTATATTGATTCACTCCCCACCTGACTATGTCTAATCCTAGAGGAAACTTTCTTTTGGTATTTACTATTTTGGTTAGGAAATACATACTAATGTTCATAGGCTCAATCACTTAACAACTCAAGTTAGTCTCCTCAAAGACTCAGCCCTTCTAATAATAAAACTGACCACCAGCATCTTGTGCCTTTACTCAAATCAATCTTCTCTCATCACCCAATTACCATAGGCCTTGATTGAGAAACTTGAGAGAATGGTACGACATTCTCACGTGAAGGTGTTACTTGCACTTAGAATAACTTGAGAGGATGGGATGAATCTTTGTATGCATGACTTGTTTTCAATCCTCAACCAACTTCTAACATGTAAGCATTTGTCTTCTAATATTTTCTTTATTTTAAAAAATCTTTAACATTTGAAATCTTCATTCAAAATCCTCACCATTTGTAGAAAGTGCGGTAATGACCTTTCAACCTTTCTAAACTTCAAATCTCTTTATTCATTCATCTGTTATCATTCGAATTTTAACTAAAGTTTTCAAACTCGATAAAAGATAATTGAATTCTAAGTTGTATCCAAATCATCAAAGTTTTCATTGATGTTTCATCCATGTAAGTAGCTGATGTGTTATTGCTAAGTTGGTGTGTTTTATTTAAGCTTGACGAAGAATATTTGAATGTCTAAGCTTGGATTTTTGTTTCCATTGTCATAGAAAAATTGAAAATTTCCCTTACTATTCAGCGAGTCAAGCTGTTTGGAAGAAAAAAATTCCGATTTTTTCTTGTGGCACCATTTTCCCTGAAGTTAAATTGTTTGGATCACACGAAATCATGAGCCTTTGTGTTGTCGTCATGAGGAAGATTAAAGGACAAAGGGCATTTCTCGATACTTCAAAGTGTTTGAAAGAATTCACAACGTCTTTTGCTAGTTCGCCATTAATTTTACAAAAGGATCACCATTGGAGAAACAGTGCTTTGGAGGTGTGGGCCCAGGGCGTCATCTTCACTTGCCGGG
Organism: Spirodela intermedia; assembly: GCA_902729315.2. Classification (NCBI taxonomy): domain Eukaryota; kingdom Viridiplantae; phylum Streptophyta; class Magnoliopsida; order Alismatales; family Araceae; genus Spirodela; species Spirodela intermedia. Next base: position 7,234,444 of record LR746272.1, read on the forward strand.
GACGAAGTTGGTTGCATAGGCCCAGGCGTTGTTGTTGACGGGGTCGGCGAGGTGGTCGGCGAGGTTCTCCAGCGGTCCCTTGCCCGTCACGATGGCCTGAACGAAGAAGCCGAACATGGAGAACATGGCCAGTCTGCCGTTCTTGAGCTCCTTCACCTTCAGCTCGGCGAAGGCCTCGGGGTCGTCAGCCAGACCCAGTGGGTCGAAGCTGCCGCCGGGGTACAGCGGGTCGGTGACCTCACCGAGCGGCCCGCCGGCCACGCGGTAGCCCTCGACGGCGCCCATGAGGATGACCTGGGTGGCCCAGATGGCCAGGATGCTCTGGGCGTGCACCAGGCTGGGGTTCCCCAGGTAGTCGAGCCCGCCTTCGCTGAAGATCTGGGACCCGGCCTTGAACCACACGGCCTCGCCGAACTTGACGCCGTTGCGGGCCAGCAGCTCCGGGAACACGCACCCGAGGGCGCCGAGCATGGCCCACCGGCTGTGGATCACCTCCAGCTCCCTGTTCTTCGCGAAGGTCTCGGGGTCGGCGGACAGCCCGGCAGTGTCCCAGCCGTAGTCGCCGGGGAACTCGCCGGTCAGGTAAGATGGGGCCTCGCCGGAGAAGGGGCCCAGGTACTTGACGCGGTCGGGGCCGTACCAGGGGCTGCCGGAGGAGACGGGCTTGGGCTTGCCGCCGGTCTTCCTCATGCTGATCCTCCCCTCACCCAGGACCTCCGAGGAGGCGGTGCCCAGCTTGACGGCCTGCCCGGCGAGGGAGGGGGACGACAGAGCCATGGTGGCAGCCATTGCTGTAGTACTGTAGGAGGGCTGACTCTCAGAGAAGGTAAAGATGTGCAGCGGAGGTAGGGATGGAGTTCCTCGTTTGGCATGATTAAATAGTGGCTGAGGAGACAGGTGAAGATGGGTGACCTTATCGACCGATATCTACATCGTTCTCTCTATTGGCCATGCTCTTCGTTCTGTGATTCATCTGGTCCCACTTTCACGCGTAGATCTCCAATAGATCCGTTAGCCCTACCCAGCTGTCTAATGAGTCATCTCTTCTGGCGGTGAGGGAGATCTCTCCCTGTCTCCCTCCAATGTCTTTACGCCACGTATTATTTGTCCTATCTCTAACGCGAGAGAGGGCTGCCGTTTGCCGGACACGTGCCGATGCTTGGTGTGAGTTCTTATCGAAAGAAATCCATAACATAGAGCCATTTACACGTGATTGGGTCCGGACCAGTCTACTGCCATTTGCTTGTGGCGCACAGCCAGTCCACCAGATTACTTGATGCGCGAGCAAACTCGACGAGTCCATCCCGGACCTGAGAGTATTCTCCTGGCTTCAGCTTGAAAGAACCCCAACCGAAAACCTTGGGCTTTGATCCGTTCACGATGGAAGAGCGAGAAGCGCGGAGGCATCCTTATGATTTTGGAGCCTTCTTGGTTTAACCAGCTACGATGAAATATGGACTTTGGGCCTCGTTTGATCGATAGGAACTCGTCCTGGGCTCACATGGGATCAGGCCCACATCTTCTCGCATCATATTTGACCGTATCTGCACGTCATAAAGTCAGATGAATAGGCGAACTGCGGGTACAGTATAATCTCTGCGTGAAATATCTTTCTCTGGATCAGGATCTTTTCATAGAAGGGTAAAAATGGAAGTTTTCGTAGAGACGTGATGGATGTGAATGGTCGAAGGGATGGCAGGGAACGCCCGGGAGTCTGACTGACCTCTGAGAGTCCGCCATTAGATATTTCACATTTTCCTAATATTGGGAAATAATTATTAGACCAAACCTAAGATTTTTCTGGTTTGGTGGCTGTGGGAGAGCCAGCTGGAGCCGGGGGCGCCTTCAGATGGAGATCCACCGGGGGAGGTCACCCAGCCAATGAGAAGGCAGATTTCGATTCTTCTGCGGATAAGGGCATCGCCCCTTCTCCAATCGGCTTCTTCGCCATCGTCCGCCGACCGGCGTCGACATGCGGGCGATGCCGCTATAAAGATCCACCCTCCCTCGCATTCACTGCTCACCCAACGACTGCCGCTACAACCCTCTCCCTCGGACAACCGCCGCCGGCAGACCTCCTCTATTCTCCGGTCGCGATGGCTGCCACCATGGCTCTGTCGTCCCCCTCCCTCGCCGGGCAGGCCGTCAAGCTGGGCACCGCCTCCTCGGAGGTCCTGGGTGAGGGGAGGATCAGCATGAGGAAGACCGGCGGCAAGCCCAAGCCCGTCTCCTCCGGCAGCCCCTGGTACGGCCCCGACCGCGTCAAGTACCTGGGCCCCTTCTCCGGCGAGGCCCCATCTTACCTGACCGGCGAGTTCCCCGGCGACTACGGCTGGGACACCGCCGGGCTGTCCGCCGACCCCGAGACCTTCGCGAAGAACAGGGAGCTGGAGGTGATCCACAGCCGGTGGGCCATGCTCGGCGCCCTCGGGTGCGTGTTCCCGGAGCTGCTGGCCCGCAACGGCGTCAAGTTCGGCGAGGCCGTGTGGTTCAAGGCCGGGTCCCAGATCTTCAGCGAAGGCGGGCTCGACTACCTGGGGAACCCCAGCCTGGTGCACGCCCAGAGCATCCTGGCCATCTGGGCCACCCAGGTCATCCTCATGGGCGCCGTCGAGGGCTACCGCGTGGCCGGCGGGCCGCTCGGTGAGGTCACCGACCCGCTGTACCCCGGCGGCAGCTTCGACCCACTGGGTCTGGCTGACGACCCCGAGGCCTTCGCCGAGCTGAAGGTGAAGGAGCTCAAGAACGGCAGACTGGCCATGTTCTCCATGTTCGGCTTCTTCGTTCAGGCCATCGTGACGGGCAAGGGACCGCTGGAGAACCTCGCCGACCACCTCGCCGACCCCGTCAACAACAACGCCTGGGCTTATGCCACCAACTTCGTCCCCGGCAAGTGAGCTGAGGATCGCGACCTGAATTCCTTGGGGCCTGGGTGGTGGGGGGGCGTCTTCTGTAAATTACCGGTGTGGACTGTCACTGATCTGCACTGCCTAGTGTAAAACTGATGACGAGTTTGTGAAGATGTTGTGAATCAATTCCAGCCATTCTCATTCGCAGGGAACTCCAACTTCTCTTATATCTTCATGGTGCGCTTTATCGAGATCATTCTGAAGGAAAATAATGGCACAGAAACCTGGAGAGACTTCGTCGAACGGGCGAATCCACGAAAAATCAAAGAGGCCTTACTGCTCGATCCCTCTAGCCCAGCCAGTTCTGGACTTCTTTTGTTGTCTTCTGTAAATGACTGACGGAAACATCATTGAGCTTCGCTTCTTGCGCTCTCTTGTTTACTCCAACCAGTCAGTAAAACTCCAGTTGTTGTGTATGGGTGGTTCCAAGTCTCCTCTGGTGTCTGCAACCCCACGTCATGATATCCAGCGCGTTGTTCTTACCAAAGTAACCTATAACAGTCCCAAAAGAGTAGCCATCCTTCTAAGTCGATCTTAGTAAGACTTTATTATATCACTATTTTTTAAATATGGATTGCTTTTACTATTTCCGCAGCGTCATATTTATCATATTTACATGAAATTCAGTTCATAACGTATACACCTTACATTGTTGTCTCTGAAGGCTCCTGGCCATAATCGGAAACGAGAAAGCATTGGGCTTTATAGAAATATGACCACAGCTGAGGTTTGAACATCGATTAATCAGTGGTGTTTTCAGTTGGACAACACTACTTGCATCGTGTTGAGCTTAGTGGGGTCATGAGCAGGAACTAGGTTAGCCCAAACCAAGATAGAGATTCGGCAAGAGAGCACGAGGGTGGACCCATAAGGGATTCATCCACCTATCAGGGCCCAGGACTTGAGGCAGACGAGGGGAAGTGAATAGACAGCCTCCAGAGTTCATCACCCAATGCTACCCAGGCACTCAGTACTAACGCTTAGTACGGGGGTTGCCTAGTAAAGGAAAATTGTAGCCTCACGGGGATTGTAGGCGTTTAGCAGTTAAATATCCAGATTTGCCCTCTCACAAGCCTTCGGTGGATTGTGTATTATCCATGGAAATCAGAAATGTTGGTTAGCCATATATTACTTTGAGTGATGTAGCAAGAAATGGATCAGTAGGATGGGTTTGATTTTGATGATGATAAACAAGATAGTTTGAATGTGGATAAAGTTGGTCAAATCAAATGCATCATTTATTTAAATCTCTAAAAAACCTAATCGAATTTACCAAGCCAGCTAAGAACTGACCCATACCAGCTGATGCGCACACTGCAGTTTCCAATCTTATAGCATAGTGAGTCTCAAAAATAGCTACCACTCGGTCAATGAGAGCATGAAAGTTGCCTTGGGATGGTGTGGGGCATTTTATCTCTAAAACTAGACTATCGTAATTATTTTGCTAATTACATAATCAAGCATCATTGGTCAATCTCAAGACACATTAATTTGTAGTTAATAAAATAGTCAATACTAATTGCTTTAAAATAAATATTAGTGAAGACATCATTGGATGAAGTTTCTATTTATTGATTGATTAAAAGGTTAAAGGGTTGGAGTATTAAATGCTTGATATTTTCATAATGACAAAAAAGTAATAAAATCAATTCAAAGAGCAAACTGTCTAATTTTGAATATGGTTGATATGAGATTAAGCAAGAGTGTTCATATATAATTTAATATAATACTATTGACTGTTTTGATAAAAAAATATTATGAATTTATATATTTGATTGATTTCATTACTTGAAATTATCATGTTATCTATTGTTGTGGAAATTATTAATATTTACATAGTATACCATAGTGAGAATGTAAAGATTAACATAAAAATCAACAAGAATCCGTGAAGTAAAATATAGTATGAAATGTTATTCAATCTATTGTGTGCTCATAGTATTAAATTATTATTTTAGAATGCTTTTGATATTAAATTAATCAATTGAATTCAAACCACATGATATGTCATATATAAATTCTAAATAATACAAAATACATATTATAAATTATTTTTCTGTTATGAATCCCCAAACTTTAAATTTTATATATTTGAAATTTTGATTTAAGATATCTTATTCATAATTATATTTTATTTGAGTTATTTGGATTACTTCGATTATTAAATCACTATCAAAATGAGATTTGTATTATCGATTATGTATTCATGATATTAGATCTTTAATGAACAGATATGAACTAACATGATCAAATATATATGTGAAGACTTTAATAGGATCACGTATTGATTTCTAGTAAAGATATCTGAATTATTTATTAGACACATCATATTAGTCTCTTAGCCATTCAAATTTATATTTTTTTTCTAAAGAAATAGATATTGGAAGATCATGAAAAGCTGAGAAGATTTTCATATGTGATTTACCTATAAATTTCATAGATTTCCAACAACTAGAGAGGCAAGAATGATTATCCTTATCTTAACTACAACATTAAGTTTTGAGTGAAGTTCTTCCATAGACAAACATGTGAGAAATCGAGAGGTGCTTACTAACTAGTCAAAACACGTGAAAGTATCTAGTCGAGGAATATTTATCAAGTTGAGTATACCTTGAAAATGAAATACAAAATCAACAAGTTAAAGGGTAACTAATAAAGAAATTTGAAATGGAAGACTTGGTGACCTATTATATTGAGAATCACACACCACAAAGTTTTGAATCTCTTTAGATTATCTTCAGAAGTTATATTGAGAAGTTTCCCCATTTAATGTGCTGATTACAAGTCTTATGAATACTCTTTTAGCTTCTAACTTCAAGATCTTAAATGATCAATAAATTAAGAAAATAGAGCAGTAATACATGAAAAATATTATGTCCTTATTGTAGGTAGTCCCTTGTATGGTATGGTCTACACTTGAACAAGTATAATACATGTAGTAGGAACAATTTATGATGGCTCTAGATTAGACAGTTTTACTTGAGAGACAACTCATGTTTAACTCTCTGTTTTGAGAAGAACAATTTGAAAGTGTCAAGTTTTGTAACTCTAGATTTGGGTTGTGATGTCTTCTAACTTTAGAAACCTTAATTATCCTAAAAAAAATTGATGACAAAAAACATAACGAAAATTAAATTAAAAAAGGTATCTTTAATATCGCATATATGCTTGAAGTGGCTGATCTTTTGGACATACGCTTAAAATGAACTAATTATAAATTCAGAGGGAATACATGTTAATATTTCTGAGTGTTCAAACAACAGTTCAATGACTTTATTTGACACTCACGTTTTGAATTTTGGATTTGTGAGATATTTGTAATTGGAAATCATTACTTTACTTTTTACAAGTGAAAGTCGTAACTACAAAAATATGACTACTTAAGAGTTATTATTTGATACCAAACTATGAGTGAATATTTTATGTAAAATATTGATATGATAGTTACAGATGTACCAGAGGCCTATGCTATAAAAATGTTACTTCTGAATCATTTATTATAGTGAATTAATTGATCAAATCCGAATTATTTAGATGGCTTTCGAAATATTTCTGAACATTGTTGGATATTAATTGAAAAATATTTTGGAATATCATCTGTCACTGTAGTGATCCTCTTGAGTATTTAAATGAATACAATGCTAACTTATAGTTTACACAGCTCAGGAAACCATGGCAAATGAAATTCTAAGTCATGATGATTTTCTAGTGGAGAATAAGTGTATTATATTATTGCTAATATTTTTGGTGTGCTAGACATAAACTTGATTTGAAGAAACCTCCAAAGGAAAATCATGTATTAAAATAAAATCTGAAATATATTTTTGAAAAACCTGAAAATAGTAAAAAGAAATATGGAATAGAAAATGAAAACTGAAAATATAACCAAGGAAAATATAGAACTTATATCACATGTAAAAAATTAAATGGTAAGAAACTAATTGGATAAACTTGAAAAAGCATTGAATCTCTATAGGAAGAAAGTACAAAAATGAAGACATAGTCAAATAAATCTAATAGCAGTTGACAAAAACTAGATTAGTTGATAGAAACCCAACATAGACACATAAATATAGGAGGACTTGGGTATCCTAGTTGGTTAGGAGAAATGGGAAATAAAACAGGAAAATAGAAGTACTATATAGTAGATAACGCCATACAAATCAAAAATAAAATCGAGTCCAGGGACATTATTTTAGGAAGACGGAGGACTAGGCAAATATGGGTACTGAAGAAAATCTAAGATACATTTAGGATAGAGATCCAGATCAAGTCTAGACCCCTCAAATGAAATAAAGTTCACTTATTTGAAGGGTCTCTACACCGTGGTATCTTGATAGTGGTTACTCAAGTCATGTAGTTGTGTAATTAAACATATGGGCACTAAGAATATCTATGAAACAAGTTGAGGGGGAATTAGTAAGAAGTGCTACTGTTGACAAGTTAATGTTCATATCTAAATAATGTTTTTAGATTTATACTTGATACATTTAAGGTTAAGTAAAATATATCTTGTCTCGTTGATATGAATATAATAGAGATGAAGATGCCCACGTTGCATGAAAGCTATAATCTGCAATTTTACACCTTGAGCTTCTCCAAAAGTGTTGGTACACCATCTTCCTCTCTTTTCCTCTTTCTCTCGTCTTTTCTACAAGAGTTTCCTTTGGCGCGATGCCTTGTACACAAATGATCAGAAGATTCTCATATCTCCAAGTTACACATTAAATGCAATCCATCCCGGTTTCATCCAGCGTTCTGCGACTTTCTCCACTTTACCCCTTCGCATACTGTAAGAATTTTTTACTCTTCAAGATGCTACGGATTCCTCGCACGCCCACACTGCAGCTCAGTCCATTTCAGACGGTACAAATGAACAGGGGGCAACCAGTATTTCCACTACATCCAAAATATTTCCCAATGATACCCGTGAGGGGCTCACATGAAAGAAAGTCATGGGTAGATAACGAAGTTGAAGAAAAAACCTTAAAGATGGGTGCTAAACTGAAGGATCACAGAGGGAACTTGTGGAACTATTGATGATAGGATAGCGGTTGTTTCGAGCAAGGAAGGACAGCAGGACGATACGGCTGTTCACTAGTGGAATCCAGTAAGGCCTCTCTGATTTTTCGTGGATTCGTCTGTTCGACGAAGAATGATCCCAACAAAGCGGACCAAGAAGACATAAGAGAAGTTGGAGTTCCCTGCGAATGAGAATGGCTGGAATTGATTCACAACATCTTCACAAACTCGCCATCAGTTTTACACTAGGCAGTGCAGATCAGTGACAGTCCACACCGGTAATTTACAGAAGACGCCCCCCCACCACCCAGGCCTCAAGGAATTCAAGTCGCGCTCAGCTCACTTGCCGGGGACGAAGTTGGTTGCATAGGCCCAGGCGTTGTTGTTGACGGGGTCGGCGAGGTGGTCGGCGAGGTTCTCCAGCGGTCCCTTGCCCGTCACGATGGCCTGAACGAAGAAGCCGAACATGGAGAACATGGCCAGTCTGCCGTTCTTGAGCTCCTTCACCTTCAGCTCGGCGAAGGCCTCGGGGTCGTCAGCCAGACCCAGTGGGTCGAAGCTGCCGCCGGGGTACAGCGGGTCGGTGACCTCACCGAGCGGCCCGCCGGCCACGCGGTAGCCCTCGACGGCGCCCATGAGGATGACCTGGGTGGCCCAGATGGCCAGGATGCTCTGGGCGTGCACCAGGCTGGGGTTCCCCAGGTAGTCGAGCCCGCCTTCGCTGAAGATCTGGGACCCGGCCTTGAACCACACGGCCTCGCCGAACTTGACGCCGTTGCGGGCCAGCAGCTCCGGGAACACGCACCCGAGGGCGCCGAGCATGGCCCACCGGCTGTGGATCACCTCCAGCTCCCTGTTCTTCGCGAAGGTCTCGGGGTCGGCGGACAGCCCGGCGGTGTCCCAGCCGTAGTCGCCGGGGAACTCGCCGGTCAGGTAAGATGGGGCCTCGCCGGAGAAGGGGCCCAGGTACTTGACGCGGTCGGGGCCGTACCAGGGGCTGCCGGAGGAGACGGGCTTGGGCTTGCCGCCGGTCTTCCTCATGCTGATCCTCCCCTCACCCAGGACCTCCGAGGAGGCGGTGCCCAGCTTGACGGCCTGCCCGGCGAGGGAGGGGGACGACAGAGCCATGGTGGCAGCCATCGCGACCGGAAAATAGAGGAGGTCTGCCGGCGGCGATTGTCCGAGGGAGAGGGTTGTAGCGGCAGTCGTTGGGTGAGCAGTGAATGCGAGGGAGGGTGGATCTTTATAGCGGCATCGCCCGCATGTCGACGCCGGTCGGCGGACGATGGCGAAGAAGCCGATTGGAGAAGGGGCGATGCCCTTATCCGCAGAAGAATCGAAATCTGCCTTCTCATTGGCTGGGTGACCTCCCCCGGTGGATCTCCATCTGAAGGCGCCCCCGGCTCCAGCTGGCTCTCCCACAGCCACCAAACCAGAAAAATCTTAGGTTTGGTCTAATAATTATTTCCCAATATTAGGAAAATGTGAAATATCTAATGGCGGACTCTCAGAGGTCAGTCAGGCTCCCGGGCGTTCCCTGCCATCCCTTCGACCATTCACATCCATCACGTCTCTACGAAAACTTCCATTTTTACCCTTCTATGAAAAGATCCTGATCCAGAGAAAGATATTTCACGCAGAGATTATACTGTACCCGCAGTTCGCCTATTCATCTGACTTTATGACGTGCAGATACGGTCAAATATGATGCGAGAAGATGTGGGCCTGATCCCATGTGGGCCCAGGACGAGTTCCTATCGATCAAACGAGGCCCAAAGTCCATATTTCATCGTAGCTGGTTAAACCAAGAAGGCTCCAAAATCATAAGGATGCCTCCGCGCTTCTCGCTCTTCCATCGTGAACGGATCAAAACCCATACGGCAATAAACTTCGGATAAAATCATTTCCAAACGTTTCGTGCTTGTCTGACTCCTACATTCTATCAATTCAGGCACATACATTCACAAGTGCAGCATTACACGAATGTAAGCAGCATGTTGCCTCAATGGTAACTAGCAGCTGGGTAGCACCGTTGACTTTTTCCAAACGAATGTTAAATGGAAGATAACTTTATAAAAAAATCTTCGAAGTAAACAACAGATTTATTGGCAGGGTCACGGGGAGCTGATAGAAACAGAGACTAGATTACCATTTGGGTCACCTTAATTAGACAAATGTCAACGATCAATCCGCCAAACTCTCTCTGGCACAGTCTCAATAAAATGGAGCAGTGAGGAACTGGGGCCCACCAGGCGCTCAAGAAAAATATTGTTTCCATTCACATGGCAAGGATGATCTAAAAACCTGCGCAAGAACTGACCTCTCCCTCTTTCCCAGCCTGCGGCAACCGTAGCCCCTGGAGACGCCAAGCTTAATCGACTCCTCCCCGTCGTTTACAGCCTGCCTCCTCACAGAGCACAGAAAAGATGCAGCGCTGTTGGATTCATCAGGAGAGCTGGAGAATGAGCCATCAGACCTTGACTTCTCATCTTCGTCTGTAGATTCTGGCTCTAACGCCTCCTGCGCACCTTCATCGCTGCCACTTCCCCACCACTGTCGAGTGGTCAACGATAAGCCGTCCACTGGGAACCCGTACTTGAATTCGTCGACGTAGTTAGGGATGCTGTGGAGAGGCTGAAATAGCCCCGGTCCTTGGAGGGGCTTGGCGCCCGGCTGCTGCGGGTTGTGGGTGGGGACAGAGAATGCTTTCCCCAGTTTGGACCCATCTTGAGTGCTGCTCATTGACCTGTGTTGTGTATGGCCAGGTCAACCAAAACAGTTCAAGACAAAAAAGAAGAAGAAGACAGAATTACTGTTGGAGGCATTGGAGAGAAAAGTAGCAGAATTGGGCACCTCAATGATGGTTAAAAATAGACAAAAACTGGGGGGGTATGAAGCCATTATTTTTAAGGCAACTAAAAAAGTGCTGTGGCAACTTATTGCCTTTGTACATGCCTGAAAATGAGATGATTTTAAATAAATCAAAAATTTGTCCATTTAGTGAACATCTACGAATATTCGGATTATTTGAGACGTGATAAAAAACGGAATCCAGTGTTCTTAACCATAGATTACAAAGTATCATTTTGATATATGTATATATATATCCGGGGGTGGGATGGGGGGGAATAAATCAATGGATATAAATAATGGTAGTAGAGACATCTAGATCACTTGCCATATAAGTAATAGAGCAATTCAAGCCTGCTGTTTCATATTGGAAAACAGAGGATCTCCACAATAAAAAACGGAGTCCTAATTGCATGATAAATGATTCCATAAAATTCTCCAAATGATAAGGATAGCTTGATAAACATCTACCCACATTGCCTCCATGGCTCCGCAGTCCAGAAAAAACTAGCAACAAAGTTCATAATTCCACAAGTCACGGATGAACCTCTGGGAGGAAGAATATCCTCTGTATGATATTAACGTGTCTCCAAGTCCAGTGCAGTCATCCACAGATAAATTTAAACAGATAGATAAAAATTCATATCCACCTGTTCTCAACAACAACTAGAAAAGAAAAGGAAACCATTCCGTAAAGTTGCTCGTTCGACCAGGTTCCCCAAAAGTACATAACCAAGATATTTTAGTCATCAAAAAACTCGCCTATATTTCCCAATTGAATTGGTCTCCATTTGTCCTCCAATTCATCAGTTCATAAATTGCACTATAGACCTCAACATCCATGCACAACAGGCTACTTCCAACCACGAGCATAAACCATATGTGGCGGCTTCCTTGAAAGGATGTCAGAGACTTCTTTGAGACAGATCCTTAAACCCTCAAGTCCTATCCAAAGTTCCATAAATAATAACTCCATATAAAACAAAATAAATAAACAATCAGAACGAGATACAATAAAGAAGCACTCATCAGGCATACTCTTATCCATCCACTGATTCTTCTAAGCCCGCCTAAACAAAGGTACACATCCATTCGTTTGCATAGCATTCTCAATCAAGACTGAACTCTGCTAGGAACAGCCTTTCGATTGCAATATTTTCAATTTGACAACCAGCATGAAATGATTACCCTAAGAAGTCTCTCTTCCCTCTCCACGTCAGAAACATCCATTCACTTCTTTTACTTCAGAAACTGCACGAAAGCAATGCTCCAACTCCACCAAAATTTTAGCCGACTTCACATTTCTCAAAAAACTACACTACAGCACTGCTCCCTCTTTCAGAAAACTACACTACAGGAAACAGAATAGATGGCCTGTCCCATAAGTCATTTAGGTATAAACAACATTACTAAATGGGGCGCTAAGAATGAAAACGAGACATTATTTTTCGGGGGAACGAATGGGATGAAACTAGATGGCTAGAAGAAAAACACTTGATGGCCAGCATCATTCGCACGAAATAAGGTTCCAGAAATAGACAGATCAGAAGGATCTCAACTCACATAGTTGACGCTGTTGAAGATGAAACTGAATATGTGCTAGTTGACTGATCCAATATCTCCTTTGCAACCTTTGACAACTCAGCGAACTCCTTGCTTTTTTCCTTTGCAGCATCTTTTTTAATGTCATCAACAGTTTTTCCAGCAAGAAACTAAAAGATACAGACAAAATAAATTAGAAAGAAGCATAGAGGAACCCAATAACATGAAAGATAAAGCGAAGAGACAAAAGAGTGTTAAGCAAGCAGAGGGGAAAAGAGAAGTAAATTGAACTTAACCAAAAAAACAAAGTCAGATCACACTACTGACCCAGCCCCTTGTCAACACCAGATGTGTACATGTTCATGTGCAATACACAGATGAATCCATAAGCCTGCAGTCATGATTCTAACTTTTATCTCTGAGTGCATGCGCACACATGTGTGTGCATGTCTGTGCCTGTTGGAGAGCGAACAAGAGAGAGAGAGTGGGGGCTGAAAGACGAGAAAATTGGAGATTCCAAGAAGAGCATCACTTCTAACTGAAAAAGTCACCCCATCACATCTTGTCTGAAAGATGGCTCAATGAGGTTCTCCATCAACAACATTTGAAGAGCGAGTTTGTCAGCAGGAAGCACTGTTTTTGCAGCCATCAGCCCAATAAAGTAATGTTTATATCTCTTTGAAGCCATAATGTAACATAGGAAGCCATCTACTCCAGTACTGTCCTTCCGATTCCAACTTAAGGTTCCAAACATAATCTTCTGACTTTAGGGGAGAATGAAAAATGAGAGGGTTATGCAGGTGTTGCTTGCACTCCAAGAAAATCCTATTTCCTACGCAATTTTTATGTTGAAGAAGAAGTTTGAAATGGACTCCCAGCAAAATCTGCTATACACATGTTCTAAAATTTGTAATGTTACTGGCCTCTCATTCAGCTGAATGGATTTTAATGAACTAATATTCATTAAGATTACAGAGGTCTTGAACATTGAAACGATCATAAGTAGTGAATGAAAGCATTTACCCGATTCTTGCATGACACAAAAGCTGGTTGTTTTCTCTTGAAACTGTAAATGTATATAACAAGAAACTCTCAAGCGGACAAGCAATTTAACTTTCGTTTGTTCAATGCTGAATCCTCTTGGTTATGATTGATAATATATTTTCACTTTTTTTGGAAATGTATTTGACATAGATCCATATATTACATATAGTATATAATATATAATAAATTAATTTAAGTGCAAACTTTTTAGATCCCCAATCAGACCCCTCTAACATTGTCACATCAACAACCACATCCGTGTAAACAATCAAAATCTAAATCTGTGCCAAAGGTTTCCAATTACTAGTAGAGGATAGAAATGGGGTAACATAAACTGTGAGAATGACGATAGTAAATAATTCAAAACCAGCAGCATGACAAGCAAATGAATACATCTGATCGCAATAAGATGATGGGTAAACACCTCTCCAGGAAACGAGAAATTCATTTTGCCATGAAACTTTCACAAACACATTCATTGCATCGTAACTTTTTTATGTTTCATCAGTGCATCTTCAACGGGAGATAATTGGGTGTCCACTTTTTACTGTATCTTTTTCCGCCATCATTTCTTTCACTTGAGAAATCAGGAGAATAATGATTCCTTACGTAACAAACATTGCTCAAAAAGTTTTAGAGCACCATTTTTGTTAGTTCCTATCATACTCTGAGAGAAGACCTTAAGAAGGGAATTTTTTAAGGTCCTTTATTTGGAATCAGGGAAACAAGATGTTGAGGTCAACAACAGAACAAGAGGCTGGAACCAAGCTGCACAGCAGTCCATTCTTGAAACCAAGTTCAGCTTCACCTTTCCACAGAAAACAGTGGCACAACCATTATCATTATCATACGATTTCCTCCGTCAAAACAATTCATTAATCAGGAAGACAAGTATGAACATTAAACGGCAAGTTTATACAAAAACATGTTTATACATTGATCTGAGTGGATAAATTCATGCACCAGAGAAAATAATTTAACACATTATATATCTATTCATGGGAGCTCCTTCATAAATTACAGTGAAATGACAGAAATAATAAATTGCATATATGTTATGTGTCAGCATCCAGGCAAAAACCTGTTGATTATATGGGTATATCATTGCATCCAAATATAACCGATGCGTTTCCACATACAGGAAAATTATAGAACATTAAGTTTTAGCATTTCAAGTTTTAATAAAGGATAAAAATAATGTTTGACATAAAACAATGTTTTAATACAAAGTAGGTCAAGGTTTTCATTATGTATCCTTATGATGAGCACACATACGCGCGCACACATATTTTATTAGGTGCCTGGAACTCAATGAAAAACAAATTCAGAATTAACTGGACCAGGTTACTGCAAGACAAAGGATGCATGTGATGAGTGGATAAATTCATAGCAAGATCTTGACATAGCCAAGAAATTTCCCAATTAAATCATCATCATCATTTCGCCCTGTTTTGCTCTTCAATAAAAATGTTGTACCTTGCAATCTTACGTATAACACAAATGGTATCATGAACATGTTAGTTTCAGGTTGTGTCATTTTTCATATGGCCACCTGACTGTTTACATCTATTCTTTGCACATGCTAAACGTTCGTCCTTACTTTGTTGGTACATAGAACAACTAAAGTAGAATAATGGCATTATATTTAAATGATGATAAGGAGAGTGCCTCTACACACTTCATCACTCCACCCTGATCGAACTAGAAATATAACCAGCCACCTCATTGCCTTTTGCTAACTTATTAAGAAAGATGTGGAGACAAGTCATTTGTTTACCAGATTTCACATCCCTTATTAAGCAGTTTATTTACCAAACTTATTAAGAAATTTGGACAGCATGATTTGCTCCCTACATTTATCAAAAAGAAAAGAGCAAGACACTGAACTGACAACAGCATTATTATTTCTGAAGTAAACAGAAACTGTAACACAGCGTTGCAAACTTCTTTACCTTGCGGTATGGCCACCTTACAACACCATTCTCACGACATATCCTCTTTAAGACGCTGCTACACACACCTACATGTTATAACTGATTAAGTATTCCTTATCTTAGAAGAAATTCCTAAAACAAAATTTATAAGAAAGCTATGACATATTCAGGCAGCTCTAAACTTGAAACCGAAATTAGAAATTCACGTGTACACTCCCATAATCAAATTTACCGGTATAAATAAACAAGAAAGAGGGCAGTGATGCGAATAAGAGATCTTCAGAAACAAGACTAACTGCTCCTAGCTGACAGCCTATGTTTTCCCTTCCCCCATAAACAACTGTAACGAACCAATTCCCTGCCAACCTTTCAATGCTGGCATCAATGAGGAATTATATCACTTGTGCGTTCCATGCTCAACTCTCAGCATTATAACAGAAGGGTAACTACTAGGTTGTTGCACCTGATCGAAATCAAAACCAGAACAAGGTGTAGACATGCAAAAACCAAAGAAAAAGAAGAAGAAAAGAATTATTGTATATATTTCAAACCAGAATCAATCTGAAGTATAAGATTTCACTTGCTAGCAAACAGTACGGACAAGGACAAGATTTGGCATTCAAAAACTTGCGCAGTGCTTCAAGGTATTACGCATGGGAGAGTAACAATGTCCTGAGGCAACATCATTCTACGTTTTATTGTACTTAGAAAATAGTTTTCATCACCATTCGTAATTCAAAATAAGATTCATCACAAAAAACCACAGAAAGAGCGCCTTAAAAACCATAAACTTAGCAAAATACCTCTAAAAATAAATGTCTCCACCATAAGCATACAGGTTATATAACTCTTGCCCCACTGGCCACCCCTATCTAGAATGGATCACTAGAATCAACTTCTCAGCCCTACAACATTGTAGAGACGCATGTGGTGAACTTAGATATTGTTCAGAATAGCATTCCATTCCTTTCTCCTCACCTGCACATGATAAATTATTATGTGAAAATATCCACCACACTCTAATATGCACACAGAAAATGTTCCTTATTCCACTCTCCTAGGAACCTCTCAACATCCACGCTGGTAAAGACTTGTGTTGAATAACTACACCATTTCTCTAAGATCGTTCTCAGATGAACCCAAATGCAAATATAATAAATATTCTGAAGACTCTTGTATGGCTGTCATCAAGGTAGCATGCGGTCCTCACGTACACGATGATATTCAAAAAACTAATGCAGGTGGTTAGACATAGTTTCCCAATATTACTGGCCAAAGCATTAACAGTCTACTAAGTATACAGCTTCCAAGCTTCCTTGTCAAAGGCCTGCAATAAGCAAGTAACCAGATGATCAAGTTTACCCTGATCTTTGGCAGTCTAGAATCAAGAATATGCACCGTCAAGCTGAAAAGAATCCCACACACGAACTCTACAGAGCATAGATGACAATGAGAGCAAGCCAAATGAAACATCAACACATCTACAAAATATGCATTTCCAAACAAGCCCCAGACAACACCCATAGGAAGTCATTCAAGGTCAACAACATCACTCGAGATGTGTCATAATCCTGTTACCCAAACCCATACGTGCACACTCAAACAACAAACATTCCATTAAATATAAAACTATGTCACTTGTCTGTGTCATCAATGAAATAATTCTCTCACATGTTTCCTCTCCCTTTTTATTTCTTCCATGACCACCACCCATAACTGTCTCTATTTTCTTCTCAAGTCATTTACTAAGAAAGAGCCAGAATTTCACAAAAAATTCTCCCTCCCCGTTTCCTCCTCAGACTCCACTCCGCCTTCAGTAGGCCCGGATAATCAACCCACGCCCTTTCTAGAACACTCAAGTAAAGACTAAGAAGTTAGAAAAATATGGAGTTCTGTAGAATCTACAGAGTCTGACTACGAAGCTGTAAAGGATTGAATTGCACAATAAATGACATAAATATAACTATTATTCTGTTAGGAATTTATTGTAATTTTTCCAACCACCGAGTCCAGTCATAATATCCGGGCAAAGAAAATATCTGCTCACATGCTGGAAAAAAAGTAGTCAACCTAAAAATAATAAAATAAACAGATCCACATAATTGAAATGAGAAGTTATTAGCTTCGAGAATGCATTCTAATGGCCCAATTTTGCATGAAAGATAGTTTTCAATGAGAGCAAATCAGTGGTCCAGAGCTATGTGCAGAATGTAGAATTGATAGCATTTTAAAGTCACTTAGGAAATGTGTAGCATCTTGACCTTCATCAAAATCATATGTTGCTGTGAAGTCTAAATACTTCCACAGTTGGGACACAAGACATGACGAAAATGAATAAAATACGAAAAGCGAACTCAAACATTCATAAGTACGTATCTATTACTCAGAAAAAATTGGGAAGGATCAACTGAAAAAAAAAATTGTGATACTGACGGAGAAGATGGCTTCTAACGACAAAAAGAAAGAATATCATAATTTTATCTTTTAAGTCCCCAACAAACCGGCAAACTTGGTGTCGCCAGAGTTCCCATTAAGTATAAGGTCCTCAAATTGGTATATATGTACATATGAAGGGAAGGTTAATTTTAGGCTTCCAGAATTACCATACCAAAAAACAAACTTATAATTTCTACGATAATGTACAGAAGATTGATTCGTGCATACAAATCCCATTAATGGTATTGAAGCAAAAACAGAAAACGAAATAAAAAATTATAAAAACGAAGCGACATAATCCTCTAAAAAATGTCCCGAAATGTTCGACGAAAAGTATCCACTAAACAAAGAAATATGCACAGGATTTGCGATGATCGTACCCTAGACAACAGAAGCATAATCGCCAAAAAAAATCAATCAATCAAAGGACAAGGAGGCGTGGATTCACACGCTGGGCTATCGCCGTTACCGAGAGCAGTGGCGGCCTCGGCGATGGGGACATTGAAATGCTTCGCGACGTCGTCGAATGTCAGCCTTGACGCATTGGGCGCCGTTGAGACTGTGGGAGCGGCTCCTCCCCCGTTCCCGCTCAGCAGTCGCGCAGGAGACGAGGGCTGAAGCACCGGTGACAACTGAGCAGCTGAAGGCTTCGCCATTTCCGGCCCTGGCGGCATCCCCGTCATCCTCGCGCGTGGGGTAAGAAGAGCCGATTCTCCCTTCCAAGCCCAACCAAGAACCGGATCGGCCCGATGGGCTTTTATTCGGTTTCTCCGTCGGCCGGTTCAAAAAATCGAGCCAAACCAAACCGGCCTGGCCGGCTCTAAAAAATCTTCCTCCACGGCGTCCTTCACTTTTTTATTTATTGATAATACCTTTTTATTTGTAATTATATTATTTTCAGAATGTAATCTCTTAAGCAGATACCTTTCCCATAAGGTTCGTTCAACGATATGTGTTCTTCCTTCAAATATCAAATCCAATGGTGGAGAAACTGCCACGCATAAAAGCCAAAAAGCCCCAAATTTCTTCACACACTCATTACTTAAAACTAAGAGAAAAAAAAATATACATATAAATCCCATCACAGGGCACAACTTTCAGAAGTCAACACCAGGAGCAGCTGGAATAATGCGAAGCCCGTCGCAGGCCACGCTTCCAGATGTCAACTGACCTCTTCTTTATTCTTCGGTGGAGGTCCTCCATTGACACACTCTTAAGGGCCGAATCTATCCCGACCATGTGGGGAGGAGAAGTCAACGCCTGGACCCACAGGGATGATCCCGAAGGGATTGATGGAAGGATGGCTGCCGTAATAATGCCTCTTGATGTGCTGCATGTGGACCGTGCTGCTCATGCCCGGGATCTGATAGATCTCCTTGGTGTAATTGAAGATATTCGGGTACTCTCTCAGCAGCTTCTTGTTGCACTTGAAGTGGACGGCATATACCTGCTCAAGCAACGAACCCGGTCAACCATCAAATTTCCTACTTACCCTTTTTTTTTTTACTTCTTTCGAAAATAAAATATTACCCAGGAAACCATAATCTTCCCCATTTTAGTATATAAATACACACATAATCTGATGGGTGAGATAACCGAGAGAGAGAGAGAGAGAGAATCTGATCCGAATTTGATGGGTAACTTGTCATATAAAGTCGGTCAACTTTAGGTCACCGTTGAACATAATATCTTCCAAAAGTAAAAGGGGGGGAAGCATCCCACCTCGTCAAACCTTATGAGCGTGACGAACAGACGAATGTCAGCCTCAGTCAACGCATCGCCACAGATGTATCTCTGCTTGCTGAGAATTTCCTCACATCGGTCCATTGCTTCGTACAGCTTCTTTACAGCCTACGTAGATCATTACATGCGCACAAAAATAAGAAGAAACTAAGAGAGGCATCAAGTCAACGAGAACGAAGCTAATATCATGCAAATATCACAGAATTTCTTCGCGACCCAGACAGAATATAATCACATTTTATGTACCATATTATTTGCAATTACCTCATCATATGGGCCTTGCTTCTTGGCGAACCCGCACCGGTACACGCCGTTGTTTATTCCGTCGTACACCCACTCGTTGACCTCGTCAATTTGGGCACGCAGGTGCGCTGGGTATAAGTCCAAGGCCGCATTCTTCGCAATACCATTGAATTCGGTGTTCAGCATCCGGATTATCTCGCCGCTTTCATTGCTGACGATCGTCTTGTTCTTCTTGTCCCACAGGACCTGCCATCAATCGAGGCCGATCAGCAGGCCTTGAATCATGAAGTCAGAGGCTTTACATAAAGGGGGATCTTGTTCTTACAGGAACTGTGTACTTGCCGGAATAGTTTGAACTGGCGAGCTCGTAGAGCTCTCTGATGCTCTTCGCTCCATTGAGTGGGTCAGGCTCAGCTCCTGGCTCTTCAGTACTAGAACTGGGGAACAGCCAGCCAAAATGTTCATCGCTCTCCTTTGTTCTTCCCCATATCGGTTTGACAGACTATGGGAAACAAAATAGAAGACATGAATGCGTGGACCTTGGTTAAACTGCCATGTTATATGCTAAACTTGGCAGATGAGATGAGAGCAGATTGATGATGGCGTTGACTTGGTGAGCTGGAGGGAAATCTATCAAAAGAAGGCTCTCAAACCCTACTAGGCTCTGAAGCAACACGACATCCTTTCTAGTCATGACAATTTTATGTAACCTAAAAACTATTGTCAAATGATAGATGAAATGGTTTTCACTCAAGTGGCTAATAATAGATATTTAAAGGCATCAAAGTGACTCACAATTTGATTTCCTAGTCAATTATAATACAAGCATATTTTCAGGTCAGCTCAGATGGAATAGCCCAATATCAACTCAATTTAAGTGGATTAGTGGCCCATGATATGTGAAGATATAATTCAGCCTAATTTAGTTCAAGATACCCTAATTAGAGATTTAGACTCATGTTAAATGCTAAAATCTCAATTCTCATGTTTCTTTTTATTTTCACATTTTATTTTTAAAATTTGAATTTCAAATATTATTATCAAATTATTAAGAGTGTTCTACCAAAACCTTCTTATTTTTAAGGGCTGTTTTAACTATTTTCCCATTTTTTAGGTTAGTTATAACTCATTTTCAACTAATAAATAGTCATTCCCTTATAGTCCTAGAGATAATTCATGTTTTTATCAATTTATTTTATATCTTTGCTAGTAGATTCTAATATTCTGTGGAGTCAAGAAATCATTTTTCTGATCATGTGGACTCAAGATCAACTCCTTGTGAACTCAAGGGGTGAAATCTCTCTGTTCTATTAATTCATGGCAAAGAGTTTTCAACAAAATCAAGTTTCATATGAATTCAAGGTTACGATTTAACTTCTAAAATATACATACTAAGCTGAAACGTGATCAGATCATCAGTTCTTCAAAATTATGCTGCATCACAATTTTCGAAGATAACTCATGATTAAATACGTTTATCTATATATGGTTCAAAACAAGTTATCAAACGAATTAATAGGAATCAACGCGGCTACAAAGATCTTAAACTCTTTCAAGTTATGTCTCACTTGATCGTCAACCCTACAGAAGACACAACTAAATGCTACCTATGCAGTTGCCCACAAGACTGATTTGGCAGATCGAAAGGCCCTATATGCCGATGCAGAGATCAAAAGATTTCCTAGAGTTTGAAATACTGCCAGAGATAAGTTTGATCATGCGGCGTACTGTGTAGCTGATTGCGTCTCCGAGTCCCTTGATCTTCAAGAATGCAAGGCACCTAGATGCCCAAGGGCACGCGTAGGATACATACAGATGGTACCGTCCGGCCTCTGCAGGGAAAGGCGATTCCTCGTCCCGCGAGATGAAGTTCCTGAAGGTCGACGGAGTCCTGTTGAAGGCCCCCGACTCGGTCATCTCGTCCAACTCCGACCCCGCCATCGGAGGTATCTGCTCAGAATGAGAAATTTTGAACTTACTCGGAGATGTTCTGCGACCCACAACCCGGAGCAGGGAATCAGAAGCCGGGGATTCATCGGATTCGCGGCAAATTACGCATCAATTGAGGATTGAAGGAACCCGAGGAAACCCTACTCCAGTGACGAAGGTGTGAAACTGAACGAGATGCTGACGAATTCAGGAAAGAAGAGTAATCCGCGAGAAGATCCATGGCGTCGGGGAAATTTCTGAGGATTTTTCTTGCTCTCCTTCTTCTTCTTCTTCTTCTTCTTCTTTCAACGTACCTGGACGACGTGGGCTGAGGCGGCTTTGGCGGCGGCAGCTATGGTTGAGAGGCGCCGCGGAGGACGAACCGACGGGGAGGAGCAGGGGGATCTCGAAAGAGGCAGAAGCAGCGAGATCATCCCACGTTCAAGGTTCCCGAAGAAATCGACGATCGAGTGGCCTGCAAGTCCGCCGGCTCCCTCGGACCCAGACAAGAAACTGACGGAAATGTTTTTGTCCGGATTCCTTTATCCGAAACTCGCAGAACCTGACCAGCCAAAGGGTGCCACCTGCCAAGATGATTGGCGCGGCCTTGGCGCGACACGTGGCCGGACGAGATTCGGACACGCTCCGCCGATGCAGGCCAGTTGTTCGCGTTATTCTTCATAGAAGTTTCATCGCCGCCCGATGGACTTTCTCCTCGACTTTCCTTAAAAGAGAAGAAAGCGTCCATGGCGGCGGCGGCGGCTGCAGCGAGGATTGCCCTTGCGGTCAACCCTACCGCCGTCCTCAAAGGTCCTCCCGGTGCAGCTTTCTCTTCCCTCGGGCTCGAATTTCCCCAGCTCAGGCGAGGAAGGAGAGCGAGACGAGGCTCTTGGGCCGCCGCCATGGGATCCTCCTCCTCTCGTCAGAAGCCTGACGACAGCAGCCTACAAGGTCGGTCTGTTCAAACTCTTTCTTCGTCTGGGTCTCGCCATGTTACCATGTTCAGAAAACATGAACTGTGCCAAAAAAACTAGCCGCCATGGGAGCGAGGAAGAAGAATCCAATCCCAGTACTCGCCCATGAAATATTCTATCATCCTCCGTTCGATGGTTCGCATCAGGAACCCAAGAACCGAATTCACTGGTTACCGACGACGCTCTCTTCTCGTCTTCTCTCAACGCAGGGGCTGCCGGTCAGGAGGTCCCCGCATCCTTCAGCGACGAAGAACTGAGGAAGCGGCTCACCAAGGAGCAGTACTACGTCACTCGGCAGAAGGGCACGGAGCGGGCATTCACAGGGTAAGATCCTGGACTTCCGCAATCCCCTGCTCTGGCTCCGCCGAAGAAAAACCTGTGAACAAGATTCAACTTTTGCGTTCCAATTTCAAGGGAGTACTGGAACACGAAGACCCCGGGGATGTACCACTGCATCTGCTGTGACACCCCCCTCTTTGAGTGAGCTCTCTCAACCCTTCCTTCGAACAGAGAATCCACTTGAACAACATGATTTGATGGCATTTCACTGTCCCCCCAGATCAAGAACAAAGTTCGACAGCGGCACCGGCTGGCCTTCCTACTACGAGCCGGCCTCCAGCAATGTGAGGTCGAAGCTGGATATGTCCATCTTCTTCATGCCCCGAGTGGAGGTCCTCTGCGCGGTCTGCGACGCCCATCTGGGGCACGTCTTCGACGACGGGCCGCCGCCCACTGGCAAGCGATATTGCATCAACAGGTGGGCGATCTCCCCCACCTCCCCCCCCCCCCGCCGGATAATTTATTATTCTCAAATTCTGAAATAAATTCTTCATTTATTTTTAATCCGAGCCCATTTTGCATTGCTCCTGAAATTTTATTTTATTTTTTCATTTTAATCGATTTATTTCTGCAGTGCGTCGCTGAAGCTGAAGCCCAAGCCCAAGCCCAAGTAGAGGGCCATCGTCCGAGTCGCTGCCTTTGATCGTGTTAATGTACGTTCTGTCTATCCTCTGTGGAGTTCATTAAAAGAAGGAACGATGAGCAAAGGTCAGATGAAGATTGTTTACTTAGTTTGGAACTTTTCAGTAATTTTCC
This sequence comes from Spirodela intermedia, assembly GCA_902729315.2. Classification (NCBI taxonomy): domain Eukaryota; kingdom Viridiplantae; phylum Streptophyta; class Magnoliopsida; order Alismatales; family Araceae; genus Spirodela; species Spirodela intermedia. Next base: position 7,258,165 of record LR746272.1, read on the forward strand.
CCGGGTAGAAGTACTAAAGAGGGGTGATTTGGAGTTGGGGGATGGAATGTTATGATACGTCCTCATCAAAACTCATACTGTCGTGATCACCAGGGGCACTAACCATTTTGTGAACCCTGTCCGTGCCGGCGCCATGTGCTGGGCACGCCGCGTGGGCTCCTTTATTGTACCTCCCCCTCAGCCCACGACGCTCGTCAGTTCCCGACCGAGAGAGAGAGCAATGTACGGTCTAGCACGTGGCGAGCTCAGATACTGAATCCGTGCCACGTGCCGATGAAAGCAAGGTGACGAGGCGGCACAGCCGGCGGTGGCCGGAGGAATCACAGTGTCTGGTGCGTGGTCGTCGACGAGATGATGTGGCAGAGCTCGGCGGTCGAGGAAGATGCCCGAGCACATGAGCTGGCTCCGAGTCATCGCCAGCGCTCCCTCTCGCGGTAACGTGGGCTGTGCGAGGTGAAACGGTCAGGGTAACAGAACTTTGACCGACCGCTGCTTTACGGGGTGGAGTAGCTTCTGCGCACCGCCCCCACAGGTACAAGTGGGCACTTGAGACGTACGCTCTCGCCGGGGTTTGATGCGGGCCCCATCATGGACAGTGTGAGCTCCACCATCCTCGTGTTCCTCTCTCTCTCTAGCTAGCTAGCTAGCTAGCTAGCTTGCTAGGGGGTGTAGAGACATGCATATGGAGTGGGACCCAGTAGCCTTGGTCTTTCATAGTTTGATAGATGTGATACCCATGAAAGCTTCAATGGGCGCATTAGCCATCCACCCATGGTCTCCCTACCAGCCAGGGCTAATAGTGGAGGTCGCTTTCGTCCGTTGGCCCCCAACGTCCCCCTTCCCTAATGGAATATAACGCGGAAGAGTCAACGGAATAGGATCAAACATGTGAGCAGAATTCGGCTTAGCACTCGTGGAGGCCAACTCCCCCTCTTGGTTCCTCTCTCGGCTGGCTAGCCGTACATCTGAGCCCACTTAAAGAAACAAACGTGGCTACTACACGAATATAAGAGGTCATTAAATCCCGCTAAAACCGGGGAATGACACGTGGATTTCATTAAAGCTTGGCCCATTTATTATTCCTGGAGAAAACACAATAAATGGATTTTAAAATATATTTCTTATTTCTTTCGGAGGATAGTTAGCGGCCTTGACGCGTGGACCAATGAGGTTTCAGATAAAATTAATACGTGCCCTTCAGATGAGTGAGAACTCCGCCGTCGAATCTTCGCTGTGAACGAACAGGTGACAGAATGATATAAGAGCCGTACGCCTGCGTCTTTCCCCGACGCACTGTTTCCATCTACAGCGAAACGTACCACGACATCTGGCAACCAGAGACATGGAGGGAAGAAGGAGAGAGAGAGAGCGAGAAGGGGGGATGTTGGTAAAAGGCGTGATTGTGCACAGCTGGTGCAGGCAGGCCCGGATTTTATCTCATTTTACAGCTGGAGACTCTCTCCCTCTCTCTCTAAATCTCTTCTTTTCTCTCTAAATCTCTCTCTCTCTCTCTCTACCTGTGCGCCGCAGGGCTCCGTATTCTCGGCAGGTCGCTGAGGACACAATCTCACATCGGCGTCTTGTTATTCTTTCGCCCCGATAACCGCGGAATCAGTGACGGCAGTGTAGAGGGAAGCGGGAGGAGTTAGTCGGAGAGCTAGAGAGAGAGAGAGAAAGAGGGAGAGGAAGGCGGCAGGACTGCCAGTGCTTCACCATCGAGGGAGGGAGGGAGGGGGGAAGGGGGGAGGGACCGGAGCAGCCATGGAGGCGGCCCCCTCGGCCGCCACCGCTGCCGCCGCCGTGAGTTGTTACGCGGACTCCGTTGACTCCATGTCCCCGCGCTCCCGCGGAGGGGACCTCTGGGACGATCCCGTGGCGGCCTCGGCGGCTCCAGCGGCGGCGGCATCCAAGCTCCGGCTGATGTGCAGCTTCGGGGGGCATATCGTGCCGCGCCCCCACGACAAGGCTCTCTGCTACCTCGGCGGCGAGACGCGCATCGTGGTGGTGGACCGCCACGCGACTCTGGCCGACCTCCACGGCCGCCTCTCACGCTCCCTCCTCGCCGGCCGCCCCTTCTCCCTCAAGTACCAGCTCCCGTCGGAGGACCTCGACTCCCTCATCTCCGTCACTGCCGACGACGACCTCGACAACATGATCGAGGAGTACGACCGCATCGCTGCCTCCGCCGGCGCCGGCAAGCCTTCCCGCCTTCGTCTCTTCCTCTTCCCCGCCAAGCCGGCCAGCGTTCCCGCCGGCGACGCCTCCACTGACTCCATCAGCTCCCTCCTCGACGACTCCAAGTCGGAGACCTGGTTCGTCGACGCCCTCAACGGCGCCATGCTCGGCCGCAACCTCTCCTCTGGCGACTCCGCCGCCTCCTCTTCCGTCAACTGTCTGCTCGGCCTTGACGACTCCCACCCCTCCCCCAACGACGACGGCTCGCTTCTCCGTTCGTTCGGATCGGCTTCGTCAGGGCCGTCGGTTTCCAACCCGAGGGGGGGGATCGGCGCTGGGCTGGACGGCCACTTCTCTAACGATCTGAAGCTCCCGCCACCCCCGCCACCGCCGCCGCGGGCGCAGCAGCAGCAGCAATCGGTTGGGGACGTCTTCAATCTCCACTGTGGCCAGTATTACCCCACACCTCCTCAGCCTCAACTCATCAGCCCTAGTTCTCTCACGGCGACGTCGGCCGCTGGCTCCGCCGCAAGCAACATCTCCCCCGGGGAGACCTCGGTCCTTGGTCGGGATCTCTCCTCCGACGACGATAAATCAGACAATGGAGGAGCTCGGCGATCTCCGACTCCTCAGCCCAAGGATCAACAACAGCAGTCCCAGCAGCAGAAGTCTAACCTTCTGGATGTACCCATCTCCGGCGACTCCTATTCCAGGTATTCCCCGGTGATTCCCCACGCTTTCTTCAATCCACTGATGTTATCTTCTAAATTCCCCGCCGTCTTCTCCATTTAGACCCATCTACTATCAGGATAGGCCTCCCCCTGCCAGTGATCCGAAGCAGGAGGTCGCCATCGCCGACTACCGCCAGCCCGTGCATGTCACAGATCAGGGTTACCTGATGCAGCCGCTGCCGCCGCCGTTGCAGGCAGTCGACCAGCTTCAGCAGCAGCAGCAGCAGCAGCAGTATCAGCAGCAACAGTTCGTCCAGGCTCACCCGCATTTGGCCCCCCTCTCTTCCTACTACCAGTTCCCCATCCACCCGCAGCAGCAGCTTCCCCAAGCCGCCGCCCACCCCTACAACCCCCAGGTTCCCATGTACTTCCTGCCCGTCCGGCAGGACCCTGGTTATAACCTGAACGGCGACCCCTCCTCAGGCAAGCCCACCATCCCCATGCCCACCGCCGTCCTCCCCTCCCGGGTAGCGCCCCCGAAATCAGACTCGGCGGCGGGGAATGCCTTCCGCGGCGGCGCCTCCGCCGGCTCCCAGCCGCCGCAGCCCACGCAGCTTCTCCACTTGCCGGACCAGCACCGCCAGTTCGTCGGCTACCACCCATTGCACCCCCACCCCTCCCCACCCCCTTCGGCGGCGACCGGTTATAACTACGAGTTCTCGGATTCAGTCCATCCCCAGCATATATACTATGCCATCAGCTCTGGAGCCGCCATGGCCGAGTCCCCTCCGGCAATGCAGCTGCAAGCCGAGGCCAAGCAGACCAGAGGTTCATAGCCGCCGCAAGGTTAGTAGACCAGGAGTCGCCATTAATACACTAGACAGCATAGAGAGGTGTATATCTCATCTTCTTCCCCTCGTCGTCCTCTGTGGGTTCGCTGTATTCTTCGTCTTCCTCCCTCCTGTGAGTTGTGATTAGCGAATAAGAGAGCTGGAAGAGGCCCAGCCACCTTCCTCCTCCCCCGAACCGGCGGTATACCTGTTGTTCTCGTCGTTTGTGAGTAATTCTGGAATAATTTACAGTCCCTTGGGTCTAATCCTCGGTCTGGTCTGCTCTTCCTCCCTGGATTCTCTCTGAATCTCACGCCGCTCTTCCTCCTCTGGCCTAGCAATTCTTCCAGTCCTCTTGTCGAACGGGTGATGTGCATCCATTGGTGTAGACCCCACCTGGAGCTCCATCAACCGGGAGGATGGGGGAGGGGCGTGGCGCATGACGAGACAGGCGGCGGGCCAGCGACCCCGTTTCTCCTTATTTTCTACTCTTCGTTGAGCATGCTTCTCGACGGAAGCGTTAAGCCCACTGCATCATCATTCTGTTGGCTTCTTCTTCTTCTTTTGTCTCCCTCTCCCTCTCCCTCCGTCGCCATGGCGAGCCCTAGAAGTAGGTTCGTGGGACCGAGGCTGGTTACTTTTCGCAGGATATCTGGTGGGCGATCTTCAGGCGAGTTTCTAGGTTTTTCTTTTCTTCTTCTCATTCTGAAAGAAGGAAGGGGACCCCTGTGGGCTTGCTGATCCACCTACCAGCAGTAGAACCCAAAAAAACTGTTGCCGTCTTTTGAGAGATTAGGTGGGCGGCGAAAATCACGGCGACTAATCGAGTAGGCGGTGCCGTTTTTCTGAACATTTTGGTGGGCAGTCTGAGCTTCGCTTCCCAGGTTATTTATTTATTTATTTATTTATCCTGAAGAAAAAAAGGGCTTCCGTGGGTTGTCTGGGTTGCTGTAGAGCAAGATAAATTACGATCAATTGGTGGCCTTACTGTGAACACTTTGGCCATCAGCTCACAGTCAACGCCGGGCCTTGACCATCAACCCACCTGCCACTTCGCTTGGCCCCACTTTGCGGGGACCCTACCCTTCCTTGTCTCGTCCCACGACAACGCCAGTGGACGGCAGGTTTCAAAGGCTGCGCCTGAAAGTCACCGCTGCCCCTCTCTCTCTCTCTAGCTAAACACGGTAAGGCTGAAATGAAGATGGGCCAATTTTGGGCTGGGCGGGAGCCCACAGTTACTAAACGGGTCCTTTCATGGATCGGGCAAATCAATCGAGCCTCTACGCTGCGGACGCGTCATCTAGTTGGTTAGGTTAGACCCGAAGGGATCCGAGTAGAGCTGAAAGAGGGATCGGTGGGCCCCAGAGGGATCTCTCATACGATCCGAAATAAGAAATTAACGGACGGCTGTGATTAGATTGTGTCGCTGAGGAAGATCCGGGAAGTGGGCCCTATTCCGAGAAGCATCCAAGAAGCATACATGGCGACACGTTTCGAGTTGGTCGCTTTATTCCCCTTCCCCTCTTTAATGGGCTCCCTCGCGGGTAAACCGGCTGCGTGCTAGCGCTGCGCATCCAAGTCAAGCGCAACGCATAAAAAACGACTGGGAACGTGAATTAACAACTTTGTGAGTCACGTTTTCTCTGATACGTACGGGTGTGATGTTCATCACAGGGACACTGCAAAGGAACGTCCGAGCGCCAATAATATCCCTTTCTTTTGAAGTTTCTGGCGGGGTAGCCTCTTCCTGCTTCTCTCTCTCTCTGTCTCTCTCTCTCTTTACCTCCACTGGCAGTTTTCTTGGACTGCACAGAGTGTCCTCTTCCAAGAACCGCGTCCAAAGTCTACTACGAGGCAAGGTAACCCTCTTCATCTCTCCATCTCTCTCTATCATCACACGGGAATACGTTCATTTCTTCTTCACCACGCTCCCTTTCTCGCACTGTAAATTTCTTGACGACGCTGCGTCGGTGTATAGAAGACCGGAGCTATTTCGGTTGGTTTGATAATTTTGCGGCCTTCGACGGACCCCACAGCCTTAAAGAGTCTTCAATCCGAATAGTTAGCCGGGAGGAAGTTGGTGCTTCCATTTCTTTGGAAGCCGGGAGGTTGGGGGGGGGCCATCGAGCGCAGCATTGCGTGAGACACGGGAGAGATATTCTGAGGACATCTGTTACGTATAGAGAAAGGATGCTATCTTGTAGGTTGTTGGATTCTTTCAACAGGGTATATAAGTTACCTCTCTCGCTTTTTTTTTTCCCCCCCTTTCCCTCTCAGTTTCATCTTCTGCCTTCGGTCGATATGCCTGTGCTGTCTGCTGGCGCTGCATTTAGTGTTTTTTGATGCGACACCTCTCGGGCATTTTCTCATGAGAGGCTACAATCTCTGTTGGTTCTGCTAGTCTATCCTTGACCTTGGGTTTTATAGCCCCGGCTTATGGCTTTCACTGCTTGCTTGCCCTTGCTTTAAGGCAAATAAGAAACTGAAAACCCAGGACAATAGTCAATATAGTGGGCCTTAATCCTATGGTTGTTTTGTAATGAACGGCGAGAAAATGGAAGTTTCTTGAAATGGAATCGGCCAGCTATTCACCTCCGCGGAAAGAAATGTAGAATTTTAGTATATGTTTCCAATAGTTGCCATACTGCAGTAGTCCTCATTTTTTGCTTCGGCAGTAGACAATCTGGCTCAAGGATTTTGAAAAAACGTGTTATTGGCTTGCTTACCATTGACCACATTGCTTGACAAAAACCGAGTCCACCTGGGTGCGTAACAAATACACTGTGCTTGGTTGGCATTCGGTGGCTTACAGTTGGGTCACAAGGTTCCTTTGATTTTGTAACAAAAAATAAGTCGTCTATAATTGAAGTTCTTGAGCATGACTTTGGGGGTTGGACTATAACAACCCTTTGCTGAGAATGTAGACTGTGGGCCCAAATTTAGTGCATTGATGCTTCTTCATACATGGCCCGAGACCATGCCTACCTTTTCCTCATACATTTATGCTGATTTTCTCCTCTCAGTTTATCTATTGACTCGAAACTTCATATCTCTATCCCTTTGGTTTTGGTATCCATGACTAAATGTTTTTGTTGTCGATTTTCCACCACTATTTATCCAATGTTACAACCAGCATGCCCCATATTTTTGTCCAATCATACTAGACTGCCGTCTTGTAGGATTCTGAATTTATCTAGGGATCCTCTCTTCTCATCTCTATTATTAACCTCCCCCTCTTTGAATCCTCATTGAAAATGGGAGTACAATTGTGAAGTTATCTGTATATGGTTGCCAGCCTGTGTCCTATGGCTATGTTTCTTGTTTGCAATGGGATCAGGATGGTGGTTAGTTGGCGCAGCAGTCAATCCGTCCTGTTTGAGCTATTTTTTTAAGCTGAGGTGCAGGAGTCGGAATGGAAATAGGAAATAATAAGAAAGGAAGAGGAAAAGAAGGGAAAAAAGGAGCCTAGCCATCAGCTATTGGTCGTACAAATGAGTTGAATGGGGCACGTAAAGTAAAAAATCGAAGGATAAGTAACCAAAATTGACGACAGGGGAGAGTTCCATTTGATGTATCTTTCATAGGTTTTCTAACTTTATATATTGTTGGATGCAAAAAGGTCACACAACCTTTACTGTTCTGTAGAAAATGATTAAAGGTTAATCTACATTGCCTGAGACATGTAAATCTGTAAACGGGGATATTTTGTGCAGGCTAATACATTGAATGCATGATGTCTGGGCAATCGCAGAGTCAGTGTTGCGGATGATTTACCAGAGGAAATTAATCCTCCATTATCGATGCCCACTCAAAGTTGTAGGAGCCTACAACATTGGAATGCAGTTTTACTGGATTAGTATTTCTTCAACTTCACTGGGTTCAGCTATGAACATGCGTCCAAAATATCTAATCCCTGAGATTGGTACCTCCAGGAACGGATATAACATCATGCAGTAATGGATGTTGACATAGGTTATTTATATTTATTATACACAACACTAGGTATGCATACCGTCCTTGACATTTACTTGATGCAAATATTTATGTAATTAGAGGATATAAATCAATGTCCATTGGCTCCAGGCGTAGGTCATATATTTTGGACACCAATTTACTAATCTCGCTTGTTTTAAAATTATTGTCATACGCCTCATGGTATACACATCAACTTTTTAGGCTCTGCCACTCTGACAGCGAAGATGGACTTAGCGACTCAAAACAGAATGTGGACCTCTAATACCATGTTAAATAATTGGGGGATCTAACTATTTTATGCACAGGATTTGATGTTTCGCACTAGACGTTGAAGTATATCAACACATATATTGCTGGGAACCATTTCTTAGTTCTTAGTGAACATGTATATTTTTTTCTTGGGACTGATTGCCTTTTTTCTTTTTTTAACTTACCTCTTTCCTTTGTTCGTTTCTTCTTTCTATTGATTTTGACAGAACCACATGAGGGAGGTTCAGCTAGGTGCACATACCATTCAATCCCATGGAGCTAAACTGGCAAAAACACATATGCATGACTGGCTTATACTTGTTCTTCTGCTGGCCATTGTAGTCATTTTAAACGTAATTCATCCTTTCTACCGTTTTGTGGGTAAAGACATGATGGATGATTTGAAATATCCCCTGAAGAGCAACACTGTCCCAGTCTGGGCTGTTCCAGTATGTTTTCCTATTTTTTTTGTTGTTGTTGTAATTTTCCATTTATTTTCCTTTCGTATAAGTTAAAGGAATATAATAGCTGTGGTGGTCTTTTGTCTCCCATGGTTTCACCAGATAGTCGCTGTACTTGTGCCCGTTCTCATTTTCCTCGCCTTTTACTATCGAAGAAGGGATGTGTATGACCTGCATCATGCCATTCTAGGTACTTTCTTCTGTTTCCATATACTTGCTCTGTCTCTTGCATCCAAGCAAGTGAAGAGAGATGCGAATCCCTGATGCCAAATTATTCGCCATGGCAGGCCTTCTGTTTTCTGTCTTGATTACAGCGGTTATTACGGACGCCGTTAAGGATGCGGTTGGACGACCAAGGCCTGATTTTTTCTGGCGTTGCTTTCCTGATGGGAAGGAGGTAGATAGTTTCCTCGTTTCCAGTCCTGAAATTCAGTTTCTCTCTCTCTCTCTCTCTGTGCTTTCGTTTTCGATTTTTCTCAGCTTAACCTTACGACGGGGTATAATGCACATTTTTCCTTCAGTTATATGACCAAGTGACAGGCAATGTAATCTGCCACGGAGAGGGCGGCGTTGTGAAGGAAGGGCACAAGAGTTTCCCAAGTGGGCACACCTCATGTATGTTTTCCCGTCATGATTTCTCATTTGATAGTTATCTACTGGCCGTCGATCACTGGTTTTTGTTTCGAGAACATCAAGACGAGACAATTTCGATCACTGGTCGGAGGATTAAAGGCAGGAGGATATATGATTGAACCATGGAATCTCTTGTAAAGATGGTTTTTGCAGGATATAATGACCCACCCAAGTCGATCCCACCATGTGCAGGGTCATTTGCAGGGCTCGGCTTCCTCGCGCTGTACTTGTCGGGCAAGATCAAAGCGTTCGACCGGCGAGGCCACGTAGCGAAGCTGTGTATCATCTTCCTCCCCGTGCTGGTCGCGTCCCTCGTCGGAATCTCCCGCGTGGACGACTACTGGCACCACTGGCAGGACGTCTTCGCCGGAGCCCTCCTCGGTCCGTCTCTCCCCTTCCCACCCCCTCGATTATGTTTCTTCATCGTCACCCTCCCCTCGCTCTGAGAGTTTATCCATCTCCTCCCCCACCCCCTCCCTCCTTCAGGAACCGTGGCGGCTGGGTTCTGCTACCTTCAGTTCTTCCCCGCTCCGTACCACTCAGACGGTAACCGGCCTCCCTCCCGCCTCCTCATCCTTTCGCCCCCCTAATCGGACGGCAGCGCCTTGCGGTGTGCAGGCTGGGGGACCTATGCCTACTTTCAGATGCTGGAGTCGCGGGCCTCGGTGAACCCCGCCGCGGGGATGAACGACGAGCTCGCTCGAGGGGAGGGCGGCGAGGGGGAGTGCTCCCGAGCTCGGAGCCACTGGGCCTCCGTGCGCGATGGACTTGGGACGGGCGAGGTATGACCGCGCCGCGCCTGCCGCCCTTGCCTTTCTTCCACCCCCCACAAAACCTGAAAAAACTGGTGTGTACCTTCCTGTTCATGCAAAATTTTGCCACTTTGGGAGGATCCCCGTGGTTGGCAGCCGTGCTTAGATTTTCTCCTCATTTGATTCCATCTCCCCGCCGAATTTTCCTATTATTATTATTATTTTGTAGTATATCCTTGAAATTTGGCGTAATTATCTGGATAAAGTAATTAAACGCGTTTATTTGATTTGTATCCTTTCTTTATCTACTTTTTTTATTATTGCTTGAAGTCCACGCTTGCAGGTGCCGAGGGGGGCATTCTTGGACGGGATATTATTTAATATTTTTTATAATAATAGCAACAGTGTGTCGGCGGGGTAGGAAGGGAAAACAATCGACGGATCTGCGAACTAACCTGAACGCTTCCCCCCCCCCCCCCTCTCCGACCGTCTAACTCTCTCTCTCTCTCCCTCCCCCTTGTGTCGTTCTCTCTCCGTGGACTTCTGTTAATCCTCTCCAAAGTGTGGCAGTCAACGCGCGCTCGGTTTATACTTGTCGAGTGAACGGCGAAGGTTTGCGTCGCGTGTTCATCAGGTGGCTTCCGCCCCGGTCCCAGCCTTGCCGCGCAGTCCGCCTTCCTCAGTTGAACCCTTTCCCAGTCCAGGTTGGTCGTCCTTCTGTCCTGTTATTTTTCGTCGCGTGGCATCTTCGTCTCCGCTGGCGTGGTGTGCTTGGTGGATTTTGGATCTCTCGCTGTCCTTCGCCCAGCTGGTCTCGCTGGTGTTGATTGCGGGCGGGGGAGAAGGTTCGGTTTTCTTTTTTTCTTCTTCGGGGGAGGATTCGCTCCAACTGTCATAGCCCCTTACACACCAGGGAGAAGGGAAGTTCCAACGGTACGTAAACAGGAGCGGCTGAGGCTTTCCTGGCGGGCTTGGTTCCTTGTCGAGCTTACAGCGTCGGCCTGTCGGGGTCTTGATCGATGATTCGTATGATCTTTTGAATGTTGGTTTTTTTTGACATACTTTCTCTGCGTCCGGCGTGGCTCCCTCATTTCTTCGTTGTTCAAAAATCAATGTTACAGATATAATCGGTTGCTATCTCCGTGCTGGAACTTAACCGAGAAAATGATTTGTAAATTTTCCTTTGTCGGATTTAAACTCTCTTTACTCTGGAAAAAAGTTGTTTTTCAGGGAGGAAACGGCGAATCACAAAATGATGTTCAATCGAGTTTTGTGCTTCTGTAGTGCTGAATCTATGGTAGTAGAACTTTTCCTCTTGGACTGTTTTCTGAAAGGAAATTCCTCCGCATTTCTCTCAAGGATCTTTCAGATATTTTCGAAAGATCTACGAATGATAGAAGGTTTGTGGATCACATCACCAAGGAGAAACTGGGATCAAATAAGCTCCTTTATTTATGTTAATGGTTTTGACTGGATCTAATGAGAATCAACTTGGGGTCTTGAGTAATCGAATCATCATTCATCATTTAAGACTGCTGCCGTTTGTTCCAACTCATGTGACTATGTGTTCACGTGACCGAATATTATTTTGAAACTCTCCTGGCTGATGTGAACATGTTATGGAGATTATGACTTGAAACACCACTTATCATATGTTCGATAACCTGATTGGAATGGAATCTTCAAGGCCTTGCTATATCTGTTGTGACAGGATGGTCTGATTTACAACACGAAAACGAAGGGAGTTATGCCCAAAATCTTGCTTGATCCGGTAACCAAGGTTCGACAACCGCACATATGAAAAAATATGAAAAATATGAAAGCTATAATGGTTCCGATCGAATGGAGATTATGACTTGTAATGACTCACCTATGTTTAAGACCTTGAAATGATATATCCTTTTTATATGTGTCGATTAATCCCGCTGCATATCAAAGATTGGAAGGAAGAAAAACCATCATGATCCAAATGTTGACAGACTTGGATTGGGTTGGCAATCGTTCTTACAGGAAAAGTTCCAATAGTTTTTTAGTTAAATGTTGTATTGTTCAAATCCAGGGGTTCAAACTGCGGAAAGGTTCTCTCAAGTATACAGTATGCTGATTTTTTGCCTAAGTTTCTGATTTTTTTATTCTTTTGTAGGACAAAATGGCAGACAGTCACGTGGGGGTTCACACTATAAAATCTCATGGAGTAAAGGTTTTAAGGTTCCACATGCACGATTGGTTTGTCTTCTTACTTCTGGTGGGGATAGAAATTGGATTGAATGTTATAGATCCATTTCACCGCTTTGTTGGAGAGGATATGATGACAGACTTGAAGTACCCGCTTAAAGATAATACAGTGCCATTTTGGGCTGTTCCAGTATGTTCTTTCACCTGACGTTTGTGCTTAAGATATTCTTCACTGACTCGATTATGATTCTGGATTATACTTGACGAAGGATAAACACTTGTTCTTTCTTCCCCTGTAACAGCTCATTGCGATTGTATTGCCTCTCTTAATCTTCATTGCAATCTACTTCAGGCGGAGAGACGTCTATGATTTGCACCATGCCATTCTAGGTAGATCTTAAGATACCTTCAAATATACGAATATAACTTCTCCACGGGCGTGTATAGTATCGAATTATTGCTGAAATGCTCGCATCCTGGCAGGGCTCCTATATTCTGTGCTTGTAACTGGAGTCATAACGGATGCAATTAAAGATGCCGTTGGTCGCCCTCGACCGGATTTCTTCTGGCGATGTTTCCCTGATGGAAAGTCGGTGGGTCAATATTAGGACTTGAATTTAATTGCTCATTTTCTTGACAAAGTTGGCAGCACGATCTAGTGAGTTGCATTATTGATCTAGTGAGTTGGCAGGCTTTTGATCCTCTCACAGGAAATGTTATATGCCATGGATTGAGGAGTGATATCAAGGAGGGGCACAAAAGTTTCCCTAGTGGGCATACATCCTGTAAGTAGCGGAGGATCATCTTAGCGAAATTTTTGGTTGATTTTGTTCTTTACATATTTAATTAGCTATTCTGTTGGTTACTCCTTTTCTTTCATTAGATTGGCCATTGTTCCCCAACATAATTTAGTCAGTTTTAGTATGAGTTTGGGAGACAGACATTGTATGAAAGAAAGGTTTCATATCGAAATTTAGCTTATTAATGGGGGAAGCTTATCTGAAGGGTGAGCCCACGTGGAACACAGAAGAAAACTTGCATCTTTTGTTGCGGCTTTAAGGATTCTGCATATCACGTGTTTGTGGACTTCGAGTGTTTTATAAATACGATTGTGAAACTTCGAGAGCGTTTGACATTCACTTGCAGTTATTTGGATATATTTTTCAATTGATGCCATTTAAACTCCTTTCAACTCTGAACAAGACTGTGATTAGACGGTTACAAACTCTTCCCTTATTACAGAGCCTGTTTTACGAAGAACTAGTTGGGAACTATTGGGTCACATCTCAATGGGAGTTTTGGGATGCCTTTAAAACTGGGGACCTTACGATATCTGGTTATGCTTCTTTGGTTTTTGGCCTTTTTGTTCTTTTGAGCATATTAAATGATTCTCTCTCTCTCTCTCTCTGAAATGTGCAAACTGTAATTCCAAGAAACTCCCCGCCCCAAACACACTCACACCCAACAAAAAAAGTATAATGAATTTCAATAGTCTTAGGCCTGCACTATTTTGCATATTATCAGTGGCATTTCTGCATACACGTTCACCTATTATTATTCTGATTGATAAGGTTTGCTAACTCTTGTTAATGTACACGGAAAAAGTGGAGGTGCTCTAAGTTGTTGATTGAATAAATGACTAGTGTTATAGTGTGGGTTTGTGGAACGCCCTGTTAAAAAATATCTGCATTATATTTGCATGCACAGTTACATAGTCCTATCATACCCTTGGAAAGATTTTTCCAATCTTGTTAAATATTCGAAACCATCTCTCCGTATCCAAAATTCATGAATGTTCTTCTGCTATGCCCCCTACTGAAACAAGGGTCCTGCTTTTTGACCATCCATTTTAACGACTTTAACAACATAGTTTTTCGGGGAAGGGACGGATGCTGATTTTAGTCATTCTACAAAGAAATGGTCCATCTTTTTTCATTAAGCCAGCTTTACTTCATCAGTCTGTGACTTTTGCTACGTTCGTAGGCATATTTACTGATCAATTTGCAATAAAAAGTCATTCTCACGACCCTTCCTTCGCCCTTTCTATCTTCATACTCTTTGCAAAGAGCCTCATTATTTACCCGCACGAGGTTTTGCAGGGTCCTTTGCAGGCCTAGGCTTCGTTTCATGGTATCTTTCAGGGAAAATCAGAGCTTTTGATCGCCGGGGACATATTGGCAAACTCTGCATTGTTTTCCTTCCTCTACTTGTCGCAGCTCTTGTGGGGGTCTCTAGAGTGGACGACTATTGGCACCATTGGCAAGATGTATTTGCAGGGGGACTTCTAGGTTTGTAATAGTATTTTGCATCAATACAATTTCTCCTGGGCTTATCCATAATAGTGTTAATTTATGTGCAGGACTAACTGTGGCTTCATTCTGCTATCTGCAATTCTTTCCACTGCCATATGATACCGAGGGTATACTTTCTACTTATGTCATGTTATTTATTTCAAATGCCAAAAGCTTTTTCTCGGTTCATTCCATTTTCTTCACGAACTGTGCAAGGCCTGAGACAAATAGAGAGACAGAAAATGAATGACACGGGTTCATTTTCTTCGAAGCTTGTATGTCTGAGTGCATTAGCATCTATTGAGACGGTTTGATGATTTGGTCACGCTTGAACAGAGAGAAATACTACTTCCATTTTATGATAGATATCAGGCTTCAATGCATGAATACAAAGCAGCAAATATTCCAGTAATTTGTGTCATGCTATTGTTTGATCCACATTCTGTGTTCCCCTCTTGGGTTGTGCCTGGCAACCCAGTTGCGTTGTGGTAAGAACCTAGATTGCATGTGGATGCTTACTAACTTCCATGTCCGATATGACTAATAAGGTTAATAGGTATAGAGTGAACAGGAGGGCACTCCCGTGGCGCTGAATCCGGACTTCTTTCTGCAGGTTGGGGGCCTCACGCCTACTTCCGGACCTTGGCGGAGATGGAGCAGGCCAAGGATCGGCCATCCATCTCCCTAGCAGACTCCCACGTCCAGCAACAGGAGGGTGAAGCCCTGTGCCTCGTGTCGTCGGGTGCCCAGGGGCGAGTAGACGAAGCAGAGACACGCCCTGTCATCGAGGACATCGAAAATGGAAGGAGGCAATGACGGAGGACATTCTCCCCACCGAGTATCGTGACAGATATATGTAAAGCCTCCCTCTACCGCCATCTCCCTTTTCCTCTGTTTTAACTCCCCCTAAGGTGTTATTCCATAGCTGTGCACTCTATAACGCTTCTCATTCCGTGAAATGACTTAAAAGAGTAGGAGGCGTTGACCTTGATTCCGGTGGAAAGAACCAGCATTCTTGCCGCAAAGCTTCGGTCAAAATCGACAGCCATCGTCTGGCTGGCAGGGTGCGGATGCACACACATGAACCCAGAACAATTTTCCCTAAGACCTTTGAGCCATTTCTGCCATTCAGAAATGACGGACTACAGAGAGAGATAGAGATAGATAGCGAGAGAGAGAGTGAGAGAGAGAGCTGAGTGGAAACGAAGGTCAGACATAAGATCGAGTGTTCTACAGCCAAGGGCAACATGAGATACGAGCAATACAACGACCAGCACTACCCTTGGTGAAAGAGATGCACCAGATCAAAGATGTGAAGGAAATCTATTGAAAGCACGTCAATTCAGACAATGTTTCCGATGGATTAGTGAAATTCCCACATTAGGAAGCCACATGTTCTGTATCATCAATCTAATGATACAAAAATTTCATGATTGGATGCCGCATTTGGAACTGCCCAAGAATCATATAACCAAGGATCTTCCAGACGGCACATTTCGGGGCTAATAATAACACTGGGCTCCTCCACCAAACATTATAGAGAATAAAGAGTTATTGAGGCAGCCATGGAGAATCTTCCGGGCAAGCAACTCCACGAAGGCTGTACATCTAAACATTCTCCATCAAAAGCCTCAACCAAAGTAAAAAGCTGGCCTAATTGTTGGTTATCCGCTGGTATCGTCATTCATGAGCCATCGGAGAGATAATGGCAGACAGTTTTGGTTCATCTTTCAATGGCGTAACGACGAGTTCCATCTGTGGCCTCCCCTAGCGTGAAGATTAATGGAACGATACATCGGTGGACCGAAATATCATGACGATCGATTAATTTATCCAAGCAGAGGCATATAGTTCGCAGTGATAGAAAGATGGAACTATAGAACTGCTAGCAAGTAGATCCAGAGGACATCAACAACGCGCAACAAAAACAAAAACATATGGATTTCAACAAGATCGGATTGGAAGATGATCCATTCACCGTTGTTGATGATGACGAAAATGGTAATAGCACGAAATCTAAATCTCAGAACAAATGAGGGCAAAAATTGTCTTCTTAATTTCAGCTTTTGATGAACAGAATCCCAAAATGGAAAACCTAAGCAGCACCAGTAAAGATCAAAATGAGAAAGATGAAGATAAGCAAGATAGGAGGGGATGGATCATGTCTCTTCGTCTAAAGAGTGGTTTTGGTGATCGATTAATCGATCTCGCCAAGGGATGGGGCGGCAGCACCTGCACCAGCAGCGGCGACATCCTCAGCGGAGAACTTACCCTTGGCCTTGTCGGTGGCAGTTGCCCGGCCCTTCGCCTTGCGTTCGAGGAGGGCCTTGCGATCCTTGTCTAGCTTGAGCTTAGTGACGATAACCTTGGAGGGGTTGATACCGACGTTGACAGTGGAGCCATTGACTTTCTCACGGGTGATACGCTCGACGTGGATGACCCATCGGCGGCGGTAGACCTGGACGACCTTGCCCTCGCGGCCCTTGTAGGTTCCCCTCACCACCTGCACCTCGTCGTCCTTGCGCACCGGCACCGACCGGACGTTGTACTTGTTGCGGAGGTCCGTCGAGAGGGGGGCGCTCATCAGAACACGCCGCACCGACGACGGCGCGGTGAAGTGAGCCTTCCGGCTCTTCCTCCGGGAGCTCGACACGCGCGGGTTGTACTTCATCTTCGCCGCCGCCGCTGCCGCTGCCGCTGCTGCAATCCCCTGCCTTCGTCCTTCCGATCTGCCGCCGAGACCTTGCCTACCGAGAGTCTTCTACGCTTATATAACTGGCGCCGCTGGAGGCAGCCGCAAGGGAAGGCAAGAGAGGGATGGTACGTTAGGGTTTATTGAAATAGTATTTAGACAATATTACCCCTACTTATTTCCTCATATTACACGATACCCCATTCCAATCTCTTCTAAAAAAGCGAGGCATCTCTCTCCGGCCCAATCGGCCCATTACCATTAAAATGGGTTACCCGGGAAAATGGAAAATAGATAATAAAAAAGAAATGATTTTAATTGTATTTTTTTGGTCCAATCCCAACTGGCCCACTTGGCCCATTTTTTTTAGATTTTGGGCCTCCATTTGAAATCCGAAAAATAAGATTAGGGCCCAGCCTAATGTTGTCCTATGGAGATCGATCCACATTATAGCGGAAGCTCCTTCTAGACGGTATGAGAACATCAGTATCTCTCCCCCTTGGCCTCTACGCGCCAAGATGTGGGTTTCATAGGGTCTAGTAGGAGTCCATCTTATGAGCTCATCTTTCGGCCCAGGCTGGTCTGTGGGCCTCGTGGAAGAGATTTGGGCTAACTAGCTGAAGCCCAATAGCAGACTAGTCAGGCCCATTTCTCGGCCCCCACAAAAATTGACGTGACGCTGAAGGTCGCAGACCCCAGTAAACAGGCCACGTGGACACGTCTCCATCGTAGGCCATCCGTGATTCGAAGGGCCCCACAACACCGCTTTCCCGACGAATGTCAAACGGCGGTGGGTCCCACAGGCCCAACTTTTCCACTCCGCTCAACTTGGACGGACAAAGTAACCCACGCTGCTCGACTCCTGTCTATGCGACGCGCTGTCCTCCGGTCCGGTCACCGGTTCGACTTCTACTATAGTTATATTTTCTACGAGTATCATAATTATACTAAGGAGCTGCGGAGAGCAGGTGTCCGTAATTCTCTAATATCTTAAAACATAAATTTTATTTAAATAGTAATTTTATAAAACCTGAAAAAATGCATGTTATTGAAGTTTTATGCTCAATAGTTGGTATAGATGGAAATATTGATTTAATTTGCTTCAAGACCTCCGATATTCACAGTTTAAATCATAATTCGGTCACGTTATTGAGATTATTTGTTTCTCTTTTTTTAAAGTATGATCGATCCCCCGGACGAGTGGAGATGGTGGCCCACGTTTCCTCTCTATCTCTCTCTCTCCACCCGTCTGGTGGAGGGTGAATAAGCCCGCCGCTCCCTAGTTTCTCTGTCATACGTGGACCGGTCGTCGTCGGCGACAGAGAATCCCATGCGCCCTATCGCCACGCAATGGATGTGACGTCAGAGGGTATAAGGTGGTGGGACCCACAACGGTAAGAAGAGACGCTCTCATGCGATCACTCGCGGAATAGCTTACTGATAGGAGGTTTCCCTCAACTGGTCGGAAGAGGCTTGGGGCAGGCTGATGCGGTGGCTATAGAGAAGGTGCGCGGATCCCTTATTTTGCCTCTTTGTTAGCTACGCGCCACAAGATTAGGTTCGAGGCGTTTCCATTGCTGGCAGTATTTTATTTTCACCGCCGAGGGAATGCCGGTGACGTGATCTGCCCAGCGTGAGGCTTCCTCTTCTTCCTCCCCCTCTGTGGTCAGGTCTGGTCTGTCTTCGGTGACATAAGACCCCCAGCAGCCCCCTTCCGGCCCAACTGTAGCAGTAGGAACGAGAGAGCCAGCGATGGCGGAAAAGTCCCGCAACCGATCTGCGATCTTCCTCGTCATCTCTCCACTTTTCTTCATCATCTCGGCCACCACCGTTCACTGCCGGTCCATCTCCCCCAAGTCCGTCGCCCACACCGCGACGCTCGACGTCGCCGCCGCCTTGGAGAGGACCGGCGCGGTTCTCTCTCTAGACCATCAAACGAAGCAATCCCTCCTCCACCAGGAGGAGCTGAGAGGGAATGAGAATCGCCACCACAGTACTGCGCCCGGATCCGCCTCCCTTAGGGTGCGGCTCCACCCCCGGGAGTCCCTCCAGCCGCCGGCGCACGCGGACTACAGATCCCTCACCTTGGCCCGCCTGGCCCGCGACGACGCCCGCGTCCGTGCCATCAATGCCCGGCTCGAGCTCGCCATCCATGGCGTGAAAAGGTCAGATCTGACGCCGCTCATCCAGGAAGAAGAAGCCGTGACGGCGGCCGGCGGCGATGGTCTGAGCGGGCCGGTGGTCTCGGGGACGAGCCAGGGTAGCGGGGAGTACTTCTCCCGCGTTGGAATCGGCAGACCGGCGAGGTTGCAGTACATGGTGCTGGACACGGGGAGCGATGTGACGTGGGCGCAATGTCAGCCCTGCGCCGACTGCTACCAGCAGGCCGACCCGTTCTTCGACCCCGCCGCCTCCTCCACCTACTCCCCCCTGTCCTGCGGCTCCTCCCAGTGCCGCCAGCTCGACGTCTCCGCCTGTCGCAACGGCTCCTGCCTCTACCAGGTGTCCTATGGCGACGGCTCGTACACCGTGGGCGATTTTGCCACCGACACCATCACCCTCGGCGGCGCCTCCGTCCCCGGGATAGCCTTCGGCTGCGGGCACGACAACGAGGGGCTGTTCGTCGGCGCCGCCGGCCTCCTCGGCCTCGGGGGCGGTGCTCTCTCCTTCCCTTCCCAAGTCTCCGCCACTTCCTTCTCTTACTGCCTCGTGGACCGCGATTCCACCTCCTCTTCCACCCTCGAGTTCGGGTCAGGCGCGGGCGGGGGGGACGCCGCCGTCTCTGCTCCCCTGCTCCGCAACCGGAAGCTGGACACCTTCTACTACGTGGGATTCACAGGGATCAGCGTCGGCGGGCGGATGTTGTCCATCCCGCCGTCGTCCTTCTCCATGGGTGAAAGCGGGGAGGGGGGAGTCATCGTGGACTCCGGCACGGCGGTGACGCGGCTCCAGAGCGACGCCTACGCCTCACTGAGGAACGCCTTCACCAAGGGAACGGCGGGGCTGCCGCCGGCGATGGGCGTGGCGCTGTTCGACACCTGCTACGACCTATCCGGGCGGGACACGGTGGAGGTCCCGGCGGTGTCCTTCCAATTCCCCGGTGGCAAGGCTCTAAGGCTGCCGGCCAAGAACTACTTGATCCCGGTGGATTCCTTCGGCACCTTCTGCCTCGCCTTCGCGCCGACGTCGTCGGGACTGTCCATCATCGGCAACGTGCAGCAGCAGGGAACCCGCGTCGGCTTCGACCTCGCCAACTCCCTCGTCTCCTTCTCCCCGCATGAATGCTAGTGAGCTGAAATCCCCTGCTCCGATAGGTTCGCCGACGATCTCGTTCCTCCCCCGTCTTCCTTTCCCCTTGCCCTTTACTCTTTCCCCTTTCACCTTTCCCCTTCATGGTTAATTTCCCCTTCTTGCCGATGCAAGAACAAGTACGGACGACATTACAACTCGTCAGAGTCCGCATTTCCTGGGGGGAAGAAGGGTCACCACCAAGCCATTCTATAACTAGGTTTCCTCTGTGCGGCGGCGGCCGGAAGGGAGAGAGGGCGCCGCTTAATCGCCTTCATGTGAGCTGTGTGCGTAGTGATCTCCCATGCCTGTTAATGAGTCTATCCTTTTCTACGCGTTTCTGTCAGGACTCAGCCATTCTTCTGTGCAGAAGCAGCTCTGTGATTAGGGCTCTTCAACTGCAAACATGGTCGTAGAAATTCACCTTGCTCGTTAATCACCCACCACTCAGAGGCTTTCCTGCAACTGGAGGGCACGCCACTGCGTCGCCATCAATTCTGGGGACCGGGAGCAGTAATTCTTACCCGACCTCTCTCTCTGCACCGTCCGTTCTACACGGCAGGCGCACGGTCCAATGTGCGGTTGGCTCCTTCCCCGCCTGCCACGATCATAAGCAGACAGTCGGGTTGCCGGAAGAACAGCGACGAGAAGAGAAGGGGGTCGTAAAAGACGCACCCGTTGCGGCGGCGACTGGCGAGAGAGGGAAGGTTGGGGGGTTTGGGGCGGAGGTGGGCGGGACCTCCACGTGGGCTCTGCCGGAAAGCAGTACTGCCGGCAATTCGAAGCAGAGGCATTAATAATGGGCGCGTGTGGCGAAATTGTCTTTTGCACCCTGTTTCAATTTCTCCCCTTAATTTTCCTGGTATGTGGGGTCCGGTAGTCATATGCCTTGAACGCAGGCGAGAGATCGAATTATCACTTTTGGGCGATTACAGACCCCCCTCCCGGTGCATCATCAGCATCCGTCTTTTGGGGGCATGAAAGTAAGGTTGGAAAATACTTTGATGTATGATATGACCTAGAGATTTATAGATATACTTTTTAAAGGAGGACGTGATGATCAAAGGATAAACTATTTGTCACAATAATGTTATAACATCTAGAGATGTTAAAAAAAGATGCATCCCAACTAGAAAGAATGCGAGTTTAGGGGGATGAAGAAACAATTTCAGTGCCTTCGTTAGAACATTGGTTATCAAATATTAGTGTTAGATATTTATGTTTTTACATTGATTTATTTTAGCTAAAAAGCCCACTGTTAAAAAAAAATCATAGCCTATTGGG
Organism: Spirodela intermedia; assembly: GCA_902729315.2. NCBI lineage: Eukaryota > Viridiplantae > Streptophyta > Magnoliopsida > Alismatales > Araceae > Spirodela > Spirodela intermedia. The sequence goes on from LR746272.1 coordinate 7,279,641, forward strand.
CCCAAATTCAAGGCATCTCGGATCTAATTATGGAACTTAAGTATAGGGCGTAATGAGCCTAGTTATTTGGCCTAAGTCTAAGTCGAAATGGATTTGGCTATTGGGCTTATGTCTTTGTTGCGATGGATCTGTCTATCGGGCTAGAACGGGTTATTTGGCCAACCGTTGGGAGCAATCAGGGTAATGGATCTATTTTCAGTTGTATTGGATCTAGTTGTTGGATGCAGGTGAAGCGGTTTCAGATTGCCTTTTGGAGCTATCGATTAAATGGAATTAGCAAACAAATTCACGACTCTACCATTCAGAGCGTTCCAATGACTTAATAGCCGGTGAACAGATCCATTTGTTATACTGCAGATCTAAGATGACAAAGTCTGCAGACGGGTAAAGATTCGGGCACGCGGATCTATCCGTTTTACTGCACAGCATCTGCGATTTAAATGGAAACGGACCGTCATCTGTTCGTTTAGACTCCGCCCATTTCTAGACCAATACACACCAGCGAGTATTTATATGAAGAGAAATTTGTTGGAAACCCTAATCTCATGTGTGAAGGCCAATCACAAGGAAGAAAAAATAAGGAAGAAGAAAGGACAACGTAGAGTGAGAAGAGGAGAGAAGTTGATCCACCAAACCAATACATTATTCTAGAGCTTGTGAGAGGAGAGAGGAGAGAAGGATTCATCAACACATTGTGATCTCCAGCTTGAACCAATAAAATAAAGGAGGAGAGGAAGATCAAATGTGTTGAGTCCTTAGTTGTCTAGGGCAAGTGAATCAATAGGGTGGGGGTGAATTGATTCTTGAGTCATATATTTTTTATTTATCTTTTTATGTCTCTAATTTTGCTCTCCTAAGTTGGGTCAACTCAAACCTAAGATTGAATATAGAGACACATTTTTTATTCTAGGTCGGCCACCCTTGGGCCATGCCTAGTTATAAGATCATTATTCTGATTCCCCTATTCTCAGATTGAGAATACAATTGATTTCTCAAGATCACCACTCATTCCTTACATGATAGATATTAGTGGGTTCTATCTCTCCACACTAGAAATCAAGGCTCTATCTATCATTTGAGCTCATGACATTTATTCCTATAGTGACTTCATGGATTCAAACATAAGAACATAAAACTAACAAGTATTTAGAAAAAAAATTATTGTCATATTTTTGAAGTGTGACGAATCTCATTGTTGAAGGAAATGTATGCGTAAGAATTTTTCATGGTAACAAATGGCAATAAATTTTCTACTGTTGCAGGTGCTTGAAGGTGCTGAATTTAGTTTGGGCTCCTTTGAGGGTGAAGAAGATTTCTTGGAGTCTCTTAGAGGAGGAAGATGAATGGTGTAAGGCTGTATCATTTTTTCTTGTTCTCATTTTAATTCTTCATCCCCTTGCCCTAATTTGGACAAATAGATTTTTTCATACACTTTGTATATTGGGCCAAATAGTCATCTCAAAGGCTAGTTGAGTAGACTTAATGAGTTTCATGTGTGCCTGAAAATTCATGGAAATATGTTTATAATCTTGTAAAATTTATAAAAATTCAAATACTTAGAATTCTGATGGTTTTTCTGCTTCATTGTATTCCTCTTTGAGCAAGCTTTCCAATAATGTGGCATAATCTTGTAGCTAAAGTTATTTAATCATCTACGTTAGAAATCTGGACTATTTTGTGATTGAGTGAAATTATAAACTCAATAATATTATAAAAATATAAAAAATCAAATTCTTTGAATTTTGATGTGCTGTTTATAACATTGTGTTTTTCTTTCAATTATATTTCCAACGAGTGGTTGTAAGCCTGTGTGTGACACAATTTTCAATATAAAAATGATTTCATTTTCCCCTCATAAATATTTATGGTTGTCCTTCAGAAAATTTCAATTAATTGTAATCATGACGATTTAACCCATTTTAATTAACTGAAAATTATCATTCTTTTAGATCTAATTTTGCCTTGATATCATCAAAATACTTGAAGCTCTTCAACACCAAAGTCTCCCATTTCTGGTTGTCACAAAAGCATATCAAGTGGAAAAAAAGAAGTTTAGGTAATATCAACAATTGTCTTGATGATATTTTTACATTTACTCATTATTTCTATCCTATCTCAGCATATTATCTATGATAAGAGATATTTGAGAAGTATAATTGTGAAATAATTTTTAAATGGATTGAATTCAGCATTGTTTCTTCCACTTTTTGTCAAATTGAAAAGATAGGCTGTTGAAATAATCTTCATACATAGAAATTGTATTTTCTTTCCACTATTCAGTCCTTTCTCATCCTTTTGACAGTATGGGCCCAACTTATCTGGACTCTCACGAGGTGCAAAACACCAGAACTATATTTTGATTGCATAGTTTTTCCTTCCCTCTTTTGATTTCATTTTAATTCCACTTTTTAGAGATGAACTCTATGCTAAATTCATTACATCAAGTTTAGGAAATAGGAAATGCTGTAGTTTAGGAAATAGAACAAAGCTTTTAGAAATCAACATGGTTTGTGAATGAACAAGAAAATAAGTTGATCAAGCCTTGCATCAAACTTTGTCATAGTAATAGGCTGAGTTGTACTGATTTATGAATCTCAGCTTTTAGAAAGATATTGATTGAATCAAGCAATCCTAAAATCTGTGTTTAATTATGTTGTCAAATCTCCAAAGATTTGAGTTTTTTCAAAAATATTAAGGATGCTCTACTTTTAGAACATAACACAATTTTATTTGGGCATATGTCAAAATTACATATTTCTCAATAAAAACTTTAAGTTTATTAATCTGAATATCAATTTTTGATTTCTACTTTAAAATATTCAGACCTGAAATCTACTTTGATTTCTATTCCTTAACACATCAATAAATCTGAATATCAATGTTGTAACTTTCATATTCAGATATTAAATTCTATTTAATTGATTTTTTATAATTTTTCTCACAAAAAAATGATTTAGATTCTTAGTGCTGAATTACTCCCCATAAATGTGACAATCAATATAATATAATGATTCTTAATTCTTGATTTTTAGTTCTTAATTTGTTTTATTTAAGTAGTTTATTATTTTAATTTGTAGAAGGAAACTACTGGTGACTAGAAGGAAACTACTTGTATAATATATTATATTTTATTATCATAACATATCGTTAGACAATCAGTCCCACAACCCATGGCTTGTGACTAGATTGGGGACTTTTTGAAGGAAAAATGAAGCATTATAATATGTACACATCATGTCAACTTAAAAATCCAATGTACTAAAGGTTTCTTCTTGTTTTAGTTAGCAGTTTGTGATGATTTGATTATGCAATGTTCAAGATGCCATGTGACTAGAAAAAGAGAGATTTGACGATGAGTGAAGCACCATGATACCTAGAAGTTAAGTTCTCACATATATCACCATCAAAGATATAAATATAATTATCAATTATCAGAAGATAAAATATATATTATTGACTATGATTAAAATCTAGATGACAATCACAATTATGAATCCATTTCTTTCTCTCCTTCAAGCAATCAAAACCTTTGGTAATCAGTGAGCTTGTTCCTTTCTCCCCTGACTACACTCAAAGGCCTCTAGTGAGTGGGTCAACTAATCTCTTCTCCCCTTAAATGATGACAACAACATAGTCGACCCTTTTTTTTAGTGGATCTCTCTAGTGAGTGGTGTAGCACTTTTGGATGATGTTTTTGTGATTTTTGATGTGGTGTGACACAACCAAATAAAATCAGGCCATCACACTAGTGTCTCTAGTTGTCTAGGAGACAAATTAATAATGGGCAATGTTTATTTATCCACTTTCATCATTTATTTACATTTTACATCAAATTATTTTTATCTTTATATATATATTATGATAGAAATTTTTAGAATTGATTCAAAACTCAATGATTGATCTTCATTTTTCTTCTAAATCTTTTGAAACATATCTAAGATCAATTTAAAATCGTGTCTAACTTATTTTATCTTAATTATTGTGACTTAATCTTGAAGAATGAGTTCCCGACATTCTACAAATAATGGTTATTCTTTTAATTTTGAATAGGAAATTAGTAGGATTAAAGACTACTTATTGAGTGTTTAAGTTTTAAAACAAGTTAGAGATATTCATGCTTGATCTCATATTATGTGTGTGAATCCCCAAACATACATTCATATGAGAAATATGATCAAAAATAAATTACAAGTGAATTTAAAATCACCATAAAAGTAGATTGACTATTTTCTCTCTCTTTATTATTCATCTAAACTCTCTCTCTCTCTCCCTCTCTCCTTGTGAGATCCCTCTCTCTTTCTCTTGAGATATCTCTCTTGAAATCCATCTCTCTATCTCTCTCTCTTGATCTCTTTCTCTTTCTCTTTCTCTAAAAATCATTCTCTTTCTCTATAAATAATATTCTCTTTTCTTCCTTCTCTCATCCAGCCTCTTCTTTCTATTCTCTTTCATCTCTTTCATATGAATTTATTTAGGTCTTTAATATCTATAATACTTGGTATCTTAATCCTTTATTAAATAGTGATAAAAAATAAAAAAATGCTCTTGTGTTTGACCTTAGACTTACATTTATACTAACACATTATTGAGCCTTTGTTATAAATTTTATTAGATGCTGGGCATTTAAATACAACAATAAATGCCATCACTTTTTGGCTCTATTGTTGGGGAGATTTATTTTAATCGGTATCAATTGATTTAGTCTCTCTCACATTTCAGTAATTTATATATATATACATCCCTTTCATTATTTCAATTTTTTTGTTCAAATAGTATTTCAAAAAATCTAAAAAATATATATTAGGTTCATTTGATTTTTATTTATGTTGCTTTTAATAGGTATAACTTTAAGTTTTTAATTTCTATTTTGTTTCAATTTTACATTTCTCTTTTGCATCTTTAGTATAATCATATCTTCAAGTCATGATTTACTGAAATTAAATTTTGAAACTTGTTTTATGAACGGTAGACACAGCTTGCAACTAATCCTAGAAAATCCAAAAGTGGATTGAGAGATGTAGTAAAAAAATATAAAGTAATACTTTAGCATGGGTTCATACTCAAAGATATTCATCATAACATATTTATTCATACAAGAAATCATGAGAAGTTTATTATGAAACATAATAAAGTTTCATGGGCTTGCATTCTGGAGATACATAACCTGCTCAGAAAAATGTTTTGATGTCAAGGATGTATATAGTAGGCAAAAATAAAATATACAATCAAGTTTGACTACTATAATTATAATCATATGCTCCAAAATCTCTTTCATTTTGTCTTCAAGTTAATTGGCGACATTTGATGAGGGTTTGAGTGAAGTTGTGTATTTGAGTTGGAGTTAAGATGGACTGCAATGTATATGAATATACATTAATAAGAGTAGGTGAAATTGGCGATTAGAAGCCATTCAACATTTAGCATTGGATTCCTAATTGATGGCTTGTGTATGAACTCATAAAAATAAAATGTATTTTGGAATTTGAGTGGATACTACTGCATGGAGAAGAGATTGACTAAGCATAAGAGATGACAATGTACTATCAAGGATAAACCTGAAAAGAAATATGAGTGTGGTGCTTAATATATTGGAAGAAGAAGATATCTGTGGAATATCACTCTATGCTTTCATCTTTAGGAAGAAGAATCTGTTGAATAATCTTACGAAGAATTTGATATATATGGGATAATTATGAAACATTGATGGAAAGCAATTGGTGAGTCATTTATCCATGCAGTATCAATGCAATTGCATACATCTTCATAGAAACCTACAGTTCCATGTGCATTCTTTTGCATTTTGGGACCTTTGTCAATAGTTCATCATGATTGCAATTGTTTCCCCTCTTACATTGGTAAATCATTCTGATTCTTGAAGGGTAAAATTCAAGTAGAAATGTCAAACAAAACATTAGTAGAGTTTGCATGGTTGAGATATTATAAGAAATAATTAGCTAGTCATTGGCAGGGAGATCTATCTAGTGATCATATTTTCTATCACCTCTTGTGTTTTTCCTAATTTAAGTTTTATATTTTTTCCTTTATTTTTGAAATTTTCAATACCATTTTTCTTAAAAAATTTTCAGGTCTAGAGTCATGAATCAATCCTCAACAAGGGCACACATCAAACTTGGGGGATTCAAAGTTAAAACTTGATGACAACATCATTGGCCATTGCAAGAGACTAAAATGTACAGAAAATTAATTTCCTATTTTATTATTTATTTTTATTTCACTAACTTTTGAAAATGAAAAGTTGATATTGATATTGACCATCATCCCTATGAACTACCAGAATTCACCAAAATTTAATTTAATTTCGTATTTTTCATTCAACTAATAAATATTTAAAATTTATTATTTTATTTACAGTGACCAAAGTGCATTGTGTAGTTTGAAGTTGATCCATCAACTACTACCTTCTTATCATTTGGCAAGCTAGAAAGTTTGCTTAAATTTGTATATAATTGTTTTTGTAGAAAATGTTATCAAATGGTAGAGGGGTCATAGATGATTGTTCAAAAGTAATTTGTTATTGGAGAGGTGCTGAATTTATAGAGAAATAAAATTCTAAAAACTCTCTTATCTTTCACTATTTGTCAATATTTTAAATTAGTTAGAAATTTGAACAGCTAGAAAAAGTATGATATCTATAATAGTCAAAATAGAATCAATAATAATATCTCAAAATAAAGTAATGATTTGGCACACAAAACTTATCCATATTGCCTCAAATAAATTATGATTAAACAATTTGAATGACAATCTCAAGTTATAAAATCTCAAGTTTAGCAAATCACTTTTTAAAATATTTTTTAAAATAATTTTTGAAATAAAAATGTTATTATTAAAAAAATCCCAAGTAGAAGTATGAATAGTTTGAATTTAATCAATTATTTTGATATCTAGAATATTTTAAAGTAATGATCTATCATTTTTAGTATCTATTGTACTAGGTTATTTTGCATACTTGTGTTTCACCTCATGAACCTTTTTTGATTCTAAAATGTTAATCATGACTCTTTTACAATGGAAGTTTCTATAAATATTGAAAAGTTCACAATATTATAAAATAATTTAATGTCAATTAGTAAAATCCACTAAATTATGTAGTTCAACACTAGGATTCACATGTATTCCTTGAATTCCTATTTGAATATTTTTTATTCTTACTTCAAATTATTTCTATATTTATAATCAACTAATTTCAAGCCATACATAGTCATTACTCTTCCAAAATATTAATTTCCACATCATTACAGAAAGTAATAATTTTGAGCGATAAAAACTACCAAATTCTGAAATTTTACAATATAGGATTCCCATATTTTGATTTAGTTCCTATTTTTGTTTTTTTGTTAGTCTGAATTATTCCTATATTTTTTTATAAAGTAGCTTCGCACATGCATACAATATATTCATTCATGAATAAATTTCATGATCACTAAGTATAATTTGATCTTTTAATTGATCTTATGTATATTTGTCATCATCAAATAATATGAATTTAATTCTCCAATAATATTTTTTAAATTTTAAGCTGCTCTTGGATCAAGAAAAGGGGGTGTCGAATTGATTATATTATGTTTAAAATTTCGAATAAATCTTCTCTAGGTCTTCTAACTTCGGTTCTTTGAGTCTTATAGTTCTCTTAGATCAATGGGTGTGAGACTTAATGATTTTTAAAGTGGTTCATGTCTAATCTCCAGGACTAATCCATGTTCTTGAGTTCTACTATGTTCAAAAGTCTCATCAGAACCATTGATTAATTTATTTAGTTCCCATAGAATTTTCATTTTGGAATTCTTTTCTTGATTTGTGGCTCTAAGAAGCAAAAAATTTATTAATAGGTTAGCTCCCTTGAGTGATTAAATCAATATTTAATCACAAGTTTATCTCACAAAAAGTATAAAAATATTTAATTGTGGGTTATTTCTAGGGGATGGCATTTACTTGAGATGCATCAAGACATTCGGTGAAGAGAATAAAGTTTAAGACTTTATTTTTGTTTTTGTTTTCTTTTAAAAATGTTGATAAATGATTGCAGGTACTACAGCTTCTAATATGTTGACGAAGATTGATGAATGCTTGAAGAATGCTCCTTGACGTTGTACCTTCATATATGTTGACTGACCAACAAAGATCTCTCAATTCTCTTAAGATTTTTATAGAACAAACTATGTAGAGAGTTTGAAATCATAATAGAGACAGAAATGGATGTTTACAGATAACTAGCCACTGTAAAGAATTGATATTTATAGAGAGACCAAGTATGTAACTATTCTTGGATTTTTACAATCTTCTAATGTCTATTTTTCCTAAAATAAACACTAATTTGAATGGTTGAGAAACCAATGTGATATTTCCACTGATACTTAGTTAACCTTAAGAAAAACCCAACACATGATTTTGTTACAGCACAATGTGCATATACGAATGGAATTAGTTCAAATCTTTCAATGAGGGTTTAATATCATGAACTCATAATTGATAATATGTCTTCTTAAAAAATAAATTTAGCAATAAAAATTCATTCGAGTTATCTTAAATAATATGCCACTGTCAAGAAGACATTTTAAGTCATGATCTAATTATATAAAATTAAAACATTAGTGATTCATAATATTTAAAATTAATTTATGAAAGATAGTCATTAATATTACAAAATCCTATGTGGCAGAATGGACCATATGATTTTAATCAATTGATTCTATGTTATATTTATTCATGCATACTGATAAAAAAAATGGGTACATAGTATACTGACTAAGTTTTTTCATACCTATATTTTACTTTACGAAAACTCATTGATTTGAGTGTCTTCATCACTTCTATGAGAATTTCTATAAATCTTGAAAAATTGTACAATAATTTAAAGAATAGTAATATTACATGATGAATTCAATCAATTAGATGGATTCATCTTCATAAGTCAAGAATGTACTCAACGAATTCTCATATGAACATTTACTAATATTATTTTATATTATTGAATACTTTCATATTTAGTTACATATCAAGCATATTCAGCATTAGGCTCAATTCAATATTTTTAATTGATATTATGATTATTTCTTACCATCAAAATATCATGCATTTCATGCTCCAAAAACATTGTCACGATTTACTAGAATTTAATCCAGTTTAAATCCGTAATTTTCTACCTATGAATTTACTCAAGTGTATGTGTATTGCAACTAAATGTAGACATGTACTTGACTTTGGCAGTTGATAAAGATACTGAATTTTATTTCTTAGAAAACTAAGTAATCAAGCATTCACCTATAAGAAAATATGATCCATTAGGACTTTTCCTGTGAATTCAACTTCAAAAAAAGTCTAAGTCACAATACCTACTCAAATTTAAGTCATGATTTTTTCAATATCACAATCCTTAAGATATAGCTGTATTTGAGTTTCTAAATATTCTTTCATTTGCATTAGGATGATACTTTAAAATCCTGCACATAAACACACAGTAAATAGAATATTTCCTTGACTAATTCCTTAGTGAAATACAAGCTTAATTATGACTTAAGTAGCATTATGTGTCAAATTACGTATTTAATAGCTGCAGTTAGATCAAGAATCACCTAGAAATACTCTTTTAGGTTCATGGTTCTAGGTGGTTAATGTTATTAGAAACATCAAATTCAAATATTTTAAAACCAAATTCAAGAAAATATTTAAAAATAATTTTTGGCTAGTTCAGGTCATTGACATAGATGGTAGTCAATTTCAATTATTTTCTTAGAATCTTTTTATATCTAAAAAATAAAATAAATAGAATTCTCTGCATTTTGATCTCAGTTAATAACCTATGATGTCACCACCAAGTTTTGAGCTTTAAATATTCCAAATTTGATGCTTATTCACATTCAATGTTGATAGATGACTCAAGACTTGCAAAATGTTTCAGTAGAAAAGGTTGAAGAAATTGTAAAAATAAGAGAAAAACAAAGGACGGTAATAAAGAATAAATTGTGAAAAAATAGTGGAGGAGAGAGAAAGTACTATTAGGTGGGATCACCCAACCTACGGTGAAATGGGGAATCAATTTGATATGAATTCTTATAAAAATTGAGTAATATATCAAATTAATGGGTTTTAATGATCATAACAATGTTGACTTTCATTGGAAGGTGAAATGACAAAATAACAGTTTTCAATGATATTATAATACAGGTTATCCACTAGGTGAGTTGCCCACTGATAGTGAACTATAAAATGATTTTGAGCTGATTTTTTCTAAAATTTGAGTAATCTGTCAAACTAAAACAATGATAATGATCATAATGAAGTTCAATTTTAGCATAAAAATTAAAATCATGAATTGAACAACCAAAAAATACTTAAATCAAAACACAAACTCTCCTTGTTTGTCATGTAGGAATAGAGAATCATTGTGGAATGGAAACTGAACGTGAAAATGATTAAGAATGCAGTTAAAATGTGGATTTGAAGGCCCAATCCCATCATCTTGATGTCTTTTAGAGAACATAATAAGCCTTAATGAAAATAAAACACAAATGAAATAAAAATTGAATTCATAAATACTCACGTTACTTTGCTTGTCTATGTTTGCCACTTAGAGAGAACTCAACTGAAAAAACCTTGAAATTCATTAATTCACCATTTCTCTTCCATCTCAAAACCTTCTTCCCCTTCCTTGGAGCTTTTTCTAATTGCCATCCAAGGAAATTTAAACAATAATTGCGACATAAAGATTTTTCACCATTCAAAATAAAGTATGAATGTTGATGTCAATATGAGTGATGGTTAAAATATTGACCTCTTCCTTTATTTACTTATGCTTATGTGGCCCATAATTCTCTTGACATGTCTTTCTACTAATGTTGGCATATATTGTTGAAGTTTTCTTATTATTTTGCTGATTTCTAGGTTACCAAAAAATCACTTCATAACTATCCCACAAAATAAATTAAAAAATATATTTTTCCAAATTCTAATTCCATATTAATTTCTTATCAATTGTAAAATATTTCTTAAGGAAATAAACCTTAGATAATCATGTTAATACATGGATTAAACATCAGAAATATACTAATATCACATAATTTATAAAAAAGTACATGATTAAACATAAATTCACCACATAATTTCCTAACCAACTTTAATGCCTTTTAACTTTAATAATTAGTATTTGACATTTATTAATGTAAGAATTTCTTCAATTTACTTGAGTTATTATATAAAAATAAAATATTAACAATGGCCAAATAATATTTTCATGCTTTGGGGGCAAAATAGGAGAGACTAAATCTCATATTCTAATTTCATGACTCTTGGTAGCCCACAAGTATTAACTTTTGCTAATCTCCTCTAAATTAAGACTCTAGATAGGTCATGAGTTTCAAACACACCCTAAGCAGAAAGTAGAATGAATTACCATTCTTAGGTGTTCAATAGTTAGCATATTAGAGGCTTACTCCTTTTGACTATGATTGAAGGTGGAACTTTCTCTTGTTCTTCCTCCTCTCCATTTCTTTTGTAGCTTGAGAAGATGCCTCTCTTATATAGAGCACTTACTAGATGGCACTTGATTTTTAGGTTATTGGGCCACTTCAATAGTTGCTTAATAGTATGGTACATCCTGCACATGAATTTTGAACTCTAGAAACACACCTTAATATTGTACAATCAATATCAATTCAATGTCTTGCAGTTTTTCTATATGATTTGTTACATTATACTGCCTATACAAAGGGCTTTCTAATAAATCTTACATTAATGGCATCAATCCTTATAGAAAATTTGTAGATAAGATGATGGCCACTTTATTTTTATACAAATTACATATTAAATTTATATTGAAGTAGTAATTTTTATACCCTTAAGTCAGTTGTACTTAGTTAGGCGACCTTCTGATGTGACTTAATCATTGTATAATAAATCACATACATTTTTTTTAAAAACCTAGAAAATGTTATTTTTTAGATTTTTATAAATATTTATATATAATTTGATAAAAGGTTTCACAAATAGTAGGAAATTTCTAATCAATCATAGGTATGAAATATACTATTAGAGAATATTTTTAAATTTTATGTAAATAATACAATTTTTTATGATTTTTAAATTAAAAAATAAAGATAAAATATATTTAAATTTTACAAAAAGGAAAATAAGGGTGCAGATGTTAAGATAAAGTCAGTCACTTGATAAACGTGAATCAAGTGAAAATAGAATTCCACATGGTGACTTATGTCTAAGTGATTACAAATAAATTAATTGATCAAATTAATATTTGTAAAAGCTATAAGAATCATAATTTAATGAAGATCGAAATTTAAAATCATACAAAATATCACTAAATTAAGTATAAATTAAGTTAAACGTAAGAAAAGTAGAGTTTTGGCATTGCAATAGCAATCGTAAGAATTCTATGTGGTTGGGAAGATTATCGAGTGATGTTTGTAACCTCAAAGGCTCTCCTTGGACATGGATGACTTGGGCATTCTCTAGATATTTTTTCAAAGTTCAAAAAATAATGGTGAAAATTAAACTAATTAAAAATGGTAAAATAAAGTTCTAGCATTATAACAACATTATGCTAGAATTCTGAACATTCAGGGGGGAGGGAGGGCTATCATACAATGTCTACGGCCTCAAAGGCTCTTATTAAACATTGACGACATGGACAATCTTTAGATTTTCTTGTAAAAAATTTAGAAATTAATAAAATGGTTCGATAAATAATCCTTGATTACTATTATCCTATGGAGTAGAAAATTGATGACTTTGCAAATCTTTGGCAGTTGTCACTCGACAGAGATAAGTTGGATGAAGGTAAGATACATTTTAAGGAGTGAGAAGTCTTTATTATCATGAGTTAATAATTAATTAATAATTTAATTTTAATATTATCTCATGATAAATAGAAAAATAGTTTTAGTTTATTAATTTGAATTTTTAGTTAATTATATGATTTTATGTGATTTTATATAATTTTTATAATCTTATTTTTGAGATAAATATAGAGGAATAAAATAAAATAAAAAGATAGAAAAAAAGAGAATTTGTCGGTCAATTGGACTGGATGTGACTTAGTCGTTGTATAGTAAATCACACAAATTTAAAATTTATAAAGCTAGAAAATACAATTTTTTAGATATTTAAAAATATTTCTGAACAAATATATCAATTATAATTCAATAAAACTTTCAAAAACAGCAATCATTTTTTAGGTCGATCACATGGATGTAATATAATCTCAGGTAATTATTTAGAATTTGCCTCAAAGAATACTATTTTATATGAATTTTATACTAAAAAATGATAATAAAATATATTTAAAATTCATGAAAAAGGAAAATAAAGGTGCCAACGTCAAGATGATGTCAGTGCCCGACGGGTGTGAATCAAGAAGAAATAGAGTTCCGTCCGACAATTCTTACATAAGCGATTACATATGATTTTAATTGATCAAATTAAGATCTATAAAAACTAAAAGAATCGTAATTGAATGAAGTATATCTTGGTAAATTTAAATCACACAAATTATCACTAAATGAAGTGAAAAGTAAGTTGAAAGCATGAAAATAGAGTTCCAACATTGCGGCAGCGATGCGTCGGTGATGCACCGGAATCCTGAGTGTTCGGAAGGATCGTCGTGTAGTGTCTATGGCCTCAAAGGCTCTCATTGGATATAGATGATGTGGGCAATCTCTAGATCTTCTTGCGAAGTCTAAAGATCAATGAAATGGGTTGTCAAATCATCTTCGGTGGCTGTCACCTGGCAGAGCAGAAAAACGATGACTTTGTAGTTCTCCGACGACTATCACCTAGCGGAGCAAAAAAATAACAACTTTGTAGTTCTCTGATGGCTGTCACTTGACAAAGAGGAGCTAGATGGAGGTGGGACATGTGTCAGGGAGCTTCATCCTCAAGTCTGCATAGCAAAAGGAGGCTCTTCGTCACATCTGGTATGCTCTTAGGAGGTGATGAATCATCTCCTGGCGGATCGTCCTCTTCCTGATGATAACTTGTTCGTTGATCAATTAGAGATGCTTTACTTGATAGATTTACGATCCTTTTAACACAAATCGTTCAACAATTTTAGTAACAATGCTCCATGAATCGCATTAAGGAGATTTTTGTCGATGATCTAGTGATTCTTGTAGCTTAATCCTTCACTGGCGATCTGTACGAAAGTCGTGATAATTAGATAAAAAATATAAGTTTTGGCTCTAAGAAGATTCGAACCCACGTCAGTTACTCGCCCTTTCTAGAAAAAGTGTGATACAAGTTTAGTCCCACATTACTTGTACGCCACGTTTCTGATAAATATATAGTAATATTACATTTACAATCAAGTCCCTTTTTCATACATGTACGACCACTCCTTGCTCGATAGTCGGCTGGCCACTGGTGATGTGGAAGGGGAGTGGCGCGCACATGCCCCTATCAGTCCTAGCCACTCAAGCCCCTGCACATGGCTCCTCCTTGACTGCACTTTCGACCCGCTTGTAGGCTTGGCTGGCTGGCGGGTCCCCCTATTTTGTTATATTTTTATTTTTATTTTTATTTTTATTTTTTTCTTCATTTATCTCAAAAGTAAGACTATAAAAATTATATAAATTCATATAAAATCACATATTTACCTAAAAAATCACGTTAATCAATTGAAAACCACTTTTCACACTTTAACACAAATATAAATCTATTTGTCATGAGTTAAAACTAAAACTATATTATTTAATAATTATTAACTCATGATAATGAAGACTTATCACACCCCTCAACTTAAATCATTGTTAGTCCCTTAACAATGGAATTACGAAAATAAAAATTTACAAATCTCAAATATCATATTTCAATACATAAAAAAATACAATTGAAAATGATGCACTTTTAGACACTTTGGACTCTTATATTGAGTATTTAAGAATGATGTCAAGCACTTAAATGTTTAAGCACTCTTTGGAATGACAATCTAGACTTCACTTCTTCTATTCACATCTTTATCACTTCTTCACTCATAGATATATTTACAAGATATTTCAATTATCAATAATCATCTAAGAATAATATTGATCCTATATTTCTCTTTTTCTATAGCTTAATTTTTGAAATGTGCATTATATATATATTTTTTTTGATATATATAGTGTGCATTATAGATAAATTTCGATAATAAGAATGATGTCTCACACCCTCCATGTGTACTCTTCATTTTTAGGGCTTTCACTTTATCCACTTATTTTACAGCAAGTAGTTTTCTATACATGATTTCAACAATGAGAATGATGTATCACACCTTCCATATGTACTCTTCGTTTCTAGATTTTTCACATTACTCTCTCTTTTTTTCGAAATAAGTGATTTCTCCTCACAAGTCTTATAGATCTGGGTGCAAAAATCTCTATTAAACTCAAATCATCAATCAAATTTTCACATCAAGTAAATACTATCCATTAAGATCATAAAGTGAAAATCTATAAAATCAATTTAATGTTACCTATTATGTACACAAGGAGTATTCCAACATTTTATGCTACTAGATCATTCTTTTGACTCAATAATAATCTTCCTAGTATCTTTTGATATCAATCAATCTAATTAATTTAATTTTTCATACATATAATATGATGTAAGAAATTTGTAAATTAGATAGTTCTGACAATTCTATTTTTCACAACAATAAATTTGTCAAAAATAAATCAAAACTATCCTCTTTATAACTATAATTTCAAATTTTAGTAATATATGTTTAGGGGATTGAAATGTGAGAAAAGGGTCTCTAAAATTTCAAAATTTGGGCTGTTTTTTTGTCTACTATTTTTGACAGTCTGTTGTTCCTGATAGAAAACTAGAAAATAAATATTGTAGTTTTCTGAATTTTATTTTATTTTTTATTTTTTCAGTTGCTGTTCTAATACAAACACATGTTCTTAATTGTCCTATAGCATAAATTAATAATGAATACTTAACCCCCCAACTTAAAAATGACATTGACCTCAATGACATAGAAAAATTGAAACAGAATATGCAGAAAATATAATTTTCAAGTGAAGTATGCATATGTGCAAAGTTAAGTATTAAAAATATTTTCATAAATGATAAAGCTAAAAAAGGCAGCACCTCAACCTCGCTTTTAATTTTCGACTTCAACTTACACTCCTCCTCCTACACTTTTTTGAAAAAACAAATACAGAAATAAGTATTGCAAAATTCTAAGAAAAATAGAGCTTAGAAAAAATCAAATAAAATGAAATAAAAACCATGGGTTGCCTCCCATGCAGTGCTGAATTTAATATCTTCAGTTGGACAGCTCTTAGATCATATAAGATAATCTATGGCCATCAAAATATATTTGTATCCCAAGGTAAGTTTCATGATATTCTTTTTTAGATTTAACATAAATTCATATACTTCATATATATACCTTGATATACTTTCACCCAAAATAAAATAGAAATTAACAATTTTTAAAAAAAATAACATTTTCATTTTGAAAAGAATCTTTCCTCATTTCTATCTTGTTTTGTAAGGCTCTCATTCATTAATAAATACTTTCTATTAATAGATCATAAAATCTGATCAGGCCATATAATTTTCAAATTAGCTCTTACCCAATCTAGAATTTTTTCATCTAAATTGATATCTCTAATTCTTCCACTCACCAATTTCTTAATGTGTTCTTTTATCTACATAATCTTCTCCTACTCTATTTTATCTTCCATACATATGTGTTTAATTTGCAAGGAGTGAAATATTTCAAGCTTAGAAATAATTCTAATGGGTTGTGGGTTTTGAAGGATGTATAGATTATCCTCTTTAATCTCAAATTTAATGAATTAAGTAAAATTCAAATTTCCTCCTCCAAAATTATCTCTATATTCATATTCACTATTTTCGTTTCTCCCTATTAGTTGAATCAACTATTTTTCTAACTTTTCGTTTCTCAACTCATCAAATTCTTTATCTTCCAAGAGCTATCTTTTAATTTCGATATATGATATATATCATCATCCTCACTATCAACATCCATAGCTGCAAAATTATGATTAGATTTATTAATTTCATGTCTTACATCTTCCAAATCAATTGAGTTTTCCTCACCTGAAATATATTTTTCTTCATTTCTGTCCTTACTCCCTTCTACTAAAATTTAGATGATTTTTCTATGATCAGCTATTATTTTTTTATCTAAGGGATCTTTTTCCTCATCATCCTCACTATATTCATTCATCAATTGTGAGGAGTAAATGATTTTATTCAAATTTTCTACTACTATATTTTCAGTCTTAATATTCTCATTTAGTTCTAATGGATCATTGATTTCTTCTAATAATTGAAAATAAAGATTAGGTAAAATATTCTCACTCAATGTATTTACTGTCCTAACATTTTCATTGCATAGGTTTTTTTCTAAATTTATTCAGCTAGACTCTCACTGAAATCCTACTGCTGAATAGTTTCTTGAATTTTCTATGGGCTGACTAAGTGGCTGCCCTTCTTCTCTCCTATTCTCAAAAGCCTCTATAATTTTTTTTTTGGTGTAACATCATTTGATTCATAATTTGTTGCATCATTTGGCTCATTTGCTACATCATTTTTATAGCATCATGTTGGATTTGAGAGGACTAATTTTTTTCAAAAATATGTGTTCTTATTTTAGATGAGATTTAAAATTTGAATTGGATCTAAGTACTTCTAGATTTTGAATATTATTTAGGTTTCTTGATAAAAAATTATTCTCCTAGTTAAGATTATAAGAATTAGAAAAATATTCCCTATTTTTACTAAAATCGTGAGGTACTTGCACTTGTTCTTGCTTAGGATGATATTGAAATTCGAAATGATCCTTTTCACTATACATAGGACAAGTACTATATGCATTCAATTGAAGGTTAGGAGGCTTTTTAATATTATCAATAAGTAAATCAAGTTTTTCTAATCTTTGATTAATCTGATTAATCTCATTTCTAAATTTAGAATCATCATCATGATACAATTCATAAATTCCTCTCTTCTTATCCCTATCATATAATTTAAAAGAGACTTGATCTTTATAATTTTCATTTAAATTCTCATAAATACTGTAAATCTCATTAGAGGTTTTTTCTATAAAAGTTTCTCCACAAATAGAATCAACCATATCTCTATGTTGTTCTAATAATCTATCATAACAAATTATATTGAGCTGCCACTTGGGTATAGTATGATGATGAAGCTTTCTAAGTAAATCTTTGAATATTTTTGATGTCTCATGTAAAGTTTCTCCTAGTCTTTGAAAAAAACTCCATATATATTTTCTCATATTTTGAGTTTTTCTTAAGGGATAAATTTTTTCAAAGAAAGACTTATTTTATGTTCTTCTAGTTAGTTAATTCTCTATTTAATGTGGATAGCCAATGACTAGTTTTGTCCTTAAGTGTATGTGAAAATAATTAGGTGAAAGCCATTAGAGATCCACATATTATCTAAGATGTACTCTACCTCCATTCAGATTATTTCTATTAGGTGATAGTCATCAAAGATTCATAAAGTTGTTATTTTTTTACACTATCAAGTGACAACTATTAGTGATGATTCGCTGATCTACTTCATTGATTTTTAGACTTCACAAGAAGATTTATAGATTATTGACGTGACTTAGTCATTATATAGTAAATCACATAAATTTAAAATTTGTAAAACTAGAAAATATGAATTCTTAGATATTTAGAAGTATTTATGAACAAATATATCAATTATAATTTAATAAAAATTTTAAAAATAGCAATAATTTTCTAAGTCAATCACAAGATGTAATATAATATCATAGATTTAAAATTCACAGAAAAAGAAAATAAGGGTGCAAATGTCAAGATGACGTTAGTGCCTAGCGAATGCGAATCGAATAGAAATAGAGTTTCCTTCGGCAATTCTTACGTAAGCGATTACAAACGATTTAATTTATCAAATTAAGATCTATAAAAGCTAGAAGAATTATAATTGAACGAAGTATATGCTGGTAAACTTAAATCACAGAAATTATCACCAAATGAAGGGGAAAGTAAGTTGAAAGTAAGAAAATAGAGTTGCGGCGGCAATGCATCGGCAATATATCAAAATCTTGAGCGTTTGGGAGGATCGTCGTGTAGTGTTCACAGCCTCGAAGGTTCTCTTTGGACAAAGACGGCGTGGGCAATCTCTAGATCTCCTTGCGAAGTCTAGAGATCAATGAAATGGGTTGTCGAATCATCTCTAGCGGCTTTCACTCGGTAGAGTGAAAAAATGACGACTTTGCAGCTCTCCAACAGCTGTCACTCGACGTAGAAAAGTTAGATGGAGGTGGGGCGTGTGTTAGGGAGCTTCATCCTCAAGTCCGCGCAGCAAGAGGAGGCTCTTCATCACATTTGGTACGTTCTCAAGAGGTGGCGACTCATCTCCCGGCAGATCATCCTCTTTCCGATGACGGCTTATTCATCGATCAATTGGAGATGCTTTACTCGATGGATTCATGATCCTTTTATCGCAAATCGTTCAATAAGTTTAGTAATAATGCTCTGCGAATCGTGTTGATGAGATTTTTGTCGATGATCTAGCGATTCTAGTTGCTTAATCCTTCATTGGCAATCTGCAGGAAAGTCGCGATAATCAAATAAAAAATATATGAGTTTTGACTCTAAGAAGATTCAAACTTGTGTTGGTTGCTTGCCCTTTCTGGGGAAGGCGACACACGTTTAGTCCCACATCAGTTATACGTAGAAGTTTCTAACGAATATATAGTAATATTATATTTACAATCAAGTCCCTTTTTTGCACGTGTACGACCACTCCTTGCCCCATAGTCGGTTGGCAATTGGTGATGTGGAAGGGGGGTGACACACACGCCCCTATCGATTCAAGCCGCTCGAGCCCCTGCTCGCGACTCCTACCTGACTATGCTTCCAACCCACTTGCGTGCCCGGCTAGCCGGCAGCCCCCCCCCCCCTTATTTTGCTATATTTTTATTTTAATTTCTTTTCCTTCATTTATCTTAAAAGTAAGATTGTAAAAATCATATAAAATTACATAATCACCCAAAAATTCACATTAATCAACTAAAAACCACTTTTCACACTTTAATACAAATATAAGTCCATTTATCATGAGTTTAAGCTAAAAATATATTATTTATTAATTATTAACTCATGATAATGAAGACTTATCAATTGCCCATATTATTTGTGTCTAAAGAGTGTTTGAAATTATAGACATCATATGATAGCCTTCTCAAATGCTCAAGATTCTAACGTATCATTGCCACAGTGTCAAAACTATATTTTATCATTTTTAACTAGTTTAAATTTTCACTATCATTTTGTGAACTTTGAAAAGTGATACATCGAATGTCAAGGTAGTCCATGTCTAAGGAGAGCTTTTGAGGCTATGGATATTATTTGATAATCCTCTTGAACATATAGAATTGTTGTGATTGTTATCGTAAGGTTGGAACTCTATCTTTCTTGCTTTCAACTTAATTTTTTACTAAATTTAATGATATTTTGTGTGATATAAAGTTTCAAAAACCTTTTCATTTAATTATGACTATTTTAGATTTTATAGATCTTCATTGAATTCATCATGATGTCCACAGCCTTATCTCGATTCACATTCATTGGGGTGCTAATGACATCTTGATGTCTGCACCTTTATTTCTATTTTTCATAAATTTTATATCTATTTTATTTTTATTACTTAATCTACAAATTATTTTAAATATATTATTTGTGAACAATTATAAAACAATTAAGTAATATTACTCAATGTAATATTACATCCTCATAATTTATTTGAAAAATACTTATTATTTTTAATTTTTTTATTAAATTATAATTGATATATTTATTTAAAAATAATTTTAAATATGTAAAATTAGTATTTTTCTAGTCTTATAAATATTTAAATTTATGTGATTTATTATAAAAAAACTAAGTCATGTCTTAGAGAGTTTCATCCTTAAATTTGTGTAGTAAGAGGAGGCTTTTCATCACATCTAGTATGCTTTCAAGAGGTGGTGATTTATCTCTTGACAGATTATCTTCTTTTTATGATGACTTATTCATCTATCAATTGGAGATAATTTAATAATGACTTAAACATTGAACAACAATTTATAAAAAAAATTATGATTTAATTTAATAAAAATATGAGTTTTAGCCCTAGTGAGATTCAAACCTTCATCAATTGTCCACCTACATGAGATATAGTGAAATAAGTATGTAAATACTTTTATAAGATGATATCATCAGAATATTTTTTTCTCACAAACTAAGGGTATCTTAGGTATTAAAAATTATTAAAAACCTTTTGAAAAGCTATAAACAGGTTTAGTCCTACATTGATTATTTTGAGTTATGGGATGAATATATAGTAATACAATATTATGTAATCAATAACTCTCTCTACTTTCTCTCTCTCATATGTGTACGACCACTCATTGCCCCACATTATGCCAACCACTAGTGATGTAGAAAAGGAGTGACACGTGTTCCCTACCAGTCCTTAGCTAATTGAGCCCCATGCTTGCGGCTCCACCTAACTGTGCTTCCAACTTACTTGAGGGCTCAATTGACTAGTGGGTGCTCATTTTTTTATATTTTATTTTTTTCACTTATCTCAAAAATAAGATTATAAAATTATACAAATTCACATAAAATCATATAATTAGCCAAAAATTCACATGAATGAATTAAAAACTATTTTTCATAATTTAACATAAATATAAGTTTATGTATCATAAGTTAAGGTTAAAACTATATTATTAATTAATTATAACTCATGATAATGAAGACTTATCACTTTCTTTAATATTCAACAATCAAGATCATGAATTAAGTAACTATCCTTGTAAAGTTATTAAGATATCCTTTTATATATATAGTCACCATGAAAAGATCTTAACCTCACTAAACCCTTCAACATAAACTTCATCTTTAGTGATTACTTATAAAGAAAGTATTTTTGACATCCTTTTGATATAAGTTAGAATTGTTAACACATGTAAATGCTACTAGTAGTTTAAATGCTACTAGTTGGGGTACAAGTGCATAAGTTTCTTCGTTGTCTATTCTTTTTGAATGTATCTTTGGGACATCAACTTGGCTCTGTTCTTGACAATTTTTCTCTTCACTTAACCTATTTCCAAATATCTTTCTTGTTCCTAAGACATTATGATGTTGTAGTTTATGGACTGTACACTAGACCTCGCTTCTTTTAAAATATTCTAATTCCTCATACATTACATGAATCTCGTTTTTCTTATAAGAGATATCTCATTAGGTTATATTTCAGAGCTAAATATTACGAATTTGTTATTTATTCTTAGGGATGATCTAATTATCATATTATCTTATAGATTTCATATTATGTAATACTTAGGATGATCTCTCATTGTCATCCACTTTTCAAGCAATTCTTAATTTTTTTGATTTGAGTTGAAAAAATGAAGAATTACCACTTGTCCCCAAGTTTTTCCTTAAGAACCTATATTTCCTATTGGTTTTAAAAGCCTTAATTAAAGTAAAAGGTTTAGATGATGACCAAAACACATAAATTAATTGATTAAATTACATTGAATATCCCATAAATATGACGTGCACATGAGTGATCTCTTGGACGTGTTTGAATTGATTAAATATAAATTCAAGGAGATGACATAATAATGATGTCAAATGTATAGAAAAATGCATTAGTTGCTTTTATTTTGAATACCAGATTTATGATGAATTTGATACTCAAAATCACTTCATTTACTATGGGAAACTATCAATAATTATGACAAATGACACTGATGAAAAGTAATGATTTGAATATCAGATTTTGGGTGAAAAGTAATAAAATTTTATATTAAAGCTTATCAAATGTATTGATGTAAATGTTTTGAAATTATTTATTCTGATTATATTTGATGGAGAATTAATTGGGTTAATTTGAACTATATAAATGTCCCCTCATAATTTATGAATATCATTAAATATTAATTAAAAACTGATTTTGAGGTATCATAAGTTATTGAAGTAATGATGTTAAATATTGATATGAATATTTTAGTGTTTTATTTAAATTTTTTTTGATTTAATCTAGTTTGAAAGTCATTATTTTATAGATAGATATATTTACAATCACATTTTAATAATAATGGATTCTTATTAGATATGCCATAACTAATAATTTTGGATATATACATTTAACTTTGGCTATTCTTATTGGTTTAGCATTAGAAGATGTTTGAATCTTTAAATGATAGGTCATGTTGATTTTTATGTATGTTAATTTCCAACTAATTATAGAATTTTAACATTGAAAATGACAAAAAATAGAAGGTTGTGAATAAAATGCATCCATAATTACAACCTTTCAATAATGGCTAATAAAACTGAATGATCATCCTTAACTACTTTACACTCTCAAAATTCTTTGAGAAAATTTTTAGAAATAATTACTCCTGAATTTGAAAATAAATCAATGCTTATTCCAATGATGAAATGACAACAATATGAGGAGAAAATCTTGATTTAAAAGTGATCTTTCTCAATTTGATTTAAGGAAAAATGTCTTCTGTAATCAAATAGCTTGGTAACATGAAGAGGGGAAAAACATCAAGCGTAATTCCACTTCCTCTTGATTGAATTTCCAGATGTGATTGGTGATATTTTTTTTATTTTATGTATCATAAATTCGTGATTAAGTTTCTATTTAATCACTCACATCAGATGAGCTTGGTAATTAGTTTTTGTCTAATAAACATGTGAATCTAGAAGATATTTTTAGAGTAATTTTTGAGAGAGTTCATCTCGATAATCCCTTTTAGTTGCTAACATTGTCTTTATGAAACCCATGAATCAGGTGATATTGGAGAGTGGACATAAGGGGCCAAACCACTAAAAATCATAATGTCATCAATGTTTAGATTTAGGAGATCCAATGAAATGTAAGATCAAAAGAAAAGATTAAGAAAACTAAAAGTGCTGGTCTAGAGTCAAATTTAGGATAAGATCAATTCAAACTTTATTGATCTAAATGTGCCCTAAATTCAACATTTACAAGTCCTCATTTTCTTTTCAAAATTTTACATGTATAGGTTTTTTCTAATCATTGATCTTTTGTTATGAACTTTATGTCCTTTTGATGTTTCTATGTATTCTAAAATCATTTTTCATCACTTTTGGAACTAACATTGTCTAGATTTTCTTTTCCATTATTCAGAGTAAAGTACTTCCTTAGATTTTAAGCCACACTAAGATCAAGAAGGGAGGGTTGAATTGATATATTTTTGTTCTTCCTTAGATAAGGTCACTTTCTCAAATAGATCTTGTAAGTTTTCTGATCTTTAGAATCTTCCTAGATCACTAAAGTAACACCAGTAAATTTTAAAGTGGTTTGGGCTCATTGCTTGGTTTCACTTTCTAAGAACAAACTTTGGTCTGAAATGGAAGTTGATAACTACTGAAGTTATCATATAATACCATACTAATACTCCACTTATTATATGGAAGTATCGATGAAAAGCAATATGAGAACATTGAATTTTTTTTATAATATGTCCTATTCCTAGGTTTCAAAATCTTTCAATAGATACTATTAATGTATTTTTGTTTCAATTTTCTTTGAAAGATAAAGGTAAAGCATGGCTATACACCATAGAGGAAAACATTAGAACATGGTTAGAAATGTTACATACATTATTCTAACATTTTATCCTAGAGTGAGAACCATTGAAATGAAAAGTATAATTTTTAGATTTACTCAAAATCTTAGAGCATCAGCGAAATTGAAGCACTAGTTGCAAGAGCATGGCAAGATCCTTGTGCAACTTAGACAAATTAGAGCACAGTATTGCAGTCCATTTTTTCCTTTTTTATCTTTCATGTTTTTAACATCAGAGTTAACTTGATTCAGCCTCTCTACATCAGCCTTAAGCTACTCCACATCTCTCACTAATAATTATAAATTAGTAGTTGCATTTATGTATTAGTATCTTATATATAGATGCTAATGAATGAGTAGATAATATAATTATATATGTGTTACTAACTCTTTATGACATTCATAATATTTTATTATTTTAGTGCATATTTTTACACTTATTTTATTAATATTATGAGACTACCTCACTTGACTTTTATGAAGTTAAGTGGTGATTCTCTCACATTTTCTTGATAACTATTTGATTGCAAGGACTTAAGTGAGCTCTTATTATGAATTAGAAGTAATGAAAGAGGCCCAAGCTTTCAGCTCAATGAAAAGTCCAAATCTTATGAAAAGGGTCAACCTAATATATTTATGGGCCCGAGAGAGGGCATCACTTTGACCTAGCCCACTTGGACTTAGAAGGTTTATCAAGAGAAAAGATCTAGGCCATTCATCTTAGAATGCCTTAAGATGAGATTAAGAGAAGGATTAGAGTGTCACCCTTATGGAATGATCTAGGCCATCCACCAAGAGAGTCGGTTATTAATCTTAATCATCTCTTGAGGGCCAAACTCTTGAAAGGATTAATACATCTTGCCGCCTCTTGGAGGGTGCTTTTTGGCTCTCTCTTTAGTAGTGACTAATCGAAGGAAATAAGAGAAAAATCAAGGCCTGATCATAGGCATTCTCGTGCCCAAAATCAGTGGAAAAGAGATTACTTGGAGTGCATCAAAATCATCAAGAATTAAGCATCACTCGGCCTAAGACTAGTGCACAACAAGATTTGTGTAAGATCTAGATTTGGGGCACCCTTGTAATCCTTTCCATGAATAAATTAACTTTTAATTTGAACTAGTTTTATTATTTATTACATCATTCAATTACATTAGATTTATTCTCTACTTTATCATACTTTTCATAATTCTTGTCTTCACTCATTAACGTTTAATTCTGTCCTTTACAATCTCATATATACATATATCTATATAAGAAATAAAATAAGTAAAATTCGTACTCTCATTACCTATGCTCATTGAGGATCGACCTTTACTTATCATAAATAGAAGATTGAGGTTTTATAAATATTATTTGCATAAATTTAGTTGCATCATGATGATGTATTTAACCTCCAATTCGAGTTCATCAAATTGGCACTATTGTTGGGACCTAGGTGTCATTGAGAGAATAAATTTTTCCTTTTGTTTTCTTTCATTTTTCTTTTATTTTATGTCATTTTTTCTTTCTTCAATGAACAGTTTTCTGAGCCATCGGTTGAGGATTTTCAAGAAAAATATCACTTTTTACATATACAATTTTGTGAGATTTTTGAGCGGCAGGGTGCTGCCCCACACTCCATAGGGGGCAGCTTCTCCTTTGACCCCCCTGCCAATTGACCATAGGAGTGAGCTTTAAGATAGAAAATATATTTATTAACTTCTTACCTAATTTTCATGGTCTATCTAGTGAAGATCCTAATGCATACTTAGAGGAATTGGCTGAAACATATTCTTTGAATCAAATTTCAAGAGTCACTAGTGAAGTCATGAAGATGAAAATTTTCTTTTGACTTTAAAAGAGAGTTAAGGAATGATTTAGGAATTTAAGAGTGAGATTTGAAAGTTGGGAAGAAATAGAAATCTACTTTCTTCAAAAAATTTATTCCCTAAGGAAGACTAACTCGTATAGGAGAGCCATGCAAACATTCACTTAAGGAGATGATACATTTGGTGAAGCTCGAGAAAGATTTAAGGATTTGACTGAAGTGTCCTCACTATGGATATAGTAATTGACAATTGATTCAAATTTTTTATGAAGAGTTACATGAAAATACTAGAAATAGAGTTGATATGGTATGTGAGGGATTACTTCTAGATAAATATGATGATGAGGTGGAAGAATTGATTGAACAGTTGATTAAAAATGACAACCAACATATGGGGTTGAATCAAAATGAGAGAAATGTAGGACCCAAGAGAAGAGAGTCTTGAATGTAAAAAATATGAAACCTGAAATTGAGAGAGATATGACCTATAGGTGTTTAGGAAATGTTGAGGCATCCTTAGGGAAGTTGATTGATATGATGTAAAATTTATTATCTAAACCTACTATTTCACATGTTCATAATACTTCATGCCCTATGTGTTTTAGTAAAATATATGTAGATAGAGAATGCATTGACACTGGTGAAGTGAATGTGATGAACCATGCACCACCTCACAACTCATAGAATGGGCAAGGCAATGTAAACTTCAGCAAGGAATCTCGACCCCCATTTCAGTCAAGACCTTACTTCCAACAGTTCCCAATCACAACACATACTTCAAGGTAACTCTAATGAACTTCTTATATAGATTTTGCAAGAAATTCAAAAGGACTAGTGTGAAACAAAAGAAGTAGTGTTAAGCATGATGAGAGATGTGAAGCAGCTCAAGGCTGATTGGAGAGGCTGAATCAAGTCGACTCTAATGTTGAAAATATGAAAGGTAAAGGGAAAGAAGTGGACTGCAGTACAGGTCGATTTCCAACTCAGCCCTCTATTAATCCTCGTAATGTTATTTATGTTGAATTTCATACATCTTTTCCTTCAAAAAATCATGAGTGTATTTATGCCATAACTAAATCAATAAATGAGAAATGTTTAGTTGACTCTTATGACAAGAATGAAGAGGGAGAGCAAGAGAAAACCTTAGAGAAAGAAGAAGAAAAAGTGGAGCTGAAAGAAAGAGAGTCAACCTTAGAAAAATATCACCCCCTCATTTTTTTTCCAGAAGCTTTAAAATTTACCAAACCTCCCATCCAAAATACTAAACTCTTAGAGACCTTTGAGAAGACCATAATAACTATTCCCTTAAAAGAAGCAATCAAACATATTCCTTCATTCTCAAAATATGTTAAAGAACTTTGTACTCCCAATAGAAAACTCGAGAGAGTCAAATTGTCTGAAAGTGTTAGTTCTATTAGGTTAAATCAAATTTTAGAAAAAAAGAAAGATTTAAGTGCACCCTTAATTACTTGTGATATTGGAGGAACACATTTTTCTAGATCTTTATTAGATTCTGGTGCTAGTGTCAATCTAATGCCAAAAGCCTTATATAATAAATTTAAATTTGAAGATATAGAATCAGTCCTCTTAAATTTACAACTTGTTGATGGATCTATTAAGCAACCATATGGTGTGTTGGAAGATGTGATGATTAAGTTAGAACATTACACATTTTATGTTGATTTTATTGTGACTAATATGAAAATCCTTGATAATTGGAGTAGAACACTAATAATTTTAAGGAGACCCTTTTTAGCAACCACCAAAGCCATATAATGGATTGGGAAAAAGGGATAGTAGTATTAAGGGTAGGAGAGGAGAAGGTTGAACTGAATGTTTCGAGATTAATAAAATATCTTAGTGTTAGCCATGAAGAAGTTAACATTTATGATGTGTTTGATGAAGATGATGAGCTAGGAGAAAATTATGTAGAAATTTGTGGAGTAGAACAAAAAGAAGAACTATTGGAACCTCTAGAACTCTTTGTTGTCTCAAATTCAAACCTAAAACCTTTACCCTCTTCATTAAAATATGCATTCTTAGGCCCTAAAAATACCTTACCTATTATTATATCATCAAGCCTTACATTTGAACAAGAGGAAAAACTCATGCATGTGTTCAAGAAAAATATGACAGCAATAGGATGGTCATTTGATGATATACTAAGCATAAAGAGAAAAATCAAAGGCGCTTAAATCCTCATATACTAGAAGTGTTAAATAAAGAAATATTGAAATGGCTTAAAGCGGATGTGATTTATGCAAGTCTTAGACAACTTTTAGGTAAGTCTAGTCCACGATACCAATGAGGATCAACATAATAGTGGAAAAAAATGATAAAGGAAAAGAAATGCAAACTAGATTAGTCACCAATTGGAAAGTATGTATAGACTAGAAAACTAAATCTAGTAACTAAAAAAATTCATTGTCTCTTGCCTTTTACAGATCAAATTTTGAAAAAATTAGCCAACCAAAATTATTTCTATTTTCTTGAATGCTATTCAGAGTATAATCAAATTAATATTCATGCAAATAACCAAGAGAAGACTATTTTTACATGTTCAGTAGGAACATTTGTTTTTAAACAAATAGTATTTGGTCTTTGTAATGCTCGTGCTATGTTTCAAAGATGTATGAATGTCATGTTTACCGAATTAGTGGGCGATGGATTGAAAATTTTTGTGGATGATTTTTCAGTTTTTGGTGTATAATTTGATATGTGTTTATTTAATCTAATGTAGGTTCTACAAATATGTATCCAAAATAATCTTGTATTAAGTTGAGAAAAATCTCATTTCATGGTGCATGAAGGAATAGTGTTGAGACATCAAGTCAGCAAGCATGAGCTAGAGGTAGATAAGGCCAAAATCGAAGTGATCAAGCACCTACCTCTTTCCAGCAATTTAAAATAGCTTAGAGGGTTCCTTGGCCATGCCGGCTTTTATAGGAGATTCATTAAAGATTTTGTAAAAATTCTAAGCCCTTAACTAATCTCTTGTCCAAGGATGTCAATTTTATTATTGATAGTGATGCTAAGATTGCTTTTAACCAAATTAAAGATGTACTCATTCAAGCTCTTATTTTGCAGGCCTCTGATTTGAGCTTACCCTTTGAGTTGATGTGAGATGCATCAGATTTTGCGATGGGAGCAATCCTAGGCCAAAAGAATCAACAAGAAGCTGGTGGCCATCAATTACGCTAGTAAGACCTTGGTAGATGCTCAAGTAAATTATTCAACTAGTGAAAAGGAATTACTACCCATTGTTTTTACTTTAGAAAATTTTAGGTCTTATTTATTAGGTAGTAAGATTATTATTTTTTCTCATCATGCAATTTAAAGTTTTTACATAGAAAGAAAAAGGTTAAACCTAGGCTTATTAGATGGATACTTTTGTTACAAGATTTTGATATTGAGATAAAGGATAAGAAGGGAAGTGAAAATGTAATGGCGGGTCATTTATTGAGGATGACTGTAGCAAACTCACAGCCCATTAGTGATTCCTTTTCCAATGAACATATTTTAGGAGTTCAAGCTAGGAAAATACCTTGGTATGCACATATAGTGAGTTATCTTCAAAATATTATCACATTATTATTGGGAAGAACCTGAATTATTCTATTTTGGTGCTGATCAGATTTTGAGGAGATGTGTTCTGGAGGAGGAACAATAATTATTTTTAGAGTTTTGTCATTCATCACCATGTGGAGGCCATTATTCTTCTAAAATTACAGCTTCAAAGGTCTTATAATATTGGTTTTATTGACCAAATATATTTAGAGCTTCTTAGGATTTTTATTTAAGGTGTTTAAGATGTCAAGCGACCGTTAATTTGAGTAAGAAAGATCATATGCCCCATAAGCCAATTTTAGAAGTAGAGATATTTGATTTATGGAAAATTGATTTCATGGGGTCTTTCTTAAATTCAGAGAGATATGAAGACATTTTGATGATAGTAAATTATGTGTCTCATTGGGTAGAAGCAATTCCCACTAGAACTAATGATGAAAATGTGATAGTTAAATTTATAGAACAATATATTTTCTTAAGGTTTGGATGTCCTAGGGCCATCATTAGTGATGGAGGATCACATTCTAATAATTATCAATTTAAGACCCTATTGAAAAGATATGGAGTTCATTATAAGATGACTACACCTTATCATCCACAAGCCAATGGACAAGTAAAAGTATGTAATAGAGAGATAAAAAATTTCTTGAATTAAAAAATTAAAATGAACCCTTCTCATATGTCCACAAGCCAATGGACCCTATCTAGCACATAGAGCATATTGGATAATTAAAAAATTAAATTTATCTCTTGATAATGCTGGAAAGAAATGATTACTTGAATTACATGAGTTAAATGAGATTTGAAATAAGACATATGAGAATTCTAAGATTTATAAAGTTAAAATGAAAGCATTTCATGACAAACAATTAAGAAGAAGAGAATTCAAAGAAAATAAAAAAGTATGGCTTTATAATTCAAGATTCAAGTTCTTAAATCTAGATGAGATGGTCCATTTATTATTATTAAAGTCTTTGAATGTGATGTTGTTTTAATTGAGGCTCCAAAAATAGGACAACAAATAAAAGTAAATAGAAAAAAAAAATAATTATGAGAAAATGATTCACTTTCTCTATCAATCTCAATCAATTTTAATAAGTCATTTCATGAAACTAATGATTCTCTTAACTCCACTACACAAGCTTAGTAGTTGCTATTTTTTTAATTTTTAATTTAGTATTTTTCTTTTGTGTGTGTTTTGTTTTGTGTTCGTATTTTCTTTTTCACGTAGGAGGACCTTGAAATCTTCATGATCTTGAGCTGCTGATAGAGATGATCATAGAAGTCACAAAGAGCTACCTCCATTCTTGCAAATGAAGCATCTACCCTCAGTTTGCAAAATTTTACTTGTGTTAATTCTTTCCACATGCATTGAGGACCATGCATAAATGAACTGCAGGGTATGAGTCATTTACATGTCTTCTATAAAAAAAATAAAATTTTTCATGGGATTGATGCATATTATTTTTTTACTAAGTGGAGGGTATCTACTCATAAAAAGATTTTTAAGGGTTATCAACCCCATCTTAGTGAGTCTATTCACCTAGAAATCTTGGAATTTAGGGCATAGAAGTTAGGCTATTGCAGCAGATTGAGATTAACTCAAGAATGATACAACCATGGGACCTAGATCAACTATGAGGATTTTTATATAATGGATGACCTCCGAGTGAGATATCTAATGAGTATCAAAGGAATATGAGAAATTAAAAGGTTGAGGTACTATTGGTGTGGACTCGAGAGAATTGAGTGATAGAAAATTTAGACCCCATATCTTATGTTAGCCAATCCTACTTAGTCTATGCAATCTCATTGATCGGAATTTTTCTTTTTGAGAATAGTAGAAGGACATTGAATCTTAGGTATAGAATGATATCCATACATTTTCTATCCACTATATATTATTCAGTCCCTATATCTTATCCAATCATACCATTTTATCCCTTTATAAGACCCAAATTTATGCTTCAGATTTTCACAATTAGGCCACCCTCTTTCCACTCATTTTGTTTTACCCACTCATCATGGATGTTGTCCCAAATAGCACTTATTCTTTACATGTGTCACTTATTTTTCTTCATACTTATCTTTTTCAATATTCTCTTGTCCTCTTCTAAGTTGTATATGTTTGAGTTAAGATTTTTGTTCATCAAAAAAAAAAAGAGAGTGAAAAAGAAAAAAAAAGAAAAGAAAAAAATGAAGAGAATAGAGGAAAGAAATAGTCATTGAAAAATAGAGATCAGTGGGGAATTTGTTTCTCTACTTATTCAATGTTCCCAAATGACACTATGTAATTCTTCTCGATCTAAGCATCTTGATTTGGGAGCATAACTATCATGAGTGGAACTTAGCCATTAATTACACAACCTATCATTGCTAGTACATTAAACCATGCTCTTCAGCCCATGACCTACCTTATTAGTGTATTATCTCTTCATTGTCTCTATTTATCAACCTTTCTTATATCTCATATTTTTATCCACTTTCATTCTATACCACAAAGAGTACATGTGCTTGCACTGATTTTCTTAAAGGGAAGGAAGGTTAAAAAGGATTTTTAAACACCAAGTAGCCACCATATACGAGAGAGAGGGATATCTATTTAGAGGGGGTTAAGATTAGACACATCATTGAAAGGTGATAATCTTTTCATGCCTATAATATCATACCTAAAGATATGCTCATTCTCCTTTATTACTTGTGGCTCTTTTCAAAACTCCTAAGAGGTTGACCAAGATGATAGAATCTAAACTTCTATGAGTTGTGATCATATGTCGAGGCGTGATCAATACTTTGAATACTTCTTGTCTTCATATTTCAAGATTGAAAGGTGAAATGACAATTTGAAGAAAACTTAAAGAAAATTATTAAGGGACTAGTAATGAATAAAGTGGGGGGTATTTGATGGTTATAAATTAGTAGTTGCATCTATATATTAATATCTTATATATAGATGCTAATTAATGGGTAAATAATAGAATTATACATATTACTAGCTCTTTATGACATTCATAATATTTATCATTTAAGTCATAATATATTATTATACTTATTTTATTAATATTATGAAGTAAAATTATGATTTTCTCACATTTTCTTAATAATTATTTGATTGTAAGAATTTAGGTGAGCTCTTATTATGAGTTGGAAGTAATGAAAGAAATTCAAGTTTTCAACCCAATGAAAAGTTCAAATCTTATGAAAAGGGCCGACCTAATATGTTTATGAGCCCAAGAGAGGGCGTCACTTTGGCCTAGCCTATTCGAACTTAAAAAGTTTATCAAGAGATAAGATCTAGGCTGCCCATCTTAAGACACCTTAAGATAAAATTAAGAGAAAGATTAGAGTGCTGCCCTTGTGGAATGAACTAAGCCATCCACCGAGAGAGTTAGTGATAAGTCTTCATTATCGAGTTAATAATTAGTAGATAATATAGTTTTAGCCTTAACTCATGATAAATAGACTTATATTTGTGTTAAAGTGTGAAAAGTAATTTTTAATTGATTAATGTGAATTTTTGAGTAATTATGTAATTTTACATAAATTTATATAATTTTTACAGTCTTACTTTTGTGATAAAAAAATAAAGAAAAAGAAATAAAAAATTAAAATAAGATAAAACAAGGGGGACCCACTAGCTAGCCGGGCCTACAAATGGGTCGAAAGCTTAGTTGGAGAGTAACTGCGAGTAGGGGCTCAAGTGGCTTGAACCAATAGGGGCACATGTGTGCCACTCCCCTTCCACATCACTGGTGGCCAACTGGCTGTGGGGCAAGGAGTGGTTATACATGCAAGAGGAGGGACTTTACTTAGAAATCTAACATTAATATATATTCACTCGAAAACTTGGTGCACAACCGATGTGAGACTAAACCCGCGTCACACTTTCCTCAGAAGAGGTGGACATCTAGCGTGGGTTCGAGTCCTTCTAGAGTCAAAAGTCATATATTTTTATCTAATTATCACGACTTTCCTATAGATCGTGGATGAAGGATTAAGCAATGAGAATTGCTGGATTATCGGCAAAAATGTCGTCAGTGTGATTTGCAGAACATTGCTACTGAAATTATTGAACGATTCGCGATAAAAGGATCACAAATCTATCGAGTAAATAATCTTCAATTGATTGACGAACAAGCCATTATCAAGAAGAGGACGATTCGCTGACAGACAAGTCGCCACCTCTTGAGAGCGTACTAGATGCGATGAAGAGCCTCCTCTTGCTGTGCGGACTTGAGGATGAAGTTCTTTGACACGTGCCCCACCTCCATCCAACTCCTCTCCATTGGGTGACAGCTACCAGTGAGCTGCAAAGTCATCGTTTTTCCACTCCATCGAGTGACAGCTTCTAGAGATAATTCGACAACCCACTTCATTGATCTTTAGACTTCGCAAGGAGATTTAAAGATTGCCCACATCATCTTTGTCCAAGGAGAGCCTTCGAGGTCATAGATACTGCATGACGATCCTCCCAAACACTCAAGATTCCGATGCATCACCGACGAATCGCTGTCGCGACACTAGAACTCTGTTTTCCTACTTTCAACTTACTTTACACTTCATTTAGTGATAATTTTTGTGATTTTAATTTACCAAAATATACTTCGTTCAATTACAATTCTTTCTACTTTTATAGATCTTAATTTGATTGATTAAATCATCTGTAATCATTTACGTAAGAATTACTAGGTGGAACTCTATTTCCACCCAATTTACATTCGTTCGGTGCTGATGTCATCCTGACATCTGCACCCTTATTTCCCTTTTTTGTGAATTTTAAATATATTTATTTTTCATTTCTTAGTATAAAATTCATAAAAAATCGTATTCATTGAGAAACATTCTGAATAATAACCAGATATTATATTACATCCCTGTAATCAATGTGAAAAATTACCATTATTTTTGGAAGTTTTATTGAATTATAATTGATATATTTATTTAGAAATATTTCTAAATATCTAAAAATTTATATTTTCTAGTTTTATAAATTTTAGATTTACATGATTTAATATACAACGACTAAGTCATATTAGTTAGTTATTAATCTTAACCGTCTATTAGAAGGGCATAACTCTTGAAAGGATTAAGGTATCTCGCCCTCCTCTTAGAGGGTGCTTTTTAGCTTTCTTTCTAGTAGTGGCTAGCCAAAGAAAATAGAAGAAAAATCAAACCTTGATCATAGGCATTCTCATGCCCAAGATCATTGTGGAAAAGAGATTACTTGGAGTGCATCAAAATTGTCAAGAATTGA
Organism: Spirodela intermedia; assembly: GCA_902729315.2. NCBI lineage: Eukaryota > Viridiplantae > Streptophyta > Magnoliopsida > Alismatales > Araceae > Spirodela > Spirodela intermedia. The sequence continues at coordinate 7,314,911 of LR746272.1, forward strand.
GCATCGCTCAGCCTAAGACTAGTGCACAATAAGATTTGTGCAAGATCTAGATTTGGGGCGCCCTTGTAATCCTCTTTATGAATAAATTAACTTTTAATTTGAACTAGTTTTATTATTTATTCCATTATTTTATTACATTAGATTTATTTTCTACTTTATCATATTTTTCATAATTCTTGTCTTCACTCTTTTACATTTAATTCTGTCCTTTACAATCTCATATATACATATATCTATATAAGAAATAAAATAAGTAGAAGAGTGAGGTTTTATAAATATTATTTACATAAATTTAGTTGCATCATGATGACGTATTTGACCTCCAATTCGAGTTCATCACTCACCATGTCTTGCCCTACTTTTATTTCATACTACTCTTTTTGAATTTCTACAAAATCTACATAAGAAATTCATTAGAGTTACCTTGAGGCATGTGCTATGGCTGGGACTATTGAAAGTAAGGTTTTGACTAAAATGGGGGTTGAGATTCTTTACTAAAGTTTATATTGTCTCGTCCATTCCATGAGTTGTGAGGAGATGTATATTTCATCACATTCATTTCATTAGTGTCGATGCATTCTCCATTTACATGACCTTTGCTAAAACATGTAGAGCATGGAGTATTCTAAACATGTGTAATGATAAGGTTAGATAACAAATTTTCATCATGTTAGTCAACTTCCATAAGGATGTCTCGACATTCCCTAAATATCTATTAGTCATATTTCTCTCAATTTGTAATTTGATACCTTTAACATTCAAGACTCTTCTTTTCTTAGGTTTTATATTTCTCCTATTTTAATTCAACCTCATGTCATGGTTGTCATTTTTAGGCAATCATTCAATTAATTCTTCCATCTCATCTTCATATTTGTCTAGAAGTGATCCCCCATATATCATATCAACTCTCTTTCTAGCATTTTCATACAACCATTCATAAAAAAATTGAATCAATTAATAATTACTATACCCATGGTGAGGACACTTCCATCAATTTTTTTAATCTTTCTTAAGTTTCACCAAATGCATCATCTCCTTGACTGAATATTTGTATGACTATCCTATAGGAGTTAGTCTTTCCTAAACAATAATTTTTTTTAGAAATCACTTTTTTATTTCTTCTGAACATTCAAATCTCAGTCTTAAATTCCTAAATCATTCCTTATCCCTATCTTTCAAAGTCAAAAGAAAAACTTTCATCTTCATGATTTCACTCATAGCTCATAGAATTTGATTCAAAAAATATTTTTCAGTCGATTCCTTGAAGTATGTATAAAGATCTTCAATAGATAATCCATGAAAACTAGGTAAGAAGTTAATAAATACATTTTGTATCTTAAAGCTCATTCCTTCTCTCAAAGGTGGGTAGATTTCAATACTTAGTTTACTCCCCATAGGATTACAATGTTCTCTCATTTTTTATTTTTCTATCATCATAGTTTTGAGCTAAATCTCTATTCCTTGAGTTCTATGGTGGGTCATATGGTCGGTCCATCTCCTCAATAATCTCTTCATGATTATTTCTATCCTTAAGAGTAGTAGATCTCTTTATTTAATCAAGTTCACTAAATTTAGTTTCTTAGATCTAATACCATGTATAAATAATCAAAAGATTCAAGTGAGAGATATACCTTTTGAAGACCTTATTTAATGGATTTTTGTATTCAAATAAAAGTTATAGACAAGAAAAGTAAAAAATATTGTGGCAAAGAGAATAGATCTTGCAATGAAATGATAGAATAAATGATAAAACTAGTTCAAGCTAATAGTTAATCTATCTATGGAGAAAATTATAAGGATTTCCAAATCTAGATCTTGCACAAACCTTGTTGTGTGTTACTCTTGGGTCGAGTGGTGCTTGATCCGCAACGATCTTGATGTGCTTTAAGTAGTTTTTTTTCCATGACATTTTTGAGCATGAGAATGCTGTTAATCAGGCCTTAATTTTCCTCCTTTTTTTTTGGCTAGCCACTACTAGAGAAAGAGCCCAAAAAGTGCATGATAAGTCTTTATTATCATGAGTTAATAATTAGTAAATAATATAGTTTTAGCCTTAACTCATGATAAATAGATTTATATTTATGTTAAAGTGTGAAAAGTAATTTTCATTTGATTAATGTGAATTTTTGGGTAATTATGTGATTTTATATGAATTTTTATGATTTTTACAATCTTACTTTTGAGATAAATGAAGAAAAAGAAATTAAAATGAAAATAAAACAAAATGGAGGGGACTTGCTAGCCAGTTAGGCCCGCAAGTGGGTTGGAAGCGTAGTCGGGGAGTAGCCGTAAGGACTTGAGTGACTTGGACCGATAGGGGCACGTGTGCACCACTCCCTTTCCACATGGCCAACCAACAATGGGACAAGGAGTGGTTGTACACGCATGAGAAAGGGACTTACTTTCAAATGTAACATTACTATATATTCACCCGAAACTTCAGCGCACAAGTGATGTGGGACTAAACCTACATCACACCTTTCCTAGAAAAGGTGGGCAACTAATGCCGGTTCGAATCCTCCTAGAGCCAAAACTCATATTTTTTTATCTGATTATCACGACTTTCCTACAAATCACTAGTGAAGGATTAAGTCACCAGAATTGTTGGATCATCAATGAAAATCTCATCAACTTGATACGTAGAGCATTGTTACTTAAATTGTTGAACAATTCACAATAAAGATCGTGAATCCATCAAGTAAAGCATCTTCGATTGATCGATGAACAAGCCGTCGTCAAGAAGAGGACGATCTGTCAAGAGATGAGTTGCCACCTCCTAAGAGCATACCAAATGTGATGAAGAGCCTCCTCTTACTACACGGACTTAAGGATGAAGCTCCCTGACACATGTCCCACCTCCATCTAACTCCTCTTCATCGGGTGACAGCCATCAAAGAGCTGCAAAGTCGCTGTTTTTCTATTTTGCTAGGTAATAGTTACCAGAGACGATTTGACGACCCATTTCATTGATCTCTAGATTTCACAAGGAGATTTAGAGATTGCCTACATTGTCTTTATCCAAAGAGAGCCTTCGAGGCTGTGGACACTACACGACGATCCTCTCAAAGGCTCAAGATTCTGATGCATCACTGACACATCGTCGTCGCGATGTTGGAACTCTGTTTTCTTACTTTCAACTTATTTTCTATTTTATTTAGTGATAATTTATGTGATTTAAATTTATCAAGATATACTTTATTCAATTATGATTCTTCTAGCTTTTATAGATCTTAATTTGATCAATTAAATTGTCTATAATCACTTATGTAAGAATTGCTAGATAGAACTCTATTTCTACCCAATTCGTATTTGCCAAGTGCTGACATCATCCCGATGTCAGCATTCTTATTTCCCTTTTTCGTGAATTTTAAATATATTTTATTTTTATTTCTTAGTATACAATTTATAAAAAATAGTATTCTTTGAATTTTTTTTTGAATAATTACCTGATATTATATTATATCCCTATGATCGACTTGAAAAATTATCACTATTTTTAAAAGTTTTATTAAATTATAATTAATATATTTATTCATAAATATTTCTAAATATCCAAAAATTTGTATTTTCTGGTTTTATAAATTTTAAATTTACATGATTTAGTATACAATGACTAAGTCACATCAGTACCCTCTAAGAGAAAGGTGAGGGGCCTTAAATCTCTAGAGAATTAAGCCTCTTCAATAGATGGTTATGAGTAATAATTGACTCTCTTAGTAGACGGCTCAAATTCTTTCATAAGGGTGGTGCTCTAATCTTCATCTTAATCTCATCTTAAGGCGCCCTAAGATGAGTGGCTTAGATCTCATCTCTTGATAGTACTTTTAAGTTCAAATAGACTAGGTCAAGGTCATGTGCCACTTAAGGTCCAAATAGGCATGACCAAGATGACATACTCTCTTGGGCCCACAAACATATTAGGTTGACCCTCTCCATAAGACTTGGACTTTTCTTTAAACTTCTTCTATTACTTCCAACTCGTAATAAGAGCTCACCTAAGTCTTTGTAATCAAATAATTATCAAGAAAATATGAAAGAATCACCACTTGACTTCACAAAAGTTAAGTGGGATTAGTCTTAGAATATCAATAAAATAAATAAAATAATGTATATTAGGACTTAGATGATAAAATATTATAAATGTCATAATGAGTTAGTAACACATGTATAAATTATATTTTTTACTCACTAATTGGCAAAGTAGTCACTCTATGTTTCAATCTATATTACTTCAAAAGATTATAAAGTTGTCTAGTAGTGAATTATTTTTCTCTACCACTAATGATCGCTTGGGGGCAATTGAATCAAGAGAAGACAACTTTTCAAAATCTAATGACTATAAAGTGGTAATTGGTTCTAGCAGATATTACTTTTGCCTATTTAGACCATGTAATAAATAGCTAAGAGAAGATATTATTGTCCAAAAGATGGTAAGAAATGACCCATGAAATTTTGGTAAGAAAGGACCCATGAAATCTATTCCTCACACATCAAAGTCTTACACTACCAAAAGATGTTAATTGATGCCTAACATATGTCATATGTTTTGCAGAATTCAGAGTCTTCAAATAAAGTGGGCCAACATAACCCACTCTACAAAACTGGGCTGGAGTTTTTTGGTTGAGAAGTGGCCTCTCGATGCTAGTAGAAATTTAATATGTTTTAAATTTTTTTCTTTCGGCACACATTGTTTAAAAATCTAATCTAGTCCTAGATAAAATAACTCTAGGTCATTCCAAAAATAAAAGTTTCACTTTGAAAAGAAGACATCCCTAATTGATTTCCTCTAGTCATTTGGGACTCTTCCTGTGACCAAGTAGTTGACAATAAATGAAAGAATCTTATAGTGGGGTGTGACCAACATTGTCTAAAATCAATAAATGATTTGCCAACACATTTCTATGTAGAATTCCTACAATAAGAGAATCTAGTGAATAAGTTCAGTTTTGGTTTTCTTTTTGTCAATAGGTATTTTAGTAGTGAATGGTCTAAGTAGATGATGACTTTTGCCCCTAGAAGATATGATCTAAATTTTTCAAGGACAAAATGATAGCTAAAAACTACTTTTCCATAGTTGTATAGTTAGATTGTCTTTTGGTTATTGTCTAATTAACATAATAGATCAATTTGGGTTTCTTGTCAACTTATTGACTTAACATTACATAATGGCATAGTTTGAGGGATCGCATACAATTTCAAATAGTAGTGTAACCAATTAGAAGCTTGCCAAATATGCACTATGGTTAATGCTTTCTAATAACATGTGAATTCTATATGTTAAGTATGGTGTAAATTAGATAATTAGGTCTTAATTTCATGCAAAAGGACATTTATTATGTATAAAATAAGTGAAGCATACTGTATGATCAATGTTCTAAATGCATACTTAATTTTGTAAATTTTCTATATCTTTTATAGCATGTATATTTATTTAGTTATTTGATTCACTTGAATATTAATTATAAAATAAATTTAATTTTATGTCGAAATTATGATTTAAAGTTTTAGAATGAATTAATATGTTCAAGGTATTTATCTCAAAATTTAGGGATTTTATGGATTTTTTTGAATTTTTTTGGTTTTATTTCCTATTTAAATGAATTTTAAAGATATTTTTCTTAACTTTTCTATTTTCACATAACTTTCTACATCTTATTTCAACCATTGCCTCCACTCTCTCTTTCTCTCTCTTATAACTATCTCTCTCTCTCCCATAACTAACCCATTAACCACTTAATTTTCTTTGCCCCTCTCTCTCTCTCACCTCTTGGTCTTCTAAGGGGTGACTAGGAGATCCTACGATTGTGTATGCTTGAAGAGGATCTAAGGGCTGAGATTGAAGCTTAGGGAAGGAGATAGAAAGGATATTTGTTGCATGAGAGAGGAGCTACCTAAAGGAGAACAAATCCAAAAACATCACCAAAGGAGACATATACTCTAATTTTTGTGGTTAATTTATATATTTTTATATTTTAGGTCAATGAAATCATATTTACTTTCTTCTAGCCCCTCTTCTAGTGATCATCTTGGTAAGAGAGAGTTAGATCTTAATCCTTCTAAGTAGGAACCCTCATAAGAACTCTAGAGTTAAGCATGTTTGGGCTAGAGTAGTTGTAGGATAGGCAACCTTTTGAGAAGTTTATTCACAATCTATTTGTAAAAAATAATATCATTCAAGAACTAGTTACATAAAAATGTCACATATTATCAATCAGTCCCCCTCTTGGCTACCTGACCACTCAGAATATACTTCTCCCACCACTAATTCACCCACACACTTTAACTAAGGCGCACCTAGGTCAAAGCAATATTATGACTTGTCTTAGGAAAGGGCTAGGCCTTGGTGTCTATATATTCTGCACACCTAGGCCAAAGTAGTATTATGACTTGTCTTAGGAAAGGGCTAGGCCTTGGTGTCTATATATATCTTTTTATGTTTATAGGCTTGGATTGCTTTCTCTCTCCTCACCCTTATTTGTATATGGCTTATGCTCTCTTTCATAATTAATATATCATTTTTATTTACATTTTCCATCACCCACACCCTTAAGACAAAGTGACTCTTGAAGCCATAGTAGTACGGAAGCAATCAACCCCTTAGGAATGGGCTAAGTGTCAAGTTGTAGTACATGGGTGACCTGACTTAATCATTATATAATCAATCATGCAAGTTTAAAATTTATAAAACCTAAAAATACTAATTTTTAGATTTAAAAAAATATTTTTTTAAAAAATAAATCAATTATAATTTGATAAAAGGTTTCAAAAATAGTGAGAAAATTTTAAGTCGATCACAAGTATCTAAGATAAAACATGTCATATTTTAGAAGTTTTCTAAAAGAATATGGTTTTTATGATTTTTAGACTAAATGATGAATATAAATATATTTAAAAATTCACAAAAAAGAGAAATAAGGGTACAAATGTCAAGATGATATTAGTGCCCCAATGAATGTAAATTGATCAAAAATAGAGTTTCACTTGTCAATTTTTATGTAAGTAATTACAAATAATTCAATAGACAAAATAGTCGTAATTGAATGAAGAATATTTTGAAAATTTTAAATCATATGTATTATATCTAAATTAAGTAAAACTTAAGTTTAAAGTATTAAAGGTAAAGTTCCAACCTCACAATAGAGATCATTAGAATTCTATATGTTTGGATGGATTATCAAATGATGTCCATGGCCTCAAAGGCTTTCCTTGGACATGGACGACCTAGGTATTCTCTAGATCTACTTCTAAAGTTCAGAAAATGATGAAGTGGGTTGACGAATTATCTGTAATAGTTGTCGCCTGGTGTAGTAGAAAAATGATAATTTTATAGATCTTTGGTGATTGTCACCCGACATACAAAAGTTAGATGAAGATGGGCTATGTCTTAGGGAGCTTCATCTTTAGGTCTGCAAAGTAAGAGGAGTCTTTTCTTCACATTTAGTATACTCTTAAGATGTAGTGACTCATCTTCAGGCAAATTGGCATCTATTCGACGATAGTTTGTTTGTCAATCAATTGGAGATAATTTACATGATAGATTTGTGATCTTTTTATTCATTCTAAAATTTTAGCAATAATTCTCCATAAATCACGTTGATGATATTTTAATCAATGATTAAGTGATTCTAATTACTTAAACATTGATGACTATACAAAATTATAATTTAATTAGATAAAAATATAAGTTTTAGCTCTAGTGGGATTCAAACCCTCACCAATTGATTAGAGAAAGTGAAATAAGTACACAAACACTTTTATAAGGTGACGTCATAAGAGTATCTATTTCTCAAAACTAGGGGTATTATAGGTACTAAGGATTATGATTTTGTTTTCTGAGAAGTTGTGAGCAATTTTGTTTCACATCGATTATTTTCTAATTTATAAGACGAATATATAGTAATATGAGATTTTATTCAATAACACACTCTCTCTTATCTATGTATGACTACTCATCCCATGCCTAGTTAGCCATTGGTGATGAAAAGGAGAGTGAACACACATGTGCCTACTAGTCCTTAGCACATAGAGCCCCTCACTTATGGCTTTGCCCGACTATGTTTTCAACCCACTTGTGGGCTCAGCTGACTGGCAAGTTTACCTTTTTTTTCTTTTTATTTATTTCTTTTATTTTTCTTCATTTATCTCAAAAATATGATTAAAAAAATTACATAAAATCACATAATTAGTCAAAAGTTAACATTAACTAACTTAAAATTACTTTTTCTAATTTAACACAAATAGAAACCTATTTATCATGAATTAAATATTAAAATATATTATTAATTAATTATTAACTCATGATAATAAAACCTTATCAATGGGCTAGAATAGTATTAAGATGGATGGCCCTCCTTCTAGGGGGGGCTAGGCCTCGAATGTTCCCCTTAAGAGGGACAAAAAAAGAAGAGAGAGAGTTGAATCTTCTTTGAGGGTAAGTAGGAGTTAGATTTATGGATCTCTTAGAGTCTTAGGTTTGATTTACCCTTATCTATTCCTCCTCTTTCTCTCAAGTCTAATAGATTTCTTGACTTGTCAAGATTGATCTCACATGCCATTGAGTGAGAGAAGAATTATTTATAGAGTATAGCATATTCTAATTTCATCCCTTTCCCTTTTGATTTAGTGCTCTCTTGATCTATCAATATTACGTGTGGTTTTAGGGTTAAGAGGAATTGAAAGAGGATTAGGATAATAGATAAAATTAGATTAGGGTTCAAATTGACCTATTTATTGATCTCTTAGGTGACAGGGTGATCTAGAGTGGCTAGGGATTTTCTTTCATCCATATTAAGTTTTAGAGAATCTATCACTCTCAAAAAGAATCCTCTCTCTAATTTTCCCATATTGTTTATTAAAAAGTCGTCAATTTACTTTCAGTCCATTCTCTCATAGTGTGTCTAAGTCAACCCTCTTCTATCTTTTTTATGTAATCTAATCATTGTATACTAAATCATGTAATTTAAAAATTTATAAAACTAAATAATAATATTTTTTTATATTTTTATAAGTATATCTGATAAAATCAAATAATTATATTTTGATAAAAAGTTTTAAAAATATTAGAAAATTTTCAAGTTGCTTAGAGTGATGTAAGATAATTAATTTTTTTCTCAAAGAAGATATTTTTTATAATTTTTGGACTAAATAGTAAAGATAAAATATATTTAAACATATGAAAAAAGAGAAATTCAAGTGTGGACATTAGGATGACATCAATGCCTTGACGAACATGATTTGCATAAAAATAGAGTTTTGCCTAATAATTTTTATGCAAATCATTATAGACAATTTAATTGATCATGTTAAGATCTATAAAAGTGAAAAGAATCATAAGTAAATGAAGAAGATTTTGGTAGCTAGAAATCAGATAAAATATCATTAAGTTAAATAAAAATTAAGTTTAAATTAAAAAAAAGTAGAGTTCCAACTTCATGATGATGATTGTTGAGATTGTTTGTATTTGGAAGGATTGTCGTGTGATATTCACAGCCTCAAAAGTTTTCCTTGAACAAGGATGAAGTAAGTAATTTCTAGATCTTCTTATGAAGTCTAGAAATGAATGAGGTGGGTTGATAAATCATCTTTGACAATTATCACCTAACAAAACAAAAAAGTAACAACTTTCAAATCTCTAGTGGCTGTCACTTAGTAGAATAAAAAAATGATAGCTTTAAATCTCTAACAACTATCACTCAATAAAGAGAAGCTAAATGAAAGTGAGATACATTTTAAGAAGCTTTATCCTTAGGTCTCTACAATAAGAGGAGGCTCTTTATCACATCTAGTATGCTCTTAAATGATGGCGACTCACCTCTTGACAAATAATTCTCTTCTCAATTATAACTTATTTGTCAATTAATCAGAGATGATTTACTTGATAGAATTGTGATCTTTTTATTTAAAATTGTTCAATAATTGATATAATACTCTAAGAATCACATTGATAATATTTGTATTGATGATTAAATGATTATAACAACTTAAACATTGATGACCGTTTTACATGAAAATCATGATTTAGCTTGACAAAAATATGAGTTTTGGCTTTAGTAGAATTCAAACTTTTGTAGTCATTTGCCTATGTAAAAGAGAGGTAATCAATTATACTCTATACCCTTACTAGTGATGTTATGAGGTGATTACTTCTCATAGATTAGGGGTATATTATATATAAATATATGTAAAACTTACCTACAAACTGACACAAGTTTAGTTTGTCATCAATTATTTTTTGATGTTTGAAATAGATATATAGTAATCCCTAATCCTTTCATCAATATCGTCCTCTCACATATGTAAGACCACTCCTTGCCCCACACTCAGCTAACCACCAATGATGTGGAAGGAGAATAACACACACATCCCCAAGTGGTCTTTAATCACTTGAGCCTTTTGCTTGCGGCTTTGCCTAACTATGCTTTTGACCTTGCCTATAGGTCTCATTGGCAAGTGGGTCTCTTGACTATGCTTCCCACCTACTTGTGGGCCTAAGCCCGGTTGGTGGTAGGTCCCCTCTATTTCTATATTTTTATTTTTATTTTATGTTTTTATTTTATCATAAAAGCATAATTAGAATAATTATATAAATTAACATAAAATCACATATTTAGTCAAAAATTCACATTAACCAACTAGAAATAACTTTTCACAATTTAACATGAAAATAAATCTATTTATCATGAGTTAAGGCTAAAAATATATTATTAATTAATTATTAACTCATGATAATGAAGACATTTTACTTCTCATCTTACTCTTATTAAAAAGTCAATTATAATCAACTAGTGATACTCCTTAGTTAGCCAAGTCTTTGTGGCTTGACCAGAATATTCCTAATTAGCTATAATCTTGTAGCATTCCTAAGAATCATTCTTAGATATTATAAATCGTATTTATGACATTCTTTATTAGCGATGATTCAAAGCAATCACTTTCTTTAGTGCACTAAAAGCTTTTAAGTTTTGGGCATCTATTTGAAAATCAACATCCTTACCTAGCAGTTGAGGTAGTGGCCTTGAAATTTTAGAAAAATCATCTATAAAATTTGTGATATAAGCTTGCATGTCTAAGGAAAGATCTGATTTGCTTCACTATTGAGGGTGGAGATAACTTGGCTATGATATCTATTTTTACTTTATCTACTTCCATCCCTTGCTCACTATTAATAAGGCCCATAACTACTCCTTCCTTGACCATAAAGTGGGTCTTTTCTCAACTTAATATTCATTTCTTTTCAATACATCTACCAAGAACCTTTTGTAAAAAAATCTATGCATTGGTCTAAAGAGTTTCCAAATATTGAAAAATCATCCATAAATACTTATAGATATTCTTCTATCATGTTAGAGAATATTGCTATCATGGAGCTCTAAAAAGTCATAGGTGCATTACACAGACCAAAGGACATTGATCTAAATGTGAGTGTCCCGAAAGGATAGGTAAAAGTGTTCTCTTGGTTTTTATGGTATATAGCTATTTGGGAAGAAAAAATGCTATTGCTACTAGTCTTTCAAGAATTTAGTGATGGGATCACAAGATCTGATGAAGAATCTTCTACTCATGAAAGTAAACTCAAGTTACTAGAGGATGGTCAATTAGAGGCTCGATTGTTGAGGTCAACCCTTCCAAGGAGAAGTACTAGAATTAGAGTTCTTCCATCTTGAAGAGTTCATCTCCAAGTCAATTGACACCTTCCTCCTCTATTAGATTCACCATGGAATATTGAATCCAAGACCAATGGGTCCCTACCAATAAGTAAGAGGATCCATCCACAAAGGATGGCCCAACAAGAAGATGAAGAATGAGGAGAAGATGTCATGTCATCCTCACATGGTATCTCTTGGGAAAGGGTGTCCCCTTCGCTCCCTCCTCATTTTCTCTCTATGCAATGGAGAACCACCGCTCTTTCTTTCTCTTCTATAAATGCTAAGACTCTATTATATTTGATATAGTGATTTATAGAATTAGTCAAAGTTTATCTTACCTTCTTGGATTAGAGGGTTGTTGATAAGTCTTTATTATTATGAGTTAATAATTAGTAAATAATATAATTTTAGCCTTAACTCATAATAAATAGAGTTATATTTATGTTAAATTATGAAAAGTGATTTTTAGTTGATTAACATAAATTTTAGCTAATTATGTGATTTTTAAAAAAATTATATGATTTTTATAGTCTTATTTTTGAGATAAATGAAGAAAAAGATATTAAAATAAAAAAATAGTAAAATGGGAGGACCTACTTACTAGTTAGGTCTGGTCAAAAGTAAAATCGAGGGGAGCTGTGGGCAAGGGCTTGAGCGGCTAGGACCGATGAGGGCACATGTGTACCACTCTTTTTCTATGTCACCAGTAGCCAGTCAGCTTGTTGTAGGGTAAGAAGTGATTGTACATATAGAAGAAATGAACTCATTTCTTGTAAATGTGATATTACTATATATTCGTTTAAAACTTCGGCACATAAGTGATGTGGGACTAAACCCACGTCAAACTTTTTCTTAAAAAATTTTGAAGTTTTAATACCTAAACTACTTTTTCATTATTACAAAGATATATCATGATGATGTTTCTTGATAAAGACATTATAATACTTATTTCAATTTATCTCATGCAAACAAATAATTGGCACGGGTTAAAATCTTCTCATAACTAAAACTCATATTTTTATCTGATTATCATGACTTTCTTGCAAATTGTCGATGAAGGATTAAGCCACCAAAATCGTAAGATTATCAGTGAAAATTTCTTCAATGTGATTTGTAGAGTATTATTACTAAAATTACTAATGATTCATGATAAAAGAACCACAAATCTATTGAGTAAATTATCTCTAATTGATTGATAAATAAGTCGTCATCGGGAAGAGGACAACCTATTGAGAGATGAGTCGTCACCTCTTGAAAGCGTATTGGATGTAATGAAGAGTCTTCTCTTGTTGTGCAGACTTGAGGATGAAGCTTCTTGACACACATCTTCTATCTAGCTCCTCTCTGTTGGGTGATAACCACTAGAGAGTCGCAAAGTCGTTATTTTTTCACTCTGCTAGGTGATAATTATTGAAGACGATTCGACGACTCATTTTATTAATTTCTAGACTTTGCAAAGAGATCTAGAGATTATCCACGTCATCTTTATTCAATGAAAGTCTTCAAAGTTGTAGACACTACACGACGATTCTCCTAAATGCTTAAGATTTCAATGCATCATCGATACATCACTATTGGGATATTAGAATTCTATTTTTTTACTTTCAACTTAATTTTTATTTTATTTAATAATAATTTTTATGATTTAAATTTATCAAGTTATATTTTATTGAATTACAATTCTTCTGACTTTTATAATTTTTAATTTGATCAATTAAATCATTTGTAATTATCTACGTAAAAATTAGTAAATGAAACTCTATTTCTACTTAATTTACCTTTGTTGGGTACTGACATCATCATGACATTTACACCCTTATTTCTCTTTTTTGTGAATTTTAAATATATTTTATTTTTATTTATTAGTATAAAATTCATAAAAAAATTATATTCTTTGAGAAAAATTCTAAAAAATTACCTGATCGACTTGGAAAATTATTGCTATTTTTGAATTATTTTTAAAATTATAATTGATATATTTATTTGGAAATATTTTTCAATATCTAAAAAATAATATTTTCTAATTTTATAAATTTTAAATTTATGCAATTTACTATACAACGACTAAATCACGTTAATTGTCTACTTCTCCGTCTCACTCCTTGGATTGAGGGTTACTCCCCTCCTTCCATCTGCCCCACCGTCACCATTCCAACTCCTCGCCATTCACCCCGACGCCGCCATTCCTTTTCTGCCTCATTCGCCCTGTCTTCATCGTTCCCTTCCTTGCGGTTCGCCCCGTCGCCGCCACACCCCTTCTCGCCAGCCACCCCGTCGTCGTCGTCCCGTCCCCTTGTCGTCCGCCCCATCACCGCCACTCCCCTTCTCGCCAGCCACCCTGTCGCCGTTGTCCCACCTCCTCGCCATCCGCTCCGTCACCGTCGTCCCGCCTCCTCACCGTCCGCACCGTCGCCGTCGTCCCACCTCCTCGCCGTCTGCCCTGTCGCCATTGTCCCGCCTCCTCGCCGTCCGCCCGTCGCCCGCCACTTCGGCTCCTTGCCGTCCACCCCATTGCCACCACTTCATCTCCTTGCCGTCACAAACCCTCTCCTTTTCCCTCTCCTACTGTCGCCATGAAACCCCCCTTTTTTCCTCTCTTCTCCCTCACCACGAGAATGCCCCTCTCTCTCTCTCCTGCCGAAACCCTCTTCCCTCTCTCTCCCGTCGTCGCCACGTACCCCTCATTTTCTTCGTCTCTCTCTCTCTCTCCCACCGAAACGCTCTTTCCTCTCTCTCCCGCTGTTGCCACGTGTCCCTCTTTCCTCTCTCTCCCGCTGTTGCCACGTATCCCGCATTCTCTCTCTCTCCCACCGACGCCCTCTCATTTCGCCCCTTTTTCTCTCCCCACTTTTTATTTATTCTCATCATTATTTTGTTCTCTTATTCTTACTATTCCTCATTTACACCTTTTTCCTCTTTATATTTTTAATTATCTAAATACTTCATGGAGCTCAGCTACCCAGCCCAAATTGCCCATTTTCATGAATCATCACCATTGAAAATTCCTCAACAAGGCTCATGGATTTCAAGCTAGTAGAATCAAGAAAATCACTCCAGAATCTCCTTTGACAAGGTACGTTGATTTCAATTCCTTTTGTGGAGTGATCATTATTTTTAAATCCTTACTCCTCATAAGAATTGAGTGAATCATATGATAGCCCTCCTTATGTCTTTTATTGGTGATCCTAACACCCTGATTAGAACTTTATCTGAATCCTTTAAAGTGTGATTCTTCTCAAGTAATTATGATCCTAATACTTCTAAAATCAGCAGGGGTAGCCTACTAATAATCCTCCTCAACTTAGCCAAGAACAATCTTAAATCCTCAACCTTCTATTTGGTACTGATATTTCTCTTTGGTCCCGCATCATTTAGTCAATAAAGGGGAGAAGAAATTACCTTTCTTAATGAGTATATTTAGTTTCCTATAATCTATGCAAACTCTCCATACTATGGCAATTTAATCTATACCTTTTTGATACATGTTGAGTGCCATTGACCCACGTTATTTGAAATAGCAAAATGATGTTTGTATCTAACCACTTGATGATGTCCTTCTTCACAACTTCCTGCATAGGAGGATTTAAATCTCCTTGCATCTCCCAACTCAACTTTTGGTCTTCCAAGGGGTGAGTGGGAGATCCTATGATTGTATATGAATGAAGAGGATCTAAGGGCTGATATTAAAGCTTAGAGGTGTATAAAAACTCTAAGAAGGAGAGAGAGATGACATTTCGTGAATTAGAGAGGGGCACCTAAAAGGGAGAAGAGGACCTATTTGACCACTCTTGAGCCAATCCAAGAACTCCAAGGAGGGATCTGTTTGACCACTCCAAACAATATTTAGAAAGGCATCTTTTATGTATTTGGCTCTCTCATGATGTATTAAATTTTATTTTGATGAATGAAATTTTGTTTTATGATATTGTCAACTCTTATAGAATCTCAAAGTGAGATCAAGCAATTCAAGAGAGGAATAGTAGAATCGCCTTCTCCTATTAATCCCTAGGAGGTTAATAAGTTGACCTAGGAGGAGAGATCGTCCTTTTCACCTTCATTTCGTCTTCTTTGAGCCTTATGTGAACCCTTGAACCATCAAGGTTGTCCATAATTCAAAATATAGCAAAGAGGAGGTAGACCAGACTTAGAATAAGAGTGTTAAGTGTTTATCTTCTTATTAATCTTATGAGTGACACACAATTGATCTAGGAGGATTGGTCATCTTTGAAGTAATTATTAGGTTTTGGTCTTATTATTTAATCATCTTTTGATCCCTTGAAACCTCAAGGTTGAGCAAGAGATTAAGGTAGAGAAGAGAGTGGTGAGATTAGGAGAGAGTGGGAATAAAGTAGTGATCATAATTTTATCCATAGTCAAAACTACCATAACACTTTGTGCCATCTATTTTCTACCTTATTTCCACTCTTTTGGTAATTGAAAGATCATCAAGAGAAATTCTTCACTTTCTCTCTTAGTTTGCCCAAGTCAACTCCCTACCTATCTTCTCACCTAATTCTTTCTTAAACTCAACTAATAAAATTAATCATCCAAGGTTAGACAATTCCCCTTTGATTGACTTTACATTCCTCTATACTTCTTAGTTATATCTTGCTAGAAATTATTCTTATAAATTGATTTTTTTATCATCTTAATAAGCTATATTTAGGGCAATCAATGATTCTAGTAGTGGTTTGACCTCGATGCTAGGTGGATGCTACAAGGGGTCATCTCTTCATTAATCTCATATAGATGTGATTTAGTGGTGGTTCGAGATGTAAGTATCCTTAGTGTGTCAATCATTTGACTGGCATCCCCGTCATTTTGACATATACATTCATTTATAACATCTATGATATACATTCTGCATCTATTTGGAGTCAAGATACTTCGCTGCTCAAAAGATATCTAGTGATGTTATTTTGTTTTCAATGAAAAAAATAACTAGTCCTATCCACAACAAAGATAATTCACCACCAAAGGATTTCAACATAAACTAGCTCTTAACCCAATTGATGGAACAACAAACTACCTTTCAATAAAGCATGCTGAAGTTGGTGAAAGATATTTGGAAAAAATATTTAGTGGGTGGAAAGAGAATTAGGAAAAAGCAAAAGCTACTACATGTAGAGAAGGACACATAGCCAATTAGCCTATGAGAAATGCTAGGAATAATTCAAATTTCTATTAAAGTTCTATTGATAAGTAATTAATTTTATGATAAAATGTTTAACATTTTATAATTATTTATTTATTTATTTTTAAATATTTTTAAATTACTTTAATCTATACAAAATGATATTAAACTTATTAATATGATTATACCATTAACTTTTAGAAATTACAAAATGAAACTGACCATAAAATATTTAGATAGATTTCACTAATAATTACTATTATTATAAAAATGCTTTTATGTAAATATAGTTTTTCTGAATTTTTCCTAAATTTTCTTGAGCTTAGTATGATAAATAATAATAATATAATAATAGAATTAAAATATGAGATTAATTTCTTTTTTTAGGTTTTCCACATCAACAATGGACATAATGCATAAGAAGATGGAAAAAATGCTAGGGGAGGAAGAATGGGGCATCTTTGATTAATCTATTGTTCCTTGCAATCATTTTCTCTCTCCTCCAGCAATAACAAACATTGGATTCACCCTAATCATTCATCCGATACAAATGATGGATTTCATCTCAATTTATCCCTAATTTAGTCGCAACAAGAGATGAAATCATCTACAAACTTGTCCCATTCTTCACCCAATACAAATGGTGAAGCATTTCTTATGAAGATTCTTCTCTAGATGGTGTAGTGTGCTTGGAGTTGAACCACCACTATCAATCTATTCTAGTAAGTAATAGTTGTTGGGATTGTCATTCATTGACTAGAGATCATATAAGAATCCATTTAGTGCACCTTGCTTGCACAAATTGATCAAATTTGGGCAAAAATGTGATCAATGATTGTTCCACCCATTATTTAGAAAAAATTGAATCTTTGCATGATTTTAAATTTTCTTTTATTTATAAAAAGTTATATTCAATTATGAACCATGTTACGAAATAATTTCTCTTTTAAATTAAAGTTTCATTTGAAGTATCTTTACTTTGATTTTGAGAATTTTGGTGACTCAAATTTAGGGGTGTTCTTCACAAGTTGATGTCTTCATACCTAATTTATTTTCAATTATTTTTATTAATTTTCGATTTAAAATTATAAAAAAATAATCTCAAGTGAGAATTATAAAGATAACTAATTATTTTTTTTATCTATTATAAAATTAAATTATACTCTGTGAATTGTGTTGATGATATTTTCGCTGATGATTGAATGATTTTGGTGGCTTAATCCTTCACTAGTGATTTGCAAGAAAATCATGATTTGATTAGATAGAAATATGAGTCTTGGCTCTAGTAGAATTTGAAGCTTCATCGGTCGCTAACTTATATGAGATAGAGTGAAATAAGTACTCGAATACCTTTATAAAGTGATATCACTAAAATATCTCCTTTTAATAATTAACAAATATTTGAGATATAATAGTTATTAAAATATTCCATAGAAGCTATAACTATTAATTTACTCTCACATCAGTTATGTATCAAATTTTGAGACAAATATGTAGTAATATGAGATTTGGTAAATAATGAGTCTCTTTTTTGCATGTGTATAACCACTTCTTGCCCCATGCTCAATTAGCCACTAGTGACATGGAGAGGGAAGTGACACACACGTGCCCCCTATCAGTCCATTCTTAACCACTCAAGCCCTTACTCATAGTTTTGCTTAACTGTGCTTTCAACCCACTTGTGGGCTTGACTCACCAATGGGTTCATCTTTTTTTTTATTTATTTATCTCAAAAATAGAATTATAAAAATTATATAAAGATTGGTGATTGATCAATTGTTGTAGAGTTGACTTCGAGTGTTAAGAGTTTCACTAGCAGATTACCTACTTGTCACCTGTCAATGGAAGGAGGAAAGAGGAGACCATTGATTGCCTTTTAGTTTTATGAGGGAGAAGAGAATGAAATCCCACTATCACATGGCACAAAGAGGTGAGAATTTGCCACCTATCACATGATGCAAATAAGAGAGACAAAAAACCCAAGTTCACCTCTCTTTTTCCTTTCTTTTTCCTTTCTTTTTCCTTTCTTTTCCCTTTTCTTTTCCCTTTTCGTTTTTCATGACCATCACCTTTCTCATACCCCCCATGCTCCTTTCAAGACCCTCGATTTCTTGCTGGCCTTTAGTGTCTTCCTACCCCTTTAGTAATTTTCTTCCTCTTCAAATAATGATCATCGAACTTTCCTACATCCAGATATATATTTCGTCATATGTAGAATAAAATCACCATTAAATATAAGCCCCTGTTATTCAAGAAAATACACATGCTATAAAATGTGTAAAAATCAATAGTTTATGCATGTATTTCTGTGAATGGTCCAGAATCACTTGGAAATAGTTCTATTTTAAATGTATACTCTTATTAAAATCCTTAGGCAAAAGTTATATAAAATATGTATGACTTATGATGTATGATTAAGGTTTCATCAGTTGCTACAAAATGAATCAATATAATGTGACAACCCCTCAAGTCAATCAACTATACCAAAATGGAGAAAAACAATAAAAAGATCAAGGTATACCCACTAACCTAATGTGGGACTGACACTCTTCATAAATCTAGGTCCTTGAAAGGTTATTGATGGAGATTTAGCATAGAAGTAACCAACTTTTCATTTACAAGGTATGTAATTCTTTTAAATGATTATTTCATTTAATAGCTCTATTTACCTCTATGTTCATACTTTCTTGTTGGGCCTTCATGCTATTAAGTTCTGAATTTTTAATTTTCTCTTATTTATAGAAAGCACATTCTAACTTCTAAGTTCTTCAATAGTTTATTGATAGTTTATGTTACAAACATAACTTGAAACATTGAAATGGTCAGTTATGTTCCATTACTAAAGTGAGACAACTACTTTCCAAGTTTTGGACTAGTAAGAAATTCTAATGTTGATCTAAGATTATTAAATAGTTCTGAAATGCACACATTAGTATATTTTTTAGTTCAGTCCTAACACTATAATTTAGATTTCATAAATTGAAATCTAAATATTATAGAAACTTATCGATGTGCTGTTTTTTGTGGCATAAATTATATGTAATTGTCTACCTTCGAATGAAAAGTGCTTATATAGTTTCACATACTAACTAAAATTGCACCATTAATTCCATGCACAAAGAGATGAATTTTTGTATATTGATCTAGGCAGTCACTTAAAATAAATGCAGTAGACTATTATGTTAAGAATACTAAATCATTTATGTACTTTTCCTCAATATGATATTTTTGTTTCCTAGAAATTCTATGTACTAATATGCAATGATTTATGTATCAGATTTTTACAAGAAGCTTTTATATACATTAATATTGAACTTGATCAATGAAATTATTTACATATGGCTATTGAACTTTAAACTAGTGCTTCTGAATATTAATTTCATATATTGAGATTTTGTGCTTCATCTATTTTGTTATTCAACAATGCGATTCTCTTGTATCATAGTATTATTCTTCATGTACTTAGTCACTTACATACATCTCATAAGTTTTAGATATTATACTTGTGTTTCTCAATTGAAATTTCATATATTGTGTCTTTGAAAATTTAATTTCACATAATATAATATTCTATTTGATAACTTAATTATTTAAATAATGTTTTTAGATTTATATTGTGTAATGTAGTGTATATTGAAATGTTAATCTTGATGTACTCTACTAGTATACAGTTTAATTTATCACGTACTGACATATGAAACAATATACCTTGTTATTTTATAATATATTTTTCTATACACTTACATATTAACTTCAGTACTTTGACGTTAGAAAATAGAAATAAATTAAATGTTCTCATTAACTAACAGTTAGATGAAAATCTAGATTAATAGAAATAGTCAATTTTTCATTTGATTGTGTTTTAAAGTATAAATACATATAAAGAATCATCAAAGGAGAGGTCCAAATGAATAAAATTAATGAATTGAACCAAGTCTGGAACAAGCAGACCCATCAATGGTGAGTTGACTTAAGAGAGAGAATATAAGTTCTCTCTATAATCAGATGCAACATGTAATCCAAAGTTATTTACAAGTGTTAAAGTATCCATGAATATCTACAGGGACCCCTCACAACATTGAAAAAATTAGAGAATCATAAAATATTTAATTGAGAAGAAATCATGCTATGTCAAAAGTGCATCAACCAATATATTGATAGCATTGATTCCCTGAAGTCAACACAGGATTTCATTCAACAAATCTTTGACATATTAGATTTCACTCATTTTAAATACAACTATGAAGTTATTGAGTTTCGTAAATAGACTATTTCATGAGCTTTCCAACAAGATATCATGCCATCAACTCAATCAATTTTGTGTTCCAGATGGCTTCTCTATTCGTAAATGATTCCTAAAACAAGTGAAACACCATCTAAGCTTCTTGGAGCCTCCAAATGGCCACCTCATCATGAAAGGCTTAACCATGGTAAAAGAGAAGCTTTTTTGGCCACTAGTTAATAAATCGTCCTAGTGAGTGGACCCAATATGTTGACTTAGCATAATAAAAGGAAAAATAGTGAGGTTTTAGGTAAAACATAAAAATTTAAACATTGACAATTCATACCCCGTTTAGTATACCATTTATAAAATTTAGGATCAACATAATATACTCTTTTTTTTTACCACATATTTATATGTACGATATACTTAGTCATTAAATAGTCAAACTTCTGAGGTATTGACGTATCCAACATGATACTTTTAATTATTCTTTACTACACTCTCCTATAAATTCACATATTGAGTTTGATATATGAAAATTATGATTTAAAATATTTTATAATTTTATAAACTTCTAATGTATTAAAATATCAATCTATATGTATTTTAGCATTCCAAAATATTTTCAATCCATCTCACATTTACAATAAAACCTGTCATAAAGTTAGGAGCCACATATGCAATGAATATTATGGTAATCAAAATAACGTGTAAGGACAATTATGCCATCATATGCTTTCGTCAACTAGAAAAGTTATAGTTCCAAAACTCAACAATAGTAACATTCTTAGTCATGAATATACAGTACAGTCAAAGTTAGTTAAATAAATACAGTGAACCATCACACAAATAAATGTGCAATTAAAATGATACATTTTGTCAAAGTTATAAGTCGTTACTCAAAATAATAATTTTTCCTTACAATTAAATGAAATGCAGCATTACTATTATTCTATATTTCATTGTTAGTGACTGACCATGGCCTCTGCTATGTGTCTATTAGATGTTTTGGAGCAGTTGTTCTATATTTACACTATTATATTCCTTAAATCTAATGATGCAAAATTATGAACTAGAAGCTTAGAAGCAGTCATACTAAACTTTTTTCGAAATGGTAAAATGGGCTACCTACTTTTAGTCACAGTAGATGCAAAGTTGACTATATGGGCTTGGTGATTTTATGGACCCTGGACTGAGGTATATGAATTAAATTCTGTTTGATTCTGTGTTTCATAGTAAGGACTGTGAAACATATGTTTCTCCCTTAGAATCCTTCTCTTTCTTATTAGTTTTACGATATTTGTGCGCAGCATGAATGCAAAGATTAATTCCTTTTCCTCGAGTACTCAGGCCTTTGTGACAACCCTCACATCGTCCATCACCGGAAACTTTATGCTTGGTTTTATTTTAGCTTCCCCCAGCGCACCTAACCATAGTGCTAGACTGCTGCATCACTGTTCCAATCCAGCTCCCCGGCAGCCCGCCTCAGAGATCTCCTTAGGCCCAAGTCGATCCTAATTCAGTCCGTTACTGCTCTAACCAATGCTCAGGCCTGGTTTTTGTGGCGTCCCAAAGACCAGCTTTCATCTTTTGCAACTTCTTTTGAAAGGCGATTTATTTATTGCGAGAGACTAATGCGAGTATTATGGAGCATCTGTTAGTGCAAGAAAGTAGACATGTTTAAAATGAAGAAAGGAAATGGTAAAATTCCATGCGAGACAGCATATGATGAGCAATCAAGTTTTTTTCCTTTGGGCTTATATGCATCTAAAAGGAATTATAGGGATATAGTCCATAGAGTTTACCGCATCTTACTTCGTTTTGTCAGGCAGGTTCTACAGTAGAGATCATCACTTACCCATTATATGGATATGAGACTTTGTGACTCAGAAAATATGCTGCATTCAGAATTTTTAGACAGTAAGTCGAGTGTGGTAATTCTAGGTTGAGATTTTCTGTCCTTGCACTCGAAGAATTTATATTAACGTGGCAAATATGTGTCGCGAAAAATTAGAGGGGTGCTAGATCTATCGCAGTTTCCTTTGGTCAGCTGTTTCGTCATCATTCTGTGTATCTGGTCTTACAATGCCATCACCGTCCAAATTTCGTGAAGATTAGTTCAAGCAAGTGAATGGGTTCAGACAGCCCACGTCAACCTATCGTTCAACCCTCCTTAAATCAAACTCAAAAGGCTTTGAAGAAAAGGTCTCAATAATTAAGATGTGATAACCATTGGAGAAAATTTTCTGGGCACATCGTTTTCACTTCAATTCAGAGGCGATCCTCTCGTTATTGAGTTGCATCTTAATAAATCGGTAAATGCGCTGCCAAAACTTCGGTTCAAGGTGAAGTCATGCAAGAACGACTTGGAAAGCATCCGAAAAATATTTTTGTATTCCCAATTGCAGGATGGAATGGAACCGGTGCGGATATGTCATAATCTCGGATTCCAACATCTTTCTCTTCAATGCTGTGCAGTGATGAAGAGAGGGGTTCTCTTCGTTTACCCGAAATTTTCATCGTAGAAGCTATCCAAATATCATAATGATGACGAGAAAGAGGAGGTCACATCGTATATCGATCAACACCAGCGATTTTACAAAAGAAGGCTCTTACTCATAGTACTGGTGGGACCCTTCGGTAGTCTGGTTGGCGTATCTGGGGATACGATTGCAATGAGAGCTAATGAAACCTTTCTCTCCATCTCCTCTCTTTTTCTCTGTCACTCATCTCTGAGCCATGATTGAAAATGCCAACTTGATTGGAGAGGGGTTTACGCAACTGCTGCCGTCTTCCAAATGAGCGCAGAGCGTGACGATACTGGCTGTCTATTTTTCACGTCATCACCCCACGAATGGATGCAAGGTCCTCTCCGGTCTGTTCCCTTTGTCCCCAGGAGTTGGCACGAGTCGTTTTCCTTGGATTCTTTCGAATCAGATAAACTCTGATGAGCTCTACCTCGCACGGCACCGTCATTGTTGACATCAATTCGCCGCACCGTCGGTCCACTCCCGATCCTTTGTGATTCCTTTTATTTACCTGACTATTCATTAGAAAAGGCGTTCTTGGGGGAAGATGACGAGAGAGAAGCGGACCTTCCCACCTCCCCAAGCTTTCCCTTTCTCTTTCTTAATGACGTCTCTCGTGATGAACCACAGACTGCCGGTCATGGAAGGGGGCCGGAGATGGCTCTTGTGTGACCTTAGAAGGCCAACGCACTCAGTCGGACCCAGACTGATGTGGACGGACAAATACATTGTACTACCTCTTTGGTTGCAAATTGAGTGCCTCTTAGCCTTGCAGTACAAACACAAATGGGATCGCTCTCTCTCTCTCCGATTTTTATAGAAGCTGGAATTGACTATGACATGTCATATTTCACGTTATCTCTGAATTTTTTACTCTATGCCTTCTTTTTTTCTCTTCCATCCGAGGCATCTTCAGGAAGACAGCCTTGTACGAATGAACAGGTGGTCATTACGTACTACACTTAAAAGCAGGTTGCATCGCACATCAACGACCAGGGGGAGCGTTCGCAATTTTCTTGGAGGCCGGCAATAAGAACATCATATCCAGCCTTTGAGGAGTGGGCATGGGTCTGCCCAGTCGCTTTCCCTTGGGTTGGGATCCTACCAGTAGACGGAGAGCGAAAGAGCAAGTAAGAGTGGGGGGAATAAAAGCAGCGGAGGGAGAGCCTGTCCATAAACCCAGGGGTATATTGGCTTCACAAATTGCACCACGCTGCATGATTTCAGAGGCCCTTTCAGCTTACATAATGCCTCCCTATGTTTCCCGATTAGGAAAAGGGAGCAACCAGTTCCTGAGGCACACCGCATCAATGAACAACGAGATATGGGGGGAGTAAACTCGTGAGCCATGGTTCTCTTCTGCCCATCGCCGTGATGCGGACGGAGGACTACAGTCCCCAACAGCCGACAGGGAGATATTCCGACTTTAAAGCCCCTGACATGTGAGTGGGGCAACAGCCCCCTCGTCCACACGCTCCCCACGGGATCCCATTTTCCTTGCGAAGCCCCAAGTGGCGGGAGAAGAAGACAGGCAGGATGATGGGAAACCCTTGTTCGTTCAATGGATGGGTTAAAAGGCGGCCTCGTCGGTCAAGTGGGAAGCTGATCTCCGGCCATTCTTTTAAATACCTCCGGGGCAGATTGAATCCAGCCTTGTGGACAATATTTTTGGAGTAAAGATCTAATGTTCCATACGATGATCCAGCCTAGTGGACATATAACAATAGAAATAAAATTCTGTGTACAACAGAAGGCAACGAACGTATGGCAACCACCACATCCGGCACGTGCTCCCACTTTGACGCAACTTTTTTAATGAGTGAGCCATCAGTTAAGTCGACATAGGGGACTGCACGGGTGACATACACATTTCGGTCTTTTCCAAGATTGTTTGGACGTACAATGTTTATTTAGATCATGAAAGAGAATCAAAAACTAGATCTATGACTGTGTCTATTATCTTTATGGTAATTGGTTCTAACCGGTTGTCAGTTTTTATGGGCATTCAACTATTACTACCAAACAAATAGACATTTCTGTGTATGGATATCTTCCATGACCTCGGAACTTGGAAAAAAATATTTTATCAACCCAAACGACAAAAATGGTTGGCCACGGGAAAGAAAGACCTGATCATTATCGATGGAATGCATTATTTAATTAAGTGGAAGACCAAAAGAAATATCATCCAATTCATATCCACAGATTCGAAACCCGCTTGTACATTTTTCTCTTGAAAAGCTTGAAAATGGGTTTGAGGAGATATTTAGAAGATGCCTTCCCTCAATGGCTTCCAGCGCTAGGTTTGTGTCTGTTTTCCTTTCCTACAAGCATTCAGTTTTATCGATAGCCAATCCAAAGACTTGTCGCTGTCTTAGATGATAGAAATCATTACATGCATTTGATATACCTGAAGAGAGCACTCTTTATTCTCCTTTCCATCAACTTGTCATATACATAATACATTAATGAAAAATATATTAAAATTTTATAGGAAAGAAGTTACTGTCTGTGAGAGAGATTGTAAATCCCTCCCATAAAAGTTTGGAGAAAAAACTTATATCTTTCTGAAAATTTATTTTGCATGAAACTTAGTTATCATCAGAACCATTACTATCACAAATAATTAGAGCTTTGCATAGTCTCATTCCTTGCAAAAACCTTACCGTTGAACACAGTCGGATATGATGTGAACTACGTGAACATAAGATACTTAAATGGTTTATATTCGACAAAGAAACGTACAAACAAGAGAATACAACAAAAGATAAGAAGATAACGGATGACGTAGCGTTGACATGATCCTGACCCTGAACAGAGATGACTTTGAGAAAGGAAGAAGACAGTTTCTGACATTTCGATAAAAAGACCAAAAATGGGTCCCACTCTCCATTTGAAAGTGTGGTGGAAGTTATTTCAAAAGTATTTATCCATAAAAAAGCATAAGAATGCACAGACCATGAAATCGAAACTAGGGGAGAAAGGAACAAGGGAAAGGAAATTACGGACTACCTTCATGGCAGCCTTCAGATCTTCACTGCCCACGAGGACCTGACAAAATGGACGGCAAAACAATCATCTTCTGGGGTTGATCGTAGAACTCGCGCTTTTTCATCATTACTAACAAAAAATTGGAAATTATTGGAAATTTGTTGATCCATAGTTTACTATTTTGTTCAAATTAATATAATGTTATCCATTAATTCATTCCCATCCTAGTCCGAGACAAATCTACTATTCTTGATAGTTTCTAAAGAGTTCTTTGTTAAATGCCCGTATCTTCTATGAATAGATGTCAAGATAAAAATTTATCCTCTTGGTAATCTAAGCACCAAGGTGAAACTTTCACCTGATGTTTTCTAATAAATC
Organism: Spirodela intermedia; assembly: GCA_902729315.2. NCBI lineage: Eukaryota > Viridiplantae > Streptophyta > Magnoliopsida > Alismatales > Araceae > Spirodela > Spirodela intermedia. The sequence continues at coordinate 7,341,812 of LR746272.1, forward strand.
TTTCCAACTACGTATTCTTCAGTTCCAACTCTACTTCAGTAAATATACAATAGAGTCATATTCAAAATAGTATTTATTATCCCAATAAACACCTGTTATCTCACGCAAACTATAGACGGAACAATTCGCAAATCTTATAAAAGCTAATGCGACATCTTTTCATTATTATACATCAATTATTTATCTTATTAAATAGTGGCTATTCCACAACTGGGACGCCGGCGATAAGTGCGATTCGCTCCCAAGGAACCGGGGGCAGGCCCCTGAGACCCCGTCATGCTGTAGTTATCGCTTCCACGGACAGCGGCACCACCAGCTTCTTTGACGATGTTGACGCCGAAGAGCCTCATCACCTCGACGGGCCTTGCAGGCTGGAAAGGGGTAAATCCGGAAATCAAAGTGGAGGCGGCGGTGGAAACGCGGCGTTTCCTGCTTATGTAAAGCTGCCTTTCCGGCCCTGTTGACCGGTGGAAGCTGACGACGTCGCCGGCCTTGAGACGCTTCTCCTTGACGAAGCGGCTCCACCCTTTCGTGAGCACGTAGCTCTGGCTGCTGTTCCAATAGGTGTACCGGAAGCGCCACGTCTTCCCCGCGGAATCCTCCAAGTTGAGCAGAGTGCCCCTGCTGACGGCGCCGTCAATCTGAAGCGGGAAGTACTTCTCGGCGTGTTGCTTCGGTATCACGAGCCGGTTGAGTTTGCCCACGTCACTGGGGGTCACCGCCTTGTCAAAGAGATGCTCTCTAGCAGCAGATCCGACGCCTGAGATAGCGTGGCGGTGAACGGCAACAGGCGAGGTACCATAGGTGGGGCCGAGAGCGCGCTTGCCCTGTTGCAGCTCGTCGCGGTAAGTGTGCTTGCGGAGCATGTCGACGATCTCGGCCTTTGAGTGAGAGTTAATGAAGAGGAGCTCGGCGGCGCCGTGGCTATCAGACTCGGAAAGAGGCCTGAAGTTGGTGACGGCATCGCGGCCTCGGAAGCGCTGGGCAGCGACGTCATAGGCTCGGGCAGCCTCCGCCTCATCGTTGAAGGTACCGAGCCAGACGCGTTGGTGCTTCTCGTAGATCTGGGCACCCCACCGGCCGTTTGGCTGGGGCACCACCCCCTTGTACTGCGACGACGGCAGCTTGCGGGCCTCCTCCAGACCGACCTCCAGATTTAGCGCCACAGTTTTGCTTCTTCCTGTCCTCTGAAGCTTTTTGTGAAGATGGCTGAGTCGAGAAGTTGTGAGTTGCGTCGGCGCTGCCACCTTTTGCTATTCCCTCAATAACTCGCCTGCGCTCAGCATCTATTCATCCTTCATCTCGCTCGCTCTTTCTCTCTCTCTAGATCAGATCCGATGAGTACGAGTATTAGTACTGTTGTAAGACGGAGAGAAAGGGCTTTGGCTGAAATTCGAATAGCCTAGCTGGCCTTAAAATCTCCCGCTTCGCTTATTCCTGGTTTATGTACTATGATGGAGAGGGGTAGGAGTCAACTGGATATTCAGTGACTTGAAGATTCATCGGTCAACAGAACAGAGTCACCCACCCTCTCCCTCCCTCTCTGTCTGTCTGTCTCTCTGTCTCTCTGTCTGTCTGTCTGTCTCTCTCTCTCTCTCTCTCTCTCGCTCTCTCGCTCTCTCTCTCTTTTGCGACGTCCATTCTATGCTTTGTCCTGTGCATTGGCTAGTGGTGGGTACTTCAGTATTTGGTGTATCCACGGCGTGCTGTCTGTTGGTGGGAACCCCAGCGACCACAATTTTTAATTGTGGGGGCTCGCAAGGTTGTGGGCCAAGTTTTGCGAGTTATTGCCCAAGGTTCTTCGCTGCGGCAGCCGCAGCCAACGCATAGCACCGCTTGATCTGTCATGTGATTCGTGTCTCTTCTACTTTTTATAGCCTAGGGAGAAGCTAAGGAGAAACCTGGGCTGTACATCTTCAGTGAGATCTTTACTGCGAGGGTTTGAGCATTGAACTGGATCCTGGCCGCCTTACCGCCGTCAACTAATGAAGAAGAGGAGCAATAAATTCCCGGTCGATCTACTCAGTTGCCAATTTTTTACCGTCAGAAGAAGTTTTGAGGTATGATTGTTTAGTGAATAATAAATGGAAGGAGGTATGACCACGAGAAGGGCAGATAAAAGAGAGAGAGAGAGAGAGAGGACTGGATCAGACGTAAGGCAAACCTCTTAGGACTACTCATCTGATTTCCTCAAACACTATGAACATGAAATACACATCCTTTCTCTTCTTGCCTCGACAAACTTCTTTGTGATCCTAATTTTGATATGGCTTTATTAGCACTCCAAGTCCTTCATACACGATACTTTAACGAATCATTAGAGGTGTACGCTATTCTTCATGTTAATTGAACTTGGATGATTGTATTCACTTTCCCTCAATTTATAGCTCTTTTGCGTCTTTTATAATCCAACAGTTAGAGGACCTTATCATATTTGAGACAGCCTGGGGAACTCCAGCTGATTGTATAGGCTAAACATTGATTGATGAAAAAAATCGGGAAATATTTTCGCATCGATCGTAAATCATTACTCAAAAAACTCTTATACCATCCATAGTCCCTTAAAGAGAAGATAGGATATATGCTTCCATCATTCAATGACACTAAGCATAGCATTAGACATCAAAATACTGACAGTATTCTTACGTGGACAGGTTTTAAGGGGACAAGTTACAATCTTCTGAAGATATTATTTGAACGTTGAAATTCATTAATTTCCTAACCTCACAGTTAGCAAAATACTTTTATCGTTGAATATCTTTTTTAATTACCTCTCATTTTCTTAGGAAAAATAATTTTGTATCAAGAAAAGGACCTTTGCATTTCTCCAACGCCCCCGGCTGTATATCACCGGCGTTATTGCTTTCACACACTAGGCCACACCTTCTTCAGCAACTCTTGTTGCACGACCTCTTACTAGAGCTTCTAACTGATCAAACTTGGGCAGCTCTTGAGACATACTGTCTCCTTGCCTTTGAATCTGGCATCCCGTCTCAATATCATCATACTCCATGAAGTACTACGCATAACTCAATCCTATAATGATCATACCGGGTTCTTCCTTATTTTTTCGGACAAATGAACATTCTTAGATTTTAACAGCCATAGATAATGTCTAGGCAACATTTTATGCACGAATAAGATTATTATGTGATGAAAGAAAATTTTGATTAAATAAAGGGATTGATTTCATCTGCTAATTTAAGGACGCATTCTTCCACACCTTTGTACACATACAAGACCCTTAAAATGGTAATTACGTAACTACATTCAAATCTTGCATGTCAAAACCTAATGTATTGTCCAAGTTCTTAATAGCCACTCAGGATCCAGAGCTTGGTTGACCCTAGTCCGCGCATTTCACACTCAAGGGAAACAACCTAATTTACCGATGCTTCAAGAAACGAAACATCACCCGTTGACATGTTTCCCTTCCTGTGTTGACGAAAGGAAAGAAAAATGGAAGGGGGGCTGGAAACCAACTGAAGAAACCAACAGCATGGGCCGAATTTCAATTCCTATAAACTTCTCGATGCTGGTTCTCTTTGCAGAATATGAGCCTATATTGTTAAGCTGTGGCTCACGTGGTTGACAATTTCTGAGCAGGGCACCATCTCAGCTCTTTTTTGTCCTGGTCCAACACAAGCTGAGATAAGATTCTCAGTCTCGAATCAAGATCATTCTCCCTCCCCCAGTTGAACCTATCTGTGGCACCAGATCGGTGGCACTTCTTTTGGGACCGATTGACGAGGCGACCGTGTTGACTCAGATTGCGACTCTTCCTCGATCTACGGACCTTATGTCTCATTATTTGTCTGCGATAGTGTGCGTTGTACAGTTGCAGGGAAGAATTGGTCTCACCTATCAGATAAGCTGAACAAGGAAAATCGGGCTTCGTGCTTCCGCTTTCGGTTTCCTTGTAAATGTTCATAAGATATGGGTAATCCAATGATCTCTTACTACCTACCCCCCCCCTCTCCCTCCCTCCCTCCCTCTCTGTGACGTCTTCTTTCAAGTAGATCCACACGTAGTTTGATCGTTGCAAGATTTTCCAACTTTATTGAGAGAGCTTTCTCCTTCAATTGAGATAGGTGGACTGCAACCGCACATTAGGTGGTGACGGCCAAGCAAGCTAGTAGATAATGTACCGTTGACCTGAATCTGAACCATTACTGAAAAGTTCACCAAAGGATACAAGAAATTGAGGACGGGTTAGCGTATGAAAGGAGCGTCCTCCAAAAAGGTAGCAAGGCCTTTGCGGATAGTTTTCTCTCATAGTGCTAGAAAGACAAGGTATCCGGGTGCGGGACTTCGGTGAAATGACCATATATCAATCTTTCAACCCGTAAGATTATCTCACAGAACTCTATTAAGAATTTAAATGTTGCATTCTATCTTTCCTCCAAACAATTGAATCAATTCCAACTCTGTAGTAACCACATTTTCTTCTTTGCCAGCTTAATCAACCACTTAGAGGAACGAACCGTGGAAGAATAAGAGCAACAAGACATTAGAAGAGGAGAAAATACCGCCGGGAAGTAATTCGAAACGGAAGATTATTTTATCTTTGCAAGAACACGAGAGCGATTTAGAAATTGAGGAAATGGAATATAATTATGGAATTTTATCATAATTCGATTCGTTTCCAGGATAATTTCATGATTCAAGGTTTCCTTCATTTGCCTCATTCCTCCGCTTTCCCTCTCAGTTAGAATTCACATTCAGATATGCAAAGACGACAACAGTAGAGGAAATAGGGATTCCATCTATTTTCAACTCATCTATTCATACCGACGCAACGACCGCCGACAATCGGATCTTTTTCTTCATCGTGGTGCTCCAACCAAAGTAGAATTCCCTTTGAGTTTTCTTCTACGTCCTTTGCAGATGTCCAACCGTTCTCATCGTCGGACGCAGTCAACATTACAAGACTCCGACGCATCTCTTCTTCCAGAGCTGCGGCTGCGGCATCTCCATCTCTCTCCGTTCCTCCCCCCCTTCATCGTGGGTGGGGGTGGATGCAGTCTTACCGGGTACCTTTGCGATGTTCACGCCAAAGAGCCTCATCACCGGGATGGGCCTCGCTAGATGCAAGGCTTGGACGGCGGGAATGAAAGTCGATGAAGAACGTGGCTTCCAGCCGATGTAGAGCTGCCTGTCGAGGCCAGTCGACCGCTGGAAGCTGACTACATCACCGGCCCTGAGGCTCTTCTCCTTGACGAAGCGGCTCCACCCTTTCGTGAGCACGTAGCTCTGGCTGCTGTTCCAGTAGGAATACCGAAAGCGCCACGTCTTCCCCCCGGAATCCTCCAAGTTGAGCAGAATGCCCTTGCTGGCGGCGCCGTCAATCTGAAGCGGGAAGTACTTCTCAGCGTGTTGCTTCGGTATCACGAGCCGGTTGAGTTTGCCCACGTCACTGGGGGTCACCGCCTTGTCAAAGAGATGCTCTCTAGCAGCAGATCCGACGCCTGAGATAGCGTGGCGGTGAACGGCAACAGGCGAGGTGCCATAGGTGGGGCCGAGAGCGCGCTTGCCCTGTTGCAGCTCGTCGCAGTAGGTGTGCTTGCGGAGCATGTCGACGATCTCGGCCTTCGAGTGAGAGTTAATGAAGAGGAGCTCGGCGGCGCCGTGGCTATCGGACTCGGAAAGAGGCCTGAAGTTGGTGACGGCATCGCGGCCTCGGAAGCGCTGGGCAGCGACGTCGTAGGCTCGGGCAGCCTCCGCCTCATCGTTGAAGGTACCGAGCCAGACGCGTTGGTGCTTCTCGTAGATCTGGGCACCCCATCGGCCGTTTGGCTGGGGCACCACCCCCTTGTACTGCGATGAAGGTAGCTTCCGAGACTCCACCTCCGGGCCGTGCTCTGGGTCCAGAACCACGCTAGCCCCGCTCCCCACCCTGTGGATCTTCTCGCAGGAAGAAGACACACCAGGCTGATGGAGAGAGAGCAGTCGGGAAGCCACCGGGGAGGTGAGGTTGGGCGTCTTCGTCGCCACCGCCACCTGATCGATCCGGCAGCGGCCGTCCATGCCAAAAGTTGCCACTATCTTTCTATCTTTCTTTCTATCTGTTTTCTCCAGGAGAAGAATCTTAGGAGAAGAAGAGGACGAGAAGCCTCAGTATTTATGGGATGAGGTCATTCCGCGTTGTGAGATGAGGAGAGGCGCGGTGTGATGAAGTATATCAGGTGTGGTGAGGAAAACTCAGCATATACGCATATATAGGGATCAGCCCCAAGTGGGCTTTCAATTCTCGTCCTACTTCTTAGTTATACCGGGCTTTTCTCATAATCTCATGGGTTTTTGCGTGCGTTGTATTGTGACGACAGCAAGAAGATTCATTTGAGGCAGCAGACGTCTCTCTCTCTCTCGTTTGTTAAATGGGCTGACGAGGATGCGCGTTGATGTGGTGTATATGCCTTGTGGCGTCCCCAGCGGTGTGGTAGCGCCCCCCCCCCCGGCCCCCTTCAAAAGCTTCAAGTGGATGAGAGACTCACATGAGTCTGGACCATAGAATAGCCAGGTTCATCCCCCCCAAGCTTCGCACTCTGCTGAACTTTTCATGGAGTTAAGGATGGGCCTCCCCCCAACACCTATCATCGTAACCGTCCTCTGGTCCTCTAATCCTGTATTTGGGTTCCATTTGAGGAATAATAATGAAGCTAAACTAAATCCCATTATCTATAAAATTAATAGAGTATTATTAGTGGCTCTAATGTAAGTAAGAAAATGGTGAAAACGTGGCGTGGGCAGTTTCCATAAAATGAATCTCGGGCCATAAATTGTTTGACTCTTCTAACACTTTTATGCAGATGGCCTGAGACCTAGTCTGATTGGTCCACCCCACCTAGCCTATTTACGACCCATCATCAATTCAATATTTATTTATTTTTACAATGTGAGCATTAATATTTAAAAGGGTTCTTACTCTCATTAAAAAAACTGTATTTAGACTGTAGAATGCTGTCCTAATATGAAGAATAACCCATTTTATTCTGCAATATGATGACTCATTTAAGATTACTTTCACTTCCTCTGTAAAGTTTCTTCTAAGTGTACTAACCTTTGTCGTTTATACGGAAGTACTCAATAAGCATGATACCTTCACAAATTTATCTTTCCAATGTCACGGGCAAACTATTAGTAGTTAATTGGAATATTTTTTATATAAATATATATATGGAACTTCTTATAAAATGGCTATTTCCTTGTAAAGTTTGAAGCAATGGTATATTATTTACGTGTTCCACCATTCTAAGAACTACAACTTTTAAGTAAATAATATGAAAACTAATAAGACAACGTTCATAAGACAGATTTTAAATTCTTACAGCTGGTTTCAAGAAACTAATAAAAAATGATAGCACTAAGCATGTATGAACGATATCATTGGAAAAAAGATTCCTTTGATAGATAAAATTAAAGAGAGGAGAACCTTGATATCACAATAGCACACATTAGTAGAAATAATGATTATTTTAGGGTACGTCTAAATTGAAACATATAGAAAGTATGACGTAAAAAAGCCAAAATAGAAACGAATGGCTACAAAGTTCTCACACAAAATATTAAAGCTATTTGGATCAACAAGACAAGAAACTCACGTCATTGATGAAATTATTTTCTAAATTTCTCATAAATCTTATTATATCTCTATGACATTATTGGGATCCATTGTGAACTTCACTAGAATGAGGTTCACATATATTAAAAGTGTTTACTACAAAGTGTGCACACATAATGAATGAGGTATGAATAAATTTCATAATAGCAACAATAAAACTAATAATATCTAGGAGATACAATATCACATGTATACAAAACAAGAATAGTTGAAATGGTGGATCCTCACAGGTAGCAATGGAAGACTAAAACAATGATAATAATGCAATTAATGAAAATATGTATTAACAAATAACTATGGGAAAATATAAACAACATTAACTTTTTAGAATGCTTAAAAGGATAATATATACTAGTCTTATCCTGTGATAATGAATGCAAAATATGATACATAGTAAAAGTAACAAAAAGTAACCAACTTTTGTGATGAATAAAGAACTCTAATAAGAATCTAGATTCAGCCACAAAGATGATTAGCCAACCATGTGGTCGTGGTCAGTTTAGCTGCGGATAAACATGGAAAACACTCATGAACTTTGTTTTGATGCATTATACAAAGAACTTTGTAACTTAGATGAATGTCAAACGAATCTAAAATAATACCCCTCATCAATATTAAAGTGATGCATTTGTTGATTGATCGGGACACCTAAATTAAGCCTTGGAGACGCAACAGTTATAGAAAATTATAGGCGTACATTGCGAGAGTTAAGTCGTACGCACACCTATATAAACATTCATAGCCACAAAGACAACCTCACATGGGTGTACAGCCACATGCCCACCAGTATGTGCCAACAAACTAACAGTGCACACGTTCACCGCCAAACTATCCCAGAGTTACACACGTGAGATACCAAACCAGCAGCATTGACCCAGTTGTATTATAAAAATAGAGAAAACTAAGGGCACTCTTTGAAATAGTCTTCCCGTATGGAGTAGGTGGGCGAACCCAAAATACAGCGAGAGAGAGAAAGCGAGCGAGAGAGAGAGAGAGAGAGAGAGAGAGAGAGAGAGAGAGAGAGAGAGAGAGAGAGGGACAGAGAGAGACAGAGAACGCCGACAAAGTTCATTTCTTGGGTCTGTTCTACATTATCCTTCCCAATGCCTGTGGTGAGCTCCACTCCCGGTGGCATTTCCGACCTTCAGGTGGAAACAGACGCGGCCCTTCGTCCGTCGGCAACTGAGACTCTCAGCCAGAGCGCAGCGGGGCAGGAGAAGGACAAGATCCAGAGCTAAGGGAGAAGAAAACGCTACAGCAATTTATGAGCTGTACGATTACCGAACAGACGAGCCTTGCCTCTCCCAGATTAGCCTCTGTGGAGGAGAGAAGGTAAAAAAACACAATAAGACGAATGCCGAGGGTAAGGCGCAAGGAGAGAGCATGTGAGAGAACAGTTGACGTACCATCATTGGATGACAATCATGTCGGGATGATGGATGCTGCATCGTTTCGCTTTCGAGGGAGACATACAGTAAAAGACGAACTCCCTTGGGGGGGTGTGGGGGAGGAGGAAGAGGCCATTAAAGTTCAATACGAGCGAGCGTAGGCACCAAGGCAGGCGTACGGACGCATCTCCTTTAATTCAAAACTTATGGGCCTAAATTCTTGGACTTATATTCAGACAAGGTCTCCCTGACGAAGTGACAAGCTTGTATGCTACGGACAGGGACAAGAGAGGCGGGCAAGTGAGAAAAACGGAGATACAAGAAAAGATAGAGAGGCAGTCATGCTGACAAGACTTGACTTGGTTTCGGGCAAAGCGGTATGGGATGTCTCCATTGCTAGGTTTTTTGAGAGGGCTGGAGGGACAGATGCATAGAAACATGGAGGACGATATTTGGGAACACATGGAATACCAGATCCTCAGTATTATTTCCTCTGTTTTCTCAGTATGGTCCCTTGATTTCCACACACGTCGTCTCCCTCTTTAAATACGATTTTGCGAGGCAGGAGAGGAGCAGAAACCCAGCCTCCTTACCCTCTCCGTAGATTCTGTTATCTAGCTATTCTGCACAATGCAGGAAAGAGGTGTTATGATGAACCGAGACTAGAAATATGAGGGAGTGAGAGAGAGAGAGAGAGAGAGAAAGAGAGAGGAAGAGAAAGCGCGGAGAAGGGGAACATTCACACGCATTCGTCCATGCTTTCTGTGTTTGTCTTTGGAAGAATTTGTCTTGGCTCGTGAAGCGGCTATTACGGTGCTTTGCTCTCTTATTTCAAATATATCACTAGAAGGTGAAGAAATTAATTAGGCCCATAGTTTATTCCCACGTGAGCTGTCACGGAATTCACCCAAAGAGGAAAACTGGGTCCCCCTTGTCATCCTGAGGATGGAAAGCGTTATGCACAGCATCTTTTATTGAGATGGACACGATTGTCAGTCTCGACAATATTGACCCTACAGTCAAGTCGTGATATTAACCATTCACATTAACATCGCTCACTTGATCCCAACCCCCTCTCCAAATAATATTCTAATAAAATTCTAACTTTTCCCGCTTATTGGAGTCTCCTCCAAGGGTAAGAAGAGATTATTTTGACCACAATATCCGTCAAATTTCCTCAATTGATGTTGCGTGCATGGTGTAGATATGTATCAGAAGCCAGATTAAATTGCATCGATTAGCCTAGCGATCTCGAGAAATTTCTGATTCTACTATTTGAGATTAGAGTATTTTAACGAAAAGATGAAACACCGTCCTTCACAGGGTGAAGAACTTTGATACCGTTGTATAGCGTTCATCGACGGAGAATCGTCGCCCGGTATCCCGAGAATGTCAGGGTTTGCTGACACTATTCAGGAAGTCAATGCCCACAGCAAAGGGAGAAAATTATTGTGCCAAAAGGAAAAGGGATGCCAAACTCGCCAGAGATAACCACTTTAATCATGCAATCGTCAATTCTTTTCATTGGCACTGGGTTTGCTTTCAAAAGCATGAATTGCCAAAAGATTCCGTCTTTATCAATTTTATAACTTTTAACATTAAGAATAATGATGTGACCTTGAAAAAACGAGAATGATCTAAAGGGTTTGAATTTTGTATCCGTGAATATAGGACAGAAGTGCTATTGATGATGTCTAGTTAGTTTGGGCACAACTTATTGATGTCCTAACAACTGGCATTGTAAGAATATATAAATCTGCAATGTCATAATTATGTTAATTTAGGAGAAATCAATTATTTTTCCTCAGTATGCTCCTACTGAAACGAAATCGACGTATGTACGTTTCAATCGACTAATGAAAAGACAGTATCCAATGGGCTAGAAAACTTTTGATTAAAAAATTTATCGTCTTAGTAAATATAAAACATCAGCTGGGTAGCATTGAGAGGGGAAATTTGAGTTGGAAATATGTATTCGAGGATCGAGTACTGTTGCCTTTCATTATTTGACTTGGAGATATGTTATTTTCTTGAAAGATGATGGAAAGCGATCGTCATCTCCCCCGATGACCAAAGATTAGCATCCCTCAATTACAAGAAAAATATGTTCGTCGTCGTCAAACCAGTCTCGCTGTGCAAAGGTCCACACACATACAGAGATGCACTGTAGTTCCTGAAAATATCATCTGAAGTTGCTACTTCCCTCTCCGTCCTTGTACTTTTCTCTCTCTGGAAATATACCAATGCATTGAGTCCCCGATCGGTCGCTCTCAGTCTCTCTCTCCCTCTCTCTCCCCCCTCCCTCGGTGTTCTGCACCCTCACTTAATACGGGGTCCTGTGGGCACGCGCAGGCCTCTGCCGGTGCCCGCCCCTAGGACGCCGGAAAGACGACCAAATTGCTCGCTGCAGCTCATCATCATGTATCCCTGGCGGCTTCAACCCGACCTACTCTTTGAGGAGTTCTCGCCGCAGGGAAAATATACTAAATGGCAAAGCCGAGGGAGACGGAATGTTCTAGCAGCCCGTTGACGGGTTCTTTCCCAAGAAGAAGTAGGAAAAGGGGACATTACTCTAAGGGGAAGGAGAGAGAAGCCAAGGACGCATCATGCTGAATACTTCATCCTCTGAAATCACATACTTTTGGAGTTCAGTCTTCTTCTTCTGAGTAGGGTCATTTCCAGCGTTTTTCTTCCCTACCTTCACTTCGGAATGCCATACCCTTGATCACCATGGAGTCTACCCGTTGAACGGTATTAATTAGTTCCTCAGAATCCGCATTAAAGTAAGATTTTACCCACATGATTCGGGAGATAATAGAAGTTTTGATCACTGTTCACAAACGAGCAATTGAATTGTGAAGGCGGGATGATCATCTTTTGTAAAAGATATTTTAAATGAGTTTTTTCTGTGCTTTCTTTAACGCCGGAAGTCTAGTACGACGGAGTTATTATCAAGTTCTAGAAGGAGATAATTTAAGACTTCCACACCCAATTTCTCAAGTTTCTACGATCAGATCTGAATGAACAGTTATCTATTCTGTCCAACGTATCTGCATTATTATAGTATATTTACTACGACCACCTACCATCTCAGGCTACCTCTCCCATTCCTAGATTTGAAAATATATATATTAATAAGTTTTCTCTTCTTCTGCTGAGAAAGTGGGGAGTTTCTAGATTTGCACACTGATGTAAGCCACCAGAGTTGAATCCTCCTGATGTTTTTACCCCGCATCAAGCTATTGCCAAGAGACTTCCAGAATAGGCCCCATTTCTACCAAAATTTAAGCATGGATTAAGTGAAGTCTCAGCAAAGTACCTCCTCTATAGCCATCCGTATCCACTTGGGGAATTCAGTCAAGAACGAGATGGAAACAGAAGAGGCAAAAGGAGACGGAGGTAAGGAGACGATGAGGATCAAAGAAGGGATTGCCAATGGAGGACCACGAATCCTTCTGAAATCCTTCTGTCTTCCTGCCGCTAGAAATTATTACCAGTGATTAATGTTCTCCGCGAATTTTGCACGGCGCCTTCATGGCACTCAGATGCCTACGGCCAGCAGAGTGGGGAGCGGGGAGGAAGCAATAAAGAAATGGCGGGAGGACCACAGTGCCGCACACAGAACGGGTCGTCCGGTGAAACTTTTGGCAGCCATTGGTAGGCAGCCCAGGGACCTCCTCAGTGCACCACGTTGCGTGCGCGCAAGGTCACTACTGCCCCCATCAAGATCCATCTGCGTCCATATCCCGGCCTTCTGCAACAATCACTTGAAGATCCCTCTCTTCTTCTTCTTCCTCTTCTTCTTCTGGAAATTACTATCCCTAAAATTGTTACAGTTATTATCTTCGACATCATCAATTTGGTAGGGTTTTGACGATTTTCGTAGGTGGGGTTACCTGGTCCTGATTAATGTTAGCGGATGAGTCTGTGGTCACCTCCTCTCCCCCTTTTCCGCTGCCGCCGCCTATAAACCTTTTGGCCTTTCTTGTACCAACCCTATTCAGAGCTGACATTGAGAGAAACTATTCACTCTTCCCACCAAACCCATTTCTCTCTCTCTCTCTCTCTCTCTCTCTCTTTCTCTCACTCTTTCTCACTCACTCAAGATGACATCAGTCGGCTACTTTTGTTGCAGATTGCCACCGATTCAAAGGCGTCATCTTTCCCAACGCAGGGGTTAAAACGAACTCGACACCATGCATGACTTTCTCGGGTTGTCACCCCTTGATGGCCTCCGTAAGATGCTGCACGAAGACGAAGGGTATCCCGAGGTCAAGTGACGGGATTAGTTTCATTTTTTTCCAGTGTAAAGGTCCGCCACTGGAATTTATTTTCAAAGGCTTGTCAGCCTTCATTACTATATCCTGGCCTTGTGAATGTTGGTACGGGTTTTCAAGTATCTGTGCAAACAGTGAATCCCACGTCACCCATCTGCACAAGAAACACAAGAGATATCGCCAAGAGAGAACCCCCCTTGGCCATCAGCTCTCCGTCCTAATCTCGTCAAGCTCGTGACTCATCTCTCTCTCTCTCTCTCTCTGGGGATATCTCTCACTCTTCCCATTTTAGGAGTGGTCCGAGTGCACTATAGACCCACCCAAAGGGTTCAACATCGTTCCGTAGGATAGAGCGCTCTCTTTCTTCGCTTGTATTCATTTTCTTATTTTTCTATATGAGAGACGTACACTTGACTTGGCTTCAGAGTCTCGTAGATTAGGTCTTCCACGCATTACTAAATATTATCCAGGACATCGAAGTTGGTAGCCGAATACAAGGTTTAAAACAATCCCTTACGAACAGTGCGGAAGGTTATGAGTGATACAGCCGGCCCTCGCTCTCTCAGGGAGCTCCTTGTTTCGCAGCCCCGATAAACAAGGGAAGAAGGGCCAGCGGGTGCCCTCGTGATGATAGCCCCATGGGCTCTCTTTACTCGTGGCCGCTGCAATCACCCATTATATTAATGGCAATTTGGTCGGACCTTTCATGTGCAAGGACCCAAAGGCCGTCGGTCGGCGAAATTTTGGGAGAAGAGACCAGGAGACGACACTGGGGAGGTTCGACATCTCCTTGAGAGGGCAACAGACCTTTGAAACCCAATGGCGAGGATTCCACTGGAAGATAATCTGCTGCTTTGCCTGTTCCATGTTGAAATTTCAGTAGTATCTTCATTTCATGGCAAGGTGAAAGGCCCAATAAGTTATGGATACTTCCTACCGAGTTAAAAAAATTATTCGGCCGTAATCTCCCCACAGCCCAAATGAAACCGACGGAGTCAGGGTTCAGTTCCGGGAATCCTGAAATTGAACCATGAGATTCCTAGGTCAGACTTTTCCCACTCCACCTCATGTTCAAGTTACATGCTTCAACATCATACATACTATCCACGGTTGGAGAACATTTTAACCATCCAAAGCTGAGTCTGTAGGCTAATTCCTAGCTGAAGCGCAACTTTGTTTATTGGGGATTAACAATCAACAATTGGACCGAATCCCAATAGCCTAAAAAAATTATGAATGCATTTGATGATGATGCACTCTACCGATTTTGTGGGATTTTCCATACGTATTTATATTCTAAATCAGTTGCAATAACTTTATCACAAGCTTCCACTAGAATGTCATGATAAGAGTGAATCTCTTGCCAAGGTCCGATCTGACTGCTTGGCAAAGACCACTAGAAATCAAAGAAGATCTTTGAAAAGCCATGTCTTAGATCAAAGGGAAAATCTAATTGAAAGAAAAGGGGGTTAAAATGTACGGAGTACTAATTGAAGGAAAAGCATCCGGTATTTTATGAGTTTCCTAGCACATAAAAAATCCTTTCGATAGAAAGACTTTGGGTTCAATTAAGCCTCCATCTGAACTACAAAATCCCATGTAATCCTGGATCTGGGAGGATGCTGCCGATTAATTAACTGTACTTCCATAAAAGTAGTATCTTAAAACTTGAATTATCAATGTTAGAGACTTGGATAAAAGTTTATTACTTCGAAGTTTTGGCCTTCCAACTTGCTGAACCTGATAAACCAGAAACGCAGAAACCTTTTAGATTTCGTGAACTCTGTAATGGTTCAATAATCAAAGTCATTATGGCCCATTAATTATTTGGTGATGTTTAGTATTTGATTGATTAGATTGAAGTCATTTCTAAATTTAATATTTGGGCCTCTGCTGTTGGTCTTAGTCAATGTTAATTGTTGCCATCTAATGAATCAATCTTCATAAAGTAACCATATAAAATAAATGCAAAACAAATGGGAATGCAAAAAAAGTATTTCATGAATGCACTCATGCCCCTTATGAATAGATTTGGACCCTTTGGTTGGTTTATTCACCAGTGCTTGAATTTTTTGTTAATAGGCATACTCTTAAATTTTTTGTGTTCCTACCAGCCTATTTAACTGAATCCAAGTAGTTCACATAATGGTCCTTTTTGCCAAAATATGGAACATTGAGAATCCACACCTAATAACCCCTAGATTATGAGCCTCCTCGCTTGGCTAAGAAGAAGATTTGAAGACATTGTTGATGTCTTTGGTTTTGATATTACAATGCGAAAAGATATTTATTAAATATTTATTTAATATTTATTGAATTTTATATATAATGAAAGCATGTATTCAATATTCAATATTTCTAAGAATTATTCAATATTTATGATGTTAATATTATTGTGATCATATGGCTAACAAGTAAATTCAATTAGTTAATCTTTCAAATCTTTATATGTTGAAATAAATACAACATCCTAAATTTCATCACACATGAGGAAATACATAGAAAAATACGAAATATCAAAGTTGTGTGTAAGTCTTGAACTTGAAATTTAGATGATGACATGTTAGAATCTCAAGTCTCAAACTTAGAATTTAGATGGTGACATATTAGTAGATTATGTGAAGATTACAATGTATGAAACATGCATATTTGGACTTGTTGTTAACAACAAAATTGTCTGCTGACAAGAAACTCATCTCGAGTTCAAATTTCTAATAAAAATGATGAGAAAATAGAGAGCTTTGAACCACCAAGGCAAAGTTCATTGCATGTATTCTAGATAATGAGAAGATTTCTTAAATTAATTGACTTCTCATCTAAACAAAAAATGATTGGATAATGTGGACTAAAAAAAGACTTGAGAATGAGGACTATAAAAAGGGCAAGGTCTTTGACAAGATAGAACTTGTATGATTGGATTATTGATTCCATGAAAATTAGTGAACGTTTATTAAGGAAATAGTAAATTTCAATAGGAAATATCCTCAAGGACTGGAAGTAGTCAAGTGAGATGCAAATCAATATAAACATTTTTAGTGTTGTTCGAGATAAAGAGAGAACCATGAGATAATCAGCATAGAGATAGTGTGAGCCTTGAAAGAATCTACATAGAGAAAGAGAAAGTCATGAGAGAATCTATGAGGACACATCGATCAATAGGTAAAAATGAGAATTGACAAAAATCTATAGAAACTCAATTCACCCCTCCCCTCTTAGTATTTTGAAAAATCATAGTTAAAATTTATGTTATAAGTCAAGGATCAAAGGCATGAAAAATAATTAAAGATGGTCCACAAAAGAACCAATATTGACATTGAATGCAAGGGCAATAAATATTTTACTTACCAACATTAATCTTTCTGAATTTAATCATGTGTTAAGTTTTGAGACAACAAAAGAAATATGGGGCAATCTAAATGTAACGTATGAAGGAAAATGTCAAATAAAAGATATAAGATTGACATGTTGGATAGTAGCCATGAGTTATTTAAAATGGAAGAAGGAGAATCTACTCATAATCTTGTTAAAATATTTGATGAATCTTGAAAAAAAATTACTAACGGATAATTAAATCAGAAACTACGTAGATCATTGATCAATAATTGGATGGTTAAGAAAATAACAATTGTAGAATCCAAGGATTTAAAAATTATTCCTCTTAAAATTGTTGGATCATTATTAACATATGAGATTGATATAGCTAAGAGTAGATTTCTTTCAGAAAAGAAAAATATAGAAAATTCTCTTAAAACTATTGAAGCATATGTTGATGATGACAAGATCGTCCTACTATCTAGACAACTGAACAGGTTGTGAAAAAGAAAGAAAAACTGCATGTGTAAGAAAGGTACAAATAAGTTTTTGAAAATTCTAACAATTTATGTTTTGAGTATAAGAAATTAGGTCACTTCAAGGATGATTGCGCACTACTGAAAGAAAATAATGACGACAACATGAAACAAAAGCAATTCCAGCACAAATGAAGAAAATGAAGAGAAAGGAAATCTTTGACTAGTAACGAGGTCTTTAGAGGTACATGATTTTGACTCCACTTTATCTAAAGATCAATTACAAGAAGATTTTGACGAATAAATGGATGCATTTGAGAGTATTAGATGTCAGCTAAGAGTTACATTGAAAAAAAATCAGACACTAAAGAATCAATCATAGCTTTAGAAAATAAAAATAGACACTAGACAACCTTGGTTGAAAGACAAGAACACAAAATTAAAAATATTATGAAAACAATTAATAGGTAGAATGAAGAAAACAAGGGAGCACCCCAAAAGAAAAATATACCTACTGTTGTAGAAAAAATACAAAACATTGAATCCTTGAATATAGAAAATCAAAACTAGGAAATGAATCTAGGAGCCAAAGATTCAAAAGTGATTTATCTATTTCAGCCATTAAATGTACTCTGCATGAAATATCATTTCTGAATTGAGAACAAAAAATTAGAAACTTAGAGAAAACAAGGACAGAATAATCCAAGTAAAATGATCTTAGGATAAAAAATAAGTTTTCTGATTTATAATCATATTAAGAAAAATTGTGGCAGCCAGAAAGCATTAGACATAATACTCTTAAGTCAAAGAGTATCTCTCAAGAATGAAGGCTAATTTTTTAATTCGAAAAATTGTTAGAGCTAATTTTAAAATTAAAAACAAACCTAAAATATGCTATATATCAATAGCTAAGGATAAAGTAGATAAACCTCAAGTAATTAAGTTCCCAAACTAAAAACTTAATTAGTTTTTCATGGGGATCTCCAATCGATCACCTCACGATGGTACTTAAACAGCTGGTGTTCATGACACATGACTAGAGATCAAAAATGGCTCTCCACATCCAACTCAATTGATGAAGGAGAAATAAAATTTGGGGATGTTAAAAAGAAAAATATACTTGGTTATGGAAATATTATCATTAAAGATCAATATCAAGTTAAAGATATTTTACTTATTCACAAATTAAAACAGAACTTAATTAGTATTAGTCAATTATGTGATAATGACATGAAAGTTAGATTTAGGAAAGATAGTGATCTTGGATGATAACAATGGTGAAATTTTGTTACAAGTGGTAGAGAGAAAAACGTTCATGTTTCAGATTTTAGAGAGTTGGCTAAATCTAATATTTCTCTCATGGCTAACAAAGGTGATGAACAAATGGATCTTTGGCATAGAAAACTCAGACACAAAAACATTAGAACAATTCATAGATTATCAAAATTAAGACTAGTTACAAGACTACCGAAACTCTCCAACATAGAAAATTTCACATGTGAGAGTTATATTAAAGGATTAAAAACTAGAGAACTATTCAAAACTAAGGAATCTGAATCTTTAGATTTGATTCACTTAGATTTATTTGGTGCAAGTAAAATTGCTAGCTTAGAAGGAAGACATTATGGTCATGTCATTTTTGATAATTATGCTAGATTTATTTGATTACTATGTAAAGTTTGCAAAGAAAATAAAAAATGATCTAGGTACATTCATTAAAAAAAAATAAAAGTGGCCACATACATAAATTTCAAAATATTACTTTTTCTAAGTTCTATGATGAATTAGGAATTCCTAATAAAATTTCAGCACCTAGGAATGTGGATGACTTCTACGTTAATACATAGTGTGTTTTGACACATTGTAGAAAATGTATTTATAAATTATTATTAAAATGGTTGTAGCATAATGTAACACAAGATATTCAAATTATATATTGATGAACTTTTGTATAATTTTATGAGTAAGAATGAATCTGAGGCATCACTTTCTTGAGATATTTTCTTGTATTGAAATAACGTAATACATTATTCATTGATTATAAGTATAATATTTTCAAATAGATCATCAATAACATCTTTTGTAATATTCTAAAAAATTAAAGTTAGTAGTAAGATTCAAATAGAACACTTGAACAATGTGAAGAATGGAGCATTAATACGAAAATATCTTAAATATCAAATATAAATTATAGTAGACAAGGGCTTCAAACTTAGAAAGTAAGTTTCGTAGAAGTTAGAAAATGGTGGCTAAATTATTTAAATCAAAGCATGAGCAAAATTTGAATTCAAAATAGTGTAGCCACACATAGAAAGCTGGTAAAGAAATTCAAAGTAAAAATATACAATCAATGACTAAAACAAGTCTCAAACTCATGTGTCACAAGGCAGCTAAGTTGGACCACAATATGAAACAAAAAAAGAGGCAAGTTGTCACCATATAACCTACATGATGACATATCAAAGTCTTATGTGAAGAAAATGACAAAATGAAAACAACCAAGCTTCAACATAATATCAAGTGAAAAATTTATCATTGAAATTACACATATCTCTAGATAGAATCTTTGAAGACCACTTGAAGACCACGTGTGTTCCTGATGTGAGGCCAAGTAAGAGGATGGAGACGATCCAAGATGGATTTCTCTTATTCTTAAGAAATCTAAGAAGTGATTAAAAATTGAACTTGGATTAAATTTCAGATTAAAGTCTGACTATCCTATGATTCACACAAAGTCTTAAGAGCAATGACTTCTGAGTTGATCAAATTTCATAAAAAAGAGGGCTCAAAACGTACCTTAGTCCAGGGAAATGTCTTAAACATCCTTAGAATTTGAAGAAGCACGACTAAGGTGGCAGCGGCAAGAGAGCCGGGGTGTGAATAAATAAATAAGAACAGGTGGAGAGAGAAAAGGAGCGTAATGAGGGGGGCGTCAACGGGAGAGAGAGAAAAAGGGGGGTCTCGTGGTGACGGCGGGAGAGAGACAAGAGGAAGGTTTCTGAGGCGACGGCGGTATAGATGGAGAGGGTTTTGCGGCAGGGTGGACGGCAAGAAGGCGGAATGGTGGCGACGGGCTACACGTCGAGGAGGTGAATGATGGCGACAGATAGACGGCGAGGAGGCGGAATGACAGTGACGGGACGGACGGTGAGTAGGCGGGATGACGGCGACGAGACGGACGGCGAGGAGGCGGAACGGCGGCACGAGGCGGATGGCGAGGAGGCCTAACGGCGGCAACGGGACGGACGGTGAGGTGGCAGAATGGCGGCCAGGAGGTGGACGGCGAGGAGGCCGAACAGCGGCAATGAGGCGGACAGTGCAGAGATGGGAGGAGAGAAAGAGGGAGATCAAGTTAATAGGGGAAGAAATAGAGGGAACGAAGGGGTAAGGGATTCTGGCGGAGGAGAAGGAAGGAGGAAGAAGGGAAAGAACGGGAGTGAGAGGGAGAGAATGAGAGAGAAGGGAGAGAAGGTGAGAGAAAGGGGGACGAACGAGAGTGAAAGGGACAACGAGAGAGAGATGGAGAGAGCAAAAGAGAGAGGAGAACGAGAGGGAATGGGAGAGAAAAGCAAGACAGGTTATTCCAAACTCTAAAAAATAGTTCTCCTTTCATATGGCATTCCATCTTCAATTTATAAGAGATCGAAAGAGGAGAGATTCAAGAAACGAGGAGAAGAGATGGAGAAGACAGAAGGTAGTTGGGTCGAGGTGGTGTCTCTTGGAGGGGGCGCACCTTATCCGTAACCTATGGCCCCATTAAATGATGGACCTTCCTATATGGGCTCTTCTTTTTCTTCTTCTTAGGCTCATTAGATAGGTGAATCCTCTTGTTGGTACTAAGGGATCCATTAGAGGTTGACTCAAAACTCCACTTGGGATCTACCAAAGGTGGCATCTGCCAGTTGGCTTGAATTAAATTGATCCTCACTTTAGGGAGGACCCTAATTCGGGCTGACCTTCTTGGGAGGAGAGGTCTTGATGTTAGAGGTTCCACTTGAGGTTGATCATGTTCTTGAGTTGGCTCCATTGAGTTGACTTGAGATGAGGAGTTGATTGGTGCAGTCACTTCATCAGTTTTAAGACAAACAAACACTCAGGATCAATCTCTCACACTTTAAACAGTAACATATCATCAGAGTGTGTGGACTAAACAATAGACTCAACAACAATATCCTAACTTGACCTTGAAGATAAGTATATTCATTGATTAGTTGAATATCTTTAAACACAATATCAAGGATAGTATACTTATGAGTTGAAAGATCTAAATAAAAGTATGATCTAATGTTAGAAGCATGAATTATAGATGGTAACTCATTAGTAAAAGACCCAAAGATAAGACAAACGATTTTCTCTAAGCATGACTCTAAAAGAAGAAATATTTATAGATCAATATGAATCTCTATAGAAGATATTGTGAACAACTATCACCATAGTTGACAGCTTAAAAGTAAAAAGTAGCTAAAGGTCATCAAAGCACTATCAGAGTAACGAAAAGATATCCAAATTAATGTAACCACTTTTAGATATTGAAATGCATGAATTTATTAGGGTATCAATAGAGTGAATTGAGGACGAACAAAGCTAATGCTGAATGAAGAAATTTTCATTCACATGACTCCCACAAATAAGAAAAGAAATCTTACTCAAAGAAGGACGTATTAAAGCTACATGATACTAGATCATCTACAAAGACGTATGAATCAAACAACTGCACTAAACGTTGTC
Organism: Spirodela intermedia; assembly: GCA_902729315.2. Classification (NCBI taxonomy): domain Eukaryota; kingdom Viridiplantae; phylum Streptophyta; class Magnoliopsida; order Alismatales; family Araceae; genus Spirodela; species Spirodela intermedia. Next base: position 7,363,614 of record LR746272.1, read on the forward strand.
TTTCTCTATCATATTCTAAAGTAACTTAGGTGGTGAGCGGAGAAAGGTAAGGTTAAGGTACATGGCATTAAGAGTCAGGAGCTACCCATGAAGGGTGTGATTTTTTGAGGTGTATTGTACATTGACTTAAGCACATGGTGTTATGAGTCAAAACTTGCATATGAGTGATGAAATCTTTGTGGAGCTCAAATAGTTGTGTTGTCAAAACTAAGCTTGTGAAATTAACTATATTTCTCTTGAGAAATAATAGAAATCTAGAAAATAGTTTATCTAATACTAGACATAGCACAAGGAAAGGTGAACTAGTAAAAAAAATTTGTGTTTACTATCACTAAGAGTTTGAGAGAAAGAAACCAAAGTATTTGAATGACCTAGATAAGAACCATAGCTTAAGTTGAATATAAACTTCATAAATTACTTTAGAACATGTGTCAACATATAGAAAAAATTCACCCCTCCCCTACCTCTTGATACATCACTTAGCCACATCAAACCCAACAAGACTCCTCACCATAATAGAGTAGTTAAGAGGAAAAAGAAGGCTTTATTTGATTTATCTAGAATCATGTTGGTTGATAATGATCTTCTTAAATATTTTTGGGTTGAAGATGTTAACACAGCATGTTCTATTGTAAATAGAGCCTTGATTAGATCAAAATTAAAGAAAAATCATATGAACTGTTGAAGAGTAAAAAGGCTAACATGAGTTATTTCAAACCATTCAAATGTAAGTATTTTATTTCCAATAATGGTAAAGAAGAGTTAGAAAAAATTGATATGTGAAGTGATGACGGAATATTCTTATGACACTTTGAAATTCAAGAGTTTATAGAGTATACAATAAAAAAACTTTAGTAGTTGAAGAATCTATCGATATTAAATTCATAGAACAACTTAAAGTTCATAAAGTTATACCTTTCAAGAGTGACAATGTTGACATAGGTTCAACAGATATTAAAGAAACTGAAGAAGAACTTTCTCATCTATAATTGAACCCTAATCATGAAGATTTAACTAAAACTTAGAAATATGTTAAAAGTTATCTAATGAAAAATGTTATTGGAAACTTAAATGATCAAAATCAAATTTAGGTCAAAAATAAAAAAGCATATTCACATGACATTTCTCAAATTGAGCTTATAAATATTGATATGCTCTTCTATATTCTAATTGATTTTTATTTTTATTTTTTTTTTATTTATTTTTTTTATTTATTTATTTATTTTTCATCATATTTGAGGAAGGTGATTGATTTGCAGTGAGTTGAAAAAGCCTTTGAGTTTATGAAAGTTGGAAGATCTGCTCAACAGGAGTAGGACGAGAGCTCCATGTTGTGCGCCATGCAATGTTCCTGCAAGACAAGAGTTTGTTGCAGTAAGTGGTTCTAAGAGATAAATACATTGATATAAAGTGGTGAGAAAAGAGTGATTAGGGCAGTGAGGAGGATAGAACTATGCTGAAGCATGACAATAAGCCCAAATATGAACTTGCCTTGCTAGTGTTGCACGCGCCTAATCCCTCTGGCCAAGATCTTGTTAGTATCATCAGTTGCCGTACTTCCTCTAAGTAGGTAAGGGACCTTTCACCCCACGAGGAATGACTTGGTCTCTGGTTCTAACTCTTTTCTTTTCTCTTATTCTCTCTCTCTTCTTTCTCTCTCCTTGAGGGCCTCTTCTTTTACCCTCCACTAATGCCCATTATTTGGTGTACATTAGGCTAGTGATTAAGGGAAGGGAAAAAGGTTGCCCTTTTTTTTTTTTTTTTTGTTTTTTGGTTTTAGGGCCCTTTCCCTCACCCTCCACTAATTGTCTATGATGGGCTAGTGATTCCGGGAAAAGAAGTAGGCTGTTTTTTTTTTTTTTTTTTCTAGAGAGAGAAAGGGAGGGAGAAAGAAATAGAGAATCGAGAGAGAGAGAGAGGAGAGAGGGTCAATCCTATGGATATAGATCTTTACCTTCTCATGGGTTCAAGCTGGCTGATGGTACTAATAAGATCTTGAGAGAGGTGCTAGGTTGCCGATTCACAACTAGTTTGGCAGGTCTGATGTGCTATAGACCTATAGTTCAAAAGTGGGCCGATGCCAACATATGCTGATAGTTCTATGTCCTCACTACTTGAGCATGATAGATAGTAGATGTGATGTGATTATGAGGAGAGTAATGATTGGAAGTAATGTACCCGAGTGGATTACGATGTGCCTTGTTGTCCGTGTTGTGTTGTATCTCCATTGTGGTCTTCAGCGGCCAATAGTAACCATCCCTGATCTCCTCCAAGCAATACGCCACTGTCGTGGAGAGGCCGGTAGTGGAGTGCGGTGTATGCGTAAAGAGGGTATGCTGAGTCGCTCAAGTCTATGAGCACCTCGGGCTTCCAGGGGCATGTCCTGCCAAAAAGAGAAGACTGTCCTCCGACGCGATCTGACTCCATGCGCAGCAAGGGCGTCAGCTGTCTGATTCCCTTCTCGGAATTGATGCGTAATAGTTGTGATGCGTCCTCGACATCGCATGATGTCTGCCCAGATATTCTTGAGCCTCCAGTGAGGACAAGAGTCTGCACGTAACATGTTCACTAACACTTTGGAATCAGATTCTAAGACAATGTTAGTAATATTTTGCTCCTCACAAAGAAACAAACCATCCTGTATTGCCATAGCCTCTGCCACAGTATTAGTTTGTATATTATAAAAGTTCGAAAAGGCAAAGAGAATGCATCCTGTACTATCGCATAAGATACCGCCTCCTCTAGATGATCCTGGGTTGCCTTGAGATGCTCCGTCGACGTTGAGTTTCCACTGTCCAGCCCTCGGTGGTGTCTATCTAACAGATCGGACAGTAGTCCAGGTCTGTGTAGGTATGATATGGAGTCCCCAAAGCCCAAAAGCCTCACAAACAGAACGCGAGCGTTTCGTTTTATTTGGCACTAAGGAATGAGTACTCCGAAGCCATTGTGTTACGTGCCTCATAATCTCTGTGGCACGCATCACTTGGCCTGCATATCGAGATGAGTTACGTCCCTTCCATATTTCCCATAACATATATGCTATGGAGATACGGATGAAAGGACAAACATTGACACTCGTCGGTGAGTCAAAGACTCTCCTAAAGACCTCTAGTGGTGGTCTCGTAGGTCTGTACGAGAGCATTGGAAGCCAATTCGCTAGAAGTTGACGCCAACACTCGACAGTGATATCACTATGGAAAAATAAATGTTCCATACTTTCGTCTGTCGTGATGGAGCAACAATGACATTTTCTTTCCACCTCCTGATCAGTGACAATCACTCGATCGTCGGTGGGTAGTCCTCGGTGCATGAACTTCCACAGGAAGAACGAAACACGAGGTGTGATGGCCGGATGCCATATGAGATTTCCCCAAAATGTCTTTGGGGAGCGGTTTCTAAAGTGCTCCCAAGAGGAGCTACAAGAGAAACTGCCATCTATGGTAAGTGTCCAGATGGGTTGGTCCTCAATAAAACTCATCTCAGTCATGGTGATGGCTGGTAACAAGTCCGACGGTAGTCCATGCCTCTCAATAAGTAGACGAGTGTCTCTTTGGAGAAGCTGGGCTACCGTCAAGCGAGGCCAAGAAGATGTGAAAGTGGTAAAACAGGCCAATGGTATGTCATCTAGCCAAGTGTCGTACCAGGCACTGATCTCGCCTCTCCCCACTCGCCAACGAATAAGAGGCACCATCTCTAACCAATGTCGCTGCCAGTCTACCCATCGTTTGACTCCTTTGATGTCGGCCGGCTGTCGAGCCCACTCACCATATTTGGCTGTCACAAAAGTACCTAGCACCGATGGTGTGGTCCTCATCCTCCAAACGAGTTTCTTTTGAAGCATGTTAAGTACATCTTGAGGGCGCCTAATACCTAGGCCACCCTCATCCGTAGGTCGACATGCTTTCTCCCAAGAAACTCGGCGTTGACGACGAGGTCCCTCAAGTTGTCCATCCCAAAGGAAGGACGTACATATCCGTCTAATAGTCTGTAAGACGGTGTCTGGTACCTCATGGACTGCCAAAAGGTGTAATGGCATACTCATGAGGACATGACGTATCAACTGGATCCGTCCTCTAGGGGATAGAAGTTGTAACTTCCATCCTGCTAGTTTCTTCCTCAACTTGCCCACTAGGGCGTCAAAATAGTGTATGCGCCTACGGCCGAGGAAGATAGGACATCCTAGATAGTCAAAAGGTAAGTGTCCACGAGAGAACCCTGTTAGGCCCTGGATACGTCGTATGGTCCCTATGGGGGTAGAAGGGCCTACTATGAAGCTACTCTTCGAGGCATTTACGAGTTGACCTGTAGCTCGCTCATACCTCGAGATAATACTCATGAGCCCTCTAATGGATGTCTCACATCCATTGAGGAAGAGTATCGCATCATCAGCAAAGAGGGAGTGTGAGATGATCGGGCAACCCTTCTTCGAGTAGTATGGTCGGATAAGTCCTTGATTGATCGCTCGGGTGAGGGATCGACTGAGGACTTCTTCAACTAAGATGAAGAGGGTGGGTGATAGTGGATCGCCCTGTCGTAGACCTCTCGTGGCCGTGAAGAATGGTGTGGAGCTACCGTTCACTAATAAAGAGAAGTGATTCTCCCTAACACATGCATCGACTAAGTCAATGAAGTCATCGGTGAACCCAAAGCGTCTAAGAACCTTAATGAGGAAACTCCACTCTATCCTATCAAAGGCCTTCTCCATGTCTAATTTGATGATGATGTTAGAGCCTCGACAATCATGGCCAAGGGACTGTGCTAGTTCATGTACTAGCATGATGTTATCGTGAATGTACCGTCCCTTGACAAATCCGCATTGTTCTGGAGATATAAGTCTATCAAGGAAACTACTCAATCTACGTGTAACGATCTTAGATACAACTTTATAACACACGTTACACAAACTGATAGGTCGAAAGTCTCTAAATGAGGTTGGGGTAGTCACCTTCGGTATAAGTGCAAGGAAGGTGGCCTTCCAACTTCGTGTAAAGAGTTTACGACGAAAGATTTCCTTGATGGCCTAGATGAGATCAGTGCCAACAATATCCCAACATGAAATGTAAAAATCAACTGGGAAACCATCTGGCCCGGGTGCACGATGTCTACTCATAGAAAAAACTACTTCCTTGATCTCTTCTCCCGTGGGTATGGCTGTTATGAGAGAGTTCTCACGGTGAGTGACCAATGACGGGATCGAAGTGAGCATATCATCAGAAATCTCAATCGACTGAGAGGTTAAGAGAGTACGAAAGTACTCAACCCCTGCCTCCTGCATGCGGGAAAGGTTATGATCATATGTCTCTAAAAGAGAGGTATAATCTGAACGTGAGCGATGAGCGACCGAGGCATGAAAGAAACGAGTGTTTCTATCACCCTCTTGTAACCACTGGATGCGTGATTTCTGGAGATAGAATAACTCCTGTCGTCGCACAACCTCATCAAGCTGGTCACTCACTCTACTCCTCCTTTCCCAAGCAGCATCTGAATATCTAGCTTGCAGTAGTCTTTCAACTTCTGCTAACTCTTTTTGCAATGCATCAACTTGGGTATGGACATTCCCGTAGATATGTCGGTTCCACCATTTAAGGTGGAGTTTGAGATTCCTTAACCTATAGCTAAGGTTCTCCATAGGAGAATCTGAGATCTGTCCGTACCAGTGATTCCGTACGAAACTCTGAAAGTTTTCATGTTGGAGCCACATGGTTTGAAATCTGAAGGGGGGTCTGTGGGTGCTCATACTCTGTTTAGGGAGTATGAGGATCGGGGTGTGATCTGACCTATAACGGGGTAATATCGTGACTAATATGGGATGTCGCATCATGGCGATGCTGTTGATGAAACAACGATCGATACGCTCATAAATCAAAGCGTCCCCTCGATTGTTGCTCCACGTCCATGCCTTGCCTGATGTAGGTGGCTCAATAAGAGCTAATCGAAAAATACAATCATTGAACATCTCCATATTACGGGCCCTAGGGATTCGCCCACCTTGACGTTCACTAGTATTACGGACACAGTTGAAGTCACCTGCTAGGTACCAAGGAGACTCAACTAGTGTAGGGTAGTCCCTCACGTATTGAACTAGGTCCGCCCAAAGAGTTTCTCTTTCTTCGGATCTATGTGATGCATAGATGACCGAGAAGGTGAACTCTTGGGTGAGATCTCGAGCCGTCATAGTGATATGCTGGGGTCCCTCGACTAGCAACTCCATAGAGTATGGTCTAGTCCAAAAGATCCAAATATGATTCGTGGGGTTGGAGTGAAAATGATCCATACCTAACCTCCTAAGTAAGGGTTGGATACGATCTGATGATATCATAGGCTCAATGAGGCCTACTATACCTAGTCGATACTGTTTGATAAGGCTAGCGATATAGAATTGGGTTTCGAGGTTGCCTATACCTCGACAATTCCATATGATGCTAGGTATCATGATCTAGTGAGTGGCCCCACGAGTCCTAGATCTCGTGGAGTAAGGTGAGCGTCTAGTGAGTCGTGTGGTCCTAACCTCCGTCTGATATCCCTCCTCTAGGTAGGTAGTCTCAATGTCAGTCTCAGAGCTACCATCCTCATGGGTACTAGTCGTGTGGCCCGTAGTATCATGAGCACTAGATGAGGAGGATGGGTGTGGTGCTTGACGATTCGTTAAGCACTGTCCTCTATCGGGGCTCTCCCTAGAATCAGCGGGTGGTGGATCAAGTATAGGAAACTGATCTGACGGTTGTAATAGGGGAGAGGGGGGGAGGGTATAAGAATCAGAATGGGGGGCTACGTAAGATGTTCTAATTGATTAATTGCTATGCAAGAAGAATTGGAAATCTTTGAAAGACATGATGTATGATAGTTGACTATAAAACATAAACCTATCAGCAAAAAATTTAGAAATAAATGCAATTAACATAGAAGAATTTGGATAATAATATTATTCATTGTTAAAACCTATCAAAATATTCATAGTCAATTTCATCATGTAATTTCTAGAAATTAATAATATAATCATATAAATAAGTTTAATATCATTTTTTCTAGATTAAAGTAATTTAGAATTTTTTCTGTAAAATAAAATAATAACTGATAAAATATTAAGTATTTTATCATGTAATTAATTAGAGTTATCAAAGGTGGATGTGAAGTCGGTGATGTAATGTGCACAATAGAGACTTTTAGATTGGTTAATGTACTTCAACTATGTTTCACGTTTTATCTTTGCTCTATGTTTTATAGTGATGTGGGTGACAAGCACACAATAAAGTAAATTTTTACTTTGTTTCTTTTTATTTGATTTTCATGTTTGCATTCAGGACAAGAACAAGATTTGAGACTAATTTAATTCCACAACTTAGTTTACTCTATGGTCAAATGGTTTGTTTTATTTCAATATTGTGGTCGAATGAAGTTATTTAAAACTCTCTCTCTCTTCTTGCACTTTCCTTCACAGTTGTCATAAGTAGAGTATACATTAAAGAGCATAATTTTGGCATTTAAATTGGTAGCCATCTTTGAGGACTAGCCTAAACCCACTAGACCATATAATCTTAATTTTCATTTTGTCAGTAGCTAAAATATTAAAATTTACATCTCCTTCAATGACTAGAAGATGAATCACATATCAAAAACTAAAGTTTCTATTGACAATGGTTCATAGTGGGTTAATCTTCAACACTTAACGTGCCAAGTGACCAGAGATAGTAGATATAATAATAGGCAAAGTGTCATGATACTGAACTTAAGTTTTCACACATATCGACACTATAAATATAAAGATAATTTTTGATTATCATCTAGTAAAATAGAGATTATCGATTATCTTTAAAATTTTGACAATAGTCAAGAAGATAGCATTCATTCTTCCTCCTTTTACATGATCAACACCTTTGACAATCAACAAGCTTGATCATTTTTTCCACAACTATACTCAAGGGCTCCAACAAGTGGTCAGCTCTTACCTTCTCTCCCTAGACAATAGTGACAATGTGGTCAACCCTCTTTTTGGTGAATCTCTTCAACATGTGGTGCAGTATTTTTGAATGATACCTCTATGATTTTTAGTGTGCCTATAGCATGTATGGACAAAACTAAGCCGCCACACCAATGTCTTTAGTTGCCTATGAGGCAAACTAAATTTGGACAACAATTTCTTTCCTATTTTTAATGTTTATTTTATATGTTTTTGTCATTTATTTATATGTTACCACAAGCTATTTATATTTCATACATGTTCTAATTGAAATAAGTAGAACATATTCAAATCCTGATGAATAATCTTTGTTCATTCTTTGAATCTTCTAAAACTCATCTAAGATCAAGTTAAGATTGTGTCTAACTTATTTTTTATTTTTTTTATAATAAAATCTTGAAATATTTGTGTTCTTAATATTTCAAGAATAATAATTATTTTTCTTATTTAAAACATAAAATTAGTGAGATTAGAAATTGATTAATGAGTGTTAAAGCATTAAAATAAGGTAGAGGCATTCACGACTGACCTCATGCTATATGTGTGAATTCTTGAACACACATTCATATTATAAACATGGTAAACTCAAGTTACACATAAAATTAAATCACTATAAAAAGAGTTAACTATTATTTCTCTCTCCTAATAATTCATCCACTTTTCTTTCTCCATCTCTCATGAGATTTCTCTCTCTTGATCTCTCCCTCTCTTTCTCTCTCTCATGATCAATCTCCTTCTCTCTCTCTCTCTCTCTATCTCTTTTCATCCTTCCCTTCTTTGCCTTTTCATTTTCTTTTCTCTCACTTCTATTTTATTCTTTATGCTAAATAGTGCTAAAATATTAAAAGCATTCCATATATAAATTAAATTAATTTTTCATGATGAATTAATTGTTCTTATATTTTACTTGAGACTTATAGCTATACTAATATCTTATTAAGTTTTAATTATAAATATTATTAGATAATAGGTATTTAAACACAATGATAAGTGCACATCACTATGTGACAATTACTAAAGATGATTTCTTGACCCAACTCATTGATTTATAGACTTTGCAAGAAGATCTTAAAATCGTTCACATCGTCTTTGTCCAAAGAGAACTTTAGACATTTTAGACATCATACAACAATACTCTTGAACATAAAATTTTGGTGATCATTGTCACAAAATTTAAATCCTACCTTTCCTACTTTAAACTTAATTTTTATTTAATTTAGTGATAAATTTTGTAATTTTAAATTTTATAAACCTTCTTCATGTAATTATGATTTTTCTAACTTTATATATTTTAATTTAATTAATTAAATCTTATGTAATCGCTTATGAAAGAATTACTTAATTGAACTCTATTTTCACCCTATTCTTGTTCGTCTAAGTGTTTACATCATCTTGATGTCCACACCTTAATTTTAATTTTTTAAAATTTTGAATATATTTCATCTTCCTCATATAGTCTAAAAAGTATAAAACTTGTATTCTTTGAAAAAAATTCTTAAATATTGTCATATATTATTTTACATCCCTATGATTGACTTCGAAATATTTTATTATTTTTTAAACCTTTTAACTAATTATAACTGATTTATTTGTTCTAAAAAAATATAAAATCTAAAATCTAAAATCTAAAAATTAATATTTTCTAGTTTTATAATTTTTAAATTTGTGATTTATATTCAATAATTAAGTCACATCAGTTAGTCATTCTTTCTTTAAGTGGCTAGTTTAAGTTGTCATGCCATCTCCTTCATTCAACCATTTTAACTCGTCATGCTACTTCTTTTCTCATAATTTCTTGTATTTTATTTTTTTCTTAATTAAGAAGATGTAATACAGAAATCTCACAAAATATAAAACATCCACATCATTAATAACAATTAGATTTAAGTTCACATTATCTTAAACACCCAAATATTATCTAAATAAATTTCTAAAAGATAAATACTTTGTTCACTTCTTATATGTTCAAGACAAATTTCCTAACCAATAACTCATGTAAAAAAATTTATCATGTATTAAATTTATAAAACATATTTTAAGCATAATTCGTGCCTCTTACATGAAAATTAATCAAATAATAATAACGTCATCCTATATTGAAATTAAGATATTATTCTTAACAAATATAATCAAAGTATATGCATATAATCCACATCTTACAATATAAATAGAGTTATCACACATGCCAACTTAGTTCATTGCTAGTTCCCTAACAATGAATTAATTTAATGCATAATTTAGATCTACTTCTCCAAATCCTCATATAATTACGTCAATGAAGAAAGGTTAGAATGACGAACTGATAATTTTCAAGATTAGAGGCAATAGTAGGCACAAGAGGAACAAAAGTACCTCCTTATATTAATAGAACACACTTCATTTGGTGACCTAGACAAACACTCTTACTAAAGTAAATATATTAGTATACCAGTTTGACCCAGCAAGAATGCCTAACATCAACCTCCCACTTGAATCTTGTAGTTAGTTATGAGTTCTGCCAATCCTTACTTTCTCTAATTAATATAGGTGTAAAAATGTGGTAGAGATGTGTACTTAACTTTTTATTAAGACTGAATGAGTTTTGAAACATTGATGGAATATGGTTCAAAAAATGTTAATTAGAAAACATGCAGGTTTTATGCAAGATATATATATATATCACGTTCTCTCATAGTCTCACCCCTAAACTTGAATATAGCATTGACCCTAATGCAAAGAAATCGAAGGATAGCAATAAAACATGTTCAAAATTTAAATTGCAATGGTTAAGACAACAAGGAGTTAAATTCAGTGCGACCTCCCACTTACCTCATTGCTATCATTGAGGACATGATACACACGAATAGAATTATATATCATGCATATACATTGCAATGTGATATATTTATAACTTCAGAATGGAAAGAATAAAAAAATTAGGAGAATAACACCTGATGTACTTATTTTCTTCATCATTCATAATGATTTATAATGAGGCTCTATCAAACCTTTTTTGTCTATGATCTCCAACTCAGTGGTTTACATAACTAAAAAGAAACATACACCTAAAGAAAATAGATAAAAATAATAATAAAAATTAAAGAAAGGATATGGTTGGGTTGCCTCTCAACAAATGCTTGATTTTATGTCTCTAGATAGATATAAAATAGTTTCCTACCTTAGTAAAGGCTCTATAAGTTTTATCCTCTACCCTCCAAGAGATTCATTTTCTATATATGGTTTTACCATTGACCATTTACTACAAAATCTTTACTATGTGAGGGAATTTCAAGAAGAACACCACCATTGTCAAATACCTTTATCACAAAATAGGGACCAGTCCATTTGGATTTTAATTTTCCAAAAAAAAGCTTAAGTCTTGAATCAAATAACCATACCTTTTGCTAGGGATAAAAGTTTTTCCTTAAAATACAATGATCATGGAAATATTTGGTTTTAGCCTTGTATATGTTGTTGCTCTTTCTAATTTCTTCAAGTTATTCAACATGTAATAAATGCTTTTTCCCTACTTGAAATAAATCAAAATTGACTTGTTTAATTGACCATAAGGTTCGGTGTTCTAACTCTACTAAAAGATGGCATGCTTTCCAGTGTACCAGCCTAAAAGGCAAAGTACCTATGTGTTTTAAATGCTGTCCTATAAGCCCAAAGTGCTTCATCAAGCCAAGATGATCAATCTTTTCTATCCAGTCTAACCACCTTCCTTAAAATTCTTTGAATCTCTCAATTCACCACCTCCACTTGCCCATTAGTTTGAGGATGGTAAAGGGATGCAATATGATGAGTAACATCATATTATTTTCATAAGTTCTCTAAAGTGATGATGTATAGTTAAACAAAAACTAATGATACATTTCTAAATGAAATGAGGATTTGGCTTTCAAACCTTATTCAAACTACCTCAAAAAAGGTATAATTTTTGAGTAGATACTTTGAATCATAATTTCAATTGATACATAATACTTATGTGAAATTACAATTTTGGTGATACATAATATTTTTAAAAAATTATTAAATATTGATCAATATTTGGAAAAACTTGCATTTTAGGGTGAACAATACAAATTTAGTTAATTAATTCATATCAAAATCATTCAAAAGCCAAGATCTAACATCATGAATACATACTAGACTGAGTAAAACTTCATACTCCTATTTTTTTCAAGAAATCTCATTGACTTGATTGTGTTATTTTTTACTTTATCAATATAATTGATTATGTACTTATTGATGATTTTCACACTAACGTACAAAATAATAATTCCACAAAATAAAATATGCCAAATTTATAAGTTTGACATAATGTGTCATGTGTTCATTCCTTGAGTCCTTGGATATTTAATATTATATTTGAATTATTCATGAATTTATATTCAATTAAACTCACATATATGTATGGCAATAAAAAGTATAGTTTGGTCTTTTAACTAAACCTGTAAGTATTTATCATATTAAAAAAATTAAATTTAATGCTCCATCAAGCCCCCTTTCAAAATATTATATTTTGAACTTTTTGATGATATAAAGAGAACTAAATGGTCAATATAAATAAAGGAATATTAGTTAGTACTATATGGCTTAATGTTTGATACTCTCAGGCAGCTTTAAAGCATTCATCTTACATTATTTCCTCATCAAATGCTTCTATGTTGCTTGTTCCAATATATAACATGATTAATTTATGTAGAAACTAGAAGATTTTAATGAGATAACATTTCTATGTTGGTTTGGAATTCCCTCTCACTTTTTATTATCTAATACTATTATAAACCTAACTTATAAGGAAATGATTGATTTTAGTGGCTAATCCATTGAACAGTACAAGATTGTTAAGCTATGAATAGTTAATGACAATATGTGATTTGGCTCATTAACAAAATGATATATATCAGTGCCACATGGTTAATCTGCCCATTCCTATCAGCAAGAAAACTAGAGTTACCTATTTTGTTGGATTTACTAGATGCAAAACAAACAATGGATGGGATATTGAGATGGTTCAGTCTTTTTTTAGTACAATCCATAAAATCAAAATTCTCATGTGAAGATAACAAAACAAAGATTTTGTATTTCCCTGAAATTTCTTACATTTAATTTAAACGGACAGTAGTAGGAGATATCGGGGAAAACAAAAAAGACAATAGTCATTATCTAGGCTAATGGATGAAATGACGTCTTCTAAAATTGTTTAACTTATCCCAAAATAAAGTTTAAAAAAAATATAGCAGAATAAATCAAGCTCGAAATTATAAAATGCACAAGATCAGGTGTGCCGATTCCAGTTACAAAATTCATCAAGAATATCACAAATCGAAGTTCCTCATTTTTCTCCCAACAGATCATAAGTCTTGTTAGGACTCCAAAAGTAATGAAGATTTATTTGCGAATGATGAAAATTATTTCATCTATTGTCTGAGATCTTTCATATCTATGTTTATTTTACTGTATTTACTAAATGTTGATTGATTAATATATAATTTAAACCAATATAGTCAACATCATAGACTCCTACAGGTGGGTTATAGTCTAATTATTTTTGGATTATCAAGAGGTAAAAGCTTTCATTTTTCTAAGATACCGAATGTGTTCTTAACTTCAACACGAATTAATCAAAGTTTCAAACAATCAATATTTTAATTGATAAATGCTTAGTGACAAGGTGCAGAGTGGAGACAATCTTTAGACCATGGCGAGCGACTTGCACACCAGTCTCTTGCTCGTTGTGTAATAAGTTGAGTAGAAGGCCTCTCCGGCCAATCGAGAAAATCCCCATCCGGAATATAACGGGAAAATTACCTGGGCGACCTGAAGATATTACTTCAGACAGTGACACAGAGATAAACAGCTTCAATGGGTAGGTGAACCGTCCCTATGATCCACTGTATATTGGCTCACCCCTCCAGCTTTGCCAGTCACTTGTCTCCGCCGGCCCTGGAAACGCCAAAATGGGACGTCCATCCCCACAACACTTGCACGTGCAATCCCTACTTCCCTTTCCTCACCATTTCAGTGAATCAACGTTTCGACCGCCTTATTTCTTTCCTTCTCGGAATAACCAGAGGCATCACCCAACCCCCCCAACTCCCTCCCCCCTTAAAAAAAAAGGAAATGTTCCCTCTCGGAACACATTCTTCTCCTTTGCTTACTCGCTTCGAATCCTTCCTGTAATTAATACCAACCAATTCTCTCCCTCCCTCTCTCTCTCTCTCTCTCTCTCTCTCTCTCTCTCTCTCTCTCTCTCTCTCTCTCTACCTACTAAGAACAGTAATAAATACCATGACCCCCACCTAGCAATAACACCAGATTGTTGATCGTCTCCCTCTCAACATCACCATCATGCAGAAGAGCTCTCCTCCTCTCCACAGCGCGCCAAATAACAAGAGGTTCCTTCCACCACCATACCCCTCTCTTTCCCTCTCCTCGGCCGCAGAGGAAGACGATGGAGGCGATGATCACCACTTCCGGCTCACTCTCGGCCCACCCGGAGCACCCTCCTCTCCTCAAGGCAGAGCTTCCGAGCGCCATCAACGACGCCTCCAACTGGAACCCGAAAATGAGCATCCCATCGACGATGCAGCGATCACCCTCCGTATAGGCCCCTCAAACAAGAGCGGTGCAACAGCAGGCAGCAGCTCTGGCGGCTGCAGCGATGATACTCAGATGCAGTACTGGATCCCCTCTCAGGCTCAGATCCTCGTCGGCCCAACCCAGTTTTCCTGTCCCGTTTGCAACAAGACCTTCAATCGCTACAATAACATGCAGGTGGAGACCCTCTTCCCTGAGAGTTTTTCTTGCACCCTGGCTGTATTTCCTCTCACTTTCGCTTGTGATGGTTACCAGTAACGTTACCTCGAATGTGATACGCTAAACCCGATCTAAATTATATAAGTTTAATGAATATGTTTATTGGATTGGAGTTAATTTTATCTCTCAAAAGGGTATGCTTGAATAATTCCGCATCAAATAATTAAAACTATTGGTATAGGATTATGAACTGGAAAATTTCTTATCGATTATCTGCGAGTGGAAGGACCCAGTTATTTGTGAGTTCTAATATCTTGATTTTGTTTTGCGGGCGTGAAGATGCATATGTGGGGACACGGATCGCAGTACAGAAAAGGGCCAGAGTCGCTGCGGACGACGACAAGGCAGGTGCTGCCGTCGATGATGCGGCTACCGTGCTACTGCTGCGCGCCGGGGTGCAGGAACAACATTGAGCACCCGCGAGCGCGGCCGCTCAAAGACTTCCGCACGCTGCAGACACACTACAAGCGGAAGCACGGCTCGCGGCCATTTGCGTGCCGGCGTTGCAGCAAGACCTTCGCGGTGCGAGGAGACTGGCGCACCCATGAGAAGAACTGCGGCCGCCTCTGGTTCTGCATATGCGGTTCCGATTTCAAGCACAAGAGATCGCTCAAGGACCACGTTCGCTCCTTCGGCAGTGACCACGCGCCTCATCTTATCACGGGCTCTCACTCTAGTGGCAGCGGCGGAGGAGGCGATGGCCGTCACTATGAAGACGATGGCGATGAAGACGATGGAGAATTGGAGGACGAAGAGGGGTGTAGCAACAACGACCAAGGACACGGTGAGTAGGGGCAGATTGTTGTCAGAGGAAGCAACTGGCCGTGATCCTGTGAGAGTTAATGTACCGGACACTTGTGAAAGAAAAGACTATCAGTTCGAAGAATGAATACGATATCTGAGACAGTCAAATAGAAAGAGAGAGAGAGAGAGAAACTTAGACATTAAGATACAGATAGAAAGCCAGTGAGTGACGGAGAGAAAGAAAGAGAGAGAGAAAGAGAGAGAGAAAGAGAGAGAGAGAGAGAGAGAGAGTCCTACTGCTGGGCATGAGAATCTCAGATAAGTCACTATTGTTACTGCAAGTTGATCTTAGCTGTAGACCTACTTTATATGTTTCTCCTCTAAGTTTACTCTCTCCCCGCTCTTTTGTTCGTTCTCCGTAACTCCCAATCCAGCCCTTGCTGGCTCTCTTTCACATGCTGATGAGTTAAGACGGCAAAAAGGAAATAACGTTCTCGCGCGTAACGTCTTTAACCATACCACAGTAGGCAAGCTTTAGCTTCACGACTTTTACGAAACGTCAATCATCTGTCACACTCGTAATCCATGTGGCATTATGTATAACCATAAGATTATCTTCCCTGAAATATTCATGCCTCACGGGTCAGCGAAAGAGGTGCTCATGACCACAGCTACATGTTTATAGCTATAAATATATGGATACATCGGGAGAGAGAGAGAGAGGAAAGAGGATGAAACAAGGGGATTCTCATTGCTAGAATATGCACTGTTAGTCATACGTTCCTTCATCTTTAAGAACAGGCTGTGCTCATACTTCTTACATGTGCAGTGTTTCTTAAAATGCTGGTGAGTCGAGGAGTCATGTGAAATTGAAGTTTACGAGGAGAAAGGGAGGGAGAAAGCGAGAGAGGGGGAGAGCGCGAAGGAGGGATTGGGTGTTGGAGGGAGAAGAACCGATATCCAATGGCTGTGTAATTGAAGGCAAAGTCTGAGACGAGCGTACTCCTCTCTGTCATGGCCTGCAAGAACCGAGCTATTAACGTACTCTTCTCTCCTCTCTCACTATCAGTCTCCACTCTTTTATTCACTACCCCCCTCTCTGTTTCTTTCTACCTCTGTATTGTTTCTCTGCTGCGTCCATCCAGCATACACCGGTCAGAGCTTTGCCAGTACTTAGCGAGGACCACTGACGACCGCCTCTGTCTTCTAGGGTTTCACCCAAAGGGGAGGGACAGAGTCCCCCGCCACCTCATTTCCTTTTAGGAGTATCCGACAAGCACAGACCACGAAAAGAGGAGAGCTTTCCTTTTACCTTCGTCCTCCCGCCTTCACCTGCAAGGGAAATGGTGATTAATAATAGGTACCCCTCTCTGAGAGTTGGCCTTTCATGCACCTTCATGGGAGAAGATCACGAAGCTGGCAGACTCGCACGAAGTAGTCTTCTCTACGTAATGGAGCTCTGGACCAGGTATTCTGTCTCCAGCGGGAAGGAGATATACAATAGAAACACGAGACATCAACCCGGAAGGTTGTCTATGAGAGATGGATCTTCTCTCCGATTGGTTTCTCATTTGGGAGGAAGAGGACAGGAGAATTGAAAGGAATGCGCCAACGAGTGAACAAATTTTTCGGTTGTTTGGATTACGCTAAAATGTGAAGTTCGCTCACACTTGTTCAATAAAGATGTCGGTAGAATCTCTGTCAGTCTATCATCAAACTGCATTAATGCGGGCAAAGGTTTTTGATATGTATTCATGAAAAACGATATCCCAAAGAAAACATGGATCATGTCGAGATAATGTCATGTCATCAATGTATACAAAATGAAGATGTTATCTCATTTTATTTATGACGACTTATCTGTGCGATTATAACTCGACAACATTATCTCCTTTATAAAATGAAGATATTGTCTCATTTCATTTATGACAACTAATCTGTGATATTATAACTTGACGAGTGGTTGGATACCAGAACTTTCATCTGCAATGGCAAACCAATATCTGAATTTACAAATGGAGCATTTTTCAGATTTTTGAAAGTTGGCTTTGAGTGGGTTATGGTAAATCTCTTTTACCGGATTAAGCTTGGGAACGTCAAAAATGAATAAAGCAGGTCTTTTCATCACATAAATGTTCATCTTCAGTGCCTACAGAGTTTTTATTTCTCGAATAAAGTCTTGTCATTCTTGTTCAACAATGTTCGTGACTCTTATTAGATATATTTAGAATCTTTCATCCACGTAAAAAAATAGAACCTATCTTGGTTGCGTTTATACGAAATAAATGAAATCAAAAGTAAGATATCCTATGTTGTGCCTTACCATTCCTATTTGGACACTTCATATATTTGATTTTACTATATTCATGATTTTCCAACTGGATTCTTATATGAAAATCGGAGCCCACCTTCTCATTAGTTATTTAATGTTAGTTATCCTACACAAGCATCATGATAGACAAGTTTTATCTCTTCTATAATTTGAAATCTATTTGAACTCAAAAGTCTACATCTCCTGAAATATAGGAACATGAATAATCTATGTTCAATATTTATTTTTTTAATGAAACTCCCTATAATATATAGCTTGATGTTTGTTTATCAAAAAAATATCTGTGCTAAAATAAGATAGATTTCCTAGGTTAAAGGATCATTAATCTTAAAAAATAATTGACCCATCTCATTTTATTATGCATCAATTTAATAAATTCATATTTAAAAAGTGATTGCTTTCAACTTTTTGAGCACAAAGTGTCATTATCTTTTCTCGAACTTGAGATAGAGATTTATATTCTCATCTAGGTTTACATGAGCTGTTACATGAGCTGTCATTACCTATGTTTGTATCTAATTAACAGCATATTACTAACACTTAAACATAATTTTGCATTTATATTTGTAGTACTCATGATTAGTCAATAACCAATAGATGTCTTGAATAAATTATCAAAAAAAAATCCATTTAATGTTATAAATCCAATGTGTTTCAACTTTGGGCTTCCTAAAGAGAAAAATAACACAGAATAAGAGAGAAAAGAGACAAAAAATCCATTTCATTACAAGGAGTACAACAAAAAAACATGTGAACTTTTTGATCTTTTAGATCTAATCACCACCATCATGCTAGAAAACCAGCTCCTATTTAAAGGAGTGAACAATATGCACACTAAACCCGGGAGAATTTGTTTGTGTGATCATTTTCCAAAGGTATGTGCAGCATTTTGTACCATGAATATGGCATTCCTCATTTTCTTTTCATATACTGCTAGGTATATTTTTAATACTGTTAGTAGTGTAAGATACTTTGGTGTGATCATCATAAAGGTATCGAGCTCTTTTAGCATGATTGTCAATTTCTCTTTTGAGAGTCCCCAACAATTGGCCTTTCATCTTAATTTATCCACCCCCTGGCATGAGTTTCAATTGACTTCAGTGCCATATTACTTCTCTTCATTGCTGATGTAAAAGATCTTTTTACAGAACATCTTGAACTCCCACATTGGCGGCTACCCACCCTACCTTCTCGTGCAGGGTACCGAACCTCCATTTCCAGTGGTACCAAACCTGCGCGACCCAAAAGAGACGAGAACTTAAATTTGACAATTAATATAGTACGTAAAGGATGAAACAATAGGCCAGATGACCGGCCTCTTTCAAAACCCAGAACTGTAGAAACCTACCATATGTCACTTTGTGTCCTCCAAATGCAATTCTAGCGTTGTTCTAATACTAACTAGATATGTCCTGTTATTCATCGATAAATTGATAAAATGTAAGATGATGCGAGGATGACTAAGAAGAAGAAGAGTAAGAGGGGAAGAAGAGGATAATGCATGAAAAATTGTTATCAAAAGGAACAAGCGTCTGATGTAATCACGAGGACGACGATGCCGATCCTTGATGTTTGACGAAATATAGCGTCCCTGCAAGCCCAAATGCTTTGGCGATCAAATCAATAGAGAGTGGACGATGAGGATTTGGAGAGGATAGCTCAAAGGGACATTTTTTCTTGGTAAGAGCACGGAGTGTCGCAGAAAGGGTTGGGTAATCGCTTAATTGGATATCCTTTTTATATCATGGAGAGTTACTTTTGTCATGTTTTAAGTATTACGGGTTAAGATTATCTACAGAATATCTACAGAACGTCTACATCACTCAATGATGGCATCCTTATCCACATGCCTCTTCTGCAGTAGAGAATATTCTAAGTCAGTTAAAAGGTGGAAAAAATGTCCTCCCACGTCACGTTTAGTCAAGAACCCCGGCAAGAAACAGACCTTGCGATTCTTAATTCCAATGGCGTTGTAGCCATTAGTGACCTTTCCAGATCAAATGCTGCAAAACAAAGACATTAATGCACCTCTGTTAGAATGAAACCCAGCAATCAAAGACTATCTTTTATCTTTAAGTTTTCTGAAAAGGGTCGAGCTTTAATGTTCGACTTCAACCATTAACTCAGTTTCCGTAACGGAAGGAGAGAAGGGGGGGAGTAGGTCCCCGTGTATTGTAGGGAAGGATTCGAGGGAGGATGATGAGCCTGGATGGTAGGCAACGGTCGAGCCCCATAGAAAGCCTCACAAAGACAAACAGTTCTGATGCAGAATAGAATAGATTGGAAAGGGGAAGTTGAAAAGAGGAGAAAGGAGCCAAATCCCAGAAAGACGGGGACCCAAAAGAACGTGGACTTCGAGCTCTTGTCTCCGCCGGAGGGAGGAGAAGACGACCATGATCAGAGAGCAGAGTGGAATGGAGAGCCCGACCGACCTTGACTCCTGCAACCACCGCACGCCACGGTATTCTGCGGCCGGGTCATTCTTATCCCAACCGACTTGGGACCCACGCGGGGGAGCCCCCTGTTCATGCTGCCAACAGCTGTCTCGCTCGCCCTTCGACTTTCCATAGCCCACGCCGGAAGCCGCCAAGGCTCTTTTTATTGTCTAGCGACTGTCTCTCTGTTAATGACTCTCTCTCGCTCTCCCTTCGCCCTGTCTCTCTCTCTCTCTCTCTCCCCTCCCCTCTGACTATCTTCGTCATGCAGCCTCTGGCATGCTTCGAAGCCTTGACCTTGAATGTCTTTTCCTCTCTCCCGAGGGAAATAGGTACTTCGGGGCTAGAGCTTCATTTTCTTTGTGCCTAGAGCCTGGCAGCGGTATCTTGTACGTCCGTTCCCTCCGATTGTGTTCAGCTTTAAGAAAGAAGGTCTGGTGTAGACAAGGAAACAGATTTTGCTCTGAATTTTTCAAAACCATACAAATTCGAGGTTATATTTCCGCGGTCTCTGTCTTTGAATCTCCTTTTGACAAACTACCCGTACGTTGCACATTTATCGGTTCCCGGTTTCTCTCTCTCTACCTCCCTCTCTATGTGTCTCAGGTAGGCTTCGAAAGCCGCGTGCTTGTAACTTGGATACCGCTATCCCAGTTGGAAACCGGATAATGCTGCCATATTACAGATATGTCAAGATGAGATGGGGTAAACCATTTTTGTTTACCTGTTATTGGGGGAAAATCCAAACCCCAGGCTGCTAAAAATATGCCATAATCCCAGAACGCCCCAACCCATCGCCATGAACGTTTTTTCTTCCTCCAACATGATCATCATCTTGCCCAGAATGTCCCTGCTGTGCCCTTAATGTTCTAACTTCATCTTAGGATTTGTGGAAGAAATGAGCTCACTAATTAGAAGAGTAAATGATCCGATGCTCATGAGGGATTCCCCATAACCATTGGGAGAAATGCAACCTCGGTCGAGAGCCATCTCACAGAATCTCGTACTCTTTTAGTTCGACTGCTTGCAACAGTGGAGGGAGGTATCTATGAGGAATGAAACCCCTTCAAATAAGGTGATCTCTTGAATTGGGTCATGGATTTGGTTCTTTCAAGAATGCGGGCTTATCTGCGCTAGCCACGAAGCCATGACCCGAGTCCTGAATCTCGTTGTGAGATGAGCCATGGTAAAAAAGTAGAGTACGAAGAAGCATTTGACTTGTTTACTCTGACCATTCACCTGCTTTGCATTGATGCACCTAGGAATCGGTTTCACTTGTAATAATTCAATTATTAATTAAGTTGAATACAGATCCAAAACCCAGCTATCCTACTTCGCAAGAAAATCAGCCCCCCATTAAATACCAAGGCAAACCCTTGGATACCCGACGAACATGCCGACTTGTTTCTCGATTGGTTTGCCAGTGAATAATCACAATTCTTATGCGCTGTGACTTTTCTAAATTATTCTGGTAAACACCCTCCTATATTCTCTTGCATGCATAGATGCGCTGTCTGGGTTCAACCAGGCCTAGCTGGTGCGCGAGAAGCAGCTCCATAGGGTATATTTTGGCCCTCTTTGCCCAAAACCACCTGGTCGATTCCCGGACCCAAATAGAGACGTTGCTCAAACGGCTCCACCAAGTTTACACACTGGTAAAACCTCAAACGAAGGGTGGTGGCAGGCTGCCTCTGCTCCGCTGCCAGCAGCATTAGGAGTCGGCATGTAGTTTGGTGATAGGATTTTGGCCCAAGAGCTTGTCAGGAAGTGTTTTCCGGGCTTCAAGGCTTACCTAGCCCATTGACGTCCCCCACGAAAGCAGGAGCGCCCCGCGCAGCCTGGCCTAGGAGAGAGGACAGTACGGTTCATGATGTACGAGCTTTGACCCCTTCACTTATCAGCACAAGATATTCACCAATCATATATTTAAGCTAACACCAGAGAGTTCGTTCCAAAACTGAAGAGTGTGGGTCTTCCCCTGAGCCCTTGTAGGCTAGAAAGCAATGGTGGGAGTAGCAAAGCAGTCCTGTAACATGCACCGAGTTTAGACAACTTCGGCCTCCATCTCTCGCTACACTCCTCCCCAGGAGGGATCGTCAATGCAGCAGCAAAGTCCGGTAGGAGTGAGGGTGGTATCATATCATTTACATTGGGAGCAAAAAAATTAAAATTTACTTACACCAATGAGGACGAACATTTTTGTGATGCCGTCCACATGATATTTGCAGGACCAGAGGGAAACTGAGCAGATAGGTTATTGGACGGAAGAAACGGAGTACCACTGTAGGGAGAAAGCCATTAACTTGGTGGAGTGTTGGAGACTAGACGAACTTCATAGGTATCCTCATCGCCTTTCCCTGCACCAGAAGTATCAAGCCCGCTGAATCCAAGTGGAACAATGTGATGGAACACAGCATATAAATCCGACAATTTGATTACAGTGACTCACCAACTTGGGCAGTCACTCCCGGGCCAAAGAACGATGTAAATTTTGCCTGAAATTCCATGTACACAAAATTTAGAAGGTTACCCAGCCGACTAGCAACCCAAGGTAGCTGAAATTGCATCATGCAGAGGCATTGGGTAAAGGAGGGCTTGGGTAGCAAGAACATATGAGATACTCCAAGCCTCATCATGTTCTGGAGTGCCTGGCTCACTAAAATGCCTAGAGTTCAGGATAGTCTCATATTGATTTTTATGGAAATAACCCTGTGGTTGCCAAAGTCATGGGTTTACTTTATTAATTGGCAACTAGTTTCAAGTTGGATAACCTAATGAGTGTAGCATAATATCAGAACCACTGACTGCCCTTGGGTACCTAATGAAATTGCTATATTAAGAATAATCCCATAGTTATTATTATAGAAATAAACCTTTAATTACGAACAAGGGTCCACCTGATTCATTGCCGATTAGTTCTGAGTAAGATGACCCAACAATTCTAACACTCGAGAACTCAACAAGTAGGTGGTCATCACATTATGAGGAAGGCACGAAAGTTTTAGCTTGTCTTAGAGATACGATCACAACAACTCCAATCACTGCCTATATGTTCTTACCTTGATCTTAGAGACCTGGAAAAACTAAGATTTGGCCTTTCAGCGTTAGCTAAATTTGGGTGATACATTTATATAGCATTATTGAAATTAATCTCAAAATAGATTTAAACAGGAGGATTTATAAATAAAAGGGTGCGGGTGCATCTACCTGTCTCTGCTCGAAATCAGACAACTGCAAGGCCTTCGCTTCAAATACAAGAACAAGAGAGTACTTTCCATCTTCAATAACCTTCAAGGAAAATATAAAAAAACTAATCAAAATCGGCATTCAATGAGTAGAGGAAAATAACAGAAATCACGGGCAACAAGTTTATAACCGATTCATAATTGATGGAAAAAATTCTTTCTCTTCAAGTATAAATAGCTAAACATGTAAACGAGAAACGCCATAACAGTGTGGTCCCATAACATAGAGATAGATAGCTAAAGAATGTAATGGTGCTCCACGTGCACTATGGATGTAGAAAAGCAGCCTTCCATGAACATAAAACAACCAGTTTACAGTCAACAAAGAAATTTCCCAATGATAATTTTTATATCAGAGATCATAAGCTACTCAGCCTCCTGACTGAATAATCAACGAGGAAGGATCCCAAGGAACACAAAATTTAAAAGCTAACTAAAAAAAGAATTCTATCATCCCTCTCTTCAATTATATCCCAGATGATATGGTGAGGAAGCTTTATCACAGGATTCGTACTGGCATTTACATATGAAATAATTGGTCATATTGGCATTGTGTGCTGACTAGATCGCTGATGCTCTCAACTCGAAAATTAAAACGTTATTACAGAAAGCCTAGATGCCAAATGGAATCGACCAATTGTCGGATGATAATCATGAACATAGTAAGTGGTAAAGGCTTGCTAACTGCGTAACAGTCCCCATAATCATTAATTGACTAATAATTATACCGTAAGCATGCAATGCTCACAAGCCCTACGCTGAAATGATATATTGGCGCATTAGCCACCTAGTCTTGAAGTGTTTAGCAGAAAACATCCATAATTCAACCAGGTAGTTACAATATCACTTACCAGTTACAGTTCACCAATCTGACTCAAGTAAATAAAATATTAGCATTAAACATTTTAAACACGATAGTATATATAAATCATAACCATGTCAAAAATATTACAGTACGAAATAACATACACAACAATGTATCATAAGAACATCTTCATATGATAAAAATTCATCTGTACATGATGAGAGAAAAGCAAATAATGAAGAAATTTCCGAACTACGAATTAACTCTTTATATAGTCCCTCCTATCGATTAAGCAGGGGAAAAAGGTGGTCACGGCATAAACAATATAATTTATTAAAGACTCGAATTTGGTTCATTCGTTTGAAAATTTTCAGATTGGAAATTTTATTCATGTCAATTGAATACTAAGATTATCACCTGAAAACAGATCATTTTACGAACTATATATGGTCCAAACCATCCAGTTCGGTATTCAAAGAAAACCTTTTGATTAATAATTGTCTGACATCAATCAATGATTACACACATGTCACTTTCCATTATCTAGCATATTTTGAATTTTGAAGATACTTCTTCAAAAAATTAAACATTAATAACAGTGCAACACAATCAACACAACCAACCAGTCCAAGCCAATTGCTATCAAGGACCTGGATCTTATTCCACATCATTATTGTCACGTATCCAGAATCCCTAATTTCATATCTTTCTCAAGCCTCATCAAAAATAAATAAATAAGTTTCCTTTCCCTTCTAGATTCCTTAGAAAAATGGCGATCATAGAGCAACATATTTATCAATATTTTTCTTCTATTTCCGCCACATCAAATGATATTTATGGAACATACCCTTGATAGCATTTTGAGAATGCAATTCAAACATAAACATGGCATGACTGCAATTCACGAAATGACTCTAGTAGAGTCATTTGAAGCAGATTCTATTTTCATCTTTCCAAATTTTCACCTTAGCATTTTTCTTTCAACAACCCATCTCTCGGCAATGTGACTCTTCCCTAGTAACTTAACCTTCTGATCTATATTCTAGCACTGACCTAATCGTCATTTTTTTACAGCCTAATCTATCCAAGCAATTGCAATCATGTAACTACGTCATCATAATTCTTCCAGTGTGAATCATCATTTACACTGTCAACTGCAGGATTGGCGTAAGGAATCAGGTTGCTGTCAGACAGGACATCCAGTTGTAAAATGTTTTTGATATTTCATTCACATGAAGTTAACAATTAGGAAAGAAGGCGTATCTAATTTCCAGTATCTCAAAAGGTTATGGAACATTGAAAAAGCCCATAAACTCAAAGGAGTCTTAATCTCTAATCAGGCATGGAAATCAAGAGTCATATATCTTCATAAAAAGATACTCTGATATCTAAGATATCATGTAGATTTGATTAAAGGAAATAAAATCACGATTTCTAGTTACCAAAGTTCAAACCTTGAATAGTTATGATAAGCATTGCGAGGTTTATAAATAAATACACGAAATTCCTTCATAAACCAGTTTCCATTTTACATTATTTGAAAGGTAAAACTATTCAGACACATAAACTTCAGTATCTGTTCTTTCACTCGAACACCGCAACAGTAAGATAACTAATGTAATTCCACGTTTTAGTGGATAAGCTTAGCAACTAGGAAGAAATCGAAACATAACCACCAAACTTTGAGCTTCTGAATCTTCATTGGAATGTAACAGTGACATGATTAGCTCATTACCATTTGACAGAAGATAGAATCAACAACAAATAAGATTTTAAAATACTCGGATCAACGAAACAAGTTAACAAATAGAAGATTTACTTCTTCACGAATCAATTTGAGTGTAGGTGCACTTCGCCGCGGAATTCCACCCCCCTGGAAATCCAGTGAAGAAAATGTCAATGACAATAGGGGGAAGAGGGGGCAATTTTTCAAGTTATTCCAAAACACGGTTTCTAGAAACCAAGCTATCATCACAAGAGCATTAACAATTACATGAGCACAACTACAAGCTACACCAAAAGTAAGAAAAAAACTAATTCATTTGTCAATATCTGACATGAGCTGGGGAAGATGGACGTCCGAGGATCAAATCTGTCTAGAGACAAGGCTATTGAAAATTGGCTTGTAAGCTTTGAAGTGTCTAATTTAAATATGTTCTCCAAGAAATTAAGATTCAATTACGATGAGTCACTTGAGAGGTGTGCTTGTTTTCTTACTATGGCACCTTTTACTACTGGAATTTTCAGGTGATAAAAATATGAACTTACCATGATAAACGTCGTTTCTGAATCCCACTTAGGTAACTTATTTTCCTGACAATAACATGATAAACATAAGAAAAAATCAACCCCATTTTGGGGAACACATCACTGAGACATCCCGCCTTTCTGAGGATATATGCAAATAGCCTCCGTTGCATAATTAACTCTATGAAACCCTTATGAAGGAAATCCCTTTTGAAATGTGGCATACAAACCACTTATTGGTGATTTAGGATGTAATGACGAGAATGCTTACAAAACCATGTTTACATATAGTGGAGGGAATTTGAATCGTTAAGTAACCATTAGATATAAAAATGGTATGAAGACCATTTAATAGATAGATAGACGAATGGGAATTATTTCAAAAATTGTGAGTTGAAATAAATTTATGAAAATTATGATATGCAAATACAAATTGCCTGCATATGAACACAGCCTGCTGAGAGAAGGATCACTCAGCACGATTGGATTAATTGGGAAAATTGAATTTCTACCTAAACCAGATTGGATAGGATAGATGAGAAAATTAGGAAGTGAATGGGCTTATTCTAACTTTGAAGAAAGAAAATTTCACGAAAAGAGAAAAGGGAAATAAAAAACGAAGACAATTTGACAAAATAGGACAACTGATAAAAATAAATGTGAAAATGCTTAGGTACTTTTTTGACACATAAAGGAAGACAAAATACAATCAGAACTGCTCTCAGGTGGTTTCTTCCTTGTGAAGATGAGCAGGTAGCATCTTTGTTGCATCCAGAAAATATGGTTTCACTGAATCTGAGAGGCACCAGTGGCACAGATCCACCAGTGGATGACAGTGAACATAATTCTGTACCTCACAAGGAATCTAAAAATAGTACACTGACACTCATGACACCGATAAAGTGACAAAAGGATGCTGTGCATGGACGGAAAAGCAAAGGAAGAGGAGATAGCTTGAGATGGAACTTTACAGAGTGTTGGAAAAAATAAGGTAATGCCACCTCTCCATTTTGGCAACAACTCATGCCAACCAAAACTATACAAAGCTAGGCTTTAAAACTTGCTGCTGGCTTTCTCCGGTGCAAATTAGCTTAGCTGCGCTCAATAGACCCTAGTTGGTTTGGTTTCCTCTCTTAGGCCATCTTCCTTACCTTACCCCCTGCAACACACCCACTCCAAGCTATGTCTGCTGAGCAAGATGCATTGCGATTTCCTCATCTGTGGAGATGATGTGGACACTTCTGTACGACACTTGTTTTTTTTCTTTCCTCTTATGTCATATATTATTAAAATCAAATCCTATGAATACTGAAGAATGTTCCTCCTCGATCTAGCAAATAAGCTATTATTTGTGGGAGACCACTGTTGGAATTTAAGATCGGTTTTGTTGACACAGCTGTGTTAGGGACAAATTAGAATAGGAAGTGTTCTGAATATGAACTCAATATTCAGCATCTCCAATGTCTCATACTACTTGATCCAATCTCAGTCTTCATTAGAACTTGATTCACGTTTGCACATGTTTCTTTTAAATTTTGGATCAGTTAGGCCTGATCCTACAAGTCGGATCATTTTATCGACTTACTCCAGATAGAATTACTAAAGGTGTCCATAATTCTTTTTACCAAAAATTTTAGAACAAACAGCACCCACAGGAACCTCAGTCTCAGACAATGGGCATCCAAAAAATATTGATTATCAACTCCAAGTGTGCCAAAACATATCATAAAATTAAAGATAAAAATTCTGTCAGGAAACCACTTTTGGATTCTGCAATTAAAAAAGGGACATAAAGATGGACTAAAAAAGGTAACCGCTTTGAATTAGCAGGTAAAAGGGGACAAAAAAATTAAGCATTAAGCATCATGAAGAAGTTGATAGTGGATTAACAAGCATTACCAGACCATATTGGAAAATCCGTTTTAAGGCCTCCTCCAAGTGTTGTTCATCTCCATAACGGTATCTTGTAACATCACTCCTAACCTAAAGATCAAATACTTTCAGTGTGATGATTTCAAATCCAATAGTGCAGATATATCATGCAGATTCTAGATATAAGAGCAGAAGTCACATCAATCACTGTTTTAATCACATTTAAGTAAACCATACATTTGATCATTAATCAATAACAGCTAAATGAAGAGAAAAACCAGATTGAAAGAGAAATTAGTAACAAATGAAATAGCTGATTGGATATAATAAACTTATGTTGGCGTCACGATTAGATGAATACCATGCAAAAGGCAAGATTGCTTTCGCTATGCAAAGCATGCTAAGTCCCAGAAGCGGACACTAGCACTCGAAGAAACTGTATGGCAAGAATGTCAACCCACCAACCCATATTGTCCTTTTTGTGGTATCGCAGAATTGATAGGCAGAAGTAAAACGAAACAAGGTAGGAGAGAGGAATATCCATAACATCTTGAACGCTTGATTTGGATTCTGACGTCTGAGAAATGCCAGGAGTCCATACACCAACTGTTGCTTTCTTCACTCTTGTAAATGATGTCTATGCCTAGGCAAGATCGCCAGCCCAATGAATAGTCCCTAAGAGCCTCAGTTGAAGACTACACCATTTTCGTCTTCACATTTTACCTGCTTGGTAAGTTAGTAATAGTTGAGAGGCTGGCATTAACCTAATTTGAGATATTAAATGTATGCCATTTCGTGGTTAATGGGTGTACTCAAGAATTCTGAGGAATTACACTTTTCCTTAAAAGTCCGTTACTTACAGATAAATTAAAGTCAAAGGCACATGAAAAACATAAATACCACGAATGGTTCTGCAAAACATCAATTAATGATGAATACATCACAAACCAGCACCGAGCAAAGAAGAAAAGCAAGAGAAAAAGTGACACTATGACTGCTGCATGGTCGATATGTTCATGAAATCTGTGGAAGACAGCAAAAGACTTAACCAGGAGCTAATATCCCTGATATTTCAGTGAGCATCGGTATTATAAAGCTTTAAATTCACGATTAATCAGATGTTATGTTTATTTAACTTGAATCCAGCAGACACTTGCCTTCTGAATACTTAGTTTAATAATGTTTTCAGTTAAATCGCTGATGTCATCTGAAGCACAATCTATGAACTTTCAGTTCCTAGAAGACCCTTTTCTGTGTCATGTCCAGTCCAACTTGCATAAACCTTAAGAATAAACGCCACGAATATCAATTTCTAACAGTGTGACTATTCTAAAGCGTTTTCCATTCAACACTGTTTTCCATTCAAGTAAACTGCTACAAGGATAATACTCACCTCAAAGCACTAGTAATGATTGACGTCATTTTGAACTTACTTTGTCATCAAAAATCATAGTTTCATGCTTCTATCCCCCTCATGCTTTTATAATGATATCACGTCTAGTATGCAATCAAATCCATTGATAAAAGGAGGAAAAATTAGTCAACATGGATGGATCCAGTTCGGAATTGGAAACATCTTCAAACCCACCTGTTTGAGGATAGGAGTCGCACAGCTTTCCCTCAATGTTTGAGCATCAGAGTAAGTTATACAAGGCACTGGTTTCAACTCTGCATACTGGAAAAAAGGTTAAGGTACAAAAACTGTAAGGAGTTATTTTCCATGTCTCAAAACTTGCAGCATTCTAATGTTTCAAACGATGTGAAAATGATAAAATATGTTGAATTTCCTGGATTTCAAGAAAATGATTTCTTCCTGATATATTTTTCTGTAATGAAAGCAATTGAGTTAAATAATTTTTGAAAGTTTAGCACAATGTGCTATGGTCAAAGTGGTAATGGAAAAACAATGAAAATGATATGACGAAGAATGCAGTGAATCTTAGATTGTTCACCACACAAAGTTTGAAGAACTGGCTGAATGGCACTTGAATCGGATGAAGCACACTGGTATTAGATGAACAATGGTCATCGATTGTTCAAGGGAGCAAATCCTCCAGGTTCCGACCCTGGAAAGGCAAGATCGAATCTAGGGCGTGCTGTTTTAGAACCAAAATTAGAGTGAGAGCAGAGTGACTAGGCTCCGATCTGGAATCATATCCCTAGCTCCGAGCTGTTATCTTCTTAAAGAAAACGAAACTTCCAGGGCTGGAAGAAAGAACTTAGCCAGCCACCCCTGTCAGTCTATCCCCAAACATTAAAAACTTGGAAAGAAAGAAACCAGTAAGACAAAACCTGGGACCTTGATGCTTCAATATAGAGCAGCTATATAAACAGGATACCACGTAGATTAAAGTTACCAAAGTCTAGCCTTACATTTTCGCTCAAATCTGTGATGGATTCGTAATCATGTTATTTTCTTTCTGCTCATTGTCCTTACAAAAAATTCAAGGCAGATTGCAATTATTTTCCATTCAACAAATTAATAAGCATTTAGCATATACTGGACAATACCTGATGCCATACAATTATTATGAGATTTACATAAAATTATAATTTATACGAACAAAGATAAAATACGTAAACAACTCAGATGTCTGACATAAAGCTTTTGTTCAACTCGTGAATATGAAAAAAATTCATGGTAACGCACTTTTGATTTGCAGCCAAGGTTGAAACGCATAAAAAATATTGAGCAATTTTAGGGTTCAGATGATATCCTGGTTATCCAGTCACTACACTAATATTTGTAAAAACCGAAGTAAAAGAGAGAACCAGTCTACCTTAAGAGCCATACCAATGATGGCAAGAGGAAAGCCATATGTTAGCATCAAGGCAGACCATTCAGACCCAGGAAAAACGGTGAAATATGCCCCAAAGCCATACCTAGAAATTTTTCATGGGCCACAAGATAAAAATAAGAATTTGCCATTAATAACTTAATAATTGCATCAGACATTTACTTACGAAAGAAGTGCAGACCCAAGACTTAGCCCGATAACACCAAAAGATATCTGCAGCAAGAGATATCTTATGTAATACACTGTGACAGTATTATCAAAAATTGGAAGGATACAAAATCATGAAGCCTACATACCTAGGCCCAAAAAATCGTAGTTCATTAATAAATCCATGTGAAATTTATAAAGCCTAGAAGAACCATTATCTAAGAATAAGAAAATTTATTTACCTTTCCAGATGAGGAAATAATTTATCCCCAATGTTCCAAGATAAGTGTGTTAGGAAGGCAAGAAAAGCGATTATTTTGCTATAGCTATGTCTCCCCAGAATCAGTAACATGTATAGGCCTTATAATGAAATATGAATAATCATGATAACACGGACTAACCCTGCCACAGAAAGTTTGACAGTTAACGTATCATTTGTAGTGTGTTTTAGAGTATTCTAATCTCACAATACCCACCTATATCATACTCAACCTAGTCAAAGGAAAGCAACACAAAAGTACACGCAATAATAAGAATTTTAATGTGTTTTTACCCGTGCTTCACTTTTTCTGTGATATGGGATAGGGGATATTAAAAACAGTAATTGAAACTTGAAAAAATACCTCAAGCTTATCAAAGTGAACAGTTCATGTGCAGGAAGAACAGATAACAAAGTCTGAGTCAGCAACCAATCAATAAGTTGTTAGTGCCACGGCATGATTTCTAAGACTATGTGAAGAACGCTCATAAATAGGAGTAGAAGAGAGGAGGCATAATGACGTAGAATGTATAAAGTTACGTACCAATCTTGGTTATTTTTTTAACAATACTAACAACCGCAGTTAGAACTCCAAACAGATGGGAAAGATTTTGGCAATGTTCTTCTAAATAGATTGGTTAAATTCATATTTCCTCCGAGATTATTATTTTCATAAAAGAAATTGTGAACAACCTCAGCCAAACGGAACTGATAGTTCCTCCAATAAACAAATAACCTTACAAGGCAGTTTCACAGATGACTAAGATTATCGCTTACTCAACGACTGGGAATTCCAGGAATTTCTGCGCCGGCGATGAGGAAGCACACCCACAGGTTTCACCAGTTCCAGTATCAAAACAAGTGCAGCAGGTAGATAACATGAAGAGAGGTATGAATGGATCCTACCTTGGCCAGAGAGAACTCGTCGTCTTCGACGACACTCTTCTCCGGAACCGCAGCCGCCGAGGAAGAAGATGAGGGCTGGGTTGAATCCACAGCTTTGGCAACCACTACAAGTCTGGAACGGCTCTGGGACCTCAATTGCCCCCAAGGCCTCCGAGTAAGAGAAATGACCGCAGTAGCCGAAATCGAACGAGGGCACTCAAACAAGAGGCCACTGGAGCACAAGAGGATCCCTCCGCGGATAGTCGACGAGGTTGGCGGTGGTGGTGCTACTGTCGTCATCTCTCCCTCTCTCTCTCTCTCCTCCCTTTCTCTCCTCCTGTCTCCTCCCTCTCTCTCTCTCTCAACGCATGCCGGCCAAACCCTGTCCTTCCTGTCTATCCTGTTTGAATGAAGGGTCCTAGTGAACCTGAGGCGCAGCCAGACAACTAGAGAAACGGTTGCCACAGCCGCCAAATTACCGCTTTGACTTCCCGCTAAAATGATCTCTACAGCTTCCAAATATAATTTTTCTCATTATTTTTCAAATAAAGTAAGACCAATCAATATTCAACTATTATAATTTTTCCGAATTTTGTGTATCATTTCCCGACCACTCTGCCAAATATTTCCAATCATTTTTTTAATTTCGGATGGTTCCGATCATTTCTCCTATTTTTACGATGCCCTCCGTAACTATCCTAACGTAGTAAATTAATATTAACTATTATAATTACTATCAGGCAATTTATCTGAATTTAATTACAATGTGGGGATGTAAAGGACTGTTTATTACCATGGTTCGTTTTTTTTAGAAAAATTATGCACGATTAAGATAGTATTTAAACGGGGAACTTGGTTGATAATACAATTTCCCAACAAGGCAATAATACAATCCCCAGTACGGTTGCCTTTTTTGCCCTTACAGTATTATTTGAGACCCTTGAAAGTCCATCAAAATCAAGGATTAATTATTTTCGGAATTTTTAGTTACGACCGGAAATTAATTTGAATTAAAAATGAAGGGATATGATGTCCGTTTGTAAAGATAATAGCACAAACGTCCATTTTCAGAATGAATAATTTTAAAGAGCTCATGTTAAAGTATTTATCTTACCTTAGGGAGACATTTTTCAAAATATTTTACACAATTAAATTAAATTAAATTGAAGGGGGAAGTTGGGTGGAGTTTTGCATAAAAATGAGGGCGAGGGTAATTATTTTACGGATATTTGGATTTTTTTCTTCCTAGGGAAATTATTAGAAAGGTCGTGTAAAAATGAATTGGGAGAATTTGATGGAGTTCTGTACAAAGAATAAGGTTAGCTATGTTTTCTGGGTTTTTTTGAAATTTATTCCAGGGGAAATTATGAGAGAAACCCTATCAAAATCGAGATTGGGGACGGAGGGCCGAGTTGATGCGCTCACTCGGCAGTTCTGACGTAAAATTACCTGCGGCGCCACCGCCGTCGCGGTCGACGACGAAGCTCGTGCTTGATAAAATGGATCTGGAGAGAGAGAGAGAGAGAGCTCCGACGTTGAATGCCTTCAGCAACCCCACGTAGAGAGAGAGAGGTTATGCAGGCTCACAAGCTCCATCTCCGCCACAAGCGCTGCTCATTCTCCCCCTTTGCTGGCTCTCCTTTGTCTGCTGTCTCTTCGCTTCTTGTGGAACCTTTCTCTCGCTCCCTTGCCCTCAAGCTTTCTGACTCCTCCTTTCTACTCTATCCTCCCGTTCCCGTTCCATTTTCCCCGACAACCTTCCCTCTCCCCACCACCATCTCCCCGATCTCTACCTCCGCCTGCTTCATTCGACTCCTCCGTAGCCCTGGCGCTGATATTGGCCGAGTCCTATTCCTCTCTGCCTCCTCTCAGGGCGCTTCTGTCCTCCTCCGGGGCTGGTTTCTCCTCGGTGGGAGCGGGAATGGCGGCGAGGGGTTCATTCCTGTCCAATTAAGCTCCAGAAAGGACCGCATGAAATCGGAGCTCGTTCTCGATCACCGTCATGGTTTCTCGGTGACGTTGGCAGGATCAGTCAACGTTTTTGTTCTGCATTCGCCAGCGGAGGGAAAGATTTTAGTCTACGCCGCGAGGCTGTGTGGCGAGGTGGGGGAGGAATTTTGGGTGGACCTGATGAAGTGCGCTGTGATTGAATGTACCTCGCCAGTCTTCTCGATTCAGCTATCTACCGGGTTTCTGCTTCTGGGAGAGGTGGCAGGGGTCAGAGTTTTTCCTCTCAGGCCGCTTGTCAAGGGGAGGGCTGGGAGTAGGAAGAATTCGCGACGAAGAAGGAAGGAAGACATGATCGAGAGTTTTAACAGAGGGCTGATACAGTTTCGTGGAAAAAACCTCCCAAATGGAGTGGTGACCGGCGTGGTCGCTGGAAAGAATGGGCCTTGTCAAGCGTCCATTTTCCCTTCTGAGTCTACAGCTAGTCTCTGCAACTCCGACGATGGTCATTCGGTAGAAAAGAGGCATGATGCTGCACTTGACTATCCGCTCACGGGGAAAGTTGAACCTGAAAAGGCTTCTGGTTAGTCTAACATTGGCTTTTTTTTAATTGAAGTTGCTCAAATTTGCACGCCAAGGAAAATAAGACCTGCGGCATGCTTTGGTAGAAAGATTTCGGATCCCTAAAGTATAGTTACATTTCTCCGATTTTCTTGTCGCACTTTCATGCGGAATGGGAATTTAGCCTTTCTGTCAGTAACACCCGCCAGAATCCTGTGGGAGCTTCAGCTGAAGTGCCCTGTAACTATTATTCTATATCAAATGAAAACTATTATTGACCATCTTTTTATTGCTTGTCAGAAAGAGGAGTATGTTTTGATGTCGCGTTATGAGATAGAATTGTTTCACCAGTAGACCATTTTTCTGGGAAATGAGCATTTTCAGGCTTTGATATTTTTTATGGTAGTAATATGGACCAAAATCGAAAGGATATAGGAGGCTAATCTAGTAGAACAGTACGGGACAAGATCTAAGGTTCTCAGCGAAAAAGAATTTTAACTTCCCAACATTCCAATGTCGTATACTTACAATGGTTCTCTATTCTTGCTTTCTGAATTTATGATCTGATAATTAATACCTGGACGGGGGCTTGCATTGTATACTTCAAGAGAAAAGAAGGGGAATGATTCGACGGAGAGTCATGAAAAAATGTAATATTGGTGATTACAGCGGAATAATTGGTGTGTTGTTATGCGTGTCATGGGTGCTGCGTGGCTTAGACTGGTTGTCGTGACTCTCACAATCATAATGAGCTCTAATGCAGATTCTACATAGTATTTTCTTCTAGATTCTCATAGCTTTTTCATACGTTTGGAAAAACTATTTGAACATAATTGTTTGCTGCAGAATTTTTAGTGGTAATTATGACAGGCATCTCTTCTGTTGAAAGTTCTGTCTATGAACTTGGACGCTTTTTGAGTGTTCCTGGGCAGGTTTCATCTCAGGAGACCTTGTCAAGTTCTAGCATCGATCATTAGACTATGGTGGCAATAAATTCATGGTTTGCTTGTGATGCATATATGTTTCATTCCTGTTGCGGTACGTACGTTGTTTAAATAATGCCTATTATCTTCTTGACTGTTGTAGGTTACAAACTCTGATCTGTTGATATTTTTATTCAGCTTGTCACTCTGCATCAAATCCAATATCACATAAATCATTACTTACTGGTCCACCGAGTCAGCTTGTTTCACTGGGTTCAACATTTTTTTCAGATAATTTCTGATGATCCACTGTTTCCGCAGTTTTCTCTTTTGTTGATCTAATGCTAATTTTAACTGCTCTGGTATATTAGATGTTATGCAGACCATGTGTTCGTTCTTCATGTTTCCTATCTTAGTCCATTTTCTCTTTCATGCAGCTAAGCTCAGGACAGTAAAGCTCAGACAGAATTCTGGTGAACTTAGCTCATATTTTGTGGCTTTTGACAATGCTGAAGTGCAAAGCCCTAAAAAGGTGTCATTGTCACGATTGCCTGTAAAAACAACATCAATCCATGTCTTGCCACAGAGAAAATTTCTAGTCTTGGATTCTATTGGAGACCTTCATCTGTTGAGCTTGTGTAAACATGTGGTTTCAGAAGCTGACTCCACTGTTAACACTGTAGAGTCCTCTAAAGAATCATACATAGTGCGCCTGGATTGTACTATCAAAGTGCAAATGC
This sequence comes from Spirodela intermedia, assembly GCA_902729315.2. Lineage (NCBI taxonomy): Eukaryota > Viridiplantae > Streptophyta > Magnoliopsida > Alismatales > Araceae > Spirodela > Spirodela intermedia. The sequence goes on from LR746272.1 coordinate 7,400,315, forward strand.
TGGCTGCTTGTCCTGACTTGTCCACAAGTAGGTTACACTTATTATCTTCTTCCGTTAATGATCTCATTTTTATAGACCGTTCCCCCTGAATCTGCAGGAGGCCAGATAGTTTGGATATCAGATTCACTCTATTCTGTTCACGTTATTAAATTGATGGACGTTGGTGAAAATGATGAGAAAACTGGGAAAAAGCTAGCTCAAGTATCAGGTCTCTGAAAACCATGAATATTTATTTTTTTATGCTGTTGTAGGCAGAAGCAGAGAACTTTAGTTTTTCATTAAAAGTTTACTTAACTTTCTGGCTCAAAATCCGGAATATTTGAACCTGCCTGTCTTAGTTTTATGATGCCGTGACTAATCGAATGTGTACTGTTCCTTCTTAGCTATTCGTGCAATATTTTCAAGTGAAAGAATTCAGGATATTGTTCCACTCACTGAGAATGCAGTTATGATTCTAGAAGAAGGTATGTCTACACGATAGATTGGAAAGTGATCCTTTTCTCTTGACTTAGACGAGGAATCTATCTTTTATTTTTCTTTTTCCTTTTAGTTTTACTTGCTGTGACATTGATCCGATGTATGTTTACACATACATCTATGTGATTGCATACCCACAGGAGACATATATGTGTACGAGATTGATTGACGTTGAACGTGAGCATATATTAACACTGAGGTATTCCAGCCTTATAATGAATCTCTCTCTCTTACACACATGCATGTGCGTATATAGAGATGTATGTTTTTTTTTTTGTCTTACGGTATCTTCTGCCATCATTTGCTTCCAAATATTTTGTTACCATTGGATCTCATTTCGATTTCGATTGTTCATGATTATAGCGCCCATTCTTCCATCAAGATGAAAGAATGGGCAGTATAATAATGACGAGGGTCTATAGTATTCATTGAAAAAAATCTGAGCAGCTGGTGTAATTTTCTGGACCATATAAGGGCCCAATGTCTCACAGAAAAAAATATCATGAAGTTTTTAGCCTCGACAAAATTGAGAACTACCTTCGGACCAAACTTCATAAGGCCTGATTCCCTCATGGCCTGAATTACACCAGGCTTCTTTGATCATGCAAATGGCAATCAACTGTGTTAAGCTACCCTGATCCTGTTCCAACTCTGAATCTCATCATTTAGTGAGTTTTTCTACCTTGGCTTAACCTTACCCAAATTTGGATGCTTGCCAGTCACAGGGTCACCCTTTTGGGAATTCCTATATAAGAAATGAACCTGTTCAACAATGTGATTCGTAACCAAATAATTTTAAGTTGGGCAATCCGATTATTGGGCACGATAATAGAGTTTAGACAGCCGGAATCCATGTGATGCTGCATGCTGGAGTAATCCGCGGTGGGAAGGACCTATTAGATCATGTGATGTATTAATGAGCCTACTCTTCTCACAGATAATTCCGGATCAGCATAGGTATTATCTATGAAGATAACACCTATGATTGGGTTCTATGATTGGGTTGTATGAGTCATACAACCCAATCATAGGTGTTAAACTCATTCGTTGTATGTCTTTGGTCGGCTTTGCACCGTAGATCAGCATCCTTGGCTTCAATGATGATCAATCTATGCAGATCTGTCCAGGAATTATGAGCATCAAATGGGTAGAAAAAGGACATGTATTGGAGATGCAAGTCTTGCCAATACTGTTCACTAAAAAGTTAACCATGGCATGAGACGATATGAATTCAGTTAGTCAATAAGTGAAATGAAAGTGCAAGTTATGTATTGAATGAGTCCATCTTGTTTACCTTAGATATCTCGATCAGATGAAAATTTTAATTGATCTTATTGTGCAAATGGGGGAAAACTGTGATGCTTTACCAATGGAATAATATCTAAACCCCTGTTCCTATAGTAAGCAGAGGTAGGAACCTGTTAAATAGGGATCCTGTTCTGGACGTGGATGATGTTGGGTAAAAGAAAATTACTGAAATCCACAAATATTTTGTGGGCAGTAAATGTGAATATTTTGTTTTCTCATCATCTTTTCCACTACTCGCACAGCCACTAGTTGTATTCTTCAGGACTGGACAGCTTTAGATAATGTTGATTTGTTTTTTTACAAATTCAGTGGTCTGAATTCATACCAAGATGGAATTGATCACGAAAAGTTCCTGATTAGTAATTGGTTTGACCAGAGATATCCAAAGAGTTCAAACATATTCTGGGGTTTATGGTTGACGGATCTGGGGATAATTTGTTTGGAGGAAATATATCTTTATATTAATCTTTCTTTAACTAATTTTTTCATTTCATTCTTCCTGAATATGTTTCAAAATAGTTTGACCAAAAGTTCGCTCAGACCTTTATTGCCAGATTAGAATTCTTGGTTGTAGGTTCACTCTGCCGCCTGAACTCAACATGATAAGACGGCTAAGATGATTCTTTTTCATTACTAAATAGTCATCGAGCTTTTGAACAGGGTCAGTTAATTTTGTGCGGAGGACAGATGCAGTCCCATAAGTTATTATGTGGTTTGCACTGGGGATAATTTAATGATTTGCCTTGTCTGTTAATCATCATCTGAATGGCCATTAATTTCACCAACAGGTGTCGCCTCGGCCGTCTTTATTTTTCTTGTTTCACTTACTATACCCGTCTCAGACCACTTACAACTTCTTGTCATAAGCTTTGGATCCCCATACCTCAAATCATCTGCACTTTTAGTCAACTCTTCTTCAGGAGTTTTAAGTAAAAAAGAGGGGTAGATAGACGGTAAGAACTAAAATATGACGTTAGGCTTAACTCCATAGTTTAACTAAACTAATTATTGCGCTATGTTACTTCCAAACGCAAGTGTTGTCCACCTGGAACTGATCTCTGACTTTGCTTCTGCAGGAATCTTATTTGAAAGCAACAGCCGTTCTTTAAATCGGTTGCGATCCATATTTCAGTCTTGTCTAATGCAGGGTAAAGAAAACCTTATCAGATGTTTCTTGCATTTAATGCATTCCCATGGCTACTTGTGCCTTGCAAAGCTGAGCCTGTGCTTTATTATGCTACATCAGTTGAAGCTCGGTTCCTTCTGAACTACCTGGCACTCCTTCGGTCATCCTGCCCCTTGGGAACTCCGGTACCCGTTTTCAACTTCATGGGAATTCAAGCTTACGACTTTGAAGAGAGAGAAGTCAAGAGCATACCAAGGTGAGGCGAGCTCATACCCTCCTTCCCCCTGGTCGCCATTCCTCAGAAACCCCTGATTATCTGGCTGACGTGGATGCCATTTCTGCGCGTGATCTTGGCAGGGTTGGGCATCTGAAGGATGGCTTCTCTCTCTGGGCCTGGGCTGGACCTTCAGAAGAAAGCTCCTCTTGCGATGCTTCGGACCGAAGGATCCTTCTGTTTTGGATGTAGAAATAGAGACAGTCTGGACCTGTGAGTCTCCACTCGTTTCCTTTCTCTCACTTCATTCAGTAAAGATTCTTTCTTTCAGTGAATCTGGTCTTTCTACTCCGTGGCTCTTACAGTGAGAGGTTCCTTGTCAAGTGAGAATTCCTTAGAATAATTTGCAGGTTTATCCCTCTGTTATTTGCAAAAACCTATAACCTTACGAATCATAGCATTTATATCCGATTTCTGAAATTGGATCGGACCTATGAGGTTTAGCATAGCTTCCCCCTGTCCTGCCGCCGCCGCCGCCGCCACCGGAGGAGGCGGAGCAGGTAGAGTCGTCAGCGGCAGCGCCTTCTTCCTGGGACTGTGCCCGGTTGTCGCTGCGGCAATCCATCCTTTGCGGCAGAAGATGTCGGGGAGAAGAGGACGAGAGCAGGAAGGGAGATGGCCGAGCAGGCTGCGGAAGTATTGTCAGGGGAGCTACAGATCGGCGGAAGGTCGATCAGCAGGCGCCATTAAATAGGACGACGCAGACACGGGCTCAGGAGAATAAACCGTCCGGCTGCGAAGGGGACGGCGCCGCCGCCGGTGGGCATGGACACGAACCCCGGAAGGTGATGGGCTCTGCTCGTCCGGTGGAGAGTGCAATGGCCGGCAGCGGAGCTGAGGTGCTGCGATTCCATGGAGTTGGCCCGCCTAAGTCGGCTCCGGGGAGAGGACGTCGTAGATCTCTTTCTTCTTCCCGGCCCAGCCAGAGCCGATAGCGCCATTTACACCGAGGCGGCTCTGCCGTCCTCCTCGTCCGTCGGCGCGGTGAGAAGGAACGCCCGCCCGCCCCCCCAACCGATTCTGCTCATGCCTTTAGCGGTCGTTTCCCGAACGGGCAATCTTGAGGGGTTAAATTGATGGCCGCTCTCCGCGAGGAATGAGTCGTAATCTTGAGGGCTTCTCTATTCTGTTCCTGCGAAGTCTCCTCAACGTTCGGAGTAGCCCCGGCGATTCGATGGGGGACGGCGAGGCGGCGGCAGAGACAGAAGGGAAGATGGAAGCGCCCACCGAGGCTAGGGGCAGCAACTCGCCGGAGGTGAAGGAGAAGAGGAGGTACGGTCGCTGCGTGCGGGTGATGTGGAAGGAGAAGCTGAGGCTGATGAAGGGGACGGCGCCGATGACGGTGCTGGAGAAGAAACTCCTCTCCGCGGACGTCAGCAAGAGCCATGCCACACTACTCCTCCGCAGGAACAATGACGACGGGGAGGAGGAGAGGAGCCCCATGGAGCTGCTACAGTTCATGACGGAGGCAGAGAAGACGTCGGCGGCTGCCAAGAACGGAGGGATGCCGGTGGTTCTGCTCGACAGGAAGGGGGACGAGTATCCCGAGGCCAAGATTACGTACTTGCAGAGCATGGGAGCATACGCCGTCGCTGGTGAGTGGCTGAACGTCGTCTCTAACAACCAGCTCCGCTGCGGGGACGTCGTCGACATCTACACCTTCCGGGTTCCGCCGCAGGCGGCGGCACCCTCATCCTCTTCGTCTCCGCCCCCAGCTTCTTCAGAGGAAGGCAACGGCGGCGGCGGCACACATAGCGAGTGGAGGCTGGGCCTCGCCGTCTGTGCTCGGGTACCCGCCGACGAGATTGTGAGCAGGCGGCTCGCCAGCTCCTGTGACAGCCAATGCGCGTTTGACAGGTCCAGCGTAAGCAGTGAGGAGTCCTATTGCTAGGACGCGCGGCGGCCACCCCACAAACCATCGCCGCCTCCGATGATCTTCTCCTTCTCCGATCATCCTCTTACATGACTGTGCATCGATCGGAACTACCACTTTCCGAAAGTGACAGTCTCTCTGATCTTTCCACAACAATAAAACTTGAATCATGAGGACGACGACCAATTCCTCCACGCGAACGATTAGTCCTGAATTGCTCTCCCCAACAATCAAACTTTGACATTCTTGATTGAAATCCGATCGTTCTTCTGGATTGACTTTCTTGATGGTAAATGCGATCATCTAAATCGGAATTCTCGCCCATACAACATCGAGAAGCCGCCATTAATATTGTCTTACACCTATGTTAGCAGTCGCTATTCACAATTTATGGGCCCAGGCGATCCCAGAGTCGGCAACTGGAAGAGAGGCCTTTCAGCTCCGGCAACACTCGGACTCTCTGTGGTCGGCTCGGACGTGCCTGAGGGACGAGGGAATTGGACTTTGGGTGGGTGGTCGCGACGGCGAACAGCTGCGCCATCGGCGGTGGAAGTGCTGAAGACGGGAAAACCCTTCGAGATGACCGTTTGGGTGGCGGCGGAGTGAATAACCATTCAGGAAACTGGTGCTCAGGGGGATGAGTGGTTGGGGTGCACCCTGGGCCGGCGAGGTTTCCTATTCGACGGCACCAACTTGCCGGCCAGTTCTTCGGCTTTCCTTTCCCCGCTCCTTCTCTTCCCATCTGAATTCCCATGGCGAGCTTATATAACCCGGCATGCATCTCCACTACGGTAATCACCGTTTCAGCGGGTTTCTTTCTGGCCCGTCTCTCTATCTCCATCTCTGCAAGCCCCTCTCTTCGTTCTTTGTCCTGGTGCAGTTATGGCGGAGGGCATGACCAAGACGGCGAGGCACTCCTTCCCCCTGTTTGTGCCATAACCGATTCGCCCAATCCAGGTCCGTCGCAAGAGAAACCGGAGGACAAACGACGACTTCTGGCTCGAACTCACCCTCTCCACGTCTCCTCTCCTCCGCAAGGCCCCACGCGTTATCCCCCCTCCGTCGGCGGTCCGGAGAGCGGAGCAGGCGGGTTCGTCGGATGGCGGCAAAAACCTCTGCCTCGAGCTCTGCCTCTGGCCGCCTTCCGGCCTCAAAAGCGCCCCATCACAGATGACGGAGGAGGAGATGATCAGAAGCAGCGACACCGGGCACAGCCGCACCTCACCGGTCGTATGTCCTCCGTCGGCCTCCGGCGATACGAAGGTCCCGGAGGAGACGCTGCCCGGCGGGGATGGAGAGGCCCAGAGCCGGAGAGGGGGGTGGATGTGCGGGAAGTGGGAGAGGAAGGCAAAGATGCCGCCTGGGAAGAAGAAGCAGAGGAAGAAAAGGCAGATATGAGCACCCCACCGACGACCATGGAGAAGAAGCTGAGGTCCATGAACGGGACTGTGCCTATGCCGGTGCTGGGGAAGAAGCTCTGCGCCACCGACGTCAGCTCCGGCCACTGTCGGCTCCTCCTCGCGGAGAACAACGGAGACGAGGGCGAGCCCAAGCCCGAGGGGAGAGGTCCCGAGGTTCTGCTCGGCCTGCTGACGGACCCCGAGAAGGCGGCGGTGGCCGCCAAGAACGGGGGCCTGCCGGTGCTCCTGCTTGACCGGTGGGGACGGGAGTATCGGGCGGCAAAGCTGAGGCTATGGCGTAGAAGCGACTCCTACGTCCTCCTGGGCAAGTGGATGGACTTCGTCCGCCAAAACGAGCTCGACCCCGGCGACGTCATCGACGTCTACTTCTTCCGGCTTCCGTTCGCAGAGGAAGGCGACACCGCCGCTAGGGTGGGCCTGGTCATCTGCTCTCGAGTCCCCGAGGAGGAGGAGGAGAGGCGGCGGCGAGACGGCCCGGAGGCGAGGAAGTGGCGGCGCGAGGAGAAGGGGAACCAGATGAGGAAGCACAAGCGGCGCAGGTGTTAGAACCGCGAAGCCGCCAGCCAAACTCAAGAACCAGCGGCAGGATGCTGCCGCCATTGAGCCCAGTCTGTACCTCTGCATTCCTCTGTGTAGCTCTACCATTCGTCTTATTGATTTCTATAATTCAACCCCATCCAGTTTGCAGACCGAGCGAGAGAGGTGAGAGAGAGAGAGAGAGAGAGAACTTGGTTGGAGCCCGCGACGGTGATGGAGACATAGCATGCCTGGCTATTGCTTACGACCAACAGGGAGGCTTCGGAGGCAGCAACTGCTGGGTAGAGGGGAGGCTGGGCTCTCTCGTCATCTCTGTAATCTGGTACCCGCCGGTGGCGGCCCCAGAACCGGTAGCTCTTCCGATTGTCGTTGTACATGACACGCGGTCCAAACACTAACTCTCCGAATCTACAGTCTCTCCTACTTTGCTCCACGCAGAACGCTCGGATCATCAGAACGACGAATTAGCCCTCCACCCTTACGATTAGGATCGAAATACAATTTTCTTCGATGAAGTCCGATCTTCCTTCTTCATCTTTTCACGTACGGAAATTTCAAGGTACAAAAAACAAAGTTATACAAGATGAACAACCGATTCGCCTTAAGAACGGGTGAAAAACCCCCCCGCTATCAAGCACGTCTCTCTCCGGTGCCACAGAGGACTGCTCCCTGTTCGTCTCCACACCCTCTTCGGCAGCTTCACCCCCATGAACCCATCTCAGGGCCCTCAATCCCTCTCCCAGGTGGATACTCCACATCCTCCGAAGAGGGCGAGAGACGAAGATAGCACATCTCATCCCAAGAAAGATCCGGAGTTTGGAGAGAACATCGGGCAGAGGCCATTAAAAATCGCGACTGAAAGCCACCAAAAACATGACCCACAGAGAAGGAGAAGTCGATCCTCAGATAACTTGGGATCGAAACGAGAGAGCTGACAACTCGCGGTTTGGTGAAGACAGGGAGAGGCATCTGAAGAAGGGTGATACTCGCCTAGTAGGCGCGGTTGACGCCCCACACCCTGATGACGCCGTCGGTGTACCCGGTGAAGAGGGTGCTCCCGTCCGAGCTCCAGCTCATGCTGGTGCAGTACAGCATCTGCAGGGAAGAGCAGAGAATGAAAGAAGATTATCGTGTAGTCCACACAGTTGATCCATGGTTTATGGGGAGGGGGGAATAAAGGCCACAAGACACTCCATTCCCATAGGTCTGAGTAAGAAATCCGTCCAGAAAATTTTAAAACCCAGATTGTCATCAAAGGGCGATACGATGTTGTTCATGGTGTTCGCACTACAAGACTTTAGCATCAGCAGATTACTCAAAAACAATCTCAACAAGTATCTATGACTAAATAATTACTACATGAACAATAAGCCTAGGTGGTCGCATTTAGAGGAAAATGCAAGATGAGTTGCGATCCTGATTCTATCCAATCTATAGAGGGCACGATGCAAGATGAGCTTTGCTGTTCGCAATAGGTGACAAGAGGGCGGCATACCTGGTTCTTGCCGGTGGTCACTTCAGGTCTGAGTTCCTGGACAATGACCTTGCTCTCGAGATCCCAGATCTTAATGCTATCCTGGGTGGCTGCGCAGAGCCAGTATCGGTTGGGGCTGAAGCAGAGGCCATGGATGATGGAACCAGCGTCGAGAGAGTAGAGTTTCTTTCCCTCTGCCAAGTCCCAGAGGAGCGTGACCCCGTCTTTGCCGCCGCTGGCGCACAGAGAGCCGTCGGGGCTGACCGCGACGGTGTTGACGTACCCGCCGTGGCCGGTGAGGGTGTACCTCAGCTTGCAGTTGCTGAGGTTCCAGACCTTGACTGTCCGGTCCCAGGAGGCAGAGACGATGGTGGGGACGAAGGTGTTTGGGCTGAAGCGGACGCAGCTGACCCAGTTCGTGTGGCTATCGCCATCCTGGATGGTATATTTGCACTCTCCTATGGTGTTCCAGAGCTTAATGGTGCGGTCGCGGGCGGCGGAGACTATCTGCCGGTTGTCGACGGAGAAGGCAACGGAGAGAACGTCTTTACTGTGGCTGACGAAACGACGGGTGGTGGCACCGGTGTTGAGGTCCCACAGGCGCAGCTCGCCGTCCCACGATCCAGAGAGGGCGAACTGTCCGTCGGAGCTGAGGACAACGTCCTGCACGAAATGGGAGTGCCCCGTGAGGCGACGGCGCGGCACGCCGTAGTTGGTGGAGCCGCCGCCTTCAGCGGAGAGCCCCGAGTCCTTGGTGAGGTGCCAGACGAGGATGGACTTATCCCTGGAAGAGGACACGATCATGTCCGAGTTGTCAATCGGAGTGGCAATGGCGGTCACCATGTCTGTGTGGCCCTTCATGACGCCCTTCAGCACGATCGTCTCCGCCATTGCTGCTCTCCTGCTGATCTGCGGAGCCGGCACACCTAGCCTCTCAAGAGTATCGCAGAAGAGGAAGGAGACGAATTTGGAGCGGTCCAAATTTATAGTCTTGAAACTAGGGTTTGGGAAGTCGGGTCTCATCCCCGTTGAATTCCTTCTTATGGGCCCTCCATCGGGCTTCATTTACTGGGCGGGCCTCTTTCTAACTCTCTCTCTCTCTCTTGCTCTCTCGCTCGCTCGCCCGCTCAGTGGAGGATCCCAGTTCCTTCCACCGCTATCTCTACGAGTAAACTCCCCAGTTTCCCTTGTTGAATAGGGAGAAAGTGGGAGAGGAAAAGTGGGTTTCATTCAAGTAATCCATGCCCTCCCCTTAGGAACGTTATAGAATAATGCCCTTGAACAAAATGAGCCAAATGGCATTCCCCAAAAGCTGGAACATCATAGAGATCTCTCATGTTCAACTTGGAGTGAATAATCTTTAGTTGACGATGAAGAAGTGACTTGGTAAAAATATTTGTCAATTATTCATCTGTAGATAAGGTGTATAAATGTTCTAAGACATAACAATATCTCTAATAAAATGACAATGCACTTCTACATATTTTCTGGCATAGAAATATTAAAATATTAAAGAATAAATATCACCTAGTAGTGTGAAATATGAGCTATGGCTCTGTACTCATATTTAACATTGGATCCTGAAATAACACTTTACTTTTTGCAGTGTCAAGTAACAAGGTTACTTTCAAGGTATAGAGAAAAAATTTGTAGTGGACGTCAAGACTAGTATAATCTATATTAGATTAGTCCCATACATTAATGTGCACACGAATCTTAGAATAAAGACTATTTCATGGTAACAATTTCAGATATCTATGTACTTGACAAACTCCAGCCTATGTTGCAAAAGCTAACTCAATCATCTAACTACAAAAGTAATGTCAAGCTATGTGACTGTCAAGTATAAGAGTTTTCAAAATAAGATTTCAATAATACATCACATCCAGAAACTAGTAACTACCAAACTAGCTAAGTGGAAGTTATAGGTCAAGAAGAATAATAGCAAGCCTCTAGTTGATGATATTCATCTCAAGAAAAAAAATTAAGAACATACATCTTTTGAGAGAGAGTCAGACCATCATCAATGTGGCTGGCCTCAATATTAAGGAAATAACTAATAGTGTTAAGTTCCTTGATAACAAATTGAGAGTGTATGAATTCTTTTACTACCATTATACCATCTTGATCATTGCTTGTGAGTAAAATATTATCAACATACATAGTTATAATCATAAAACAAGAAGAATGTACTGTAAAAATAAAATGATCACATGAAGATTGTATAAATCTAAATTGTTTTACTGCCCTACTAAATCTATTGAACTAAATACAAGGTCTTTGCTTCAATACATTAATAAATATGTTGAGTTTGTAGACTTTTGACCACTTCTCAAAGAGTTACATCATATAAGAATCATTTCTAATATTAGGTTGTAGAATCTTTCTATAAGAATTCAACACAATTTAAAGTAAAAAGTTCAATTGACTATAGAAAAAGTCTTAAAATCATCAACACTATACGTTTGTGTAAAGTCTTTGACCAGCAATTGAGTTTTGTATTTTCAATAGATCAATTCAATAGTATTTGAGGCTAAAGACCTACCCACACATGAAGCCAACTTATCCATCTAAAAGCAATGGACAAAACAAAGCACAATCAAACATGTAAAGAGACAAAGGAAAATAAACTTTACTACCAAAAATGATGATGAGACTTAATTTATAAGAAAATATATATTAAGTAAATCATCAGTCCAATAAGATGAAAAATATTCATTTAACATATAATAGGGCATGCCACATAAAGAAATGACATAACCTACATTTTGTTACATCATTTTACTAAGATGTTGAATACATGAAGTTTGATGAAGTATTCCTAATAACTTGAAGAAAGTGGAGAAGTCATTTTTTACAAACTTGAAACAATCTTCACTTCTAAATGCACAAATAAAATTTGAATACTAAGTTTATATTTTTGAGAAAAGGTTTTCAATAGTTACATGAATTTCAAAGTTCTCCTTAAACATATAAACCCAAGATATCTTGGTACAATCATCAGCTAAAATTAAATAATAATGAAAACTCTTAACTTTGAATTTAACAAAAATATAATAGATTATTAAGTACTCAAGAAAAATAAATAATTTCTCTTTTATTGACTAGAAAAAGAAAAGAAGACATGATAATTGTCAAGTTGACATGCTTCACACTTCAAGGACTCAACATAGTATATATGGGAACTGTAATGAAAGACCATTATGCTAGGGTGATTGAAGCAAAGATGAAGTTATAGAGTGTTGTGAGTAACACAAAAAGATGACAAGTATTAGGATGAGAGAAAAAGATAGTACAAACCATCTCACACAAATCCTCCACTAATATGCTTTTAAGTTTGAGAGATCTTGCAAGACAAAAAAATACTTGTAAAAAATAACTTGAAAATCAAGAGACCTTGTTATTTGACTAATAGGCAATAGACTTATAGAAAACTTGGGTGAACATAATATTGGTGAGATATAGACAGCTAAAAATTAAAAGTTTTCAATTTACCAAGACAAGTGATAGAAAATAGTGATCAATTAGCAACATGCACACAGAAAGATATAAATAGAGATTGTAGTGACTCAAAGAAAAATACATTATAAGTGATCTATGATGACATGACAGAATTTGTGATGTAATTAGAATCCCAAAGACTTATAGAAAGAACATTAATATTTGACTAACCAAAAACTAAGGCACTAATAGAGGAGAGGATAAGGTTTATCTACATAACCATTATTCTCATTGAGACTTTGTCTACCATACTCTTCTCAAGAAAATGATAACCTTGATTGACTCTTTTATACTAGTTGATACTTATTTCCTTAGGGTATTGTACATTCACTTAGATAGCAATATTTGACCCAACATTAGTCAAAATAATAGTTAGTTATATGATAGTGCTCATAGAACCATCTATCTCTTTCATGGCCCCTACTAAGGTGTAGGATTGATGCCCTCTCTCTATGTTGGAAGATGCTTATTTACTTCATCTTCTAATTGTACTCATAGTTGAAGAATTTGATTAAGTAATGGGGTTACATTTTAAACTAATGTGTACCTGTTGTTGTGTTTAAATACTCATTATTTAACAATATTTATAATGAAGACTTAATAAAATATTAGTATAGATGTAAGTCTCAAGTTGAACATAGAGCTATTGATTAATTTGTCATGAAAACTAATTTAGTTTATAAATATAGTGATTTTAATATTTTATCATTATTTAATAGAAATAAGAAAATAAAAAGGTGAGGTGAGAAGAATAAAAGAAGAAAAATAGAGAAGGAAAATAGAGAGAGAAGAGAGAGCTCTCACAAAAGAGAGAGAGAGAGAGAGAAGAAATCTCTCACAAAAGAGAGAGAAAGGGAGAGAAGGAGAGAAATCTCACATGAGATGGAGAGAGAGAAATGGCTCATGAGAGAGAGGGAGGGAGATCAATTGAGAGAGAGAAAGAAAGAAAGATATAGAATAAGAGAACTCACGTGAGATAGAGAGAGAGAAACATCTTGCAAGAGAGAGAGAGAGAAAGGAGAAAGGGAGAGAAGAAGATCTCACAAGAGATAAGGAGAAAAGAAGAGATCTCATGAGAGAAGAGAGAGAATAAGACGATAATAAAGAAAGAGAGAAATATGATTAAGCTATTTTCATGGTGATCATAGTTTTAAAAGAATGTGTGCTCAAGAATTCACACACTTGACATGAGGTCAGTTGTGAATGTTTACACCTTATTTTAATAGTTCAACTCTCATTAATCTATTTTTAATCTCACTGATTTTACATTCAAAAATAGAAAGATACTTGTTATTTGAGAAATGTTAGGAACACAAATATGTTGAGATTTAACTGTAAATATTAATGAAAAATAAGTTTGACACAATCTTAACTTGATCTTAAATGAGTTTGAGCAGATTCAACAAAAGAATGAAGATCATTCATCATGTTTTTACTAAGTTCTACTCATTTCTATCATATATGTATGAAATAGAAATAACTTACCATAAAATGTAAATAAATATTGAAAGCACATAAATAAATAAAATAAATAAATAAAAAAGAATAGTCCAAGTTTAATCTACCTCCTAGTCAATTGAAGACATCGTGTGATAACTTAGTTTCATCTAAATGTGCCACACTATATTAGAAGTCACAAAAATATCATTTGAAAGTGTTGTGCAACTTGCTAGAGAGATCCACTGAAAAAAGGGGTTGATCACACTATCACCGTCATCTAGGGGGAGAAGGGATGAGCTGACCACTTGCTATAGACCTTGAGAGTAGTCAAAAGAGAAAGGAATGAACTCGTTGATTGTCAGAAGCATTGATCGTGCAAAAGGAGGAAAGAATGAATTACCATATTTGCAACTATTGTCAGAATTTTAAAGATAATTAATAAGATCTATTTTACCAGATAATAATCGATTATTATCTTAATATCTTTGATGGGATACATGTGATAGCTTAAGTTCTCGATATTGTGGTACTTTACAAGCCACTAGATCAGATATGCTTGGTCACGTGGCACATTGAGCGATGTAGGATTAACCCACCACAAACCACTTATTACCACATAAGTTGTTTATATCTCTAGTAACATGGTGCCTCCTTAGTTGTTAGATCATCACTTATGATCACGTGCATGCTAAGTGGTGTCAAATTCACGAACCACCAATGGATTGCTTTACTCACTAAACACTACTGGATGACACTACACTCTATATGGCTGCCCTGAAACACACGACAAACCTTAGTCTCACATTGAAAATATTTTGATGATTAAGCTGAATATAAATCAAAGTTACAGCCTTTTAGTAGAGATCCTTTCTCCCAAAATAAAAGAATATCCAAGACTGAGGAAGGTCAAAAGATGATCTACCCTCATGTGACTCACATGTATATGACACTCCTTGCTCCACAATTAGTTGACCATCAGGATGTGGTAGGGAAATGACACACACATACACAAAGCAAGTCCTTCGTCACTCTAGCCCAACTCATGGCTTCCTCAATCTTGGTCCACCCACTCAACCGCAACACTCCTCTAAGTCAACTACTGACTTGTTAGTAGGTGGCGATAGTTTTATATTTTATTCTTTTATTTTTTCTAAAATAATCAAAAAAAATCAATGTATTTCAACTTCAAACTTTTACAATTAACATTATATTTCTATATTTATTCTACAAGCTAACGCACAAAAAATAAAATAAACCTAATTAAAACACAAAAATCAAGCTTTAACATAAGCAAAAGTAGGAATCTACTTGTGTCATCAATTGATCTTACATCACTTTATACTCATGGCCAAGAGCTATTAAGAAATATTGACTACATAACCCCTCATTGTTTGCATCCTAGTATTATTAGTCATGACATATTGCTAAATGTATTGCACTTCCTACAAGTTCTTCAAAAAGCTATTACATTCTACCAACATCTTGATTTTTTTCTTGAAAGTGCTGATTTGCTCAATTATCTTATGAAAACATAAAAATATGAGATTCTTGTGGGAATGAATCTCATGTAGCACTTTCCTTGCCTTATTTGTCAATGAATATGATACAACTTTCTTCGCAATTAATTATTTCACATTATTCAACATACAATCAGCTACCTAGTCATTTTCAACTTCTAAATCTTCACTCTTCTTTTTAGCTCATCCTTTCCAGGGACATATTTCTTCTTATGAGATCTAATAAATCATACAAAGAAAGTGGACTCAAAAAGAAAATTAATACAATTGAGTTTGTTAGTGTTACCTTACATATAATGAGAGGTGCTTGTGGTCTTGGAATGCCTTATAGTCTCTAGAGAAAACATTTTCCTCTTCTATCCCTATATGACTTGATAGGATAATATGTTAGAAATACTTGGTCAATTATTTTGAGTAAAATGCTAAAATGAAATTTCAAAGAAAATATAACAATCAATAAATGAGCAATCATTACATAAAGATGTCATTGGAGACTAGATGATGAAGATAGATCATAGGTATTCGAATCTCCATAGAAAAATAGGATTTTTGAATGGATTTTAGACACCTCAGTAGGTTATTGAGAAGCTGTGACATCTTCCACCATTGAAAAGATGATGTTGAAGAAGGAATTTCTACTAAAAAATAGAGTGGAGAGATCCTCCTACCTGAAAGGATCTTCTACCAATGATAGTGATTACTCTAGTGATTTCTACAAGGACAATAGAGGAATAAAGTGGTGGTGGTTGCTAATCTACCTTCTGGTAACATATCATCATGTTCTAATACTATGTTCAATAGAGAGAAAGAGGGAGAGGAAAACTCAATTTCATTCAAGCAATGTGTCAACTTCCCTTATGGTTAAACATCTTAACCTTAAGTATATATTTTATAATTATGCCCTTGAGGTAAATGAGCCAAATAACACCCCTTTACATCTTTCTTCTGTTGTTGGCCTCCTCATGATTGTCATCAGTGGAGACTATGTCTTCCTTACTACTTCCACAAAGCTAAATCTCAAGTGGATCACCACCCACCACATGGTGGAGTAGGTGGAGTAGGTGGAGCTTAACGCTTGGCCTGGGCACCAGCTCCATCACCACCCATGCCCTAATCTAATTAATGATTTATCCAAAGAGGTGAGCTACTAAGCATTATCATTGGGATCTCTATTTTGAAGTAGGCAGTTGCATAGTGTTGTTGTGAGCACATTGTTATCTGACTTTGCCACCAACCCATCCATTGACAACATTGATAAGGTAACCTCAATCTTACCAAGGGGCACTGTGGCTCACTGTAACAATTAAGCATTAAAATATAGATTCAAAACTTAAAGTTCTAAGCAAAAATAACACACCTATGTTACCTAGAAGAGACCTTTAGTGTACAGCCACTTTGTGATTTGCAATAACAGGATTTCACTTTTTACCTATAAGAATATACCCCCTGAGTAAATTGTTTTGTCGAAGCATAAACACTTTTCAAAATGTGACAAGATTAAATCCAAAGAAAAAGTAAGAAGTGACACACTTAGATTTATTTGGTTCAAAGAAATCCTCATATGTCTACATAGAGAGCTATAGATATTTCTTTAAAGTACAAACGAATGAATATTTTTCTATGACTCAGTAGTCAAATTTATTCCTTTTTAAGTAGAAGGTAATGACCAACATATAAGAATTGGAATCCCAGTCTTTTCTTAACTCGGCCAACCCATAATCTTCACATTCTCAACCCTCTCACCAATCTCTACAACTCGTCCCTCTTACCAAGTCATGTGATACTTTCTCCCACTTATAGACGAAGAGGAGGGAGGGGAAGACTATGGAGAGCAAGTTACAATGTTCTTGTCATTGATTGGCCTCTTCATAATGAATAGGGGTGTTATAATGGCCTACAAGTTGAATGAGTCAACAGACAACACGCCAGAAGATGATCAAGAGCTCTAGCAGCCTCTCCTTCATCATCATCAATGAGATCAAACTCGAGGACCAAATTTCCGCTACTAACTGCACTGTTCCCTTTGCTAGCAGCACACATTGGCCCAGCTGAAGAGGCTTTTCGCCTTGTACAAGGAGCGTGAAGGGAGGCTAGAGACTGGCAGCATCGTTGAACTCTTCTTCGACAAGGACCAAGGGCATCTAGCAGGACCTGCACAATATTAGTGATGAGATCCTCAAGATCACCAGTCTGGTCAACCTTGACGTCTTCCACGGCATGGTCTCATCAGCGATTGCTGCCGGGAAGGATGTCGTCACCGCTATGAAGAAAGCCAAGAATCTACCTCCATGAAGGTAATTTTCGTTAACAGTCGGTTTAGTGGCGTATGTTTTGGGAGGTCATAGAATAATGAGCATAAATGATCAATTCTCTAGAAAGTATCAGGGCCCAGGTGGATGTAGCCAACTTTCTATTTAGGCCTGGCACAGCATGGGGCTCCCACGTGAGAGCACCGAGGTGAGATCCAGAAACCGCCGGCCTCCCGCCGACCCACGGGTTCAGTACGTTCCTTCCGTTCCCCTCCCGACGTTTATATACACCTCCGGTGCTCAGAACCGAGTCGTTAATGTGAAGGGAAAAGGCGGCCTCTGGGAAAGCGACGGAGCCGAGGTTTCTGACCGTCAGATGTTAATTGGACGGCTATACTGGCTCCTCCACGATTCTCCCGCCCCCCGGCAACTGCGGGCCCGGTTTCCCCCCAGGATCTGTTGCTGGGCCCGCTCAGTCAAGGATCTCAACTCGCGCATCGACGTGTCTCCATCTTTGCCACATGGCGCGTTTTAATTGGCGGCGCATGAGATGGGTGTCTCAATATTAAATAAAAAGAGGTACTCCGCGCGCTTTTTGTGCCGCCACCGTAACCTCTCTTCCTTCCACGCTCGACCGTCGTCGTCTGCCTTCCTAAGTCGGATGACAGTGTCTGCCCACACCGACTCCATGTGCGTAGCTGATGCTTCCATAAAGTCTGTGCTTCGTCTCTCTTCTCCATCGGCCATCGCCCTGGGGAATCCTACAGGTTGGGGGAGGAAGTTGCAGGAGGAGGCGAAGGACCGTGGGGCTTTGATCCGCGGGTGGGGTTTAGAGGGAGGGGCCGGGGGTGTGCATAATTGTTGCCCCTCGGTTTGATCTTCTGCGTTGTGGATGGAGCTTCTATCATCGGAAGCAGTCCTACTGTGCTCCCTTTTCGTTTGGTTATCTATGGCTGCGGGTTCCGGCGAGTTCGGAGCCGCGGGGATGGGATTGGACGTCCCGGCGGATTCCGTACTAGGTTGGACACACCTCTTCCTTGCGCATCTCTTGCGTGAATCCCTTGATCGGACTGTCACAAGCCCTGGCATCGACATTTTGATGTCCCCGGTTTCCATTGGTGCCGTTACTGAGCGGTCCTCCGCAAAATAATTGGCGATGCCTGTGTTTATTCACCTTGCTGAAACCGTTCTTGCTCAGAAAAGAGACTTTAATTTTCGAGAGCTTTATTCAATAAGTGTCCATTTTTTAATCTTTTTCTTTCCCCCTATGACATTTTTAATGTTACGATTTCACCATCATTCTGGCTTAATTAGGAAAGAAGAACTTGGCTCCGTGGGCAACTGGCCTCCTCAGGTACTCTCCTGGGGGGCCCGAGCTGATAGCTCCATCCCCCAGCGCCAGGTTCCCGCTGATCTTGGCGGCAACGAGGACAAAGAGGCCAGATTTACTGAACAGATTTAAATTTTATAGAGGAGGTTGGGACATCACTAACAGGCATTACTGGACGGTATGAACATAGACTCATTCGTAGTCCAACTATCAGTTTATTCCATGCAGCTTAGCAGATCCAATGAGTCAATGGAATTGTCTGTTGTTCCCAAATATTTGTTCACCAAGTTGAATGTGCCAATTCTTGCAAGAAGCAAAAGCTACTTATCGCTATGACCAACAGCATTCTCATCATCCTCTTTGAGCGTATCACAGTCTGTAGAATATAATGACCGTATTTCTCTGGATTTGGCATCTATCAGTGGTGTTGTATAACCTCTTTCTTTTCTTAAATACAGATGAGATATCTTAGGATAAGAAAGTATAAGTTTCCAGTCATCTTAAATGAAATCTTTATGGTAATATTGGGTTTATCTTGCAATTTTTTATTAAAATACTATGGTAAATTTTCGCATGAAAGATTAGACATTATCTCCTCTGGAGTTGGATTCTGTTTTGCCTGGCGCTTGAATGTGATATTCCTTATTTGTTTTCCTGGTGCAGTCCATCGGGTTTACAGGTGCTGCTGGATTCATTCTTTCATTCATGTGGTTCACTTTCTTTGGAGTTGTCTTACTGGCAAGTCGCTGCTCTAAATGGGGCATAAACATGAAACATAAGAAGTTGTCCTCTTATGGTCGTCAGATTTATCTGATGTTGCTTGTTATATTCACATGTGCTGCATTGTAATGCTCTCAACTCGTTGGAAATTTCTTTTATTTGGTAGACATTTTCTCATGTCTGAATGTCTGGTTCAAGTTGCTATGAGTCAATGACGTTTTGATACCAGTGAGATTATTAGTGAGATGACCTTTATTTGTATGATGAAGAATCATACTTATTATTTAATTTTGTGGAACGTTTGAGTTGATGAATGAGGTAACTTGTTATGTCAAATAAAATTTTCTTCGGTGAATAAATTCAAGCAGAAAATATATTAGATCAGATGAAGTTAAAATAAAGGACTCCCATTTAGCAGTCATCAAACAAAAGAGTAAAAACAACAGGCCATTTTAATATGTTTCATCAATTCTATTTGCCCGTGATACCTTCAATTTTTAAATGTTTGTAACTTCGATCAATCATAGGTGAAACACTATGCAATTCAATACTTTAAAATGATATTTTATAAAATCATGTTATACATAATATCTATTCATTAGACATGCTGTTGGATGAAATGGCTTATCCTTAGATGTGTCAAAGACCAATACAATTTTTGGGACGATGTTCTGTCTGACATGTGCAATGATTTTTTTAAACACTTTCTATCTATTTTGGATGAAATCCCTGTATATTTTTTCTAAAATTCTGCAATGCCTTATGTGATATTAGATGGCTAGTTTATTCCTTAGATTCTTGTCTAATAATATTGTATTTCGTGGATTTTTTCCCCGCACTCATTTTCTATTTTGGATTGTACCAGAATTGGATGTATTCTTCTTTCTGTTGGGCAGGATGAATTCCATAAAGAGGTCTTGGATACCTTGAATTTTGTCGTAAACCAGTCAGATTTTACAGTTCAGATTCTTAGGAATGTTACCGAGTTCCTGTTGCTTGCAAAAACTGTAAACGTGGACCAAGTTATTCTTCCACAAGATGTCCCTGGAAAACTTGACAAGCTGATCGTAGATTTAAACCGTGCAGCCTCTATGCTATCAGAGAAAACAACTGAAAATTCTGGCAAAATAAGACGTGTCTTTGGTGATGTGTACGTATTTACAATCTTGGCTGTGATTCTAGACACTTTTATTGGTTATCTTCTTTTCTAGTTGTGCTCCTAGATTTAGTTTTTTGTTTTTATGTTTGCAGGCGATGCACGCTAATTGCAGTGGCAGCAGTCATGCTTGTGCTGGCCTCAGTTGGATTTCGTGAGTACTTTCCACTTTCTTTAAAAGAATTCCATCTACTCCCCTCGTTTTCATTTCCATTTCTTGTTTCATCGGCCATGGTACATCTGATCCCTGTTTTCTTCTTCCTCTGCAGTGCTTTCGCTCTTCCAAAACCGGCAGGCTATTTATATGTACGTTCACTCAATTGAGGCTTTTAAGTACACGTCTTGCAAAAAAAAAAAAAAAAAAAAAGAAACCGCTTGCATCACTCATAGCTGCTAAGAAGCCTACATATTTATGCTTGACTTCTTATTTCAGATTTGTCTTCAGCGGCTGGCTACTTGTGACGGTTACTTTAGTCCTGTGTGGAGTTTTTATAATCCTCAACAAGTAAGGCTCTAAATTTTCTCATAGTGGCATCTTTTTCTTTCCCAACTATCATCTGATACATGAATACTATATTTACTATCGTTACTTTCTAAACGTAAATTTACTGGGCCATTGTCCTTGCTCGTGACTCTAACCCGTATGCATTGTGAAGTGAACCCTGCTTAGACTCTCCTCATTGCATCAGAATGTTATTTTACTATTTTCTGTTTGGATCAGTGCCATCTCGGATACGTGTGTGGCCATGAATGAGTGGGTGGAGAACCCTCATGCTGAGACAGCTCTCAGTAGTATCCTTCCGTGCGTTGATGAGCGGACATCAAACTCAACCCTGCATCAAAGTAAACAAGTTGTCGTTCAGCTTGTAAATGTCATCAACACGGTGATACACACAATCGTGAACGCAGATCCATCTCAGTTGAACTCTTCTTCGTACTACAATCAGTCTGGTCCACTGATGCCTGCTCTTTGTTCCCCGTTCGATTCCCAGCTGGATGATCAGCGGTGCCAGCCACCTGAAGTGTCCCTTGACAATGCATCCCTGGTGAGTGTTTCTTTTCTACTTTTATTATTTTTTGCGGGTATACCATGGTAAACTTTTCTGAACTGTGGCAATGGTATAGTTGAAGAAATGGCAGTAATCTCTGCAGGTTTCTCTCGGGTACAGTTTTCTTCTTTTCGCAATATTTCCGCAAGATTCCTGCTGGTTTTTCTGTGTTAAAAACCCATTAGAGTCTATGTGCTGGGCGTTTCTCGGGGAAAATGTTTGTCTTTTATATAGACGGACTATATATACTCATAGTTCATTTCTAGGTATCATCCTTTAAGCTTGGCTCTAGTTTGCTTCCAACTCATACGAGTCTATGTGCTTTCCTTCGGATAAACGCTCCGCTCTCGTCCTGTAGACATGACCGCAAAACACTTACAGTTAATCTATTTTCTATTATCATGTGAAACTCGGTCTTCGTCTGCATTCAACGCATGCGAGTCGATGGGCTTCTCCTTGGATCTATGTTTCTATCTCTTTATGTAGTTTATTTTTCTTATAACATCTCTCCATACTCGGCGCGTTTTCTGAGTTCAACCCTTGATAATAGCCCGTGGGCCTTTTCCTTTTGCAAATAATTCTCTCTTCATGTGGACCAACCATATAATTTTCTCTTCTCTCTTTTCACTTCTCTCTTCTCGCTTTTTACTTCTCTCTTCTCTCTTCTCTCTCCTCTATTCCCCTGCTCTGCGATGGTTAAATAACGACTTCCCAGTCTGTCGTCTCCTCTGTTGTCCCAGGTCTGGCAGAGCTACGCATGTGAGGTCACCCCATCGGGCTCCTGCGCCACCGTCGGCAGGATCACCCCCGATCTATACCGGCAGCTAGTGGTGGCCGTCAATGCGAGCTACGCCCTCGACCACTACACCCCCTTTCTGCTCAGCCTCCAAGACTGCAACTTCGTCCGCGAGACGTTCACTGCCATCGGCTCCCTTCACTGCCCCCGCCTGAAGCGCAACCTGCCGGTGGTGGAGGCGGGGTTGGCCATGACATCGGCCGGGGCCATGCTCTGCCTCGTGCTGTGGCTTCTTCATCCAGACAGCCCCCGAAGGGAGGAAGCGTCTGTGAAGCCCGGCCCGGCGGTGCCCCTGTAGATGAAGATGACGGTGCCATACAGACGAGAACCCAGGTGGGTCGGAGCGCCGCCAAGGGAAGTACACATACATAATAAGCTCTCTCTGATTGATTCCCATGGAAAACACTAATCTGGAATTGCCATCAACGTCGGAAGAAGAGTAAGTACCTTGGCAGTGGTTTAAGGGATGTGAATGGGACTGTGGGGGAGATTAGAATTTAGGAATGGTCTCCATCTTGCGGATGAACTCATCCGTTGACTACTCTCTGCGTCACGGCCCAATTCATGTGAACACCACCATCAGCAGCGAATTTCTAGTAGGGAAAGGTCAGGTGCCTTTAGGGTGTGGTCAGCTTGGGAAGGACTGAGGTTGTTTGTCTTCACCTAGAAATCGAGAGGGGCATCCTCACAAATAAGTGGGGGTTTGAGGGTGGACAATATTCCTGACATTCTTCTGAAATTCATTAAATCGATTTTGTTTTAACTTCCAACGTGCGTGGTCTCGCTCGCTCCTTTGGGTATACATTTGTTATTTACCTATACCCCCCCCCCCCCCCCACTACTTTTTCAACTTTTCATTTTCATATGGGCATGGACATATGTGAAATTTTTATTTTAAAGTATACGTTTGGGTTATTAAGATATTGTTATTTAATGCTTTCTTTGAATGAGTTAGGGGTATACATTTAATTGTAGAAAAAAATATATGGTTTGATTAGTCTGCGACCACGACGCCATGACGTGCTTGATTGAATTCCGGTGTGGCTGATCCGGTGAACCGGTCAGCTCGTGGCAAACGTGCACTTTGCGGTTGCGGATGCGGTCCTTCCCTTTTCCCCTGCCAGACCAACGCCGCTACCCACCCAGAACCAGTCATCGTCCCCACCTCCTCTACTCTCTCTCTCTCTCTCTCTCTCTCTCTCTCTCTCTCGCTAGCTCTGGTCTGGTTCACAGGTAGAGAACGCAGAGGAGGGCGGGGTGCTGGGGAGGGAGCAGAGAGGAGGGAGGTTGGGAAGGAAGGTGCCCGTGGGGGGAGGTGTTCTCTCTGCTGCCTCGTGTCCGCAGTCGAGTCTCGGGAGGGGGAGGATGGTGCAGATGTGTCGCGTTTTATATGGTAGAGAAGTCATGGCGGAGGAGCGAATTACGAAGCTTTCGGGCAGGGGATCTGCACAGTAGCTTCTGGTTGTAAGACCCGCAGCCCGCACTCCATCTCTTGCTTCCTTCTTAAACCCTCTTCCTCCGGCTCCCCGCTCCTTCCTTCCCTCAGTTTCTCCGCTTCATTTCTTTCTCTCTCTAGCCTCTCATCCTTTCCTTGCGGATATCCGATTCCAGCTTTACAAGTCTTCCGCTCCCGCAGGTTCCCGTCGACCTTCTTATTCCCCTCCTCGGGGCACCGCCCTGGCTGGAGAGGAAGAGACGAGGAGCTGCTTTCTCTGCCCGTAAAGCGGCCGCCTCTTCTGTCGTTCTTCCGAGGTTTCAGATTCCTTGCCCTTTCTTTCTCAAGGTGAGTCCCCAAAGCTTCTTCTCTTTTCTTCGTCGCTGTTCCTCTTCCCTCCATTCTACCTTGTTTTCTCCGTTCGTGGTCTGCATTGAAGCTCAGACGAGTTCGAAGGAATGGGCATCTGGGAATGAACTGATCAAGATTTTCTTTCATTCTTTTTTCTTCCGTGATCGATTCTCTGGTTCGATCGCCTTGGGGCCTGACTGTTAACTGTTCTCGGACAAGGGAGCGCGATCATGGAGATCGAAGGTCTGCTCGTTGAGCCTGGGCTTTTCTGATACGTTCTTCCTTCTTCCGCGGATCCTGTGGCCGAAGATGGGCGACCATTTTGTTCTGCTGGTGGACCATCTGCTCACCGAGTCCACCTTGGGGGCCGCCATCGCGAGCAGGAGCCAGTCTCCGGCAGGGCACACGGCGGCGGTCTGTGTGCAGTCTGAACCTCGCCGTCCTCCCCAGAAGATGGCTGTCGAGGATGACCGGAAGGCCCCGGAGCTCGTCGAGTGCCGAATCTGCCAGGACGACGACCTGGAATCCAACATGGAGACCCCCTGCTCCTGCCGCGGGAGCTTGAAGGTGAGAGGAGACTCGACCTTGATCTTCCTCATCTCAGGAAGCTTAACCTTCCTCTGTTTGAATTCCGCGAACTGTTCTTCCCGCCTCCTAGAACTCTTATGAGCTTCATCGAGGAATTAAACGATGAAACAGTAAAAAAAAAGAAAAAGAGGAAGGGATTACTCGGTTGCTCTATGCTCGGTTTCATGATTTTCATGGACTTTTTGACGCTTGTCTCGCAGGATGCTGATCTCATAACTTTTGTGGAATATTGACATTGTTACAGTACGCTCATCGGAAATGTGTTCAGCTGTGGTGCAATGAGAAGGGCGACACGGTGTGTGAGATCTGTCTGCAGGTGGAGGCTCAACTCTGTTTATGCCCTAATCTCTGATCCGCGGCCCCATATTCTGCTTAACTGATCCACTGCGGTGGAGCTCATTAGATTATCTCCCCTCTTCTGCTCGTATCCTCCAGAGATTCAAGCCAGGGTACACCGCTCCTCAATTGTTCCACTACGGTGGCTCGCCGATGAACTTCAGGTACGAATGACCTCCAAGATGATCCCCATTTTCATTTTCCGGCAGAGGAAGCCGGAAGAATTTTCCATTTCTTCTTATCCCGTTTTGAGGAGGGATCTTGCTCTGGATGAAAATTTTCTTGGAGATCATCCGGCAGGGGGAACTGGGAGATCTCCAGGCGCGATCTCCGGGATCCTGGCTTGATGACGATGGTCACGACTGAGCGGGGCCTCCTCGCTGTGGCCTCCGGCGACTTCGCCGACGCGAACAGCAGAAGCGTGTTCTGCCGCTGCGTCGCCATGATCGTGAGTAATTTTCTTTCTCTAGGGCGAATTGATTCAGCTTGAGCAGCCTCCGATGTTCGTCATCTGCCTGCGTCCAGTTCACGGTCCTTCTGGTGCTCCGGCACGCACTCCCTGTCATGATCGCTGGTGGGGACGAAGACCATTACTCTGTCGCTGAATCGACGGTAAGACTCTACGCTTCTCCCGCAGCGTGGTGGTTTCTTCTTGCAGCCGTGGCTGAATCCCGCCGTCTCTCTGGTTCTCCTCGACAAACCAGTTGCTGCTATTGAGGATCGTCGGCGTTCTCTTTCCGATCTTCGTGATGGCTAGAACGCTGGCGATGCTCTATCGCCGGCACCGCCGTCATCAGGTTCTCCTCTCTGTCACATTTCATCTGCACACTTCGATCAATACGCATCTCCTCCGATTCACGTCGATCTTCGGCAGGGGGGCCAGGGCTTGTTCATGCCGTCTGCTGGAGAAGGAGAGGAGGAGGAGCGGGCGACCCCGTGGATGGAGCGAGAGTCGCGGACGATTCAGATGGCCGTGCCGGCGCCTCTGTGAGCTGCTCTCCGGCGGACGAAGAAGACCAGATCTCTCTCTCTCTCTCTGTCTCTCCCTCTCTCACCTCGCTTGCTTGCTCTGCGAACTGGATGGGGTTGAATGATAGAACTCAATGAGATGAATGGAGTTATACACAGGAATGTAGAGGAACAGACTGGTGGTGACAGCTTCCTCCCGCTGGTTCTTGAGTTTGGCTTGCAGCTTTGCAATGCTAACACTTGCGCCGCTTGTGCTTCCTCATCTGGTCCCCCTTCTCCTCGCACCGCCATTTCCTCACCTCTGGACCGTCGCGCCGCCGCCTCTCCTCCTCCTCCGGGTGGACCCGGGAGCAGACGACCAGGCCCACCCTAGCGGCCGCGCCGCCTTCCTCTGCGAACCGAGGCCGGAAGAAGTAGACGTCGATGACGTCGCCGGGGTCGAGCTCATTTTGTCGGACAAAGTCCATCCACTTGCCCAGGAGGACGTAGGAACCGCTGCTACACCATAGCCTCAGCTTGGCCGCCGGATACTCCCGTCCCCACCTGTCGAGCAGGAGCACCGGCAGGCCCCCGTTCTTGGCGGCCACCGCCGCCTTCTCGGCGTCCGTCAGCAGGCTGAGTAGAACCTCGGGACCTCTCCCCTCAGGCTTGGACTCGCCCTCGTCTCCGTTGTTCTCCGCGAGGAGGAGCCGACAGTGGCCGGCGCTGACGTCCGTGGCGTAGAGCTTCTTCTCCAGCACCGGCACAGGCGCAGTCCAGTTGATGGCGCTCAGCTTCTTCTCCATGGTCGCCGGTGAGGTGCTCATCTCTGCCTCTTCTTCCTCTGCTTCATCTTCCCAGGCGGCATCTTCGCCTGCCTCTCCCACGTCCCGCCTATCCACCCCACTCTTCCGGCTCTGAGCCTCCCCATCCCCGCCGGGCAGCGTCTCCTCCTGGACCTTCGTATCGCCGGAGGCGCGGCTGTGCCCAGTGTCGCTGCTTCCCATCATCTCCTCCTCCGTCGTCTGTGATGGGGCGCTTCTGAGGCCGGAAGGCGGCCAGAGGCAGAGCTCGAGGCACAGGTTTCTGGCGCCATCCGACGAACCCGCCTGCTCCGCCCTCAGAGCCGACGTAGGGGGAACCAGGCGTGGGTCCTTGCGGAGGCGAGAAGACGTGGAGAGGGTGAGTTCGAGGCAGAGCTCGTCGTTTGTCTTCCGGCTTCTCTTGCAACTGACCTGGATTGGGCGAGTCGGTTGTGGCACAAACAGGGGGGAGGAGTGCCTCGCTGTCTGGGCCATGCCCTCCGCCATTGCTGCACCAGCACAAAGAACTAAGACAGGGACTTGCAGAGAGATGGAGATAGAGATATGGGCCAGAAAGAAACCCGCCGGAACGGTGATGCCGTGGTGGAGGTGCATGCCGGCTTATATAAGCTCGCCGTGCGAATTCAGATGGGAAGGGAGAGAGCGGGGAAAGGAAAGCCGAAGAACCGGGCGGCAAGGTGGTGCCGTCGAATAGGAAACCTCGCCGGCCCAAGGTGCACCCCGACCACTCAACCCGTGGGCACCAGTTTCCTGAATAGTTATTCACTCCGCAGCCACCCAACGGTCACCTTGACGGCTTTTCCCGCCTTCAGCACTTCCACCGCCGATGCCGCAGTAGTTCGCCGTCGCGACCACCCACGCAAACTCCAACTGCATCATTACTCAAACAATGGGACTGTAGAGAATCCGGGTGTTGCCGGAGCTGAAAGGCCACTCTTCCGGATCTCCAGGGCCAATGAATTATGGGCTAAACGCCCATAAATTGTGAATTACGAGTACTAAAATAGGTGTAAAACATTATTTATTGTGGGTTCTTGATCTTAGATGGACGAGAAGTACGATTTAGATGATCGCATCTACTGTGATGCCCCGTAGAACGATCGGATTTCGATCAAGAATGTCAAAGTTTGTTTCTTGGGGATGATTCGCGTGGAGGACTTGGTCGTCCTTATGATTCGAGTTTAATTGTAGTGGAAAGATCAGAGAGACTGTCAGTTTCGGAAAGCTGGTAGTTCCTTATGATCGATGCACAGTCATGTAAGAGGATGATCGGAGAAGGAGAAGATCATCGGAGGATTGACGGTTTGTGGGCCGGCCACCGGCCGTCCTAGCAATGGGACTCCTCGCTGCTTATGCTGGACCTGCCGAACCCGCATTGGTGGGGATAGGAGCCGGCGAGCGCCTGCTCACAATCTCATCGACGGAGACCCGAGGACAGACGGCGAGCCCCAGCCTCCACTCGCTATGCGCACTGCCGCCGCCACCGCCGCCGCCGCCGTCGCCTTCCTCCGGAGAAGCTGGTCGCGGAGACGAGGACGACGGCGCCACCGCCAGCAGCGGAACCCGGAAGGTATAGACGTCGACGACATCCCCGCAGCGGAGCTGGTTGTTAGAGACGACGTTCAGCCACTCGTCGGCGACGGCGTATGCTCTTATGCCATAGTGAACGATGTCTGGTGGCCGATTGGGATTGCCCCGTCTCCTTCTCCCCCTTCTTCTTCATCCTCCGCAGACTCTCTCTTCCTGCTTTCGAACTCTTCGTCTCGGCGCCCGGCTGCAGCCACCGTCGCCGCTTCCCGGCATCTTGAGAGAGCGAGATGCTTTCTACAATCTTTTCGCGTTTGACGTCGGTACAGAAATCGGCGAGCTGTATATGCCGGCGCCCAATTGCAGTTCTCCGAATATATGAAGACTTGGTGACATCGAGTTGACCTCAGAAAGAGTGGTTTCCTTGCAAATTCAGCTCGCTATTTATTGAAGGAAAGCCCATAATAAGGCATACTTAGTTTTCTAATCTAGATTTAAACATCCCAACTGCCGAAGATATAGATCAAGACCGGATCTGAGCTACGGAACAATCTCTGGTCATTCTTCGCTCAGTTCATAGGAGAGTCACCACCTGATGAACCCAAGAAGCTTGCCACAGTCAATGGAGTGGGGTTGGAGGGGGCAGAAGCTGCTGGTACTTGGGCTTGTTCTTCTCGAGGAGGAGGTACGTTGTCCAATACCAGAACATGAGTATCCGGCCCTGCGCCATCACGGTGTCTCTGATGCGGCTTCCTCCGAAGGAGAGCCTCTCCAGGGCCTAGAAAGAGCAGCAAACGAGGAGAGAACAGAAATAGGCTTCAGAATAGTTTGCAATACGCTTGAATTGCGTCTCGGTTGGGCCACTCAGACTCTGCTGATCATTCCATGGTAGGTGACCGAGCTAGGAATGGGAAGCTAATGGAGCTAGGGTTCCCACTTGGGTTCCTTCATCAAGCGTCATCATTTCTGCAACTATAGCTAGACCTTGAATCTAAATGTCATCCAGGGGAAGAACCGATCTTGAAGATCTATGAAGGATTACAAGGATATGTATTATCACGTTTAAAAATTCAGAAAATGAATAGCCTGATTTCCGGAATATTTATTGATATATATTAAGACTTTTTAAATTTGTCAAAAACGTCAATTTTACGGTAAAAAAAAGATCTCAAAATTTCTATAACCAGAATTTTTTCATAATGAAGTTACAAAAATAAAGTGAATAACCAGATATATTTTCAAATTTTGTCAAATGGTATGAACTTTATGGAATCTCCATAGAGAGTAATCAATGTTTAATTAAGTTAAAAAACAGAATTTTTAAGAATCCGGAATATTCAGGATGTTTATTTAAATAAAATTACCCCTGTAGCATCAATTCTATTACCTAACCTGCGGCAGAAGGATAGATTTTGAGCATCTACTAATGCTTATCGCTTTATAGATTTTGAAAAAAGAAGAACCAGTCACGTTCCTCACCTGTTCCCCAGTTTGAATGTCAAATGAGTGCTGGTGCTCAAACTCAAGGCCATGGAACTCGTTGATGCTTAGGCCTTGAAAAGCCCTGTGATAAAACATCAACGAGAAAATCAATGATTTCTTCCAGAATTGTCTCGAATTATTTATCAGAAAACAAGGAACGCGTCTCTGTGGGGTTACCATCTTATTAGAGATACTCGGGGGATCCACCGAAAGATCAACGGTGTGTTTTCAGCATTCACATAATAGCCTCCGAAGACAATGAAGACGGTCATAAGGGATGGACCCAAAGCCATTGCCGCCTCAGTAGTTGGCACCATTGCTCCAACAGTCAGACCCATTGCAGATGCCGCAAATGATTCAGCCGTCACAATGCCACAAAATTTTACAAACCTAAATTTAGAGTCATGTCAAGGACGGAAGTGGTGAATAATAAAAAATCCCAGGCAAAAAATCTATCATAGTATGAAGAGGAACACAAGTCTGTCATCAACCTAAAAAACGGATGTCCCTCGAAGTTCGTGCACAGTAGGCAATTTTTAAAATGCAATACAGAAAAGAAAAATCTATGAAATATATCTGAGAAAATGTCTAGTTCTTTGAAGTTAGCAAAATGATAGATGAGATGCATTATGGTTCTTCGATGCATATCTGATACGGTAGCATGAGAGAAGAACTCTGGTCAACTTGAAAAAATGTCCCCAGGGAAAACATAATCCATGGTTCTATATCTTAGACTCGAACAAAGGTTCCTTGGATTTTGAACTAGATCCCAAGAAATAAACTGATATCGTCTCAAGACCTTCAAAGCTGATAACCACAATGTGCCCTTGACAACTTCCCCTTTTTGGGATTGAAGGGCAATTCAATCCCAAAATGAGATATATGCAGCCAGTTTTTCTAGCTAGTTAGCCTAAAAAGGAAACGGTAGAATTTGAACAAGCACCATGTTGATCACCCAAGTTGTCAAACACATTTCAATAACCATCGGGCACCCAAACCAATTATAAATCACTATCATCGTCCTTTTATACATTCAGATCCTTGTTATGAATTAATGCATTCCTCAATCATAGTGTGGTTCAGAAAATAAGGAAACGAGTTTACACCCCTGTTCTTCTAAAATGAGATGTACACAGCCAGAGTGAAGTTAATGGTTTACAGGTACGTAGAGTAGAAAGCATCGGGCATATGATCTACAGGAACGTAGACTCCCCACATTCTAGATGGTTGTCGGCTTGACTACTTGTAACATGTATAAATGTACTCACATTCAGTCAATGACAATGAAATTCAAACTAATAACTGAAAAGATGAAAGGAACTTACCTTGAAAGAGTAGGATGGAGACGAGCCATGGGATACAGAATCGTACCAAAAATCAATGGAAACGCAGCACCCACAGGGATCTCAGCCAATAACTTAGATAATAAATACGGTCCTAAGGTATAAGACCCCTTGGCACGTTCTCTATCAACTATTGCCTTCTCCTTGGGAAACACACCCACTGTCTTTGTAAGCGCAGCCATTGCCGTGTTGATTGCAGCAACCTTCAGTAGTAACAACGTACAATTAAAAAGACACTTTTCGACTCTAGGGAAAAAACATCCACTAATGTTGGCATTTCGGACAACATAATAAAATATTTAAAAACTTGTAACATGATTTGGCAGTCCTGTCTCCAACAAAAAGAATAAGTCTCAGGTACAATACAGCGTATGGGATCAAACATACCCCAATATTCTAACAAATGCATTAAAACTTAACACAAAAGGCCAAAAAATTCTGCGAACCTGAAGTAATCCCATTCTGTCCTGAATTGAAGTCTGTGTTCTTCCCATTCTCCAAAACACTGAGCCAAATATCATAGCTGATGCAATTGACATTCTTGTCCGGACTTTGTTTGTAGGTCCATCACGAGAGGCCTGAAATTGATGTCCTTTACAACTAAGACAGCGAGCACAAATCATAAAAGAGAGGGATACGGGAAAAAACACGGTTTCCAAAATTAAAAGCATATATTCTAGTTCAGCAACGACATGATGTTCTATTCTTCCTGTTCCTAAAGGACATGAAAAAACTCATTGTTCACGTAAAAACTTAAAAAACTTTCACAAATTCTATACTTTTCGAGGATAGTATAAAAAATATCAATATTCAGCATACTTTTAGGTGCAACAAAATAAGACCATAATGGTGAGGACATGACACATCACTAAATAGATGAATGCATCAAAAGGGAAATATGCTTTAAAAAAATGTGTCTCTTTGAACAAGGCATTTGTCGGCTAACAGATCAGTTATAAACAAAGATATGAGAAACTGATAGAAAAGAGTAGACTGTAAATAAGAAAAAAGATATGACACATAGGTACCTGCATCCATGCGCGTTTAAGAAGCAACCAGAATTGCTTCCACCAACCACCTCTGCGTTTAACTATGGGCTTTTTTGTGAATTTAACTGAGGTCTTAGAACCGTCCCTCCTGGTGATGGGAATTGTGCATGGAACATTTGGCACAATCTGAGAGAATGCCTCGACAAGGTCATCAATCCTTTTTTGTGACGAGAACACACTTTCAGCAGAAGTATAGTCGACAGAAATAAGATCAGCCAAAAATTCAGCAGGATTGACGTGGTCGGGGCACTGGTACCTGATTTAACTACTGATTAGTGCATTGTGAGGTCATTTAATGAGATATGAGTACGCCCATAATAAGAATGAAAATTTGCTTTTATTTATCAAAAGAATCATTCATCTTTTGATCACTTTTACACGGCAATTAAAAGCTTAAAGTTAATCAGAAAATGATAAACAATCATTCTATCGACAATAAGTTGACTTTTTCAAACATTAGAAGAAGGAAAACAAGAATGGAGTGTCAATGTAAAAAAATCTAATTGACTGTACTTGAGACAAACAATGAAGTGCCAAAAAATCATCACGAAAAATGTTTCAATGCATCATTACCTCATATGGGTCATACTCATGTATAAGTAAAATAAAAAAACACACAAGAAGATTACATGGCCTGTAAATTCATCACAGTCAAACATCTCTTAAAGGTCACATATTGGGATTCTTTAAAGTCGCCAGCACTAACAATAAATGTGGTTCTACTGTTATCTATTTCAGAAAAAATGAAGAATTGATTTTTTTCTGAGAAAATGCGGAGGTGAAGGATAGGCTTTGAAATCTAAGCTGTACATCTTAATTAATTAACTATATTCAATATCTGCCCTGCACTTCAAGGAAAGAATGAGAGTCATTAGCATCTTCATATTTAAAACCCTACTTAAAAATGAAGGTTCATGATGCTCTCTACTAGAGAAATTTACTTTTAATCACATATGAAAAAGTCAATCCGTGACATCTTCAGGAGGAAACCTCCAGGAGATGTCCAAATGGTATCCATAAATCGAATCATTAAAAATGCTTATCCAGTCAAAATTGGCCCGAGTTGATAACCAGCACCCTCTTCATTTTTTCCAAGCCTAGCACAAAGATGCTGCTCCCTGTGTCCAAATTAGATGATAAGCAAATTATATTAGTCCCGATTCCATCTTGTAGATATATGTTTCTCTATTTGATACTTTGCTAGTTCTCAACTGGTCAACTAATCAGCAACATTTCTTATTGGAGCATTCAGTGCGGGATTACTCCCAACATGTTTTATGCATACGAATCGATAAGCTCAACTTTTTTCCTTCCTTCCTTTTTGTGTCACAAGTAAGCAAATAGAACCCAGTTAAAAATCTCCCAAGTGTATTCCCCCAGATTCTTTCAAGTATTCATGGGATAGTCAGACATAC
The DNA here is from genome assembly GCA_902729315.2 of Spirodela intermedia. Lineage (NCBI taxonomy): Eukaryota > Viridiplantae > Streptophyta > Magnoliopsida > Alismatales > Araceae > Spirodela > Spirodela intermedia. The sequence goes on from LR746272.1 coordinate 7,433,861, forward strand.
ATACCTTACTGTACAACCGTATCATTTATCCCTACTACTATTCTGATCAACCTTAGCAGAAAACCATAATGCAAAACCAACTTCTTCAGTTTCAATTGAAGAAATAGACAATCTGCTATTCATTCATAAAAGATCAATTAATCTCAATGACAGTTCTTCTTTAGTAGAAGAACAGAACAAAGCACCAGTCGCTACTACCAAATTCAGAGGTGAATTCCAAGGGAAATGGAGATGGTGGCCAGAATTACTGCTTGAATACCATCGTAGTAATTATATTAAGTTTTTTTAGGAGAATTTTCCCAATTTTTCACATATATGAGGCAGTGGATATATGCTAAGCATTATCAAAAAAATATATTCAACTAAATAGATTAAAAATTATAAGGGAAAGTAATTGAAAACATTTCTAAAAGCGGAAAGGGAAGAAGTGAAAAAACAAAGAGTATAGGGACAACCCAAACTTTGCAAAGTATGATAATGGCTCTTCTTTTGCAGGACCCATGTAAACAACGGAACCTTCTGACAACAATATGATATCATCAAACTTGCTATATATTGAACCTCTTGGCTGATGTATAGAGCAGATAACTGTGTGTCCATCCAGTGCAAGCTGCTGCAGAGTTTCCATTACCTTCTCTGCCTGAAATGCATCAAGTCCTGCAAAATGGTAGCACAAGAAGAACACAGATGTATATCCTTTTATCTCCAAAGACTAGATGTCATAAATAAAATTAACCCTTCACATAGTTATTTGCTGAGATGGAGTGCGAGAATGAGGTGGAAAATATAAAATTAGATCTTCATTGAAATATCCACAAAAAGTATTTCTGCTCGTTGAGATAACAAATCTTTTATAGAAACAGGCTGATATCATCTACAGTACTTGGCAAAATAATAATTACCGTAAGAGGCCGTTATTTCACAAAGAATCACATATGAATGACAGAAACAAGTAGGAAAGAGTAGCCTAATGCATTACAATCAACCAGGAAAGACGCAAGTTAGATGATTGGAAGTGATGATGGACGATTTTAAAAGAAGCGAAAATGATGAATGAATAAAAACTAAATAAGCCACTGAAATGAAATATGAAGTGTCAACTGACTTTATAAAAGTATTCATTGTTGCCGTTATTCTTTAATAAAAGTATCTCTAATGATTTTCATGGGCTTTTACATTTTTACCGTTATTCTTCAAAGCAATTTTGTGGGGGTGAAGAAAAGGGAAGATGAAGAGAGAAAAAAGCTTGAGTGGAGGAGGAAATGGAGAGAGATATGAAAGTATTAATAGGGTATTTTTCCCTTTATCTTCAGAAATGAAAAATATAAATAATATCAAATGTGATGATTACGGATTGGCCCTGATACTATATTCAAATCGCAGTATAATTGTTTCATACTGACACTTTTCACGAATTTCAAAAGCCACCAATTTAAATAAAATAAGAGAAAAGGCGAAACATACCTGTTGTCGGCTCATCTGCAAATATGAGAGATGGGCTGGCAATTAGTTCACAAGCGAGTGAAAGACGTTTCTTTTCACCACCACTGATACCACGAACTTTGGTATCTCCGACAATTGAATCAGCACAATTAATCTGACAACAAGAAAAAGAATAAATTCCACGCGAAATAAACAGCGTGACTTGCTGTACATTGCACGTAAAAGAACATTAAATTGATAATCAACTACATGAATCAACTCGGTGGTATTGAAATATTAAACACTGAAATAGAAGAAAAAGAAAATTCATAGCTAAAATCTCAACCCATGGAGAGACGACCAACACCTAAAAGCATAGTCCTAAATATGAGGTACTAATTAGAAAAATGGTCATTAACAGAGACATCAGAATTTTTTATATTTAATTATGACACTATAAATATATTAATAAAATATGATCAACATGCATGTCAAATAATAACATTATCATGACTGCGGCTCGAATCTCCTCTTTTTCCATGAGAAGACCTAAAGACGATCATGAATATGCAATAAACGTTGATAAAATCGTTTGTGCAATTGGAGTTAGATGAGAGAAAGATTAATGGTTTCTCTTGGTAGAGGTTGATAAACGATAATAATAGAATTAACTTTTTAGATAAATGAAGACAGTTTGTAAGAATTTTTCCATATTCTCTTTAAATGAGTCCCAGCCGATTTAGCTTTTCTAGAGATATACATGAGATAGATTATGTTCCAATCATTTACCTAAGATTGATGACCTACAGAAAAATGCCTTTTAGCTGATGTTTTCATGTTCTTCCCATTTTGATATCAAAAAATTCAGGACTTACCAAGCCCAGTCGAAACAACAGCTTGTTCACGTACTCATCTCTCGCTTCTGCTGACAAGCCATCTGGGAGCTGGAGCTCGGCAGCCAGAGAAAGAGTCTCCCGCACAGTAAGCTGTGAGAAGAAGAGGTCTTCCTGTCTCAAAAAAGCAATCCTGCAGAAACATATTATGAATAAACCCACCATCCACATTGGAGAAACATTTTACATAATTTTCTGGGATAAATTATCTAAACTTGTACTCTCCGCCACTTCTCGGTTGGCCATTAACATCCAGATATCCCGTCAGGTGTAACCGGGGCGAAGCAGTGAGCTGCCCTGCGAGCACATTGATCAATGTGGTCTTCCCTGACCCTGAAGGCCCCATGATTGCCAGCAGTCTTCCTGGTTTCGCCTCTCCACTTACTTCCGTGAGAAGAAACCTCACCTAAAACCACACGTTATTAATCTCAAGTGGCTTTGAAGCTATCCAAATAGGCTCACCATCGTATAAAAGAAATAGCATGCCAACAAAACTGATCAAGAGTTCGATATAGCTCTAGTGTTTGAAGATCAATTATGCCGGAAAAAAATGAAAATGAGTAAAATTTAGAAAACATCCTGCTCCTCCAAAGATTTAAATAAATAGTACCTAACGAAAAGAAAGAGAAAATAACCACTAAGATTGTGAACTCACCACCTTGCCGCGTTTGTCAGAGAGGGTGCAGGTAATGTTACTCCATCGAATGGTCACAGGCGGTACTCCACCCGCAGAACCAGGACCGGCGGGGGCTTCCGGATCCTCCGACGTGCTCTGGGCTTCTTCCCCCTCCTCCTCCACCGGCGCCGCGAGCATCTCGGGACCGGGTCCGGTAACAAGCCGTAGGATAAAGGCGGCGACGAGGCCCCCCAGGACCTGACCCAGGCCGCTACCGGCGGCGACTTTCAGCGCTCGCGCTCCTTTCCCCCTGAAATCCTCCGCCATAGAAACGCTCTTCTGCCAACCCCCACACTGAGACTGTTCTCTCCCGATGCCGATAGTATGCGAGCCCGGGAATGATTATTACCGAAAGCTGGAAAAAATTAACCCCTTCGTCGTGGGCCGGCCAGGTTTGTCAAGTGGGCTTGTCGCGGCCCATTAACTGTGGCGGGTGGAGCCCGTGGTTCAGTGTAATCAGCCCATTTTTTAGGTCCAGAAGTGGAGCCGCAGAAACCCATCTGGTCCATTCCTCTCTCAGCGCTCTCTGATCCGTCGCCGTCGTTCGCCACAGGCCCCCCTCCTCCTTGCCCGACCATCTCTGCCCGTGATTTCGGAGCATGACGGGGATACGCTGGCCACCGGAGGAATCCGATGTTGTGCATCCGTCTCGGGCGCCGGCTGCGGCGCCGGCCACCGATCTGATTTCGGACGACGACCGCTCTGTCGCGGCAGACTCGTGGTCCATAAAGAGCGAATACGGGAGCACGCTAGATGACGAGCAGCGCCAAGTCGATGCAGCGGAGCTCCTGTCCAGCTGTAACTTCCGCGCTTCCTCTGATTACAGGTTAAGCAACGTCTCTCTCTCTCTCTCTCTCTCTCTCTCTCTCTCTCTCTCTCTCTCTCTCTCTCTCTCTGTGAAATACTTGTGTTCTGTTTTTGACGTTTTGGATCGCGGATATGGGTGTCGTACGTATGTCAATACTTCTGATCTTTTGTTTTCTCGACGATCTTAGATTTCTGCTTTGTCATTGGTTCTGCTTCCTTTTGTGAAGCACTCTGGCTTTTTGCTGGCTAAAGGTTCATTCTTTGTCCTTTAACGTTGATTGGCTTGAGTAATGCCGATAAACCTCTTCTCTCCTGCCGAGCAATTTCCAGACTACCTACGTCGACCGTCTCTCTTCACATGTTTCTTTTTGCTTCGTTTGCATGGATGTTGATGGAAAGGTGGCGTGCTTTTGATAAGTTTGTATGTTTCTGAGCAGTTCGGACAAGGATGAGCCTGATGCTAATGAGGTGGAGCCATCGATGTTGGGCTTGCAGAGCTACTGGGATGCTGCATATGCGGAGGATCTTGCAAACTTCCACCAGCATGGCCATGCTGGAGAAATTTGGTTAGCAAGATCACTTCAGAATCTTTGAAATTATTTTGGGGTAATGTTTATGTTAAACACTGTCATGCTATTGCTAGATTTTCCATCTTATTGCAGATTCCAATTGCAGCCTTAGGTACTTTACTTTTTATCTTCATTGACAATATGAAGGACTAAACAAAATTTTGTATATTAGGATTACTGCTTCTGGTCCAGTTTGTTATGCACTTCACACCTTTTCTTTGAACGTAAGCTCTCTCTGGTGACTGCATTGATTTTGTTGTTTGGTAGAACAGATTATACTTTAAACCTTATGCGCAGTTAAGACCCTTTTTCTACAGATTTCTATTTATGCTTAAGGCTGTTGTGCTATTACCAACGGCTAAGCTAGAGTGTCTCTCTTCCCAATTTCACTCTTGTGGAAGAATAACTGTTAATTTTTTCCTGAGTATGATTTGGCAGCCTTGCCTTGAACGTGAAACTTGTTATGCGTTGTTGTGACAGTGGTATTGCTCTTTGACTCTATCAATGGTATCTTTGATGTTTCAATATGATTACTTCTGGAGAAAAAACTCATTTGACCAATATGGGAGGTTTTCGTCCAAAATGTACTTCAAATTACAAATATACCACCAGCAGTAACTTATCTAATTATACCAGACACCTTGAAACAATCCTTATAGCCTCTTCAGACAGCCCATAGGCCCCAAACCCCTGAAGATCTACAGCCTCATGCGACCTCAGAAATCCTAATAAATTTACATGGACGGTTCATTTCAATCCTCCAAATTACTTTGATGTGTCACAGTGCTCTCCCAAATGGACCAACTTGTCAGGGTTCCTGACCTATGCCGGGAAAGCCTGAACTTCATTCTTCAGTGTATGATTGGAATAATTCTATCTGTCCAAGAAATACTTCTTTACTTACGCATCTTTTTTGTTACTATAATTCCCTTTGCATGTATGCATCTCCACATTTTCTCTCCCTCGCTCATTTTCTTTTTTTAGTTTTCGCGTTATTTTATTTTCCTTCTTGTTTGTGCTTTCATTTTTCCTGATGGCCCTTCCTGACAAAGATTTTATCTTTATGATTTCTGACACTGCTTGCGCTAAGTTGTCTATGTTACTAATAGCCAACCAATAATCTTATAATCTGACACACTTAGTTGGTAGTCGTCTTCACCTGCTGGTGACTGCTGGTTTTTTCCTTCCCACATCTAGTGGAGTGTCCTCTTTAGGCTAGCAGAAAATTGGAAAACGTTGTACCTAATATGGTATCCAATCCTGGATCATTTTTCAATATGACTATATTGGGGTTGACAATGAAATTCCTAGGTTACTCTTGAGTGCATGCCCAAGGAGCTGAACCTTTACGATCAGTTTATCAAATCCTACCATGACTCGTAGCTTTCTTTGGGGACAATATAAATGATAAATGCGGAGATTTGTGTTTCATAACACAATTCACTGGAAACATTTTTATGAAATATTTTTTTTCGAAATAATTTATCATTAAAATGGGACCAACAGTATGTTAAAAAGTGGCTTCCAATAAAGGTCAGCTTCAACTTGACGCTCCTTCAATCGTTTACTTGTTTACATTTTTTAGAATCAAGTGTTCTGAAATTTATTTTTTTTGTCAGGTTTGGGACTGATGTGATGAATACTGTAGCAGCCTGGACTAAGAACTTATGTGCCAGCATGCCTCAAAATGTGAATGTAGCAAATGATGTGGCTGTCAGGAACAACTCAGATGATCATGCCGTTAAAGATTTATTCGGTTGGACCGTGCTTGATATTGGAACTGGAAATGGCCTACTTCTGCAGGAATTTGCAAAACAAGGGTATGCTGCAGCTTCCTTTTAGTCTTCTTTGTAAAAAAATTTAAAGCTTAGCTGTAACTGATGTAGTTTAGAAGTGACTGCTTTGACCTTCTTGTTGTTCATTTGGTTTCTTCCCACAAGTCATAAACTATTTCAGAGACTGAACTATTTACCTCTGATTGACCAGACTGATAATTTTCTCAGAAATCATACCTTTTCTGTGATTGGGGTCTATGCACAGGCCACCTCAATATTTTTCATGCATAAGAAATGATGCCTGGCGTCAGTCACTTTCCTTCAATTTTCCGCCAATCTAATGAGTTGCTATGTAGTTTTCTTACTGTCCCATTTTCCCTTATGTTTTCCTAAAGTTGGAAGTCTTTGATCAACACATTATGTGGAAAACAAATGTGATATAAGTTGTTGCTTAGCAGAGCAGCCTGTTACAAACAAAGGGCAACATTTGAAACGAGGATATAGAAAACACACAATCTCACATGGTAAACAGAATGAGTTGATAGTCACCTAATTGTAGATGATTAAAGAAAAAGAAGTGAGCTGTAGCCATTCTTTTGATCACTCTTCAACTTTCGAGCTGATAACTGACAATTGATTATGTGAATTTTCAGGTTTACAGATTTGACAGGAACTGACTACAGTGAAGGAGCGATTGACCTTGCTCAGAGCCTTGCTACTCGTGCTGGATTTTCCAGTATTAACTTCGTGGTGCGCTCTAGATCTGATCGCAATTTTAGCCTTTTACTGCCAGTTTTGGCATGTTCTTACTTTTATCAATTGAAACTTTTGAGCTACATTTAGGATTTTTTTAATCTTTACAACTTGCTCCCCTATCTTAAAAAAATAAAAATAAGAATCCACGATTGCCTCCCTCCTCAAAGCGAACCTGTTCTCCTTTCCCTTCATGAAATTTCAAACAGGGCAAAGCCATGGGCATGAGATGGATTGACGTCTGAATCAGACCGTGGATTTGACCAGTTCAGATACGAAGATATACATTAAAATCATCCTCTTTCTTGTTATAACGTTTGTTCTTCTGTGTTTATATGCGGTTGAATCTTTCTCTCACAAGGATTACACCAAAGTCCATCTCATATACCTATTATGTTCCCTTAGAACTGCGGTTTGAATTCCATGAGCACATCAATATTCTCAAACCCCTCCCTCCATTTCAGGTTGATGATATTCTCGACACAAAGTTAGAGCGGCAGTTCAATCTTGTCTTGGATAAGGGAACCCTGGACGCTGTTGGGTTGCATCCAGACGGTCATCTCAGAAGGTAATACTTGCCAAAATTTTGCTAAAAATATAGGACTGTTCTTTCTTTTCCCCCTCTCAGTTTAATTTCTCCCAGAGATATTGAATGCTCCAATCCGGGCAGTGTAAAGAGAAACAGGCTCTCGATCATTCCATCTTCAATCATCACTGCAAGCATGCAATCTCTTGTTGATTTCATGTTCCGGTATGCTTTCAGGTTAGCATACTGGGAATCTGTCTCGAAGCTGGTCTCCCCCGGGGGTCTTCTGGTCAGTATTCCTAGAGTAATTTCTCCTTTTCTTCCAATTCTCGAAGCAAGGTTCAGGCTTGAATAGATGGTGGGAACAGGCTCTTGGTAGAATCTCGATAACTACTAGACGATTCCCCTCACCATTTGATTTCCTTTAGGTGATCACATCATGCAACAGTACCAAGGATGAACTGATACAAGAGGCAGACAATTTCAACCAAGGCCAGGCCGCCGCCACAGCCACCGCCCCCAGCCCTGCAGAACCTGACCGAGCTCCGTTCTTCCAATACATTGATCACGTTAGGACCTACCCCACCATCATGTTTGGTGGCGTCGAGGGGTCCCGTGTGGCGACCGTCGCATTCCGACGGCGTTCTGTAGTGTGATTTTGCTCTGGGTCGAGCTCATTCTCTTCTCTCTCTTCCTTTCGATTGTTGATTGTTGTCACAGAGAGAGAGAGAGAGAGAGAGAGAGAGAGAGTTGAGCTTTGTTCTCTGCTACAGCCATTCCCTAGGTACTTCGGCGTAACACTAATTTCAGTTTGATATGACGGTGTGAACAAAGTTAGCAGCAGTCTGTACTGCGAGTATCATGTTTTGATCTGCTGTTAGCTCTGAGATGGAAGAGACTTGGAGGGCCCTTCACCGATATATGCAAGCTTCTAACTTCATACAACCAGGAAATCTTGTGTACATTTTTACACCAACACAGGACACAAATAGCTAGAGAGAGAGAGAGAGAGTTGGACGGTCAGAATGCGGTGTCAGTGTGTTAAGGACAAATCGGCTTATGTACTGTGACTTGTACGCCCATGCAGCTCATCGAAGTTCCTGAGTTTAATGGTCTCATGTGGTCACGCGGGCATTAATTAGCTCGCAAGATGGCGATTACTGCCACCCAGTTGACCGTTCAGAGTAGTCAAATCACCTCCATTAGTTTGTTCATCAGATCGGGCGTGAAATGGCATCTGATTGAGATGGCCGAGCAGGATAGAGATCCAGGAGCGGAGCGCTGACTCCCTCATCCCCATTCCCATCCAAATATGTTAAGAGGATACCAGGAGAAGAGGAGGCAATGGCGATCACCAGTAGCTCCTCATCTTCTCGTGGAGATGGTTGGTGGTCTCCTCTTCAATGGTCTCCAGAGAGGGCTTCCTCGACCTGCACGTGCTGAGCCTGCGCATGAAGACCCCGGTCAACGCCCCCTCCACGTCCTCCACGTCTTCCCCCGGCGGCGCCGCGTCCGGGATGATCCTCGCCCCCCCGCCTTCCCCGGCGGGACTCCACAGCGCTGCCATGTCCGCCGCCGTGACCGCCGAGTTTACCCGCTTCATGGGGAGCATCACGTAGAAAGCTCCCGCATCGAGATCCTCGTCGGCGGCCAGCGGCGAGAACCTCCGCCCGACGCGCATCTCCTGCGCGCTGACCAGGAAGTGGTTCGGCGCGTCGAGCATGAGCTCTGCCGCGTTGACAGGCAGGTCCACCCGCCGGACCTCGCCGCCGGGGAAGATCACCTTCGCCGACTTCGAGTATCTCCCATGGCCCCCGGAGAGAGCGCAAGATGCGTAGTTCCCCATCTAGAGAGAGAGAGAGAAAGAGAAACTAAAGAGGGAGGAATTCGCAGACAATGAGGGTCGGCAGCTGGCGGCGGAATGTGAAGTCCAAGGAGGCAAAGCTGAAGCCGCAGTCTTACTAATAAAGAGTTGAAAGAGAGGGAGAGAGCGGGGGAGGGAAGGTTCTGAGCCAACCCAGAGGCCGAAGGTGGGTGACGACGGAAACGTGGGAAAGCAAAAACCGTGTGGGTCCCCTAGAGAGAGAGGGAGAGAGAGAGAGAGAGAGAGAGAGAGAGAGAGAGGGGGGAGGTGGTCTCCGGTTCGCGTGGACCGGTTCCTTGAGCAGGAGGAACCCCCCACGATGATGCTTCCAGCTTCTGCCCGCGCGAAGCCCATCGATCCGCGTTGACTGGTTCCCTGTCAAACCACAGCAGCCAGACGTGCTCGGCCCAATATCAGGAATATTGACTCAGCCCGCGTTTTTGTTGAGTCGGACCCAGTAGAAGATGGGCTGCATGGGTTTGAATATTGATCCTGCGCATGTAGCCAGAGAGAGAGAGAGATCTTGGGCACGTGATTCACTAATTGAGCACATGGCGCGCATTTTCAGGCCGCGGCTGTACGGAAGAACAAGCCATATTTAATGCGGAGAGAGAAACGAAAGAACGGTTCAAGTGGAAGACGGAGGAAACGGTCGAGCACGTTTCCGAGGTGCTCGTAGGGCACGATTTCCCGAAGAGGCCTCCGAACCACGTAATAATAAATCTCTTTGTTTATTTACCTTGTGAGTTTTTTGGTCTATTTACTTACTTCACGTCATATCAATCAGTTTCTAAGTTCATATTAGAGCCAGGTTTTTCAGTTGACAATATATAGTCAGAAAATATTTCTAGTTTGAACTTGAATATGAATAATTAGATAACATAAAAATTATGTAATGACTTGTATGGACCTATACAAAGAGATAGGACATAAGTAGAGGTCACATCAACTAATGATTGAAAAAGATTAATACTATTAACTTCATCAAGTAATGACTTGATGATAATGTTTCCCAATATGTATCCACAAATAGTTCTAAAATCTCTTTAGAAGAAATTAAAAAATCTTTATGAGAGAAAGACACTAGATAACAGGACATTATTGATCAAAAAACATAAAAATCAAAAGTAAAATGAGGGTTATTCTATTATTGATTATTTGATGAGATGCAAAATATTATTAACTAAATTTCTATAAAGATATGTCTTGATGATGAGTTTGAAACATTGTTACTTCTTAATTCATTGTTAGATAGTTAAGAGATGCTTGTAATTTCTCTCTTTAATTCTGTATTAGATGGTGTTGTCACCATGAGTAAGTAACAAATAATTTATTAAATAAGAAGTTAAGAAAAAAAAATAACTAATTCTCATAGTGAGGCACAAATAATTGTCACATAAAATAGATAGAGGTTAAAGTCAATAAAGAAAAATCACTGCAAAGACAAAGTGAGTCAAGGTCAAAGAATGAGATCAATTATTACAAATGTGGTGAAAAGAGAGACTTTTAGAGTCAGTGCAAATAAGTCGAGAACAACAAGAAGAAAGAAGTAGAGAATAAAAAGTCAAAAGGGGACATCGTTGTCACTATTCAAACTAGTTATTATCTAATTATGTCTACTAATAATGATATCTTTTTTGTATTTCTCAAGATTCAAAATTAATCGTTGGTACAAGTGATTTCTATCATGCTACACCAAGGTGGACGTCATTTATCATATATAAAGTTAGAAACTTTGGCATTGTCAAGATGGGAAACTAAGGAATAACAAATATCATTTTCATCAGTTATGTCCATCAAGATTAATCTTGATTAAAAGTTAGTACTGAAGGATGTTAGACATGATACAAATTCGAGACTAACAATAGGAACACTCAATGTTGAAGGCTTCGATGACAAATTTGATTGAGGCAAATGGAAGGTCACCAAGGGTTCACTTGTCGTAGCTTTTGGAAAGAAGTATAATACCTTGTACATGTTGCAAGTTGAGGTTCTGGTGACTAGATAAATACCAAAGGAAAATATTCAAATATGAAATTGTGACATAAGAGACTATGACACATGAGTGAGAAGATGATGCAAACTATTTTCAAGAGAAAAATCTTACCATATTTCAAAGATATTTACTTGAACTCATGCGTTGATTACTTAACTAGTAAACAATAGTTTTTTTCCTAGTCCTCCATTGCCTATATATATAGATATAGTTTAGAGTAATTTTACACAAATATGTGTGGTCTTTTAAGGACAGATAATATGTAACTCTATTAATGTTCATGATATTTATAATATATTATATTTTATCACTTTTATTGATAACTATTTTAAGAAAATTTGGACATATCCTCTAAAGACTAAAGATTAAGTTGTTCATGTCTTCAAAAAGAGTTTTACGTTAAGGTGGAAAAGGAGACTAACATAAAGTCAAAATGTATAAGATCAAATAATGGTGATGATTACATGAGTTTGTTTGATGAATATTGCATACAATAAGATGTTTTTATGAAATGATAGTACTAGACACTCCTCAACATAATGTAATTGTAGATAATGAATCGCACCATTATAGAGAAGATGTGAAATATATTTTTACATGTCAAATTACTCAAAAAGTTTTAAGATGAGGCATTAAAGACAATTGTTGATTGCATTAATCTTTTTCTATATATACCTTTGAATGAAAATATTATAAATAACTTATGAGTAGAAAAATCAATTTCTTACAAATATTTAATGGTGTTTAGTTGTTATGTATTTGCACATATTTCTAACATTGATGGATACAAGCTAGATGGTAAGACAAAAGAGTATTTTTCTTGGTTACTATCATGACAAGTTTCATTACAGGTTGTGAGATTGTAGAGAAGTAAAAGGTATTCAAAATCAAAGATGTATCCTTCTTTGAATATCAAAATGTTGAAGATATAAATTAAGGCAACGGTCAAAAATTATGCAGAAGTTTTTACATATTGACACCAAGTCACCCCTCATGTATAATATGATAGAAGGGGCAGTATGCAAGAGAATAAAACTAAAGTTGATGTAGATTTATTTACATGATGAGATTAGTAAGAAGTGAGGTAGCTACTTACATCAAAATATCATCTTAAAAGGTCTAGTAGACAACATTAACCTTCACAAAGGTATTCACCAAATTAGTACATTATGCTTATTGATGCAAGTGAATCAAATAATTATTTAAGTGTCACTAAAAAGTGAACATAATGAAGACTAATTAGCAACTAAGGAAATAAATATGTTATTGAGAAACCATACATATGATCTTGTGGAGCTACTTAAGGAGAAGAAAGCTTCGAAGAATCAGTAAGCTTTCAAGTTTATGATTCAAGAACACTCTTCATTACAAAAGTATAAGGCAAGATTGATTGTAAAGGGTTTTACTAAGTGAAAGGTATTGACTTTGATGAAAATTTATTATTTTTGTAAAAATGTCTTCTATTTATATTACTCTAGGTATAAGTACTAGTATGAACTTAGAGGTCGAGTAGCTAGATATAAATAAAATAGTTTATTATGACAATTTGAACAAAAAGATTTACATTGAACAATTAGAAGGTTTCAAGGTGTAAGGTAAAGATCATCTCTTGTGAAAGTTGAAGAAGAATCTGTATAAACTAAAATAAACTTCAAGGTAATGGTATAAAAAGTTTGATTCATTTATGATTGATAATGAATATAAACATACTACTATATATCATTGTGTCTACATCAAGTTGTTTGATAATAATTTTATCATTCTCTTATTATATGTTGAAAATGTTTATCTTTAGAAAAAATATATCAACAATTGATAGACTAAAAAAAACTAAATTAATCATTTGTTATAAAGCACATGAGGCCAACAAAGTAAATGTTTAACATGCAGATTTTTTGTATCATATATGTTAAGAGCATATGGGTGTCATAAGAAAAATATATAAAGAAAGTGTTATGATAGGTTTTGTATAAGTAATGTAAAACATGTTGGTTCTCCTTTAGCAAATCAATTTAAACTTTGTATAAAACATAGTCATCAAGTGATGAAGAAAAGGTAAAAATGAAGAAAGTACCTTATGCTTTGACTATTGAAAGTTTGATGTGTGTAATAGTTATAGAGAACCATGCACTTATTGTCTAAGGCCCAAGAAGATAGTGGTCCAACCCACTATGACTAGCCCTTAAAGGCCAAAGAGGGAGGCACAAGAAGGGACATGAAACAACTAAGATACATTGGGTGATCATTCTCCCTCTCTATGCCTCCCTATGTCTTTTGTGCTTGATATCTCATCTTCCCTTCCAAGTGTGTAATCATCGACATCCTCTCTCTTATGAACCACCACAAACCAGTCTCCTTCTTCCCTTTCTCCTTCTTCTCTCTATTTTATAGGTCATACATCTTCTCTCCTTCCTTCAATGCTCTTGTAAGGATGTGACCTTATCATTGGTATTAGAGCTTTCATTCGTGAGTTGATGGTCAAAAGGCTCACCTTATCCAAAATAGAGCATTTGGAGGCTAGGTTTGATGACTCAGCCATTAGCATCCAATGTCTGAAAGACCAGATTGCATCCATGGCCGCCCTACTCTCTAAGTTGGTCCCTAGAGATGTAGAGGGGGGCCCATAGTGGAGTCCTTATGGGGCCCTCGTAAGATCGTCACCCTCACCCCCACCCCCACCCCCTTGTGTTCTAGATGAGCAAACTGTCTGTTGGGACAGCCTCTTGTCCAGCCCTTTGGGGGCATCCTACATACAACCATGCACACTAAGAGTTGAGGGGCACAACCTCTTATAGGGCGGCATGACCGATACAACTACAGCCAATGTCAAGGGGTGTTCTTTGATCTCTTCCACAAGGGTACCATACCCTAACCCCCCTTGGAGGCACACATCTTGAGGGGATGTCTAGGTGAGCTTACTCTAATTCTAGGCTAGGGAGGGTCTGCTCTTGTCATGCCAAAACATTCCAAGGGTGCCACAAGTTCCTTTTCAGGCCCCAAAAACTAAGCATGGTGAGCTTGGACCACCATGTGACCCTACTTTGGGTAACCACAGGTAGATAGATTGGATTGACCCATGGGCTTGATCCCCAGTTCATAGTAGTGTATGAGGAAGAACCTCCTTATGCCCATAATCACTAGCAGGATTGTATCACCAAAATGCATCCACCCTCAATCTAAAGTCCTTGGAGGCCTAGTTTGATGGACAAATCACTTTTTTCATGTCATAGTAGAGCTTAAGAAGAACAACGGCACGCCCATCAATGGCCCGATGATGAAGACAGTATTAGTGGAAGATCCTTTTGGGTATGAGTTGGATGACCACCACAGCTATCAAGACCTCGCTTGGGACTGACCATGGGTGCATCAAGTCCTGCCATGTCCCCCATCAAAACTATAGAAAAAGGTAAAAATATCCATCTTCATGAGGGAAAACCCCAAGGGGTGCCTCCTCAAAGTGGAGCAGTTTTGTCAACTCAACTTGCAAATGCTAACAAATGCTTTTAGACCATCATGACATATTTAGACGGTAAGTCACTCTCTTTGTTCAGTTATTGTGAAAAATAGTTTGGTTTTAGAGATTGGCAAGATTTCAAGTGTCAACCAACTCATCACTTTGGCTATACCCAAGATGACACCTATGAATGTTTATTATGCATGAAGTAAATTGGCTCTATTGAAGAGCTGGTCACAAGCACTAAATGAGTTACATCTCACATCTCGATCAGAACATCCAAATGCAAACATTTCTAGGGGATCCCAAGCCTAAGATTTAAGTTGAGGTGAAGCGCTCTAGACCACAATGTTTGCATAATGTCCAAGATTTTACCTTTGTAGTAAAAATTCATTTTGCAGCTCTAGCAAAAGGCATGAAGCATGAGTGGGAGAGCTCTTCTTAATCAGGGTGACAGCAATACACGCACACACCTTGCACAAGGACAACAAGGCCAAAGATGTGTCTATGATGATTCGGCATCAATAGGATGGGGAATCACATCAGTTGTATGACAGCTCAAGGCATTCACTGTGGCTGACTAAGAGAAAGTTACAAGCTCACATGGTATAAGGGCTATGTTTCTAATGTAATGAAAGGTTCACACCTAGATGTCGATGCATGAAGGAGCTATGCATCTACATTGTGCAAGATGGTAAGGAGGAGGATGAGTTGTTCGAAGACAAAGAATTTTCACATGTCACCAATGACTAAGAGATGGTCACCACTCTCTTTATGATTTGACTCTCTCTACGGTCCACCTTGAGCATGTCTACTAGTGAAACTTTTCAAATACAAGGCAATGTATATAACACTGATGTCAAGGCCATAATTGATGGAGGAGTCACTAACAACTTCATATGCCAAAGTCTCATTGAGCGACTAGGTATTTCCACCTCTCAAGTGACTCCTTATAACATCATATTTGGAAATGTCCATGTCAATAAATAGAAGTATCTACGCACTATTCTTTTGGTGCTTCTTAAAGGCTATATTATTGTCCAAGGCTTCCTACCTCTTGTTCATATTACCATCAGCATTATCATGGGCACTAAGTAGTTACACACCCTAAAATGGATGGACAAAAACTACAAGTTCTTCATATAGCGGTTCTATGTAGATGAGATATGATGTGACCTAATTAATGTATAATAATTCACAATTTTCAATTTTATAAAATTAGAAAATTTTATTTTTTGAATTTTTAAGAAATATTTCTAAAAAAATAAATTATTTATAATTTAATAAAATATTATCAAAATAGTGAGAATTTTCAAGTAGATCACAAAGATAATATCGAATAATATTTTATTTTATTTTAAAGAATAGGAGTTTTTAATTTTTTTAGACTAAATGTTCAAGATAAAATATATTTTAAATTTGTGAAAAAAAAATTGGGTGCAGAGATTAGGATGAAATCAATGTGTAGACAAATAAAAATGGGGTGGAAATAGAATTTCATCTGATGATTCTTTCTTAAGTGATTATAGATGATATAATTAATCAAATTCAGATTCGTAAAAGTCAAAAAACTTCTGTTGAATGAAGAATATATTTGAAATTATAAATCACACAAAATCTCACTAAATTAAGTAAATATTAAGTTTAAAGTAGCAAAGGTAAAGTTCCGACTTTGTAGTAATGATCAGTAAAATATATGTTCCAAATAAGTATTGTGTGATGTTCATTGTCTTTAATATAATTTAATGTATCTCCTTAGACAAGGAGAGCCTTTAATATGATTATAAAAATTATATTAAAGTTAACATAAAATTATATAATTAGTTAAAAAAAATCACATTAATCAATTAAATTTTACTTTTATTATTTTAATATAAATATAACTCTAATTATCATGAGTTAAGATTTTAAATATATTATTAAGAAATTATTAACTCATGATAATAAAGACTTATTAAGGTACGACATATACTTCAAGGAAACTCAAACACGAGACACATGTCTAAGATAGGCAACGCAATAGCAAGACAAAAGTAAATGAGGGACCAACATGCATTGAAGCTTCACTACTCAACACTCTTGGGTGCGACACTAGAAGCAAAGGCAAATTATGCATCTCTTTAATTCTTACATCATCACTTTTTTTATTGTACTTACATGAGTATACACATTGCCTCTAGCTCAATCGACTAATCATATGATTACATTACTCCCTGACTCAACATCAATAAATCAATTGCCATATTGGTACTCTCATTTCTAGAAGAATGAGTTGGAGAAGTTAGTATCAAAATAACTCAAAGCAAGCATCATCCAGCCATCCAACAGTCCTTATTTTATCCTTACCCTCCTAATCAAGAAAGACAACTCATGATATTTTTATATTTACTATAAAGTTTTAAATAAGCTCACTATACCAAATAGGTTTCTCATTTCAATAGTCAAGAAACTCCTCAAAGAGCTCCATGGGTTAAAGCTTGACCTCAAATCAGGTTGTCACCAAATCTATATGCATAAGGAAGATATCCCAAGGATGACATTCCACACCCACCAAGGCCATTAAGAGTACTCAATGATGCCCTTATGAACTTGATTTTTCAACCACATTTGAGGTGCATCATTTTAGTATTTTTTTATGACATATTGGTTTTTAGTAATCCAAACAAAAGCATGAAGAACACTTATATATGGTATTTCAACTATTCATGGAACATCAATTAATGATGTACACCAAGAAATGTTCTTTTTTCCAATGTCACTTAGAATATTTGGATTACTAGAACTTGGCTGAAAGAGTGGTCATAGATAATAGAAAGATCAAGGATATTCAAGGGTGGCCAACTCCACAAAACTTAAGACAACTCTAGGGATTCTTAAGCTTCACAAGCTATTACATCTAGTTTGTGGAAGCTTATGCCAAACTTTCTTGGTCACTCACCCTCTTCTTAAAGAATGATACTTTTGAGTTGTCTAAGTTTGGACGTGAGTTGTTTGAGGACCTTAGGGTGTCATGGTCACCACACCAATGTTGATTTTGTATGATTCTCCTAACCTTTTATATTAGAAATTGATGCTTCAATGATGGGTATGGGAGTGGTTTTGATACAAAAATACCTACTGGTGGCCTATTTTAACAAGGTCTTACCTCCTTCAACTTGTGTTTGGTCAACTTATAAAAGGGAGCTTATAGCTATTATTTTGGTCATTTAAAAATAGAAACATTATGTAATGTTGTACTGATTCGTCATCTTTGTGGACCAATGTAATTTTAAGTATTTATTTGATTAGCGAGAAGTGCATGGTCAATACTACAAGGGGATGTCTAAGCTCATGACATACTCATTCATCATCTAATATAAGGAGAGCCCTTACAATAAAGTGGTAGATGCTCTATCCAAATGTCTCAACCTAGAGTATCACATGATATTTTCAATTTTCACCTCATGAACTTAAATGTGACAAAGTAAGAAGTGCTCAACAACCCATACTTCACCAACATCATCCAAATAATCAAGAAGATATACTCACCAACCCATACTACACATTTACAAATGACATTTTATTGTACAAGTACAAGTTGACATAACCAAGGTCATTGGTTCTCATCCCAAAGTTGTTGATAAAATTTTATGACAAAATTAGATTATTGAAGACATACTTGTAACTGACTCAATAATTTTTTTGATATGAAATGAAGAAAGATGTGAAGGTTCATATCTATCAATGTTCTATTTATTTGTGATTCAAGTCTACACTCACTCTAACAAGATTGTTACAACCATTTTCAATCTCCAACCATATATGAAAAGACATCTCTATAGCCTTTGTTGAAAAATTATCCACATCCAAAGGACTAGACATAATTTTGGTGATTGTTTACTACCTCAGTAAATACAACCACTATATATCCTTGAAGCACCCATTCTCAATCAAAAATGTGGCAACCTAATAACCCCAAAGAATGAAGTGCACAATCTTGTTAGGTGGAATTAAGCTAAAACATCGCCCTTCACACATCCATATGGATGTCTCCATTTCGAGTGGTCTATAGTCAAGACCATTATCATCATCCATTACGGATCTCCACCAATATCATGCGATGAGGTGAACAAGATGCTATTGAAACATGATCATATCCTTGTTCTTCTCAAGATCATTTGGCACACGCACAATCTTATATGAAACTTCAAGTTGACAAGTACTAGAGAGATGTGCAATTCTAGGTTGATGAGGTCATCTACCTCAAATTCAAACCTTACCGGATGTAGACCTTAGTGCAATGTGCAATTGATAAATTAGGGTCATGATATTTTGAACCTTATACGGTCCTTCAAAAGGTGAGACCTATGACATACAAACTCAAGCTACCATAGTATTTTGAACCCTATTTTTCATGTATCACAATTGTGACGAGCCCCATGGGTAGGTGTGCCACCTAAACCACTCCCAATCACCTTTATAGAAGAGAGTGAGTGGCCGCTTGAGTTAGAACACATACCTCCAAAACGTTATCATCTAGCAGGTTATCCTATTCGAGTATAATTTCTTGAACTCTAGCTTGAGGGCAAGTCAGTTGTTGAATGAGGGAGTATTGAATTATGTAATTATTGTCTAAAGCCAAAGAAGCCAAAGAAGGGGCATGAAAGAATTAAGGTACATTGAGTGATCCTTCTCCCTCTCTCTGGCCTCCCTACCTCTTCTATGTTTGATATCTCTTCTTCCTTTCCAAGTGTACAACTATTAGCATCCTCTCTCGTCCATACCACTACAAACCAATCTTTGTCTTCTCTTTCCCTTTTTTCTCTCTATTTTTTGCACATTGTGTATCTTTTCCCCTTCCTACTAACGCTCCTGTAAGGCTAGGACATTATCAAAAAGTATGAACGAGACTAAACATTATATGTGATGGGTTTTACTAATAGATTTCTTACAATTCTAGGAAATTAATATTGGACAATAGCGTGAAATAGATATTTAGATATCTTAAATGAAGTTCTAAAGTTTACTTAAGTTTGGAAAATGATCTTCTTAAATTGACCAGTTTTACAAATGTTGACATAACTAAAGATGTTAGACACGCAAACATCTTCTTCAGGTATAACAATTACTTTTATAGAGTGAGTTATGTCATGGCAATCTAAATTGTAGATGTTGTTTGTCAACCATAATGGTTGAATATGTTATTGTCACAAAGATTTGTAAACAAATATTATAGATAAAAAAATTATCACGATAATTGTCACCTAAGAGTATATAATTTTTTATAATTGTTAAAGTGTCATATATTTGTATAAGAACCCAACATTTCACTTGAAGACAAAGTAAATTGATGTGTCTTATCACTAAATTAAAAATGTAATTGAAGATAATCAATTACATATCAAAAAAATTCACACAAATGATAATAGAACAAACATGTTGACTAAGAGTTTACCTAAAAAGAAGTAAGAGATTTGTCAACAAATGACCAACATGAATGCTCCTTGAAGAGTGTGAGACAACCTCCCTTATAAGTTGAAGGAGAAAGTTGTGCTTGTTAATGACTATGTAAAAGAAGACAAACCACATCTAATGCGAAGAGAGAAGGGGTCATGAGAGAACCGGTCCATCCAACGATTGTTTCTCATGACCCAATGTGGAAGAAGGAGGAACTGGTTTAGATGGAAGAGGGAGGAAACGGTTAATATATTTTCAATGTGCTTGTTGGGCATGTTTCTTAAGGAGACTCATAGTGCCTATAAATAGAGGGCTAATTCTCTCATTAGAGTATCTATCATTTCTTTATTATCATCTTTGTAGAGAGTATCTATTTGGGTTGATGAGTGACTAGTGAGTTCATTTGAGGGTCAAGATCAAATATTTATTCTAGTTTTTGAGAAGTGTTACTCTATACTTCTTTTCACACTTAGTGGAGTTTTCATAGTCGCCTGTGGACATAGGACGCCGACCTCTGAACCACTTGAAAATTTTTTAAATAACTTTGAAATAAAGGAGAAAAGTATCTTGAAATAATTTTGGCCGCACAACTGTCTTTTACTGACTTGTTCATGTGGGCATAAGCGGAAGATCACCTTCTTTTGAGAGAGAGAGACAGAGAGACAGAGAGACAGAGAGAGCAGTCTAGAAGAGTTGTTCCTTCCGCTGCCCTGTTGCCGCTTCCGGCAGTTGGGGAAGGAAGCGGCGATGATGTGGCGGCCCGCCGGAGGAGCTCGCTCAGGGCAACCCTCGTGGAATGGTGGCTCATAATTATGAATTTGGTCGAACGAGATATCTGCATTCCCGCCGATCTGAGCGAACTGGTTCCGACCGCCGCTGGAGAGGTTGCTCCTGTCCAGATCGCCGGAGGAAATTCGAATTCGGTCGAGGAAACCTCCATCTCTTTCTCTTCCCGGCAGACCTGCCGGTGGCTCCCGGAGAAGCTAAGTGCTTCCGCCATTGTCTCTGACGCCGTCGTCTCTCTTGCGTCCTTTCCGCTCCTTTCCATCCCTAAACCTAACCGTGTCTCGGGGATACAAAGACAGATCTGATGCCGAAGACAGCCTGGCCATGGAAAGCACTCGTGCTTGACATATCCAAACCAGTATGTGATCTCTAGAAGCCACTCTTGGCGTTCTTCTCCAACAACCTACCTGCAGATCCCGGTGGATAAATAACGACTGCACGATTTCTTTGCTTCAGAGCTACCGTGCTGGTTCTGCTGCTGCAAGAAGTACTGCTTCTTTTTCCCATTCCACTCCGGCTTCTCTCCCTGCCGTTAATTATTCCTTCCGCATCAACAAAGCAGGTGAGCTATCCTTCATCGACTCCCTCCTCCCAGGGGGGACTTGGATCTGGATGCATTGTTCCTACTGCTCTTGGTTGTGCATGATGTAAACGAAATTTCCTTAGCTCTCTAAGAGATTTAATTCAATCATTTACCGTCCTAGATTTCTTTCTGAGTTATTCAGAATTTTATACACGTTTCATTCTGGTTCTAAAATTTGTGTAAAATTATCCATCCAGATTCTTGTTTCCATACTCCCTTCATCACGTATCCTTTAGTTCCATTCACGCACTCATCCTGTACAATCTACGCGAGGTCGACGTCGTTGGTAATAGAACTCGGGGGAGTGGATGAGGGCATGGTTGGACATGGATCGACAGCTTGATGAATCTGCCTTCTCGATTCCTGCTTCATCACTAGCTATCTCTCTTTCAGGGTCTGGTTACTGTTGCGATTCCCACTACGCCATTTTTCCTCTATCCTCCATTTGGTCTAAGAAACAACTGAATGAGTTTCAGGATCGACTGGGGCCCGTATCAGTCTCCATTTTCACCTTTATTTTGCTTTAAAGACCGGTGTCTTGATTTGGCTCCAGGAATGCCGAACCATAAGGGAGGACGATCTTCTCTGCTATCTGTTACCGCCTGGCTCTCGGGGATCCGCCCGCCGCCTCCCACGATCTGCGATTCTCCGACCGGCCCGTTTGTTACATCACTCAGGATCAAGCTCGAGGATGGCAGGCACCTGGCCTACAAGGAGCACGGAGTCCCAAAGGAGGAGGCCAAGTACAAGATCATCTTTATTCATGGCTCGAACTCCTGTAGACACGACATGCCGGCCCCATCTCCGGTCATACACTCTTCAGAGCTCTGCCTTTCTTGTTCTTACAGATAGAAAGTGGAGTTGGACTGCTCTCGCTTTGAAATCTGTGGATTCGCTGATCATTGTGTGTTTCCAGGAACTGGTCCAGGAGCTGGGTATCTATTTGCTATCCTTTGACAGAGCTGGGTATGGTGAGAGTGATCCCAATCCGAGAAGAACAGAGAAGACCACGGCCTTGGATGTGGCCGAGCTTGCAGATCAGCTGAACTTGGGACCCAGATTCTATGTCATTGGTCATTCCATGGGTGGGCAGGCCGTCTGGGGATGCCTGAAGTACATCCCCCACCGGTGCGGCCTCTCTCCCCCCCTCTCTCTCTCAATTCATCTATCTGTCAATCTATCCTTCTCTCTCTCTCCTCCCTCACGTTCTGCTGCCGTGTATCAGGCTGTCTGGGGCAGTGCTGCTGTGCCCCGTGGTGAACTACTGGTGGCAGAGTTTCCCTGCCAAGCTAGTCAGGGAGGCTTATAATGAGCAGCTGCTGCGAGACCGATGGGCACTTGGAGTTGCACACTATGTCCCTTGGCTGACATACTGGTGGAACACTCAGCGATGGTTTCCTTCATCAAGCGTGGCAGCGGGCATCCCTGATGTTCTCTCCCCCGATGACAAGGTCCTGGCTTCTATACGGTTCCCAGCAAGGCATCAGCATCAGGTATCCATTTTCTCAAAGGCCCTCCCCTGTCTTCAAGTTTTTTGTCTAGAAACTTTAGTTTGGATTGTGATATTCCTTTGAATTATCCTCTCTTGATTGGAAAGTGGCTTTAGACAGAAGAAATCTTGGTTGTGTTTACAGAAGCATGCAAAGCAGCAAGGTGAGTTCGAGACAATCCACCGTGACATGATGGTGGGTTTTGGCACTTGGGAGTTTGACCCGATGGAGCTGGAGAACCCCTTTCCCACCGGTGATGGCGCTGTCCACTTGTGGCACGGCAATGAAGATAGGCTTGTGCCAACCTCACTTCAGCGCCACATTGCCAGGAGACTCCCATGGATTCGTTACCATGAGCTCCCCAGCAGGGGCCACCTCTTCCATATTGCTGATGGGATGTTCGACAACATCCTGAGGGCACTCCTCAAAGAAACCCCCTAAGCCCCGGTTCCACTATCAGCTGTTGGTTCCCCGTCCTGCCACTCCACCTTCCCTTCTCTCTCTACTTTAGCTTCTTAAACCCATCAATTAGGTGGCAGTAAGGTGTGAAAGTTTCTGTGGAATTGTTATAGAGTATCAAAGTTTATTGTGAAAAGTAAATCAAAATCATTCAGGGGAGGAAGAGAGAATGTGATGTAGAGCACCACTCCAAGAAACTAGAAAGGTCCAAAATTGATAGTTTCATAAGATAAGATATCAGTTACATGGAAAGAATTTATCATGTATGCTCAAAATGCATGGATAAGATGTTGGTAGGACTAGCAATTATTTTTCTATTCTTTTTTCTTGTTGTTTTGGAGTTTGATCTGAGTTTTTAGGAGAGCAACAACTAACTTCAACAATTTAAACATCAGTACAATGTAATATTTGTATGTGTGATGATAAAGTCTTTGTGTGTAACATCAGCATGGTATTAGAGTAAAGTTGAGTCTCATATTTGTCTATGTGAAGATGTACTGCAAATGTGATGGAATGAATAATACCAACAACCTTGTTCTTGAGATATGTAGTCTATCTCAAGTAAATTGTTTTGAGTTTCAACCGAATTGTTAGTCAAAACTATTAGAAATTTGAACAATGCGTTGAAACAAATTCCTTCAAAGATTACACTGTTGTACCTTAAATTATATAGTAGCATGGGTTAGAATGAACTGAATCAAGACATCATTTTCATAGATAATCAATAACTAACAAAAGCTTTATGGGCCTAGATTATGTTTTTTTGACTGAAATATGAGAGATTGGTTTGGAGATAGATCCAAAAAACTTCACACAAGAGTTTGTTTGCCTAATTTTCCAGTTCATTTATTAATAAAATAATTATTAGATTGGTTGGCTGAGATTGATTGGTTTTTAGATTGACTTAATTAAGAGGTTGGGCGATTTTTTTAGATTTAAGGAGAGAAGGAAAAGAAATTATATGCAACTTGAAAGGTGACGTATCTACATGGTGAGAGCTTGTATAGGCAACTCATGCTTAAGGCATCAATTCATACATAATTCAATATGAAAAAATAGTTAAAACCTCAATGCCTTCTACTTAACTATGAGAAAAGTTAATACTAACAATACTGACATGACATAATCATTGTATCATAAATCACGTAAATTTAAAATTTATAAAATTAGAAAATAATAATTTTTATATTTTTAAAACTATTTCAAAACAAATAAATTAACTATAATTTGATAAAGGTTCAAAAAATAATAAGAAAATTTTAGGTCAATTACAAGGATGTAAGATAATATGTAGTAATATTTCATAATTTTACTCAAAGAATATAATTTTGTATAATGTTTAAACTAAATAATAAAGATAAAAAATATTTAAAAATTCACAAAAAAGGAAAATTTGGGTGCAGATGTTAGGACGATGTCAATACCCTGATGAACTCAAATTAGGCATAAATAGAATTCTATCTGAAATTTTTTTATGTAAATGATTATATATTATTTAATGAATCAAATTAAGATTTATAAAAGTTAGAAGAATAGTAATTAAATGAAGAAGTTTTTTGAAATCATAAATCACACAAAATCTCAATAAATTAAGCAAAGATTAAATTTGAAGTAGAAATGTTAGAATTTTGATTGAAACTCTGTGTTCGAAAGAATTATTGTGTGATGTATACAACCTCAAAGAATCTTCTTAAATATAAATAATATGAACTATCTTTAAATCTTATTGCGAAGTCTAAAAATTAATTAAATGAGTCAATGAATCATCTCCAACGATTATCACCTAACAGAATAGAAAAATGAGAACTTTTGAATCTCTAGCGACTATCACCTAACAAAGATAAATTAGATGGAGTAGAGCACATTTTAAGTAACTTCATCCTCAAGTCCACACAATAATAGAAGACTTTTCATCGCATCTAACTTACTCTAAAGAGATGGTGACTCATCTCTCGATTGATTATCTTATTCACAATGATGACTAATTTTTTGATCAATCAAAGATGATTTTCTCGATAAATTTATAATTGTTTATCTATAATAATTTGTTAGTTGATAATGATGCTCAACAAATTACATGGATAATATTTTCACTGACTATTAAATAATTATATTGATTTAATCGTTGATCAACACTCTCTAAAAAATATAATAATTAATTAAATTAAAATATAAATTTTAGTTGTAATGAGATTATAGCCCTCATTAGTCACTCCCTTATATGAGAGAGTTAAATAAGTACAATAATATATTTTCTAATGATGTCATATTCTTCTTACAATTTAAGGGTATTTGAGGTATAAAAAAAATAAAAAACTTGTCAAGGATTACTAGCATGAATTTAGTCCTACATTAGTTATTTTCTGATTTTTGAGATGAGTATATAATAATCTCTCTACATGGTCAATATAGCCTCTTACATGTGTACGATCACTCATATTACCCCACATCGGACTTGCCACTAGTGACATAGAGTGAAGCACATGTGTCCCACCAATTATTCCTTAGCCACTTGAGCCTCTTACTCATTGCTCCTCTTGACTATGCTTCTAACCTGCTTGTGGGCCTGATTGGTTGATAGTTCCTCCCTTTTGATATTTTATTATATTTTCTTTTATTTCTCTTCACTTTATCTCAAAAAATGGTTATAGAAATTATATAAATCACATAATTAGCTAAAAAAATCACGTTAACTAACTAAAAATTATTTTTCTCAATTTAATATAAATATAAATATATTTATCATGAGTTAAGGTTTAAATATATTATTAATAAATTATTAACTCATGATAATAAAGACGTATTAAATATTAATTATGTGACCAGATAATATAACTATAACATAATATGTAGTAGTGTTATGATATAAATTTAACTAAAATATGTTTTTAATTTTGAGAATAATTAAATTATAAAGGTGATGACAAGAAAATAATGTCCTATTTACAACTTATCATGACTCATATGTTTGCACCAAAGAATGATGAACATCCTCATAGTTACAACATTTTCAAATGTGGTGCACAATTAACAAAAATGTATATGATATTATTATTGGTATTAGTAGCAATGAAAAAATATTTTTTCAACTATGATTTGGAAGTTAAGATTGAAAATAGAGGCAACCACATCTTATAAAATCAAGTAGAAAAAAAGTGTTTTAAATAAAAATAAAATAAACTTATATTTTAAAATAATAATTATTAAAATTTGTTTCAAAGAAGTTGAGTATGATATATTCAACATATACAAAATCAAATCATTCTAGGAAGGTCCCATTAATTAGTGTGACGCCCCCTAGCTCAATAGATCAACATTTTGGGAGCAGAACTGCACCACAAATGTGAGGTCTGGGTGGTGTGATCCGTGTGGGTGTCCATAGTTTTGACATACTGTGGCACACATATGAGCTCACAATGGTACAATCCAATGCTATACTGTGCGTGGATGTGCATGGCTCAAGCATATGGCACCACCGAGTCACTCTTGAAACAGATGTGCTCTCAAACCTTGCAAGTAAAGCATCTATGTTTGCATGATTTGCACATCATCAACATATCATGACATGCGTGGAGGTGCACAAGGCAAGATTGTGGATGCACGGAGCTCAAGCTGGCGGAGGACACTCCCAGCAAAGAGAGGAAGCTGGGCTGATAAGCACATGCATCCTCCAAAGGCCAAATCTAGTTCATTATCAATAAGAGACCAAAGTTTAAGTTTGACCAGTATTGTAGAGTAAAATCATGATAGGGGTAGATACACAAGACTCTTTAATGTCTCTTGTCATGTCGACTATGCTACATATGGATTGAGCTCTCCCCACATGACTCGAGCTCCATATGAGCATTCATGATAAGCTTCTTTAAGTGGAATGTGGTTGACTCCAAGAATTATTCTTGGAACATGCTCCAAATGTGCCCCCACCATCCCTCCTTTTTTAAAAGACTAGCTAATTAAAGTAATCCCATAAAGAAGATATGTCAAGGAGAAAGACTAGAATACCACATGAGGGTGTAACATCAATCTCTAGCAATCCAGGGAGTCGGTACAAACAACAGTTTCCACCAAAGCCTTTGACTTATACCATAGAGAAAACCTCTCAACATGGGCTGCTGAGGTACATTGACAGTGATCAGCTTAGTTCTAAAGTCAACTGGGTTGACCCCAGTTGACCCCATGAAATCGGCGGTCCACTGTGTGACTCGTTTTTGGCGTGCTGTAGGGTCAGATGTTGGATTGAATGTGGGTCCCCACATGCTCGCGCGCCCTTCAATGCTCACATAATTACGAAAATACCCATTTCTGCGTTCGGCTCTCTGTTTCTATTAGAAAAGGTCAAGGGACGAGGTCCGAGAGTTTTCCACGACTCTTCGAGTCACCTCTAGGGAATTTCGTCTCTCCCGTCGCTCCTCCGTCCTGGTGCAGCGGAAGGTATGCCCGATCTCTTCTCTCCTTTTTTCCTCCGCGTCTTGCTTCGCTTTGTGTGCCTTTTCCGGATCAAGAGCCTCCGATGTTTTTCTATTAAGCGTCTTGATCTACTGTTTGGGATTTGAATCTGAAAGGAACTCTCCGACGCCCGCCCTTGGGTTCCATCCTTTCTGGTTTATTATGAGTTTTTTTTGTCAACAAGCTCTTGGATTATGGCGTCTTTGTTCCGAGGATCGTATTTCCGGAGCTTCTCGATAGAGATGGCCGGAGGGACTCAGCACTCCGTTATTCTGTCGATTTTTGAATAATCCGTGTGGAAGTTGTCGCCTTGAGGTTCTAGGGTAGGTACTACTGTGGCTATTTTTAATTTATTTGCTTGTGGGTTTTTTACTCGCTCTCCTCAAGCCCGCTGTCCCTCCGGTGCTACTTGCACAATTATCGTTTACGTCCTCCCCTCCCCTTCCGTTTTGGTTCCTCTCCCTCAGGGACCCCCCCCCGGCTTCCTCCTGAATTCCCTGTTTATTACGAATATATGTGCAAAAATGTTGAGTATGGAAAATTCGATTATATTTTTGCTTGTTCGTATGTAGGTTCTCGTTCCACCGTGGGAAGGAAGGGGCTAACAGGAGACTGGAGAAAGCCCCGCGATTCTTACTCTAGGTAGGATTTTTTGTAGCAATTCCTTGCCTTCCCGTTCTCGTGAATCATTCATTATTTGATGTCATTGAAGAGGTTTCTTTATATAGTTTTGGATTCAGATATAATGTCGTTTACTTCAGAGGTGAATGCTATTCTGCATCGTCTAAGGCTTTTTTCTTGAGTAGTTATGAAGCTTGTTATCGTTAGATAAAACTCTGAACAGTTCCATTTTCTTCTGGAGGAAGAAATTAGCATAGAATTTTCTTTTTCACAAGTATCATAGGTATCTGTTATACATCGCGTGTCTTGCATTTGCACATTCTTTGTATGCTTATTTTTGTATATACTTGCAATAATTTCTCAAGAAAGCGCGATTTGTTGGGGATTTGTAGCTATATTAAGTGAGAGGATCGAATGTTGCAGCAGAAGCCATATGCTTTCATGCCTGAGATTCATACTTTTAAGTCTTTAGTAAGGTCAATAGAGAAAGAGAGTAGCAATTAGGAATTAATTTTTATCATATAAAGCGAGAAAAGAAATTGGGGCATTCCTGCTTGCGCACTTAAAATAGCCTGTAAAACACCTGCAAGTCCGTAGGTCCGTCTCACTATGTGGTCTTCCTTTTATCCTTTCAAATATTAAATCTATATCCTCGGTGGGGGTCATCAATCAACATGAAAAGATGAAAGATACTATGGAAAGTTGCATGATATTTGAAGAAATGTGTGTAACTATGCTTTATTCGGGTGCCTTGTATTGGTTCCTTTTGATTTTCATAAGGGCAATCAGCCAGCTTTTTTTCCATATTAAGAAGCAATGGGGAAGATAAGTAAGAGATAGAACACTTGGTAAGATGACAAGACCATGGTATGTTCATAAGAACAAGCAAATCTGCTATTTTTTTTTTTTTCCAGATTACGGACATATTGGTTCAAATAATTAAATTATGGGCCCTCTTTCAAGGCAACATGACATGTTTACTATGCACACTATTCAATTAAGTGTCCTATCTTTTGGTTTGTTGCCTTATTTCTCTTTGATTTGGACGCTAGCTGACTTTCTTACTCTTCTCAACTTGGAGAGGAAAGAACTAACTGGAGGGAAATTTGTGGCAAAATTAAACTATAAATTATAAGTGTGAAAAATAAAACCTCACTTTCGGCACCATATATCTTGGAAGGAGGCATTAAGATAAAAAAAAGTTCCCCTCTTTCTCTTTAGATGAAGTAGGAAATCATTATGCTGCCACGCTGTTTTGGCCCACCTCTCCTATCCAGCCATCGTTTCTTGGTCCAATTTGCTCCTTTAATCGGCCCCTCTCGGCAATTTTCGTGTGGTGTCTTCTTTTCTTTTCTTATCTTTTGCTTCCTTTTGTTGCATCGGGTTTCTTTCTCTTCATTGATGATCTGCAATATTAGTGTTGGCATTTCTTAGATCCATGGCATATTTAGCTCGCGGATTAGCTTACCTCTTTTTTAACTCATGCAGCTCGCTCTTTTGTTGAATACAGTGTTCTATACTTTACCTATTTGTATAAATTATTGTCGCTCTTTTGGTTCCATCATGCTATAAGCCATGGGGTTGATTCAATTTTTTTGTCTTAGGATCATCCTAAAATAATCTCTACAATGTTCTAGCTCACACTGAAACCCAAACTTTGTGAACACTGCTTGAATTCAGTTTTTCAAGAACATTCTCTAATTTACCATCTCATGGATAATATACACTTTATAATTAGAAAGATAATGTTAGGCATCTCAAAGCACTTAAGCTATAAGATTTTGCTCTGGCCTCTATGAGTAGAAAGAAGTCTTTACTCCGTTTGAACCTCATCTCTCTCTCTCTCTGTCTCTCCCAACATGGATATTGAGGCCTTTTACTTGGTATTTTTACAGAAAGGGCAGCGAGGATACGACTTCCATTTCCTGTCTGTAAATCAAGACCAAAGCGCGTAGACAAGGTAAGAAATTTGATCAGCAAATTATTGCTTGCTCTTCTATGAAGGCCCTCTTTCTTTCGGTAGCATTTTTCCCTTCATATTCCACTTTTTTCTCCATGTGGGAGCAAATTTAGGAATGGAGAGGTTGAAGATCTATGGATGAGGCCAATCCCCACAATTTCGGAAGAACTAACAGTATCTATTCTCTTTTGTGAGATGCACTTCCTGTCATCATCTCACCAAAACGCAGGCATAGAGTCGTTTTTCATCGGTAGCCCTCAGGGAGATGGACTGCAAGAGGTTCATGCAGCTGGTCGAGGAGAAGAAGAAGAGGATCCTGGAGAAGAAGGAAGCCCCACTTAGATGGGAGCAGAAGCTTGAAGCTGCTGCAAAGATGAAGGCCGACGCCGAAGCCAAGGAGAGGAAGCTGACGAAGGCCGAGCGCAAGAGGAAGACGGCATCGGCATCCAATGATGAGGACAGTGACAGCAGAAGCAGCGACAGCAATAGAAGGACCGCCAGAAGACACCGGAGGCATGCCCACGACGATCCAAAGACCGGCAGGAAGTCTAAACGCAGGTTGAGGAAGAAGCACGGTTCGTCCAGCAGCAGCGAGGAAGAGAGCAGCGGCGACGATTATGGGAGCGGATCGGAGGATGAGCGGCAGAGAAAGAAGCGAGCCCATAAGAGGCGGTGGCGCCGCCGCCACTCCATCAATGGTGGGTCAGATTACTCTTCCAGTGATGAAGATGACGAGAAGATCAGGAAGCGCCGGTCACGTTTTGGCAGCGACGACTCGTCCTCCGAGTTTGAAGGTCGGCTAAGCGTTGAATGTTCTTCTGATATGGTGGATAATCAGAGCCCGCCGCCACATGGGAAGTCTTCTGGAGGGAGCCAAGATGATGAGGCTGAGAAACCCAGCAGCCATCATCACCGCCGCCACCACCACCACAATCAACATCATCATAAGCACCACCACCGCCGTCATCAGGGCAGTGGAGGGAAGCACGACCGGCGGCGCTCGGCAGAGCCAACTGGGAAGACTGAGGATGCTTGAGAGAGAACAGATGATCTGGCTGCTTACCGACTTAATGGCAGACTCTGCTCTTTTTGGGTTTTGTTTCTCTTGGTCGGACATGCAACGTGCTTCTTTATAATTTATGTATGTGACTCCAAACCGATTGCCCATAGTTTTCTACATGATTTTGATCCGTTTCATCCGACCTTGCCCATAGTTCACTCTGAGTGAGTGAACTGGAACGAATTTGTCAATAAGAACCTTTCGACCTCATGCAAAGTTGAGGCCAAGAGACTGAGAAACCACAGAAAGGAAATGCTAAGCATCTTGATTCAGTCAAGGAACAAGAAATACCTCGAGATTATTATTACCATCATCATTGGCGTGATCATCATCAGGCCCCTGAATTCTAAAGTTGCCACCCTCAAACCTTACCCAGTGAAAGATCGTTCCTCATTAAAATGAACAAATGCCAGCAGAACCTGACCATTAAAGGAAAGAAAAATCATGCTTAGACGCAGCAGGTGTTGCCAGGCACAGGCCGGGTTATTGACAACGACGAGTTTAGGAAACTTGGATCAAGCCGCCGACTCCTTGGCGATCTTGTCGGCCTTGGCGATGACTTCCTCAATCCCTCCAACCATGTAAAATGACTGCTCGGGGAGGTCGTCATACTTGCCATCCAAAACACCCTGCGAAGAGCACATGGGGATCGTCAGTCTTGATTACCACATTTACAGACCAAGAAGAAAAGGAGCTCACAACTAGACATTGATCCTATGAACCCTGAATCAACATGATACTGAAGGAAGAGAAGGATCCCACGGAGAAGCTTGAAAAACTTGTAAATCTGATTTGTGCTTGGAACCTGTGGTGCCCATTTTTGGAAAAAAAATATATAATTGTGGGTTTTACGTGAGATCTGATTATAGAAGGATTTCACAGACGCTAATCGTTATTTTTCTAGATAGAATATCAAATTCATGACATTGGTAACAAGATTCCTATGAGATTTGTTCCGGTGAGAATAAAAGGTATGAGTGAAATCATGCCCATCAAGAATGAGACTACGATTCACCCCAGTTTCCGACAGTCTTCATTCAGCAGACAGAAAGTAATGCCGGCAAGCATCAACTAAGTTCCCCAAAGCTCCCCTTTGACCATGGTCAAAATGTGACCGATGGGAGGAAATGAGAATGCATGTTGATAGAGGTGTCCAGCCGGAAGGGAACTTCATAGCTTAAGGTCCCGTGGTGAATTCCATACGAGTTCCATTTTTACTCACTTAATGAAAACTTGGAGTTCAATACTTCTAAAAGCAGCGTTAAATAGTATGAAACAAAAAGTGGCAGAAAGACAGAAAAGATAGTTACTGCGAGCATTGTTAGAAGTGAGACAACCTTAAAACAGAAATCCGTGAACAAAGTCATTTATATTACATATGAAAAGGAGAGACCAAATGAATAATTTTACTGAGATTTATAGAACTGAAGTAAATATAGTTTACCGTATACTAGGAAGGATAACTATGTCCATAATCAAGCGAGTAACTGGAGATGGAGCTCGGCATCACAGAAAGGGATCTGAGGAACCAAACACTGGTCTTTACCCAACATATTTTTTGGCTCAGTCGAAAATTACACAAATCAAATCAGATTTGAGCTCATTAGACAGGTAAACAATAGAGGACTAAGAACCAACTGATTCCATGGTATGAATATAGTGTTTGAATTCAATGAAGGTCCTACCTTCATCAAAAAATAAATATCACTCAAATGAGAACGTAGTTCTTCCCTAGGAACTGGAATTCCAGAACCTCTAATAGGCCCATTCCAGCCCAATGTTACCTCAATCAGTTATATTGTTAGCCCCACCTCATAGCAGACCAGAGACCAGTAAAATCAGATCAGAACTATAGGGACCAATTCGGTATAAGGCTCATAGCCCATGAATGATCGGTTGATAAGTCCAACTCAGACCTTCACTGAAAATTAGCATTACGGGAAAGACAACTTCCACAGGGTATCAAAACTCAAATGCTGCATAGCTTCACCAGCACACGGTTCAAGTAAGACATTATAGATGCCCTATTGATTAATTTGGCCTCTTCATGAAGATCACTGTGGAGCTTCGTTAGGGTTAGGAACCTAGCTTCGACAGCTAAACAATGAAAGCAATTGGCTTTGCTTTTCTTATGCCATGAAAAATGAAAGGAGGGTAGATTTATCTATACAATTAAACTACAAGATAAGAATATTACTAGTATTTTTTTTCACGTGGAAATAAAAAATAAAGGGCTCACATAGATCCCATATCTATTTGTGTGATATACGATGGCAATCCCTAAACTATAAAATAAGAGGAAAGAGAAAATAAAATAACACATCATGAAATGCAAGGATATAGGAGAAAATTGATGTGAACCACAAGAGAGCGATGGAGAAATATTAGAATATGAAATTTAGTAACTAAAGTTCAAACTAAGAGTGGGTCCTGCGGGAACCCTTACCTTTCTTGATGGAAAGTTTCTTCAAGAATCCATTTCTTACATTGTTAAATCATATACCAGTAGGAAAAATGAGTTTTCAAGCATGAAGAATTAAATTGCCAAATCTCAGCTAAAGATTTTGATGGGAAGAAGAGGGGAAAAGAACAGGAGGGCCCATAGAATTCCACATACAATAGTGTCATGGAATCAGCCCATGAACATCAGAAATTATATCTCTTTCATGTTTCATTTTGTCTTTTATTGAACTGAGTCTTAGAGACGCTTCTTTCAAACTGTGGCAGGTTCTAAAAACCTGCTAAGTTCAATAAAACCGCAAGAGGTTTTAATGAATGTTCATTAGCACAAATGCAAAAGTTAGGAATAACCAACAACAAGATCAAAAACCGCAGGAGGTTGTTAAAAAATTTGAATGTGCATATATCCATTAGCACACATCCATCAGTGGATCCGGATCTAAAAACATCAATGATGGATTTGCAGACAAGTGAATGGCACACGTGTGTATGCATTGCTCAAGAAGAGACTCAATAAACAGAGGAGAAAAGTAAAGTGGGAAATGGAGAGATAAAAGGTGGAGATGACAGACGATACTCACTCATTTCCAACAAAACAAAACAAAAGCAAAGACAATCGTGTTGAGAAAATCTCAGAATTATCACCTGAAAGCTATTAACACTCTCTTTCAATTCGACATATTTTCCAGGTGCACCCGTGAATACTTCTGCCACATGGAAAGGCTGGCTAAGGAATCGTTGAATCTTGCGGGCACGAGCCACAGTCAACTTGTCATCTTCACTGAGCTCGTCCATGCCTAGAATTGCAATAATATCCTGAAGATTTTTGTAGTTCTGAAGAACTTTCTGAACACCACGTGCAGTATTATAGTGATCTTGTCCCAAAATGTGGGGAGAAAGCATTCGAGATGTAGAGTCAAGAGGGTCAACAGCGGGATAGATACCAAGCTCCGAGATCTATAAAGAAAAAAGAACAGTTCATACGAAATGGTACCAAAAGTGTTGCTTCTTCTTCACCTGTCCTCCATGAAAGAAAAGGGACAAGAATCAGACCTGTCGTGAGAGCACGGTTGTGGCATCAAGATGGGCAAAGGTTGTTGCAGGAGCAGGATCAGTCAAATCATCAGCAGGCACATAAATAGCTTGGACAGATGTGATGGAACCCTTCTTTGTTGTTGTGATCCGCTCTTGAAGTCCTCCAAGATCAGTGGCCAAAGTAGGTTGGTACCCAACAGCAGATGGAATACGACCAAGCAAAGCAGACACTTCTGAGTTTGCCTGAGATGTGGATCAGGAAAGACGCCAAATTTGACAGGATATTAAAATTCGGAAAATTCGTTAGGTGAGAGTTCTATTCTTGCCGACTAACCTGGGTGAAACGGAAGATGTTATCAATGAAAAGAAGGACATCCTGCCCTTCAGCATCTCGGAAGTGCTCTGCCACAGTTAAGCCAGTTAATCCAACACGGGCACGTGCACCCGGGGGCTCATTCATCTGCCCATAAACAAGGGCGCATTTGCTCTCACTCTGGGAAAAAAAGACAACATTTGACTATGAGAAAGTCTTTAAAAAAAAAAAGAAGCATCAAATTAGGACAGTGTGAAAACGTTATTGAATAAACCTGCTTTTCACCAAGCTTTATGACACCACTTTCAATCATTTCCCTGTACAAGTCGTTACCCTCTCTGGTGCGCTCCCCAACACCAGCAAAGACAGAGAAACCACCTGATCAAGCAAAAGTTGTGGAATGCATAATCCAGTGGAAAACAAAAGGAAGCCAACAAAGCATAGTCAACAACCATGAGCCTTTGCAACATTGTTGATCAGTTCCATAATAAGCACAGTCTTCCCCACACCAGCTCCACCAAAAAGTCCAATCTTTCCACCTCTCTGGTAGGGTGCAAGGAGATCCACAACCTTCAGCATGCAGAAAAACAAAAAAGCGTTGCGAATTTTCTATTATATCATGACTATAATCACAACGAGGACCATGTACAGTCCAATCTACTTTTTATCTCCCAATAATCTGCGACACGCAAACCTTGATTCCAGTAACAAGAATCTGTTGTTCAGTCGCCTGTTCAACAAAAGCAGGAGCTTCACGATGGATGGGAAGGAAGTGATCGGTTTCTGAAACAATTAAAACGCAATGCAAGTTAGAAAAAGGTAGGAAGGAAGCGATTTCATTTCTCCTATTAATTGTAACTCTTTTTTGTTTCAGTTAACTTACTTATATCACCCTTCTCATCAATAGGCTCACCAATAACATTCATGATACGCCCAAGAGTAGCCCTACCAACAGGCACCTGGCGATGAAGTATTAAAAATCAAGTAAATTAACAGACGGACTAAAAAACAGCTCAACGCCTAGATATAATACACACATTTGCACCTCAGTGTACAATATAGAATGAAATTAAGTGCCTGATAATAATGATACTAATGCCATTTCAAAACACCTGAAAACCAAGATAATAAAAATCAAGCATTTTGCAAGGCTCAATCAAAATAGATATTCAAAATGCGAAAAAAATATTTCCAATAATCTGAAATGGCAAACAAAAAATTAGTGCACCTCATCAATAATCTGAACAGAAGACATTTCAAAACCAGAAGATAACAAAAAAAACAGAGAAAAGCGACACTCTCAAACGACCCTCACCAAGTCAAAAAAGAAGATATCGGATAAAACTGCATTAGAAGATTAATCTGGCCCTAAGCGTCATCTTCATTTGCAAGATGAGCGGTACTCAAAGTCTGCAATATCCAATGCATCGATCTCCCAACACAAAAATATGACCCAGGCAAGACTGTCATTTGTGGAAAACAGAGGAAACACTTACGGTTATGGGAGAACCAGTATTTAACACTCTCTGCCCGCGGACCAGCCCCTCGGTCCCGTCCATGGCGATCGTCCTCACCATGTTCTCTCCCAGGTGCTGTGCCACCTCCAGCACCAACCGGATTGAGTTGTCAAGCACCTCAAGTGCAGTGAGGATCGGTGGGAGGCCCCCCTCATCGAACCGGACGTCCACAACAGCCCCGATGACCTGGCAGACGCGCCCGATCGCGCCAGCCCCCGTGAACTCGTCGGTTATCTTCCCCCCGGTGACATTGGCAGCCTTCCCGGCAGGCGGCGACGGGGACGGCGCCGCCGCTGCCGTCGCATACTCAAGGGCCCGGGAGAGGAGATAGCCCGCAGGAGAGGGGCGCGGCGCCCCCAATGGCGACCTCGAACCTGGAAATGGCGACCTCGACGGCG
The DNA here is from genome assembly GCA_902729315.2 of Spirodela intermedia. Lineage (NCBI taxonomy): Eukaryota > Viridiplantae > Streptophyta > Magnoliopsida > Alismatales > Araceae > Spirodela > Spirodela intermedia. Next base: position 7,471,160 of record LR746272.1, read on the forward strand.
TCGGGGAGCGGCGGGCAGACCTTAGCAGGGAGGAGAGGACCCTGCGAGAAGCCATGGCCTTAGGGTTTCTCCGGAGCTCTGGTGCTTGGATCTGATAGTAGAAGGGTGGAAAAGGGGGAGGGTTCTCTACATCAGGGTGTGTAGGATGGCAGACCACAGTGAGCGCTGCGGACTTAAAATTAATTTTAAATTATATTTTTTTTTTGCTGTGAACCCACATCCCTGATGTGAATAACATTAAATTTTCCCGATACTGACTCTTATTATATACATATTAATATAGTTAACCGTTCAATAAATTTCCTTTCGATTTTTCTCAACCAATTATGTTTTATCAAATAAAAATACCATATTGAGTTATAAGTATTTTTGTCCAATTAATTTAGATAAAACTGAAATTAATTTCAATCCGAATAGCATAAAAATTTCCCCACAGTGCCTTATATATATAACTTTGAATATTCTACCAATTTTCCATCCAAAAATTCTCAATTTATTACGGTTTACTTCATTAAAATGCCACATACAATTATAAACATTATTATCCCATTAATTTAGATAGAAGTAAAATTAAAATTAAGTCCGAATAACATAAAAATTTCCCCAGGGACATACATTTAATTGTTCTACCAATTTCCTTCCAGTTTTCTCAGATAATTATTTAATTACTTAATTAAAACGCCATAATAAATTATAAATAGTATTGTGTAATTAATTTAGATAAAATAGATATCGTGCATCACATATTGGACCATATATTATCATAATTTTTTATTTGATATTCGATTAGTTGGTTTCTCAAAGGGAGGGAGAGAGAGAGAGAGAAAGAGAGAAAGAGAGAAAGGGAGTCCAGGTCAGACTGCATGGCATGAGCTTGGAACCGCTCGTCAGAGCTTCCGGTCCAGGAACACCATGACCTGGACGAGCGACGCCCCACAGTGACGTGGTAGACCTGCGGACGACGCCGCCTCTCTCTCTCTGGGGTCACCAAATAACGGTCACCTCGTCGCAGCCTCTATTTCTCCTGCTACGGGGGCCTCTCCGGTCCACCACGTCGTCATCAAAAACCGAAGCTTAGCTTCGGTGTGAGAGAGAGTGTGTGCGCGAGTGCGAGTGCGAGTGCGTGTGCCCCTCCTGCGTGCGTCTGTGCGAGTGCGTGTGCCCGTCCTGCGTGCTTGTGAGTGCGTGTGCGAGTGCGTGTGCCTGTCCTGCGTGCGTGTGCGTGTGCGTGTGCGTGTGCGTGTGCGTGTGCGTGTGCGTGTGCGTGTGCGTGTGCGTGTGCGTGTGCGTGTGCGTGTGCGTGTGCGTGTGTATGTGCGCGCGCGTGTGTGTGTGTGTGTGTGAGAGAGAGAGAGAGAGAGCGAGGGGCAGTCTCTCTCTGATTTTTTTTTCCAGAGAGAAATACTGGCGAAATTACGAGAACAAGATAGAGAGACAGAAGAGAGGGGCAGTTTCTCTCTAAATTTTTTTCAGAGAAAAATGCTGGCGAAATTACGAGAACGAGAGAGAGAGAGAGAGAGAGAGAGAGAGTCGTCCAACTCAAACCCCGACTCCTCGTCTTCCTACTATTCCACCACCTCCTCTTTCCTTCCCGGGGGCGCGGCCCTCTGCTCTTTCTCTCATAGTTTTCCCGGGGAAATCCCCTTCTCTGCACAGCGACGCCGTGGAAGCCTCCGTTGAAGACCCCGCCTTGCCACGGCGGCGGCGGCGGCGGCGGCGGCGGCGGCGGCGCTGCCAACTTAGAGCAGTGGGGGAGTCGGATCCCAGCCAGGCGAAGTCGATCGCCGCCCGGACGGAGTAGACGGGCTCGGGGGGCGACGGAGCTCTCTCGCCGCGGAACTGGTGGCCTCGGAGAATGCGGTTTCGTAGGGTTCCCCCGCCGCGCCCGGCGTCTCCTGGTCGCCGGGGGCGAAGAGCGGCCCCCCTCCGGAACCTCCGGTAAATTCCTAGAACCCCAACGCCGGCCTGCTGCTCATTGTGAGAACAGAAGGGAGAGCGGAAGCCGAGTAGTATTCTGGTGTTCAATCTTCCCTGAAAGATGCAGCACGACGACGTGATATGGCAGGTCATCAGGCACAACCACTGCAGTTTCATGTCCAAGTAAGCCCGACTTTTCTCATCTGGTTTTTAATCCAATCTGCGTCCGATGATACGAAGAGGAAAGTGCTAATTATGGTGCATTGCTTTCGATGCCGGCAGAATCGTCACTGGAAATTTCTGTCGAAATCCGTATAACGTTACGGGAATATGCAACCGGAGCTCTTGTCCTCTTGCCAATAGTCGGTACGCCACCATACGAGATCACGAAGGTTTTGAGCTCCATCCGATATCATCACTCCTTTAGGTTCATTCTCTTTCTTGTACTAGGGTCAGTATCTTCGCGACTTTGATCATTGATTTGTTTATTTCATGGGTAATCGATGATGTACTGGTTTATCTTTGTGGGGTTACTTTGTGGTTGGCTCATATTAAACATTATCAATTGAGACTCGTCATTGATTTTTGGGAACTAGAGCGGTGCTTTGCAACGATTCTTTTGAAAACTCAACGGCTCGCCTCCTGTTCCCTCCCCATTTTTTCACAAATTCCATTTGTAAATGGCTTCATGTTTTCACATACAAGCAACCTCGAACTGTTCCATCGAGAGAAGCCGAAGGGGGATGATTACGTTTATGGGTAGATACTACATAATTTGGGGGTTTTAAAAGCTAAAACAAGGAAACAAAATACGCCTCACTCATTGGGGAAGAAGCTCATAAAGGCAGCTTATTCAGTAGAAAAGATATGCGAAGATAGGCATCGGAAAAATCTTTTGAAAATCTGTTCTCCGAGCTTATTTTTGGAAGATCTTAGGTGCCCTTTCCCTCATTTAACCAAGAAACTCACAAATTTGTTCATAATGTGTCGTATTATTTCTTTCAGCTTGTTCCACGATTGGGTAGCCTGTGAGCATCCTTCCAATTATGTTTTAATTCACTTTTTCTAAAGGGAATGCTTAAATTAAAACGTTTTCCCCAGTGGACTAGAGATATGTCCTTGTTAGCTTTTAGTAAATACTGATCCTTAACCTTTTGGCCTCGACACTCATAAATCCGGTTTCTGTCTTTTGTTTTATGTGCAGGGGTTTTTTATTTGTACATGAAAACTATTGAAAGGGCCCATAAGCCAAATGATTTGTGGGAAAGGATTAAACTTCCGAGAAACTATGAGAAGGCTCTGGAACTTATTGATAAACATCTGGTATTCATCTTTTAGTCTTTTAGAATATTTGATGTGTGGTTGAAGGAATGTCTAGATTGACATATCTCTTATTGAACAGCAATATTGGCCTAAATTTCTTGTTCACAAGAACAAGCAACGTCTCACAAAAATGACCCAGTATCGCATTCGCATGAGGAAGCTGGTTCTGAAAGTGAGGTGTGTTCTCTTTTTCATCTGGTGGTGACATTGGTGTTTTCCCCCAATTTCAATATGATACATCCTCTGATGGGATTATGATTTCATTGTTCATGAGAGACTTTTATTGGGATTTGAGAAACTATTGTTTACTGCCTGTAAAGTAAGACGGTTAAGAAAACATTTTATTGTTTCTGTGATACACATTGATAAGAAAAATTGTGATTGCGCTCGTGCTTTAACACATCATGAGGGCTATAATAGTATTCACATCGTTAAATATCACACTGTGACGCGCTTATAAAATAATGTTATCTGATGCTGAAATCATTCTGTTTCTGTTGCATCAGTTTTTTCTTGGAATCTTAATGCTTTGCCACCATCTCAGTTTCCCAGGCAGCCCGTGGTTGGTGCCTGATTCCCTGACTATCCAGGCTAGCCTTTATTTGTGATGTTCTTCTAGGCAGCCTGGAATATCTGGTTCTCATGTCACTTAAGTGTCGTCCTGTAAGTCAAGATTGCATTGTTTTGTCATAATTGACTGAGTAGGATTTGTTTGCTGTTTATACCTTATGTAGAGGATATTGTAAGCTATCTACCCTGGAAAGATACGGTAGATGACTTCTGCTCCAAATAACACACAAAATTTCACACCTAGCCGCAACATGAAAACTACTGAGAGAGTACAATTTTAAAAATGCGTCATTATACAAATCAATTATTGTCTTTTATCACAGTAGATAGAAGTAGGGCAAGAGAAAATCAGAGAAAATTAAGCGAAGGGAATTTCAAACTTCTTAAAGAGAATCAGAGACCAAACATAAGCTGAAAATTAAATGACGCAGCATTTTTTAAAAAGTAGCAAAAAATAAAAGAGAGTTGCAAATATGATCAACTGAATAATCTTTGATAGTGACTATTTGAGCAAGGTAAAGAATAAGGAAAAAACTTTTTTTTTTTTCTAGCTATTAAGCTCTTGTTTCACACCCCATAGGTGGGAATGAGACTGCTGATGTAAACAAAGTCATCCTGGGTTGCTAGTTAGGTACCAATCCAATGTGTCCAGTATCATGTTTAATGGGGACATCTTTTGTTAGCAACTGTTGGGCATTCTGAAAATAGGTTCTTTTCTGCAATATTCTTGCACCATATAGTCTGCTGATCGTTTTCTCTCTTGTTTCGAGTGCAATTAAAAAATAAATCCCATTAAAAAAAAAGGCCTTGTGAGTCCTATTTGAAGTAGATTTAAGACGTAGGCTTGGACACCCTACCCATGTTTTATTTCTAGTATTGTCCAAAATGCATGCGTACTCTTATTTAGACATCTAGTATATGAAGAGTTGAGGAGATGTTGATGTCAGACACTCTCTAGAATAGTTATTTCCCTTGTGCTTGCCTCAAGCCATATCTACGTTACTCTTGAAAATAATATTTTCTAATTAGAATTATTTTTTGTATTCATTATATGCATCGTTTTATTCCAGGGAGAAGATTGTGACGATGCCAAGAAAGCAGCAAAAAAGAGAAGCCAGAAGGGAAGAGAAAGCCGAGAAGGCTGCAGTCTTGGAGAAGGTCAATATCTCCCATTAACCCTTTAAATTTGTGGTTCTTTCCTCTATGCGCATGCTGATACCCGTTGAGTTTCAGAGCATTGAGAAAGAGCTGCTGGAACGCCTCAAAAAGGGCGTGTATGGGGACATATACAACTACCCTGTTGAAGCATATGATAATATTCTCAATATGGAAGAAATGAAGGTTGCCGATGTAGAAGAAGAGGAGGAAGAAGAAGTACGCTGATAAACCCGCTAAACCCCTCCTCCATCGCCTCTCATTTCCTCTTCCTTTCCCTTTTTGGCCAAATATATGCCTCACGGAATTCCCTAATAATCATGTGAACAGGAACCTGAGATAGAATATGTTGAGGGCTATGACGACCCTGAGGAGGAAGAGGACATGGAAGACTTTGGTGGCTTCCTCCAAGGCGGTTCTTTTGACGATGAGGAGTCTGGTAAGCCGATTTCTTTCCTTCATCACCTTCTGGTCACTGAAAACATTAACGAAACAAAAAACGTTAATGAAAGCAAGCTTCACAAGTGTATACATATAGTTACATTCATGTACTAGTCACTTGCCCATTTTTAGTTTCTGCTGTGGGTTATGCTTTCTACCATTGGTACTGTATGACTGTGAATGATCTTGGTAGAAGATAGAATTTATGATGCATCATTGTTAAAGATATAAATCTTCATATGCAGATGAAATCAGCGATGATGAGGATGATACAGGTAGAATGGATAAGACGAGCTTAAAAAGAAAGCACAAGGATAAGCTCAGAGGGGACACCCCACATTCAAGATCGGGGAGACGGGGGCGGGTGGTCATCGAGGTAATCATTTATTTTTGGTTCTTGCATTATTTATCTTTTGTTTCGTGTAATGGAGATGATAACGCCCATATGCTTGTCTACCATTTTTTTGTTGAATATATTAGTTAGATATAAATGAAAGAAATCAGATTCGTAACCCGAGGATGCCCTGTAAATTGGCTACGGGGTGGACATCGTGAGCCCCGACTGTGTGTAAGTTAGTGAGTGAGTGAGTGAGTGAGTGAGTGTGTGTGTGTGTGTGTGTATGTGTGTGAGAGAGAGAGACAGAGAAAGGAGGGTGCCGCCATCAGTGGGTTTAATTCTCACGACGGCTAATTCTTTCTTTTTCTTCCATTTGGCCAGGTCGAGCACGACGAGGGCGCGGGCGAGAGGAAAAAAGCTCGCCACTGATAATCCCTCAAAGACACAAGTATCTCTCTCCCTCACTCTCTCTCTCTCTCTCTCTCTCTCTCTCTCTCTCTCTCTCTCTCTCTCTCTCTCTCTCTCTCTCTCTCTCTCTCTCTCTCTCTATCTCTCTTGATATTTTTCTAAGTAAAAGGCCTCCACTTTTCACTCTTATCATTTTCCCTCGACCCTTATTTTTGGGAAGCAGAGAGTTACCTGTGGGATGAGCAGTATACCTTCATCTCATCGGCGCCCATGGGACCCACCTCTGGGTGCGAACTTGGGCGTAGTCCCTGTCCGGGTGGTAGAGGACCTCCTGCCTGCGGGCGCAGTTGCACTTGGCGCACATCTTCGCCGCCTACTCTGACGGGTTCTGATACGCGAAAGATTGCTGCCGTCTCTTTCTCGTCTGCGTCGTGGGTTTCTTGACGATCGGTGGCTGGGTGGGGTGGATGGGCAGGAGGAGGGATGGCCGCCTTCGGGGAGGGTGGCCAGCGAAGAGTCAGAGGAAATGGCGAAGTGCATCAAATGCAAGTGCGACCGCAGGCAGGAGTTCCTCTTCCGTCCGAACAGGCCCTGAGCTCCCGTCTCTTCCACGTAGCAGAGAAGAAGATCGATCTGAGTGTGCTTGTCTGTGAGAGAGAAACAGGGCGGGAGATGTATATATATAGATAAAGAGAGAGCGGGAGAGAGAGAATGTGGGGTACGCGCGTCCTGAGCCCGCGTAATCTGGTACCCAGTTTCGCTTGGGCTCAAGTTCGGTCATCTCTCTCTTCCTCCGGATTAAACCCAAGCCCAAACCTGGTCCGAGATTGGGTGGGCTCAGGACTTACGTAGCTCATTCTCTCTCCCTCTCCCTCTCTCTCTCTCTCTCTCTCTCTCCCCCTATCTATTTATCTCTCTCTTGGAGGGCATGAGGGAAGTGACGACGTGCAAGACGGTGAAGAAAACAGGAGGCCGATTTCTGGACCGTTTATCCATTAAAGTGATCTACAAATTTCCTTCCAGATTTTCTCAAATGATTATTTTTACTAAATTAAATACCATATGAAATTACAATTGTTAGTCCGATTAATTTAAATAAAACTGGTTTTTATTTTTAATCTGAATAGCATGAATTTTCCCCCACTTAATTTTTTTATTGATACACACTTACTTATTCTACAAATTGCCTTCATGTTTTTCTCAAATAATTACTTTTACTTAATTAACAGACCATATTAAATTCTGAATATTATTTGCATTAATTTAGTTAAAATAAAATAAATAACAATCCTAATGTGATAAAATTTTCCCACATTGAATTATACATATTTATATATCTATTAATTTAATTATTGCAGAAATTTTATTCCTATTTTTATAAAATAATTAATCTTAATAAAAAAAATTAATTATAAATATTAATCTCCATTAATTTACATAAAAATAAATTAAATTAAATCCGAGTAACATAAATTTTACACCCCAGTGACTTATATACATATTTATAAATTTCATTATTATGTCATTTTCCTTCTAGTTTTTCAAAATAATAATAAATTAATTAAAATGCCATACTAAATTATGAATATTGTTGTCCCATTCATTTAGATAAAACAGATTGTATATATATATATATCGATTGAGCGTGGGCTTCGTAATTTCGGTTCTAGTGAGACCATTACTCGTTAGTCGTCAACCGAACAAGTGGGCTCCGCTTGCCTACTACCGGCCCACAATGTTGCGAACGACCAACGGAAAACCCCACCTCTCTCTCTCTCTCTCTATAGTTACCAAATAACGGTCACCTCGTCGGAGCCTCCATTTCTCCTGCTCCGGGGGGCTCTCCGGTCCACCATGGAAGGCCCCTCGTCGTCAAAGATCGAAGCCCTAGCTCTGTCATCATCATCCCTCTTCCTCGAGGCCTACCGGTCCTTCATCTCGCTCTTCCCCCAGAATTCCTCCCCTCAACCTTCTGTCGTTGGCCTCCTCTCCTCGGGCTCTGTACTCCCCCCCGTGCCGCCGAGCTTCCCTCGGCACAAGCTCATCCCTGGAACTCGCTTCGTCGTGGATGGTTTCCGCTCCCCCGGTGACTTCTCAGTGTCCTACTTCCTCTCCCACTTCCACTCCGATCACTACGGCGGCCTTGGGGCCGCCTGGTGCAGGGGTGTTATCTACTGCTCTGAGCTCACCGCCCGCCTCCTCGTCGATGCCCTGGGCATATCCCCGTTGTTTGTGGTCTCGCTGTCCATCGGTCGGACCGTCCAGATCGACGGCTGCGATGTGACGGCTGTCGAAGCAAACCATTGTCCGGGGGCCGTCCAGTTTCTGTTCAAAGTCCATGAGGATGAGGGGCGGCCGTGCGAGAAGTATGTCCACACAGGAGATTTCCGATATAGCGAATCTATGAAGTCGGATCCATTTCTCTGTCATTTTGTTGGGGCCGACGCCGTGTTCCTGGACACAACGTACTGCAATCCGAAGTTTACCTTCCTATCCCAGGATGAATCTATTGAATATATCGTCAACACAATAGGGAAGATTATGGGCCGAGAAGAGCGTTCCTCTGGTTCTGTATTGTTCCTCATTTCTACTTATGTCATAGGGAAGGAAAAAATCTTGCTCGAGGTTTCACGACAATTAAACTGTGCACTGCATGTAGATGCTCGGAAAATGAAAATTTTGCGCGCTTCAGGACTTGGTGACCCAGGGATATTCACAGAGGATGCCAAGGGTAGCTGCATTCATGTGATTGGATGGAACCTGTTGGGTGAGACTTGGCCGTATTTCCGTCCTAATTTTGTGAAAATGAGGGAGATTATGCTGGAAAGGGGATATTCAAAGGCAGTTGGGTTCGTTCCTAGTGGATGGATGTACGAGAAAAGGAGTCGTGATTTTCCTGTGCGAGTTAAGGACTCTCTTGAGATTCATCTTGTCCCTTACAGTGAGCATTCCAGCTATGAGGAACTGCGGGAGTATGTGCGATTCCTCAGACCAAAACGTGTTATTCCGACAGTAGGGATGGAAGCATCAAAGCTTGACAGTAAGCATGGCCTCTTAATCCAGAAGCATTTTGCAAACCTTGTAAACGAGACAGCAAACAAGAAAGATTTCTTGATGGGCTTCTTCCAGAGGATGAACGATGCCGATGGAAGGGATGAAAATCAGCCGGTGGTCCAAGCCATTGGTGGTGAGGGTGGAATAAAGGATAACAACCACACCTCACGCTCACAGGATCCGAATATATTGAGCAATGATGAAATGGAAAGAAACATGCAAGAGTTGCGAGACTGTTTGCCACCATGGGTGACCCAGGACCAACTTCTCCGTCTGCTTAATGATTCGAGTGGGGATATAATTGAAGCAGTTTCAGGATTTTATGAATGTGAAACAGAATTGTATAAGGAAGCCAATGCAGGCATTCAACCATTTCTTAGTTCCTTGAAAAGCTCATCTGATTGTTCAGCTGCAAGTCCCGAAGTCAAGTCTACACAGAAAGATCCAGATTCTAGCAGTCAACCTTGTTTGGGTCGGAGCAAAAATTTGACCGGAAGGGTACTGGACAGAGTGAAACCCGCATCTCCCAGTAAAAGAGGAACTACAGTCTGCAATAAGGCAAAGAAGAAAGGAAGGGCAGGTTCCAAGTTACAACTGAGTGGATGCAATCAATCTACCATCACAGAATTCTTTGGGAAAATTGTGTCAGACCCCTCTCACAAAAAAGACATTGAATCTGAAGCCATTGGAAAGCATCCTACCAATGGGAAGGGATCACAAGTTGGTTCTGTGAATGAGTTGAATGATTTTCTCCTTATAATCAATGGAGGCATGCCCCGAAATGCTGCAACTGCTTTGTTGGAGAAGACAAGGTGGGACATTAATGCAGCTCTTGATCATTATTACACTGATTGTGTTACAGTAACTTCTGATGATAAGGAGTCAGTTTTGTATAATATGGTTAGTGAACAGTGTGGTAATACTATCTGCAAAACTGAAAAAGAAATCAATTCCTTGGAGGGAACAACAAACTTTCCTTCTTTGGCTGTCAAGGAGATTTCCACAGAAGAATCAGTTGAAGCTTTTATATCTTTGCCTCTCGAAAAGTATTCCCCTGTTGAACATGGTTCGTCCTTCTTCAAACTTGTGATCAAGAGAGATATCTGAACTAGGTTCTCTTGTCCCAACGTTGTAGAGACTTATGTTTGTAAATTTCTTGTATAGCATGCTGGAAAGCTGGTGAGCCTGCACCCTATTTACACTTGGCTCGGACTTTCAATTTGGTTGAGAAAGAAAAAGGCAAAATAAAAACTATTTGTATGTTGTGCAATATGTTCAGGAGGTGAACTGTTACTTCGCTCTCACCTTTTTTTCCATCTGTTCATTTTGAAGTTAATTCTTTCATGCCAATGTGTCTATTAACTTGACTTTTAAACAGCTTACTTGCATTATCACCTGAAGATGTGCTACCTGCTGTTTATCTCTGTACAAATAAAATTGCTCCAGACCACGAAAACATGGTTAGTCACGATTTTTATTCCACCGACTGAAGTTCTTCATTCCTGTTCACTAAATATGAAATTGTTTCTTTTTACATGTGCCAAGGTTCTTGAATATGATCTTCATCTCGCTTGATTTGTTGGTCAGATAGTTTTCATTAAGGTGATTAGCTGATTACAGAAAAAAAAGTGTTTAACTACGGCAGCAAATATGAAAAACCTATAAGAGGTTCCTTACTACCCTCTTTGCTCATCTGAAAAGATTTAAACCGGTAAAATACGTGCCAAACATTCGTCCTTCCTGATCTTTGGTAATGAAGTAGGGTGTGGAGCTTCATCTATCTTCTTGATTTTATAGCATTTTTCCACATGCATTATAGCTTTCAGGGCGAACTTATAAGTCTTTGAATTCATGTTTACATTCTCTTTCCTCTCTGATAACAGCACTTTACTCATATTTGGGACTACCATAATACGACTGATCCGTATGTATGATAGCATCATTATTAGACATGTCTATTAGCCTTATTATGTTAATCTCAGGAAAATAGGCTGGTTATGTTCTTTGAGTATATTACTAGTTGTAACGCCCCACGTGTGTTTTATAATCTTAATGGATATTTTACCTAAAAAGTTTTATAAATTGACGTATGTTTATACCCTTGTATGTCACTGTGACTAACTTCTTGAATATGGCCTTATATACATCTATCCCATCTTGATCAATGCTATGTTAATTTCCTTAATTAGCTCTTACGTTTTGTGACAAAACTGGAGGTTATCTATATTAAAACTCCCAAATCATGGGAAGTTATTCTTTGGTAATAGTTTTCGGCTTAAAATCTAAAAATACTTTGAGAATCTTTCATTTAACTTGTGTTTTTTTAACTTGTGTATCTTTTGTTAAAAATGTTGCAAAAGACATTCAACTTTAGACATTTAGATCTGGCACTTATGAGAGTATCTGAAGAGAATCAGGGGAGTATTAGGGTGATTTTTACTACTCAAATAGTTAGACTGACGTCCTTCTTTCAAATGTCTTAATATATCATGAGTAATCGGTTATTGGCCTGTCGTTTCTTGGTACTATTCTACTTTTTACGTTGATTTCTTTTTATGCTCTCCTCTTTCATGTCAGTTTTGCTTTTTCTTCACATATGCTGTGCACTGAAAATAGTTTACTAAATATGTTAACCTATTTCTTTTGAAATGGTCATGGTTGGCTTTACTTCTCATTATGGTGCAGCCTAATTTCTCTAGGAACTTAACATTGGTGGAGGACTGGTTACGACCGCATTGGAGCAGACGTGTGGTATAAAGAGGTCAAAAATAAGGGAGCTGTACAATGAACTGGGTGATCTTGGTAGCCATCCATATACTAATGGTTTCCTGCCATTTCCCATGGCACATATCTTTCTATTTTGAAGAATCTCGCTAAAGTCAACTCTTCTTGCAGGTGATGTTGCACAGTATTGTCGACAGACACAATCTCTACTGATTCTTCCACGTCCACTTTTAATCCAGGACTTGTTTTCTGTCTTTAAGAAGATAAGGTGAATCTAACGTCCATGAAACTATGATTTATATTCTAATCGTTTGTTTAAATATAATTTTGCTCCGTCTTTCTTCATTTCATTTTAGTTAAAATATATCATTGTTATCTATTAGTTGCCTTCTGAACTTAGAAAACCGATCCTCATCTGGGTTGATGACATATTAACATTATTATTGATTCTGTCCTTGTTACATCATCTTCTACTCCCAATTTTTCCCTCTCATCCATCATATGCTTTGAATTATGCTTCTTTAAAGAACATTCAATCAAATCTCAACTGAAGAAACTGTTCCACACCCTCTCATCTGCATGCAATCTTGGTGGAGGATTAGAATTGTATGAAAGAGAGACATGAAAAACATTAAGACAACATTTTTCTAACTGATCTCTACTTTCGTGGGCAATGGGTTCATCAATAAACTAACTTCGGGCCAAACAGTACTAGTATCTTCATGAATATCATCTTATCTCATTAATGCTTGTCTCGATCCATGCTATCGCAGAACAAAAAATGGGGAAGGCATCATCTTCAACCTATATGACTAACAAAGGTTTAAGGACATCAGTGTGCTGATTTTAATGCTATTCATGAGTGACAACTTTTAAAAACGGATCCAATTCATATGAGTCATCAAATCGTGGCCACACTTATCATTGAGTTTTCAAGCTTTTCACTGGCTGGATTCTGCCCATTGGTCGGTAATTATTCGCATGGTTATTTACAGATATGTCCTCCATCATCTGATCATGACTGTTCTCGTGGAATCTTTCTTATACCATCATTTTGAAATTGAGACACTATTATGATTGGTTGATGATAGTTGATGTGCTTGTAGTTTCTCAGTACCAGAAATCAGATCCGTTTTCAAAAACTTTCAATGAGGCACATGCATGGCGATAGATTGAAATTGTGTACTTAGTCATTTGCCCAGTCATAATTAAATCACATATTTCTTGTCATTCTTCTGTAATGTAACGATAGCCCATTTTCTTCTGTAATGTCGTTTTACCCATCCCTTTGACAAGTTTATCAGAGTTTTTGTTGTGTCATAAAAGCCTTTGCAGTCTTACATTGTCTTCTGGCTTTGAAAAACTTGGTTATGTGTTTGATCTTTCCTCCTTTGAAATAAGATAATAGTCTGCTACTTGTTTTATGCCTACTTGATTTCACCAGTCTAGAAACAGGCAGCGGAAGTCTTACTCGGAAGAAACACCTTATTCTATATCTAATGCGCTCCTGTAGAGAAATGGAAATGAAGTTCCTCGTGCGGACATTGGTAAGGAAGCTCTAAATCGTCTTATATGTCTCCCGCTTTGGCTTTTCCTTTCCCTCAGATGCTGCCAAACAAGTGCATTTGACTGGCATCCTGCTTCTTCTATATCTTACAGAACTGTGCTCTATTTGACTCTTTATCTGTCTTTAATGTTTTGGTTGCTTACAGTTTGGTAGCTTCATTACTTTCATTCACTTTCGAGCGAACTGGGGAGAATTTATTATGTTGCTTGCTCGGCGAGAGTTGATTACTGTTCTGCAAACTAGGAATTTTTTGTACCCTGAATAAAATGTTTCAACCATTAACTGACCATAGATATTGTACTTCTATCCTTCCTGGCTTCTTTTTGGTCTCTGGCAGTCTTTTTCAACCAGCTTATTTTCCTGCAGTCTTTCATATTACCTCCTCTGTTTGATCCACTGTAGGCCGTCGAAGATTCCACTGTGATTTTAAATGGCATTTATATCTTTCCTTTCTCACTGTTGAAAGTTGTCTTTGAGCTAGATATTGCTAGCGACATGGACTGAACTGAAGGAAATCTCTACCCCAGGATAAAGGCCAAAAAACAAGTAAAAATGAAAGGCACATGGGCTGATTCATCTTCTTGTTCCATTGTATAACGCACCAATCACATTGACAGGAAACATAGTCAAGCTTATGTGATGGAGGTTCAAGGCTCACTTGTTTCAGTGCCTGCAATGAGGCGGCCTGCCTTATTTATTGAATCTCATCTGATACTACAGAGATAATCGTGGATTTGTTTTATTATTTTTTAGTGTGGAATCTTGCTTATTGTTTGTTTTTTTATTTTTTCCTTATTTTGATAATGCAATTTATCTTTTTATCTGAAGTTTGAGCCACAATGGTACTAGAATCAGGCATTCATTTGTAAGACTAATGATTGAAAACAACCAGAACCGGGCTGAACTTTGTGTCAGTCAGCCCAGAAGAAGGGTTGCCACCTTGCAGCCGGCTTTGTTCTCCATCTTGACCCTTCTTGGAGTAGATTGATGGCCCTCCAGTTATCCATTCCGGTGAAATTTATGAATTCAATTTTTTTCAATACAGATAACTCTATTATTTGGGTCTAGGTCAGTTTGTCATGTAAGGTTTAGAAAGCATCTTGAGTTTGGGCTCTTGCTGATAATCCTTGGGTCCTTCTAATTCAAGTTTCGTTTGGTTTAACAGCCATCATTTTCAGTGGGTCAAATGGAAGTTCACTGTAACCAGAATCTGGTCCAAGACTTAGACACTTCGTGTAATGATCTATCTGCGGTATGAAGGCTATTACGAGATGAAACATATTGCAATGCATATGTTTGACGTCTCGAAAACCAAGGGAGAGGGATGAAAGGAACAAGAGGAAAGAAAGGAAGAATGAGGGAAACAAAAACTGAACTAACTTCTCTTACGGTGGCTCCTTTAGGTTAACAGGGGTTCCCAATCACAACAGTTGAAAAAGGACTCTGTACTCGAGGACAAAAATGCCCTTGAGGACATGTTTCTAACTAATTCGTTCTTACAACATGAAGCATGTGTCATTGTTAAATGACACCAAGTTACTCTGAGAAAAGAGTTTGCAGCCCTTGGTCCAAATTTTCTTGATCAAGCAAGATATTAATTTGTGACATGTTTATGAATGCCCTCGTTGTCCAACTCTGTTTCTGAATAATTATTCCCCAAAATTCTTTTAAGTTGATGCCCCCCCTGTACACTATTTTTCTCACCCTGGTGGTAAGTCTGTCTTTCGATTAGCAACATGCAAAGTTCCCTCTTCTAATTACCCAAAGCTTTACAAATGAGTGGAACTTGTTAATGGGCCCCACATGTACCCCCGATTATTTTGATATCAGGACAACTTGTCTTCAGTCAAAACTTTCGAAAACTGTTTATAAGGGAATCAGAAAGACTTCTGGTCTGCCTTATTTTATATGGGGACAATAGAAACAAAAATACAAGATGATCTCTAGTTCTTGCGCAATCAGAGAAGAGGATAAATTTGTCCAGCGTTTAAATTTTGTTTTGTTCAGTGGTCGAGCAATTGTTGCGTAGTTTAGTGACAGTTATAGAGTTTGCATTTTACGCATTTCTTTTTCTAATTCAACAAGCGAGAGCCACGAAGCTACTCCAACTTGTTTATGCTAGATGCTCGTCATTCTATTTCAGAGAACTTCTCAAAGTCAATTCACCGCTTTATTTTCTTTTACTACACCCTATTTTTTCTTTCATGTGACATAAACCTATTCATTTTAAGGTCCGGAATTTGCGTATTGGAGCCATGATGAGAACTATACTACCAGCTTTAGCGCAAGCAGTGGTATTGAATGAGCCCTTTTCCTTGCTTCAGAAAGGATCAATAGACAACCTAAAAGTGAAGCTTCAGGTTAATTTTCCCATTTAGCCTGCCTTGATATTCATGGGAGGCATGTTGAATATTGATTTCATTCTCTTAATTATTATATTTTCTGTACCACAGAGATCCTTCTAATGATCTAATTTAGATGAAAATCGCATTTTCCCGTTCAATGAATATGCAGGCTGTACAGATAATGCAGTAGATTGATATTAGCAATTACCGCTGCAGTTGGACCCTATGGATATCAAGAAAATTGATTTCTGATTTTTTTACAGGAAATTTCGTCTACAGTTGCTGAAGCCTATAACATACTTCCGAATTTGGTATGTATTTCAACTCTACCTTCAAAATGCACTACTCTTATCTACTACCTTGTCGATGGCGATTCCTTTCATTCCTTAAATGTAGATAGTTTCCACCTATTCATTACAATAAAAAAATTAATTAAGAGATACCCAAGTATATGAACATCAGTTCTCACAAAAGCTATTTATACAAGAACGGGGTGTAGAATCGTCTTTGTGCCAAAGCTCACAAAATGGTAAAGAGACATCCTTACAAAACACTCAAGCCCATCTTTTCTGTTGCAAAAGAAAAAGGAAAGACTATCACTTGAGCAGCTTCTGCATTACGGCTATGATTTTGTTGTTCCTCTTACGAATTGAACCCCAAGGTTAATACAAAAGATGAATCAAAAAGTTAAAAATTACCTTTGAGTGCCCTGTTCATCTTTCAACCTCTCTGTACCTGCTCCTAGCTGTTGGAATGTGCCAGCTAATGTTTAGCATTGTGAGAAAGTTATCCCAGATCTGATGATAACAGCATCTTGGGAATGAGAGATTTATGGTTCCCTCCTCTCCAGACAAGTTACAAGGCGTGGCGTGTCTCTTATTTTTCCTCCCGGCTACCTTTGCTGATTCTTTCCCTTCTTCTCTTTCTCGGACTTAATCTTCCTTTTAAGCTTTTATCTCGTCTTCTTCTCTTCATTTCCATTCTTTCTGGCAACTTTTCCTTCCATATTCTTCAGTTGGTTTCTGAAATGAGGATGTTGTCTGAGACGTGCTCAGACTTTGCTGGCTCGTCAGGTGTAGATCCCCTTCATCATCTTGTAGCAATCCAGTTACTTCACATGTGAAAGTCCGTTGTGGACATTCTTCTGGCGAAGCTTTAATCAGTCTTTGTTAAAGGAGATTCCTTGAGATTATCAATCTCCCTGGAAAACTATACCTATAGTGAATGATTGCAAGATAACTTGATCTCAACTCATTTTTGAGGCATAGATGAATTTGATGAGATCCTTAAGAAATTTCTAGATCCATTAGAGTTGTACAATAAACCTCTGTTTGTCTACTTTCATCCAGAGTAAAGTGTCACATGAGGAAGAGAACTAGATCTTTAAGATTTCACATAGTCCTGCTTATTAAAGTATCTATGCAGTTAAACAGGCATGAAATTTCGTTAAGATTTTTGAAATGACTTCTGCTTCTGCTGACTCGCACAAGTCTGTTCAATTCTGGTATATAAGAGATGAGTTGAGCTTTTACAACTTTTATGTGCCTTCAATCAGACCTGGACCTGGGTAAACAGTGTAAATCGCTATTATTCTGGAACGCTAAAACCTGTATACATCAGGGGGCAGAAACACTTCAAATGCAATGACACAAATAATATTTTGCATGTTCTGTGACTATTAGGTTATGAATCTATTTAATATTATGCAAACAGGATTTGCTTGTACCTGCGCTGCTGAGCAGAGGGAGTGATTTCTCATCTAGTACCTTAGAAATGGTACCGGGTTCACCTATTTTACCCATGCTTGCTAAGTAAGTGCATTTCTTCAGTAATCTTTCTCCAATAACTTAAAATTCTGACGTTCCTCTGGGTTTCAGAATTGCAAATGGGGTCCCTCAAGTTCTGAAGTTATTCAAGGATAAGGCTTTTACATGTGAATACAAGTATTCTCATCCTTCGAATCTTCGTTTGACTTGATCTTTGATTAGTTTTATTTGGGGGTATAGATTTGTTAGCTCTTTGGACCATGCAGTTATTGCTTAAATAAATTATAGCTTTATGAATTTTTTTTCTACTTAAACGTGGACATGGTTCAAATTAATGTTAAAGCAAAATGATCGTTATCTGACAAATTATGGAAGTATTCGTGATTTTAATTTTCTATTCTCACGTCCTATATTGTCATGACCTTCTTTCCTTATGTATACGTCGTCATTGGTGATGACTTACTGTTGCTTCTTTGAAACAGCATTTTTATCAATGATTTGAAATAGAACATTAGTCCCTTGGTCTGCGTGTCACCTTAGGTTTTTAGCATCTGTATTCCCTTTCAACCAAAAGATATCTTAATGTGTTATCATAGTTCTGAAATGGCTGAGATGCCAATGGAGCTTCGCTTGAGCATTCTTCCTATGATAGGTTTCCTTTCCATAAATATCTCTTACTTAAGCACGTAAGGCTACATTTCACTTGCCTTACTCACCCTATCGTTGTTTTTTTTTTTTTTTGTTTGCTCATTATTCTACTCTCCCAGAGTAGACTAATGAGTGAAAGGATTCAGATTAATTTATGACCATTTTCTCCAAAGAACACCAATGAAGTCATTCTAATTACCGCTGTTAATTTCCTCGTTTCCCTTTTAACTAAGTACCTAACCTTCTCATTAAGTTTCCAGTAATCCTGATAGAATGCACATGTACAAGGTTTTAGTAACTCACAGTATAGTATGAGAGATTTTCAATATATCTACTAGGCTATGCCCTGTGAAGCCATTCCACGTCATGATGTCTCCGCATCAAACATGTATGCTTGTAAAAATGGCCATTCTTTGTTAACTTCTCTTTGATGCATAATGCAAGTAAGGAATGAATTTGCAGGAAAATTTTAAATTTTATTTATTGGAGTTCTTTAGAGAAAATGGACGTCATAAACTGATTTATATTCTTTTTACACTTTTATTAAGAATCTGAAAATGAAGCTCTATAATTTATTTCGTTCACGAACACGGCTTATCCTCCTGTCTGTGTATTGAATAGTATTTTAGCCCATACATGTTTAAGTTTGATTGGTGTCTTTCCTTTCCCCAAAAGGTGCGATATAATTTTTCTAATGATTAACACAGCGAGAATTATTTTTTATTACATAGTCCCTTTATTATGCGTTCCAAAGTAGTTTATGCTGCCATTTATGTTATGCTATTTTTGTTCAGGTATGATGGTCAACGAGCTCAGATTCATAGATTGGCAGATGGATCTATTCGTGTATTTTCACGAAACATGAGTGAAACAACATCTAAATTTCCTGATTTGGTTAATTTAATCAAAGAGTTGTGTAAGCCTTCAGTGAGTACATTTATTTTGGATGCTGAGGTAAGTCTCAATTGGATTGAATTTTCCTGGTCAAAGTTTATGTTTATTATTGTGTTGGATTATCTTTTAGTTTTTGTCAAATTATCTTTTCACTATCTAATTGGGAACATTTATTCTTCAAGGTTGTTGGAGTTGATAGAAAAAGTGGTAACAGACTCATGTCTTTTCAGCAATTATCCTCTAGAGAGAGGGGCGGCAGAGACTCTGCCGTCTCATTGGAGACTATAAAGGTGTATTGTTTTCCTTCTCTTTAGAAGTTATTCTCATTATTCTTCTAATTTTCTACCTTCACCCTTATGAGAGATGGCCTGAAGCATTATCAAAGTCAACCACTTTCCTTTAATTTTCATATCCTCTGATGTAGGACCTCATGTTATTATTTTTCAAAATATTATTGCCAACTTACTAAATTTTAAAAAAGTGATTGTTTTGTGAATCAAAAGTTCCAATTTACTGTTGCGAATTCATCGAGAGTTATTAAGCAGTGATTACTGCATTATTGTTTCAATGGAGTTTTCATAACCCGTTCAAAAAGTTTCATGTGGCTTACAGATCATCATAAGGTAAATGGGGGAAATTGAAGGGGCTTCTTTGGGAAGTATTTATGACATCGCCCTAGACATTATTTTCTCCTTCTGGATTGACGTCCTCAGAGCGAATTAATGTTGAAGGGAAAAAAATGCATAATAGCAGAAAAGATGACTTTTATGCATCTAGCAGCCTACCACAGCATGTTTGGTTTTTATTCTTCAAAGGTCCTCATGTTCAATTTGCTCAGGTGCACTCACTAACATTTTTCAGTGATAATATCTTCTCTGTCAAGTAGTTGTTGGAATTTTGAGGGAGCTACTTGAATTTTCCCAAAGTGGTTCTACTAACTATTAAAAAAAATGATTTCAAAGTATGAAACGGTAATGCATCAAAAACCAGTTTCTCGATGACTTATCTACCTATTGAGCTCTGTCACACTAGAAATACCGGTTTTGCGAACTAATTCATGTTAATATTGGCTGATTCCTTGCTCATAAACGCTAAAATAGTGTAAATCGATGAACTACAGATCTAATACTCTGTTTCTTTGACGGATGGAGGTTACTTGGGGTCGTGAAATTTTTTGCCACCGTGGAAATAAAGAGATGAAAAATGAGTTAAAAAAGGAACAAAAAAGATCAAATGTGCACCACCTGCTGCTGATGAGGAGCAGAGGAAGAAGAGGAACCTGTGGGGACTGGTCACTGCATCCAGGCATGTTGGACTGTGATGGGCACTGGAATAGATGGAGCCGGACAGTCATCTTTTCTACGTCCTTATCGGAAATGCTGTACCTAGGAACCTTATACTTAAAAATATTTCATTCAATTTTTTATTATTTTGAGCTGAACTGCTGGTTTGTTTTGCAACAATGTCTCTGACTCAGATGCATTAAAAAAAACTGGCCGGAACTTGTTGATTTCTCATCTAATCCAAGGATACTAACTCCCTCAAAAGGTTCTGGACTAGAAACCTTGAACCAATGGTGATCCCATGTTAATTGTGATGGTTTTGGAAGGAAACATATCTTGGGGATGCCAATTTTTTGCGTTCTCGTACTTGTCTCGCATTATAGATTATCAGACGTCATTTCCTTAACAGCACATGCTATAGGTGCGTACAGACAGCTATATGAAACCAGATTGTCGGCTGATTCTTTGCCTTTGCATTGCGTATGTCAGAGCTAGAGAATATTTTATCAGGTTGAGATGGTGCACAAATTGAATCAAAATCGCTCAATGAACATCTGGGTTCATTCAATAGGTGAGAACATGTTAGTTTGGATTCTGACAAACACTGGTCAACCTTTGTTTTCGTATTAAACCAGCCCAAACCAACTCTTTCTTAGTTTCTCGAGTTTCTAGGGCTTGTATTAACGTTTTTGTATTGATTTTATTTTAAATAGATCCCCTTTTGGGACATCATTTTATTAATTCTATGTAAAATCTTTTTATTATATCTGATTTCAGACATCTCGTAGGATGGTGATCCTTGCCTGTCTCCACAGTCCAGCTTGGTCTGGGCCAGATTGAGTCCCTACCTTAAACAGACTCGTTTTAAACGGGTCTTAGGAAACTATTTAGAGAATATTTTTTCTAGGACTAAAAGATAGAACTTAATTGACCTAAAACATGCCAAACCAGTACCCTACTTTTAAGTAGCAAAAATAATTTATTGACCTGAACTTATTATCATTCGCTGTTTGTTAATTGGTACAATATAGTTTCAAATGTGTAGTTGAATGAGAGAGTGTTTTAATAATCGTCTGGTTTGACTGGAATGAACTGCTTCGGATTCCTTTTTCGGGATCTTATTCTCTGACAAGATCTAGTGAGCTTGATCCCCGGGATGCATAGCGCACCTGCTTCAGATGCACAAGTGCACTTTTATGTGGATCATAATTGTACGCAGCTGATGCTATTATTCGAGGTCGAGTTTGTGATAAATATACATAGAATTCGATTTCTCCACTAAAACTAGTTTTGCAAGGGTTGATGCTGACACCATATCAGCGATAAGATTGGACGGCCAATTTTTCACACTATATCACAAACATCTCGGGCTACTTTAGGATCAGATGGTGCCCTTAAAGTATCCGGTATAATGTATCATGTAAGTTTCAGTTT
The DNA here is from genome assembly GCA_902729315.2 of Spirodela intermedia. Lineage (NCBI taxonomy): Eukaryota > Viridiplantae > Streptophyta > Magnoliopsida > Alismatales > Araceae > Spirodela > Spirodela intermedia. Next base: position 7,493,026 of record LR746272.1, read on the forward strand.
AAGCCCACTCCTAACACGACAGATCTGATCAAAATAGATCAAAAGTATCAGTGGGCCGATAGAAATGTTGGGTCCACAGGTTCTCAGGGTGCTCATCATCTCTCACCCACTCTCAACCAGATCATTATCTTCTTCCTTCCTGCCTGCCTTCTCATATTTTAGACTCTTGTTGTTGGTCCAAGTTCAAGCCCAAGCTGATTAAGGGATCAGGGTCATCTTTAGGCTAACCACTCTCCTGCGTTTCTCATTTGCTGAAATCCTTCATAAAAATGTGGCAATCATAATGATAAATTATTGCAGAATCAGTAATGAATCAAATCAAAATGTAAGGGACCCAATCAGGAGGCGACATGGATGTAAGCTGGCAATTTCCATGCATTGCTTCTGCTAAGAAGCTGCAGCTTTTATTTTGTGATGGCCCTGTACATAATTATGGATGTGGATCAATCTAAAATGGGGATGAGAAAGGGAGATGTAGATTTCCTGCATTAGAGGTACCTATTCTATTGTGTGCTGCTTTAATTTAGTCAAGTACTGCATCCAACAATGCTTCTTTAATGATGGGAGAATTACATATTTATATTCAATTGTCTCCCACCAATTCTACTCCAAAATTAGTGTTTATTCTTACATAAAGAAAGTTCAAATAAAAGCAATTTATCTGACCCTTTCATTGATTAAAATGGCATTATTCCTATCACATCAAAATATAAAAACTCATAAAATTTTCCTTCAAATATTCATCTTCGTATCTATGGAATTGTTCTGAGTACATGTCAGTCATCACATGCGCAACCCAAATGTACAAAATATCTGCATAAATACCTTTGCATCACAGGATTGATGAATCATACTATCTTTTAAAGTACTAATAAGAGATCCTATCTCAGTGGTTGCGCTGAATGACATGAGGAAATCTCAACTTCGATGCCATCATTGATGAAACTGATACTATCCCTTATAGGCCTTCTCCAATCTTCTCTTCTGTGCTTATCTTACCCCTCATTTCTCCTCTTAATTCCTATTTTTACCTTGTTTTGTCCTCCGAATTTTTAAAAAATATAAAGGGGTGCCTCTTCTTAGTCACGTAATGCCATCTCATGGCATGATTCCAATAATGCAAAAGGTGGAAATCAACATGTTCCCAAATAACAATGACGGGAATTGTTCTTTTATCGATGTGTTTGTGTTCTGTTTGACACCGGCAATGAACTTTGCTTATATCGATTTGTTTTCTACCTGTTTCCTGTTCTCCAACGTCACATATTATATGGGAATGTAAAAACGTTGTCATCATATCTTATGTGATTTTGTTTACTGCATCTGATATCCCTTCTTTTATTATGTTTCAGAGGAAACGAACTAACTATGCTCTTCTTCATGCAGGTTGACATTTGCATCTTCATGTTTGATATCATGTTTTATGATGGAAAGCAGTAATAGTCTAACCACTGATACTTAAGTTAATTGAACGCTTACAAGGATTTACTGTTGCTATTTTGTCTAGTTAATGTGACTGAAAAATACAGTTACCCGCTTTTCTCCATGGTGTGCTCTCAGATATTTATGCATCGATTCTGGGTTCTTCTGTTTCCGAGACACCAGTTAACTAAAAATGTTAAAATGGGTGTAATGTGTAGAAGATTTGAATCTGATCCGGTGCGCTGACAGGTAACCATAGTGCCCCTGGAGAGAAAAAACTTATATTATTTGATAAAGGAAAAATTCTCTTACAGAGTAAGCGGGATCTGGAAGGTTCTAGGCACAAAATTAATACTACCAAAAACTTAAGGTAAACTAGACAGTATATTAGACATATTCCGACAACAATATGTCAAGGGATGACAATGTTTGGTCTAATCATGTATCACCATCGTTCTACTAACTGAGGTTTTGTCGTCTTATGTATAGGCCACTCTATGAGTTTATGGCAAAAAAAATTCCATCCTCTCGCATTTCCTCTTTTCCTCATTGAAGACCTCTTTTATCCTGATAAAAATTTAGGTCCTCTTTTCCTTTTTACATGGACAGTACCACATTTTTACGGAATATTCAAATGAAATGGGGCACAAGTGCCCATTGTCATTACACTCCATGGCATATCCAAGATGTCAAAGATCATGCTCCATCCTAAGTCTCTCAATATCATATTGGATGAGTAACAGCGCTTCAGGAGCACCACTTGACTCTGACTCGAGGTTCATTATTATCTCGTAGAGGTCCGACATTTGTATTGTCAATGATATTTAAGGTATTTTATTGAAAATCTTACCTAGGAAATTCTTATCCTTAACGTGCGTCCCTTCGTTTGCAGCCATCAGAAATGATGTTTCACCTCCTAACAAAGAAGCCTAACCTCTAGGAAATGGTGTTACTTTATACAATATCCTTGGAAAGTGGGAATGAAGCCAATTTCCTTCTTGTTCCTGGGGAGAATACTTTTGAGTTTTGATTATTACAAACATTAAGTCTTACCACTTTTTGTTATCTGATCTATCTTCCCTGATATCACCATAAGCTTATGTATCCTTGTTTGTGGACTCTAGGTTGTTATCTCTTCCACTGCGCCAAAGGAGAAAATGTATGCATCGTCCACTTGATCACGTTCCACTTTTTGCATTGGATTATGGATCTCTAAAATCTTCTCTTGTTAACTATCCAGATCTGGAAGAATTATTTCATGAGAAACCGGGTTATCTAGAACACGCCAGGGAAATTATGGTAACTGCATTTTCTTACTTCATTTTAAATCCTGTATCTTGAAATTGTAATAAATACTGTTCTGGCAGATTGAAGCAGCTGAGGCAAGTTTTGATGATAAAAACACGCTGGCTAAGATGAATTCCTTTCTCGAAGGTGCATGTAAATCTTCATGTGAAGGAATCATTGCAAAATCTTTAGACGTCAATGCTGGATATGCTCCATCCAAGCGTTCAGATGCATGGTTAAAGGTGTGTACAAGACTGCTTACACTGTGGCGAACATTATTGTTCACGATTTTCTTTTTTGTGATTCCCCTGTTCAGGTCAAGAGAGATTATGTGGATGAATTAGGAGACAGTCTTGATTTAGTTCCAATAGGAGCTTGGTATGGCAACGGGAGGAAAGCTGGATGGTATAGACCTAAGAAGTTGTGTTATAATTTTACTACCGTCAAACCATTCTTTATTTGAAGGAATTATTTCCGTGCTGCCCATTTCAATCTCGTGTTTCAGGTACAGTCCGTTTCTCCTGGCGTGCTACAAGCCCAGTACAGAAGAATTTCAAAGTGTGTGCCGTGTCATGTCTGGTTTCTCAGATTCTTTTTATATCGAGGTAAGATACTATCTACTCCTGAATGTTAGGTTTTCTCTGAAAAGTTATGGGATCCGTGGGAATGGGAAGTAGCTAAGCTGAGCGTGCGTGCATTTAGTATTCATTAATCAGAAATTACAAACACTTGATTTAATCTATGGAAAAATGGGGAAAAAGGTAATTCAGCCGAAGAACAGATTCATGAACGGTAATCACGGTTTTTTTCCCCAATCGCTAGAATGGCACCATTAATTTCCGTTATTAATCATTTACGCATTGTTTGACACCCCTCGAGCACCCTGTGACTCATTTACTTAGGCCAATGTGGGTCATTCACTAAGCTCCAATTCAATCTTGGCATCTGAAGGAACAGGCACGAATGCAATATCTTCTCAATGAAGATTACTTATGATTCTGATTTTGAGATTATCACCGCATTGTAAGTCCTCAGGCCCTTGATTTAATTATTTTCAGATGAAGGCCTTCTTCTCGGGTGATAAGATTTTGTCGAGGAAGCCCCCTTATTACCTGACAGACGAGTCACCTGATGTGTGGTTTCCTCCAGAACTTGTGTGGGAAATAAGAGGCGCAGGTACAAGAACGCCGGGCCCATTCTATGCTAAATTTGTCGATCATCAAACCCATGTGTCTCTGACCCCTCACCGTACTACTCCACCAGACATGACTATTTCTCCAGTTCATCATGCTGCAATCGGGCTGGTTCACCCTTCCCGGGGCATCTCAATGAGATTTCCTAGATTCATCTGCTCTGTGCCAGACCGAAGACCAGAGGATTGCAGCACCGACATGGACATAGCTGACATCTTTGCATCCCAGACGAGGAAGATGGATGTGAGCCTGGAAGAGTAGAGCTCGCTCTCATCTCTCTTCTATTATTTTGATTTACTCAACTATATATAGATAACTTCCCACTCAATTTTGCCCCTGGCTATTCCTGGTAAACCTTTTTGCTAGCTTCAACCTTTGTTTATAATAGCCTTGGTTTTATTTTTTTCTTATTCAGGGGGAAATTTTAAGTACAACGGAATAGCCTGTAATTAGAAACCCTTCTCCTCTTAACCACCCTCTCTGTTCATAGCCCTTTTCTTAATTTTTTTTTGTGCCAGTCAATTTTTTGGGGGGGTGGAAGAGAAATGTAAGCAAGTGGGCATGGACCTGCTTATTGGGCCTAGACTGCTTGGTGTTTGACAGCCTTGTAAGCAACTGTAAGAACTCTTTTTCATGAGTTTTACCTCAAATTTTCCTTGAACATAAATGTTCTGTAACTGAAGATATCCCCTTATTAGAAGATACGGCAGGAATCAATCACAGACCTTATTTTGCTCAATGCTTCAGTGTATCAGGGAGCCATTATTCAAGGTGGTGTCTGGAAAAGGTAAATACCGTTCTTCCCAGAGTTGTTCTAAACTTCCTTACGCTGAATGTTTTTATCAGTGATTTTATTTTCAGGGAAGAAAAAACGAAATCTTCAAACTCCTGTGTTTGTGCTTTAAAGGTATGGAGAAACTATATGGGTACTACCATTATGTCAATTTGTAATCTTTTTTTGAAGTCGTTGCTTGACAAGAAATTACTGATCTTGATGATGCATTTGTTGGCAATATCTTGGAAATCTCAATGCCAGTTTTTACTAAACTTCCACCTTATTTTTTATTAGAAATTTCTATAATGTCCAATGAAAACGTAATTATACCATTATTTTGTTAGCTTTTCTTCTTACCTTGTGTGTTATTGAATGTATTAATTCTGTCATGAGTCAACCTTCTCAAAAAAGGAATTTTTTATGACAACATTCATAGTGTACACGCAACAGAAAGGGAGGACACGTGCAAAGCACTCGGAGAAACTTCAGGACAGTTCCACAGATCAGATGACTCAGATGAGAATGACTGAGGATTAGAAATGGAGTGCTGAGGAACATGATGACTGACTAGGGCAGAGGATCCTCCTGAACCCCATCCACAGCTTACTTTTCTTTTTCTCTCCTCCCATTCACTCCGACGTCCCTACCTCTACTACTTTGTTGCCGGATAACCTGGTCAATATAATTTGGTTCCCACCCAATTCTCCTGATCTGATCCTTCTAAAGAGGATCGTATCATTGGGTATCACAGCCAGCAATCCTGTGAACACACAGCATGGCACTGAAAGTGGAAGACGCCCGATTCAAAGCTCTCAAAGTAGACAACCAAAGTCTAAGAGTGAATCAACAGAGAATAGCTGAAGATATGCAAAAGTCATGAGAGGAATTAACATATCTGATATGCCAACTTTTATAGAACATGCAGCATTTTCGACTTATAGTATGTGTTCATCTCAATGCCTTGGAAAAAACTGATATCTCTAATTAATAGATGGCGGCACCATTCTATCAAGTTCTTATGGAGTATCAACTAGAGGTACAATCCTCCACTCGTCCCCAAGAAGCTTCACCCAGCGAGCCAGCCAGCCACTAACCATCACATTGTCCAACTCGTCATGAAAGGTGAGATACCAATATTTTGAGGTGAAAATCTGGAAGGCTGGCTATGATGTATCGAGTGATTTTTCAAGTCAAACAAGATTGACAAATGAGATCAACTGTATTATGAAAGATGAATGGTATCCTTTCAAAAATTGGCATGAAATTCAGGATACAATTGGGGGAGCGTTTTGGTACAACTACCATGGGAAACACCTTTCACAGGTTTTTAAATAATACGAATGTCTATCTTCTGACCTTCTAAAACTTCATATATCAAGGGTTTAAAACCCAAAGACTAAGCAGAGCTGGCTCTCATGAAATTAGTCTCATTGATGAAAATTATGGATGCCTCAATGGAGGCAAAACAACGAATTCACAACCTACAGGCTGCATGAGAACATCACTTGACAAAGTATATGTACTCCATTTAGAGTTGTTGACCACAGTTTCTCTTCCTTAATTGTGATAAAGTTGGAAGTGCACTTCCTTAAGATGGCATCCCAAGAGCAACACCCCAAACTTCTTGTGCAATAGGGTACACCAAAGTCATTGTGAATAGGGTCTATGCATCCGTTGTGATAAAACATTTGGCTTGGGACACCTTCGTAAGAAGCAACTTCAGATATTGATAGTTCACAAAGATGATCAATGACCCAATGACTGGATTTCACATGACTCCAACACTAACAAGGAGAGAACTACATAAAAATGATATTTATTCACTTGATAGGTGTGCCTCAATTCAGTCGTGAGACTCATCTAGTTGATACCCATGGAAATGAAAGGAAATGTTCAAGGATAAGATGTTACAATTTTGATTGATTTAGGTGTGACTCATAATTTTGTGTGGTTATTATTACATGCACAACTTAATCTACCTCTTTGCAAAGTAATGAATTATGATATTATCATGGGTAATGGCTAGTCCTTACAAGGAAATGGTCTTTAAAAAGGTATCTTCATAGAGGTTCAAGGTTTAACCATCGTATAAGATTTTTTGCTTATTGCTTTGGGAAGTACATATATCATAAGATGTAGCAGTTGGGTTTAGTGAGATGGATGAATGTGCATTGGGGAATGTTGGTCATAAAGTTCTTGGAAAAAAGTGTGATCAGAACACTTAGAAGAGACCTAAGATTGTCTAAATTAAGAGTCTCACTTGTATGCTAGAAAGAGTTATTAACCAAAAGCCACTTGTCCTCCTCGAGCTACATCAAGTATAGACACAAGAGATAATGGGGTGTGGCTCTATTATTACTTCTATCACTTCCCCTGCATGCTCTTATTTTCAAATAAGATGAGATCATTTGATTACCATAATCCCAGGCATGGGCCTTATGATGTACAACTACACCCCTACTCTTATTTTCAAAAAGATGAGTTTGAGAAGCTAGTCCATGAACTTATGTTGATGGGCCTTATGCAACCATCACATATTCCATATACAGGCCCAAATATATTAATAAAAAAGGACAACAGATGAAGGTTTTGCATTGATTATCAGGTTTTAAATAGGGAGACAGTTTCAAAGAGTTATCTTATCTCCATCATTAATGAATTGTTTGACGAGTTACACATTGTGAGTATCTATTTCAAATTGGATTTGAAATCCAAATTTACTAGATTCGCATGAAAGAGTCAGATATTTTGAAAAAAAAAGTATTTAAAACCTATGATAGGCATTATGAATTTATTGTTATAGCCCTTAGGCTGTCAAATGTACATGTGAAAGTTCAATCTCTTTTGAATGAAACTATTTACACTTATGTTCAGACATTTTGTGCTGATCTTTTTTTATGACCTCTTGGTTTATAGTTGCAATAATTAGGAGCATGAAGAACACATGACACAAGTTTTTTATATTCTATTTACGAATAATCTTTACCTCAATCTTAAAAAGTGTTAGTTTGCCCAACATTGTATTTGGATATCTTGGTCATTGGATCTTAGAAGAGGGGGTTACTGCTGATCAAGGTAAGATTTCTACAATGCTTGACTAGACCCACCGAAGAATGTCATCAAGCTGAGAGGATTTTTTTTTTGGGGCTTACAAGATTCTATAGAAATTTTTTAGCCAACTACAATTCTATTGCATCCCCCCTTACTCACCTACTAAGGAAAAATGCTTATAACTATAGTCTAGACACTCAAATAGCGTCATCTGACTAATGTAAAAGGCAATATCAACTATCCTGGTGTTATCTTTACCTAGTTTTTTATTACCATTTGTGTTGGAAACAAATGGCACGAGTTATAAAGTGGGAGTGGTTCACATGCAATCAAGAAGACTAGTAACTTTTATAGTCAAGTCCTTCCTTACGGGAACAAATTCATGTTAGCTTGTGAGTGTGAGATTATTGATATTGTGAAAGTTATACAAAAGTGGCATTATTACATGATTCATCAAACTTTCACCATTCAAATCGATAAATATAATTTGAAGTATCTCCTAGAATAATGGCATGTACACCTACAATATCACAAATGACTTGGATAAAAGAGGAAGACTCAATGTAGCAGTCAATGCCTTATCTAGGGCTTCACCTCTAGTTTACTTGGTTGGAACCTTGGTTTTTAAATCAAAAATATTAGATCTTGTTATTTTTAAGAAAGAAATCTTGTAAGACCCATAATTAAAGTGCATTATGGACGAATTAGTAATGGGCTTTGACACATCCTCATTTTTCTTTGCATCACGTGACATTATTATATAAGAATAGATTAGTGATTCCATTTTTGTCAACACTTTTTCATCTCTTATTAAAGGAATCTCGTGACTTACTAGTAGGAGTTCATGGTTAGTTTCTCAAAACATACAAAAAGCTATCATAGGGTGTGTAATGGAAAGGTATGAAGAAGATGATCAAGTAGTTCATAGATGAGTGCTACATCTGCCACATAACAAGACCTTATCCTTATCCCTAGCAGGCCTCTAGCAACTATTACCAATTGAACATTAGGTATGGGAAGATTTTTCCATAGATTCTATTAAAGACTTACCATGATCTAATGATTTCAATACTATTCAAGTTATGGTATCTCAGCACAACAAATATAGTCATTTTATTCTATTGAAATACCTATTCACAAGACAACACAATATATTTTTTTTGCAAAAGAGATCATTCACTTACATGGTCTACCTAAGTCTACTGTACATGTTCGTGACAAGGTCTTTGTGGCCGTTGTTTTGTGTGAGTTGTCAAAATTGCTAGGCATTCAGCTTCAAATGACCTCTTCTTATCACCCTAGTCCAATGGACAGAAATAGGTCATCAATAGATCACTGGAGACTTCTTGCATTGCCTTGTTTCAGATAAGTCCAAAGGACTAGAGCTCCTAGTTTTGTCCTACAACACTATGCACCATTTTTTTATTAAGATGACTCCATTCAAAGTGGTTTATCGGCATAATCCGTCCACAATCATCAACTATGGGCCATTTCTTTCTCCCCTATCAACTATGGATCAACAAGTACTTGAACGTGAACACATCCTCCACTTGCTCAAATCACATCTTCTATAATTTTCAGAGTCATATGAAATGCAAGGTTGATCATCATCATTGCCAACCGAGTTTCAAATAAATGATAGTGTCTATCTAAGTTTGTGCCATTTCAAGATGAAATCTCTCACTTACAAGGTAAATGAAATACATTCTCCCATATTTTTTGGTTCATACAAAATTATCTCAATGATTAATTAGGGTACAAGTTGGATCGTTCCACTTACCTAGCAATACATATGATATTTCACATGTTGCAGTTATATCGGGTCGTAATATCTAGTGATCATCATCAAATCTTACATGTTTCACTAGCTCTACATATGGGATGAAAAATAAACCTTGGGCGATGAAGAGAGAATGGACAACACTTACTGGCCTAGAAGTTCCCATCCAATGCATAGATTTACCATATCACTAAGCTTCATGGAGTTGGTTAGTAATATTATTTGCCAATTTCTAAAATTTCGCATAGAGGGCCAAGTGAATCCAGAGGGAGAGAGTATTGTTATGACCCCATGGATAATGTATGCAAAAGAAAGGAGGACAGGTATGAAGCACTAGAGAGAAACTTTGGGAGACTTTCACATATTAGACGGCTTAGATGAGAACTAGAGTTCTGAGGAAAAAAAATAAGGGAGGGAAGTGAGTTAGGGGGTCTTCTCACATCCATCCCAACCTTACTTTTCTTTTTTTTTCTCTTCCCTTATTGGCCTTCTAGCAGAAATTATCACTTTGATGCCCCTACCTCTACTACGATACTATCAATTAACTAGATCAATGTTATTTTCCTTAATCCGATCCTTCGAAAGATCATATAAAAAAAATCATTTTTATTTGTAGAACTTATACAAAGATTTTAGCATGTAATGACTATATTTGTCCAATGTCATCATTCATGATCAAGTGAATTAGCCACTGATTGATTCTGATGACTAAAATGAATATGGAGTTTGGAGGAACTTTTAATTCAAATAAAATAAAATTATATTGATTAATTTATACCTTTATTTAAGAATTAGATCATTATCAATATTTTCCCATCTTTATTAATAGAGTAAGAAAAAAAATAATTCCACTTTGAGTAGTACGCAAAAAAAAATTGATTTCAAATGAAGATTTTAGCCTTAGAAAATATGAATGATGATTGCTGAAAGTGCAAATATTGAAGCACATCTATGTTTCAACTTATTTAAACTCTCACTATGTCTACTAATTAAATATAAGGACGTGACAATACAGCTTGGTAAAATGTGCAATTGATCCATCACTTGAATGCATAGATATTATCATAATTTTTTAATTTTTTTCATTTTGAGAAAAAAACGTGGTAAGATATATACAAAGGAAAATTAGTGCTTAATAGCATTGTTGTAACTCAAAACACTTTGAACTGAAATAAAATTGATGAAAGCTACTTACTAATAATGCTACTAATACTACTACTACTACTACCACCACCACCACCACCGCCGCTGGGGGAATCATTCCAAACAGGTTTTCAGCCTGAAAATTTATTGTGCAATTTATTTATATATATATATATATTATATTTTTGGTAATTTAGGCATTTTCTACTCTACTGGGAACTCCGGCACACAAGACCGCAGCCAGTAAGATAAGGCCACGATTACTGTAAAGGAGTGTCCACCTTTGAGTCGTCAAACCCAAAACCCTCTTTGAGCTCCGGCAATCTTCTCTCCACCTGCTGGACGGCGCAAGGCCCGCAGAAAAGAACAATGCAGGGCGCCGCACTGTCAGCCTTGCGGCTCCCCTTCGGTTTCGCTGCCGGCGGCGAGTACCATCGCCGGCGCCATTGCAGGAGCTCCGGGGGGTTCGGCGTGAGGATGGCCCTGAGGGAGGACGGGCCTTCGCTGGCGATAGTCGGCGTCACCGGCGCCGTCGGGCAGGAGTTCCTCGGCGTGATCTCCGATCGAGATTTCCCCTACCGGAGCATCCGGATGCTCGCCAGCAAGCGGTCTGCCGGCCGGCGGCTAACCTTCGAGGGCAACGAGTACGTCATCGAGGAGCTCAAGGAGGAGAGCTTCGACGGCGTCGACGTCGCCCTCTTCAGCGCCGGCGGGTCCATCAGCAAGGCCTTCGGTCCGGCGGCGGTGGCGCGGGGCTGCGTGGTGGTGGATAATAGCTCGGCGTTCCGGATGGACCCCGAGGTTCCGCTCGTCATCCCCGAGGTGAACCCGGAAGCCATGGCCCACATCAAGGTCGGGTCCGGCAAGGGCGGCCTCATCGCCAACCCCAACTGTTCCACCATCATCTGCCTCATGGCCGCCACCCCTCTCCACCGCCAAGCCAAGGTACTACTAAAATGAAACTAGAAGAAGAAAGTCATTCTCCCTTTTCTGTGTGGAGAGTAATAAACCCAGGAGTTGCTTGGAGTTTTCTACCAGAGATTAATCGTCCTTGATGGATGAGAATGCTTCTACTGGTCGTTAGAGCTCCTCACTTGAGATAACCTTCGCTAGCTTTCTACACAGAAAAGGAGAAAAAAGTTACTGCTGAGAAAAGAGAAAAGCCACCGATGAGGCCCACCCATTTAGTTTAAGGAAAATATCAGCCTTCTACCATACGATCGATATCACATCGAAGGTTTTGTGCTGAGTCCCCCTTCTTGGGTTCATGAATTATCCAGGTGAAACGAATGGTTGTCAGCACCTATCAGGCAGCTAGCGGAGCTGGTGCTGCGGCCATGGAGGAGCTTGAACTGCAGACTCGTGAGGTCCGGCTGATGACAATGTTTATATCTTTTAGAAGCCATCCTTTGTTCCCAAAAGCAGAGCTGGATGTGGAAATTCCTGATACTTTTTATCGTCCATTAACAGGTTCTTGATGGCAGACCACCTACTTGTAATATCTTCAAGCAGCAGGTTGGTTTTTTTTCCTCTCTCCCTCTTCATTTCCTTCTCTGGTTGACAGAAAACAACATATCCTCAGAACTCATGTTCTTGATTTTTTATATTGTATTCATCAGTATGCGTTCAATCTGTTTTCACACAATGCACCAGTCCAGCCGAATGGTTACAACGAAGAGGAAATGAAACTAGTCAAGGAAACAAGAAAAATATGGGTAATCCTCTTCAACCCAATCAAGATGGCATAATTTTTTTTTCGTGACATTTGGAATCGTAGAATGAAGAAGAAATTAAATTTATTCGCGGAATAAAAATGCGGGCATTCCTTTGCAACCCAAAAGAAGATTTTTTATTTTTTATTTTCTCTTAGTGATCTATGGAGCTTTTTTATATATGGAGTTTTTCTTCTCCTGCAGAATGATGAGGAGGTCAAGGTGACTGCCACCTGTATTCGGGTCCCCGTCATGCGTGCACATGCTGAAAGTGTGAACCTCCAGTTCGAGAAGCCTCTGGATGAGGTGATGCATGAACATTATTGACTAATCAATTAATTAGGAAACTAATTTTCAGTTCTCCTTGGTTCTTAGATCATTTTTGCTAATTTTACCCGCGTGGACCTGTTGATACTTTCTAATCTCTCCCATGCGATATTTTATATGATGATCGACTCTTTCAACGAATTCGAACATCATGTCAAGACCTGGTTAAGAGTGGGGTTGACCTGGCTTCCATGTTAAACTCACCAGGACACTGCGAGGGAGATCTTGCGGGGAGCTCCTGGTGTGGTCGTCATTGATGACCGGGCTTCCAATCACTTCCCTACTCCCTTGGAGGTCTCTCTCTCTCTCTCTCTCTCTCTCTCTCTCTCTCTCTCTCTCTCTCTCTCACACACACACACACACACACACACACACACACACACACACGATGTCATCTGGACTAATTGACGACTTGCAGGTGTCAAACAAGGATGATGTTGCAGTGGGACGGGTTCGGCAGGATATTTCCCAAGAAGGAAATCATGGGTAACTGATCCTACATTATTCGAGCCGCTCAGGTTTTATTCTCTGCGGATCTACCGTCGGTCTTAGAGGGAGGGCTTTGTTTCAGGTTGGACATATTCGTGTGCGGAGATCAAATACGCAAAGGAGCTGCGCTCAACGCCATCCAAATCGCGGAGAGACTTCTCTAGGTTTCCTGGCTGCCGCTGTCTGATCTTCTTCATCTTCTGTTGCTTTTTCTGAGAGTGGAGATTGCTTTCAATTTTGCCCCTTTTTTGGTTTCCTGACGCAATAAGTTGCGTGTAGATTTCATTCCATGAGACCCGCAAGTTTTTTATGGTAAGTTTTCCCTGAGGTTTATAAGATACTCTTCTTCCATGTTGTCGTTAATTGGACGAAGGAGTGGCATTGGGCAGATGGGGATCTCCCCGGATGTAGAGAGAGAGAGAGAGAGAGAGAGAGAGAGAGAGAAGAATATTTAGCCAGAATCCAATCTCCAAATCACATCAACAGTGTTTGCTGGCTTCCATGACGAACCAAACTCATCCGTATACGGAAACAAAACGACCCTTCTCTCCCCTCTCCTTCCTTGGCAAAGAGCGAGAGAGAAGAGAGGATAAAGGAACAGTAATCATCAACACCCTCTGCAACAAATTCGATAAAGAAAGAACCTCTGAAACGGGTATCACAAGTTCATCATCTCTGAAAGCTGCAAAATTTTGATGGGTTTGGGGCGAGGAGGGGTGGTCCTTAGATACTGAAGCCCTACAAAGCCTCCAAGATCAAGTCTTCCTATTTATATAGACCACGATTAGAAGGCTATGAGCTCCAATACCTTCAACTAGATTCGGATCTCTTCAAAGATCCAACACGGTAGACAAGTTTTCCAGATTTTTCCTCTGAATAATAAGAACAAATTAGTCTTCAATCCTCAACTTTGTGGCGTCTTTTCTTGGCTGCTTTTATCGGTGGAGGGTTTCCTTTGCCCACATCACAACCATTGCTTGATTTCTGCGAAAAATGGAAAAAAAAGTTTTTGATAAAGTCAACCAGCCTTAATGAACAGGCAAATTTAAGGGCATCTCGAAGAATAATGGTTACCAATTTCCTTCTTTCCCTCTGACGTTGGCGCCCTCTTTTTTTTCTCTTCGGAGCTTCAGAATTCTGAAAAATAGAGCATAAAGGGCTAGACCTTAATTGAGCATCCCAATTATTTATTTATTTACTTATTCATTCATTCGGGAGGGGGGGGGGGGGGGGGGAGGAGAGGGATGGGTTCTCAAAAGTCAACCTGTACAAGAGCAATGGTCCTGGCATGCCTTTCGGCATGGGTCTCTTGATCCTCTTCAATCTCTCCATCACTGTTTAGCATCAGCTTGAGTCTGCCATCCCCCAATAACTTCTTGGACCTGGCATGCCGCTGTGGAAGGAGAAGGACTTCATGTTACATGACTAAAGATGGAGATATCCGATTCACAAGTACCTCACTTATGCGGCAAGATCCAAGCTAATTAATCTACGAGAAGCTGTATTCATAACTATCAGAGCAGAAATAACAGTAATTAGAATAATCATAAAAAACAAGTGAGAATTCTGAGGCAATCGAAGATATTCATCTCGTCTATGACAGGAATTTCCTCTATTTTTTTTCAAAATAATCATGTATCTTCATCGATTGTGAAGAGACTAGACCAACATAGGCAACCCCAGATGGGTAGAAATTTGCAACCCGACTGGATTTCATTCAGAGCCAGACCATCCAGAGTATCATGTCCTGGCAGGAACAGGATTAGCATATCATTATCTGGATCCAGTGTTTCATGTATTCACAGAGAGCTTGATTGCAGGCCCTCATGGTGGGTTACCTTCGATTTAAGATGTGCCAGCAGAGTGCTCTCAGACAGGCAGACGATTCTTGGGCAGATCCTGCACTTGAAGACTGACTTGTGCTTCAGCACGCAGTTACTCATTTCAGACTCGATCAGCTCTTCTGTATCATCTACCTCGGCGTCATTTTTAGAGGCAAATCCTGCAGCTTCACCAGGACGGCCTTCATGAGCGCGTTGACTAGATCTGCGGCTTTCCTTGTCTTTTCCACTGTCATCTTCATTGTCATTAACCGGTAAACCTGAGCAGATCAGCAGATCTCCCACGTCAATTTTGTATAAAATACAATCATAAAATATATCTTAATAAGAGAAATCTTGAATAGTGTTTAGTTAAATCTCTAATCTAGATTTTAAAAAAATATATAAATAGGGGAATGACGAAATACAGAATATAGGCACAAAAAAAACGTCAGAGGATAGTAAATTTCCGACTCCGAGAAGCTTTTTACACGAAAAATGAATGAAGGGATAGTTTCAAAATTAAATGAGTAATCATATCATAAAACAATTTAAAAACTAGATATCCTGGAAGAACTTTGAGTACTCCAGGATAAACTATGCAGAGGGAAAGAGAGAAAAACCTGTCGAGTCACAACTGATCTCATTTCCTGAGCTATCCTCGCTCTCATATCCAGATGCTATCATCAAGGGAAAAGAAAACGAAATGTGATCAACAAATGTATAGCAAGAACAGGAGTTTCAATAGCATAGGGAATCAAGAAAAGCAATAAAATAATGTAATTATCGGAAGAAAGAGACCCCAAACTGTCTTAAAAATGCCACACAGGAAAAATATGATTAAACGATCAACGAGTTACATAATCATGTCGCCGAAACCCTAGAAAGGAAGACTGTTTCTGCACACAGTTCTGGACGTAAGGATGAAGCGTCCATCTTTCCCATGCCCACTGCATTATGCTAATGGGTGGAAAAAGAACGGGCTTCATTGAAACGATAGTATATTAAAATGAAAACCTTATTTCCCGTCAAGCAATTGATAGGCTACGAAAGGGGAGATGTGGGTAGGCCTTCTAGATGAAGGGACGGAAGAAGAACTTGCTCTGATCCTCTCGAACGATGGGCTCCTCGAACAAGGAGATTTTATTTTCAGTCTTCCTCGTTCCATTTCGCCAATATATCATTTCATTTCTTACAATTTATCATTGCGAAAACATGAGGTGAAATGAGATGCCAAGCTGTGATTTAAACTGATCAAGAATTGAGAAGTGAGCAGCAAATTTTGTTACCAGAGACAATCCAGTCACTCTTATAAAAAGAAACATAAATAAATTTCAAAAAGTCTATAGATAATAAATCAGGAGATGACATGAAACAAGACTGTGAACAACATATGAAGCTCTGAGGCGATGAAACTAGAACGAGATAATCAGTAGAGAACTGACCAGAGGAACCGTCAGATAAGGAAAACCGTTTCCGCCACTCGTCCGCCGGTACTTCCTTCTCCTCATCCTCTTCTTCCCCCGGCGTCTCTTCCTCCTCTCTTTCCTCTACTTCGTCATCGGACTCCGAAGAGGAGGAGGACGAAGAAGAACCGTCATTGTCGGGGTGCTCTACCTTGTAGAAGCGCCTCTTTATCATTTTCTCTGCAGCTGCAGCGCTCGGCCAGGCAGCTTCAACCTGAGGTCCGGCTGGCGATGGAGGAGCGGCTCCGCCGCCGCAGGATTGGAAGCCGGCCGGAGAAGGGGAACCGCCGGAGAGGGAAGGAAAACCTCGCGGACTTGTGAGGGCTTTGAGGTTGTCGAAGGAAGGGTCATCGTGGCGGTGGAAATAGGCTCATGGGCCGTATATATCCGAATAATGGGCCCAGCCCGTTAACCACAATACGTTCTAGGCCCAACTTAGAGTTTGGGCCACGTAGTTTTGGGAATGTCTTAATGGGCTTCACAGGGCCTTTGCCCGTCAAGGCTAGCCCACTCAAGTGGGCCGTTGGACTGGCCTAAAAAAGCCTTTTACCCTGGCCTATATATGGGCTTTTAGTGAAATACGTACGATGCATTGATTTATCTTCGTTAATAACTTTATTATTTATTAAAATATTTTGTAAAAATGTTACAATTATGTTAAAAAATGGAATAAACTATTTCCTCCAAAAAATGAAATTTAAATATCAGGACGATGACGTATGCGATGATGTTTACAAATAAGTACCATCTGTCGCGTCGTCGCTGATGGTGCACCGACACATCGGTGTAGGTGTCCTTAACGGCCACGTGTTCCTCGTACTTTATAAACCTTTAAAAAGCCTAGATGCCAACCGGCTGCATCGCACCTTGTTAAGGAAAACCTTCTTGTCGTACGTAGCGATACGTATCCGCTTGCCGATATCCGCCTGCCTCTCGCTGAACGTGGCGAAATGGAACTCGTACATCCTAGTTTAAAACGCACCGCCGAACCATCACAACGATCATCCCCTTCGTAGAAACAGGTTCCACATCACAGTCTCCATCTCTCTCTCTCTCTCTCTCTCTCTCTCGCTCTAGTTGTCTCTGTTTCTGCCATGGCAGAAGGCTACTCCGCTGCCGGCGAGGCCACCGTCGACGGCAATGCGCTGGCTGCTCGCTCTCTGGCCCGCGCTGGGGTGCAGCACATGTTCGGAGTGGTGGGGATCCCCGTGACATCTCTTGCCAACCGCGCCGTCGCCGCCGGCATCAGGTTCCTGGCCTTTCACAACGAGCAGTCCGCCGGCTACGCCGCCTCCGCCTACGGATTCCTCACCCACCGCCCCGGGGTCCTCCTCACCGTCTCTGGCCCCGGATGTGTCCATGGCCTCGCCGGCCTCTCCAATTCTCAGGTGAATACATGGCCGATGGTGATGATCTCCGGTTCGTGCGACCAGGCAGATTTTGGGAAGGGGGATTTCCAGGAGCTGGATCAGATCGCCGCGGTGAAGCCGTTCGTGAAGTTTTCGGTCAAGGTTACTGATATCCGCCAGATCCCCGGTCTAGTTCAGGAGGTCGTCCGCCACTCCTTGTCTGGTAGGCCGGGTGGATGCTACCTGGATCTGCCCACGGACGTCCTCCACCAGACGATCTCCAAATCGGAAGCTGACAAGCTGCTGCTGGAGTCAGAGAGCCCTCTGATCGAGCAGATCCGAGAAGTCCAAGCCCTGGATATTCAATTGGCTGTGTCTCTGCTTAGGAATGCCGAGAGGCCGTTGATTGTGTTCGGGAAAGGTGCGGCCTACTCCCGGGCGGAGGATTCTTTGAAGAAGCTCGTTGAGAGAACAGGCATTCCCTTCTTGCCGACCCCAATGGGGAAGGGTTTGATCTCCGACACCCACGAGCTCTCTGCCACCGCTGCAAGGTCTCTTGCAATTGGCCGATGCGATGTTGCATTCGTCGTCGGCGCCAGGCTCAACTGGCTGCTCCACTTTGGCGAACCGCCGAGATGGTCCAAGGACGTCAAATTCATACTCGTCGATGTCTCTGGAGAGGAGATTGAGCTCAGGAAGCCCCATTTAGGGCTAGCAGGCGACGCCAAGCAGGTTCTAGATCTGGTTAATGCAGAGATTAAGGACGATCCTTTCTGCTTTGGGAAATCACACCCTTGGGTGGAGGCGATCTCCAAGAAGGCCAAGGAGAATGTGGCCAAGATGGAGATGCAGCTGGCGAAGGTTGTAGTGCCTTTCAACTACTTCACTCCCCTGAAGATCATACGAGATGCGATTCTCGCAGAGGGATCCCCGGCCCCGATCTTGGTATCAGAGGGTGCAAACACGATGGATGTGGGAAGGGCCGTGCTGGTTCAGACAGAGCCGAGGACGAGGCTAGACGCAGGGACCTGGGGCACGATGGGAGTTGGTCTGGGCTACTGCATCGCTGCTGCCGTGGCGGCTCCCGGACGATTGGTGGTTGCTGTGGAAGGGGACTCCGGATTTGGTTTTAGTGCCATTGAAGTTGAGGTACGCCTTCCCTCTGCTCAATGCTCCTCATCTTGGATTTTACAGCTCCTTGTTATCTGCTCTACCCTGATATTGCCTCCAGTTGGCAATCGGATGTAGAAATATGTTTATATGTTCACACAGATATCATCAATAGTTAGTTGCCTATTGGTCGCACAATTGATGCCCGGGAATAGCAATTTTCTTTCAGAGTGTTGAATTCTTCACGGAGTTTGCAGATTTACTGCGCAAAACCAGAAGTTTGGTCCAATTTATATAAATCATCAATGATTCCTGAATCGAAGTTTTTGCATGTATGAAGGGAATTTAGAAGCACCTGTTCCGGTGTTCTGGTGTTCATATCAATTAACTGATTAAACTTCATTTATAAACTTTAATAGCCCTAGTGATATCTGACTTTGGGTTAGATCCCGCTGCTTCTGTTTCATTCTAATCCGACAGATGCTTTGAATCTTTCAGTAGTTCTTCAAAATTTCCTCACTAACAGACATCATCCAAATGCCATCCTGGGCCAATCAATCGAGTCCTCTTTTTTTTAACCGACTGGTGATCAGCTGCCATGTCTTGCTGATATCCTCTTTTGCAGACGCTGGTGAGGTACCAGTTACCAGTGGTGGTGATCGTCTTCAACAACGGTGGCGTATACGGTGGCGACAGAAGGAATCCCGAGGAGGTCACTGGACCGTACAGAGAAGACCCCGCTCCAACCTCCTTTGTCCCTGGAGCTGCTTATCACACCCTGATGGAAGCCTTCGGAGGCAGTGGCTATCTCGTGGGGACCCCCGAGGAGCTCAAGTCTGCCCTCGCCGAGTCCTTCTCTGCTCGCAAGCCGGCGGTGATAAATGTCACCATCGATCCTTATGCTGGATCAGAAAGTGGAAGGATGCAGCACAAGAACTAGAGGTACCCTCGCTTTCGATAGTTTCCCTATAAAGGAAAGAGCTCCATAGTACACAGCAAAGCCTTTGTTTTAATGTGGGAAGATGAAGTCAATCAAGATCATCTCGCCATCATTTGACGAAATGCTGCATTGGCTGCTCTGAATCTGTCCTCTTACGGCTGCAAAGCGTGAATAATATTCTTTGAATGATGGCTTGTATGTATAGAGTTAGTTCAAGATAATTATACATTGGGTCCGTTAGAGAGCGGTGTGCTGACTTTGACTATCGCTGACCTCTCTTTCTCTCCTGAGAAATGCGTGCAGGGGATCGTGTGGGCTTTTCGGTGGCCCAGCCAAGTGTTCAGTCTGAATAGGCCTATTGGATCGGATTAACCAGGTTGATCAATTATATGGAGCAGAGTTAATGGGCCTATACAATGGAGCAAATGGGCCCATAAGTGACACAACCCATCTGGATAGGCAGTGCCTGTTGAGGTGGCGCAGCGCTGAGCATTGAGGTGGTGCAGTGCCCCCCCTGCCCCATGCCATCTCTGGACACCGTCTTCTACTAGCTGGTGGCTGAAATAGTATCTCCGCCATTGGAGAAGCTGCATCCAAAGAAATAGTGCTCCGCAGTGGACGGGAGCAGGAGGAGAAAAGATGACAGAGAAAGATGTGGAAATGATGAAGAGCCCATTGATCGTCGCCATGGAGGTGCCATCAACCTCTTCCCAGACCTGCTCCCAACTGCCCCCCTTCCCTCAGCAGATTGGGGGGGGGGGAAGCCTTTCCTACGTGGGGTTGGATTCCCCCTTTCCCTTGATAAAGAGGTCTACAATCACCTCAGCAGCGGCAGTCCTCTGAGATAATGTTTCGCTGGCCAAGGAGATGAAGGGTCTCTAAGGAAGATGAAGAGCCAATCAGTTGCTCTCACGATGGTGGTGACTCCATTGCCGCATCCATCTCCATTAACATGGGAAGAGAAGGCATTGATGTCATCATCTCAATTTTGATACCTCTATTATCCCTCAAGAACTTAACCAGGTAGAGAAGTTTGCTTTATTCATTAACTCTTCTTTTTATCTCTTATATCAAGTTGAGTTTAGAATGAACTTTCGGAGCATTAGATTTTGCAACATATTGCTTCTCAATTGAAGAATGTTTTGATATCTTTGTGAATGGTTCTTTGTGGCATTCTTAATCTATCAAGTGGACACCAATATTTTTGTGAATATGTTTTGATTTATTGAATGATCTGAGGTGGACACCATTATCTACTTTAAATAACATAGTTACAAAATTTAATAGAGATTTAAATATTGGAAAGTTCAAAATTTATTATCGAGTGTTCTGAAAAATGGCAAGTTTTTAAATGAGAATTTAAGACTTTGAATATCAAGTAAATTCGAGAAACTGTTCAAAGAATGATGGCTTACTTATAGAAAACGATCTGATAGATTGAAAAATAGCTGAACGCATGAAAATTGAAGAATGAACATCAAGCTCTTCCTGCTGCATGCACCAACAACATACAAGAATGTTGTAGTCTCTTCATCAGCTGATTTCGGTAAATGAACAGCTCAAGTATCATGGTCTATATTCTCTATCAGGTCCTAAGTTGATTAGGTGGTGATGAGATAATATTTTGAGTGAAGTCGTGAGATGCTAGTAGATGTAATTGGCCTCAGAGGGACTAGGTTTATGAGATGGACTTAAGGTGTATATGCAGTTGATCCCATGAATATTAGCATGTAATTAGTGAATACTAGAGTGAAGTCTCCTCTAGACTGAAACTAGTAGGGTGAATGACAAACAAAAATAAAAATCTTGATGTTCCTAGTGAGAGAGAGGTGATAAGTCTTACCGTGATACATGCATATTGACACATATATTGAGACATATAGATATATCTTACTTAAATAAAAAAATTGATAGAAATCCTAAATACTTGGTGTTTTATCTAATATTATAGTTCTAATAATGTTACGAAATACCCAAATATATTAAGATTAATATTTTAATACACAAAATTTATATTGTTGTGAATTTTTTTTATTAAACTTCATAATAATATGTAAATCTTAGTATCATACTACTTAAAAAATAAGAAAAACTGAAATTCAAAATGAAGAGAGAAGGAAGGGCTAACAATCAAATATTCACATAAAGCTAATCTACCAGCCTAAGTGAAGACATCTTGGAGAAGAATCCTACTTATGAGTTTAATCTCTATCGATAATATTGTAGGGTGCAGATGTTATGAAATGAATTTATAATTTTTATGTCACCAGATCAAATTATAAAAGGTGCTAGAATTAATTGTAGGAGGAAGATCTAATTTACTTTCTCCATGATACTATTTGATTTAGAGAAATAGATGTCTATCACTGATAGTAGATGTCAATGGACCCTTATTTAGAATGGTGATCTAACACTAGATCTCTAATGTTTATCTTACTATAGTTGTATATCTAAAATTAGTCTTAGGGGCATCTAAGTCTTCAGACCTTGCATTCAACTTTTGTACTCTTATGTGGATAGTAAGTTAGGATAGTCAAATTACAATGAACTATGCAGTTCTCTTGCACGATTGCCTTGATTATTCATATAGGGTCAACTAAGCTCAATTGCAATGTCCCTCATCTAATGTATTAGGCTCCTTTTAGCTTTAGGCTGCTTAGAAAAAAGGACGAGTTCTCCCCCTCTCTTTATACCTAAATATTAGGCTTAAATACTACATTGGTCAAATATATATATATAGTAATATTAATATATATATATTACTATTTCACAGCATATTTTTATACACTAAGATATGATGTTTTATGTATTATACTAATCTTCAATATAGATTTTTTGTCATTAATAGAGTGTTGTGAGCATCAACACCTATTTTTGGTTTGAAAACTGGAGAACTGAAGCGCTAGTTCAGTGGCACAAGAAATGTAACAATATGAGGTATTTAGTGAAATAAATTGATATATATATATATATATAAATACACATCTAGGTTGTGTGCATGTGTGTGTGTGCGATTTTTGAGAAATAAAATATATAACTAACCGCATATTTTAAGTGAATTATATGACATTTTCATCAAGATTTTCATAAACTTCGTTGGTTAGGGGGAAATTACAAATAATTTTTATGTTGAATCATTTTATATTTATGAAAAACACAAATAATTAATCCTAATTATATAAAAAAATCATATTAATAAGAAACTATTGTGCCATTTGTGCATTGTATATAGCCGTGCAGTTGCACTGAAAAAATCATGGTAAATAATATTTCATTCGCAAGTTATCATCGTTCTGGTGGAGGTAACTTAGTCTCAATCCAATAAACGAGTCTGTTTATATGTGGAAATATTTATTTTATTTCTGTTTCTTTAACCCGATTCTACCTATAGCCGTCTCTCCGTATGAGGACGGGGGAGGTTTTACGGCGAGTCGCCGAAGCTCGGTGGAAGGGCTACCGTGGGTATTCCGCCGCAACTGGTCTCCAAGCCGCCGCCGCCGCCGCCGCCGCCCTGATTCAGGAAGGGTGGGGAGATGGGCAAGGCAGCGAAGAGGGAGCGCCTCTTTAGGTCCTTCAACTCGCACGCTCAGAGCATCCATGAGACCTTCCATGTGTGCACCTGTAAACCCTACTCTCCCTCTTTTGCGCTGTTTGGAATTCCACTGACCCATTTGGGGAACCTACCGCACCCATCGCAGCTTCTGGATCAGCCGGCCGCTGCGTCCCTCGAGAAGACGGACTGGTCCGAGGTGATGAAGCTGGGGGACGAGATATCCAAGCAGGCGACGATCTGTAAGCTTTTTCCTTCCCACGGATCGCCTCAGCCTCCTTTTTCCTTGGAATCTCTCTCCTTTCGTCTCTGAAGAAGGATCATTGAGTAACTCAGGATTTATTTACGCTTGAAAGAGGCAACAGCCGGATAATTGATTGGTTTTGTCTCTAAATACAGCCACCTTAGAAAATCCTCAGAGCCAGCTCAAGGATTTCTCGGTTTTTGCAAAATGGGGACTTGCTTCTTTGTCCAGAATGATGATCAAAATGTGTTTTTTATCGTTTGGAATTCCCTCAAAATTGTTGAGTTATCAATAAATCCCCCAAAATCCCGTTTAGTTTTCAGGTTTAGAGTTTAGAGCCACGTAGAACCCTAGTTTTTCATGGACATGAACCTAATGATCTTGGTTTTGGCCCCTTGCAGCGGGGATGCTTTCCACTGGCGGGACGTCAGAGGTGAAAGAGATGGAAGATCATATCGGAGCCTTCTGCAACATGCTTCAGGGATTCCTGCTGCTGTGCCAAGGGAGCACTGTGGGTGCTGGGCCGACTCTCCATGCTTCTATCCGGGCATTGGCCAAGCAAGTGATCGACCAAAGCCTGTCCTTGCTGAGGGAGACAGTCTCCTCTTACGGTTCTCTCCTTCCCCTTTTCATCCGCTATCTCAGCCCTAATTTGAACTCTGCGTTGAAGCTTTTAGCATTTTCCCCAAGTGCAGTTTACCCTTTTTGGAAATCCCCTTGATCCAGGGAATCTATTTAATCCTGTTCATGGTTTGAAAGCCCACTGGTTGACTTGAGCTGAAGAAGACACTCTTGTGTTTCCATGAAGCCCATGTGCCCAGGATCTTGCTGAAGGGTCTGACCTTTTTCATGGCTACTGCGTGGGAATTTTTGGCTTTTTACCCAAGTCCAGTATACCCTATTTGGAAATCCCCATGATCCGGGGTATTTATTTCTTGCTGTTCGTAGCTTGGAACCCCACTGGTTGACTTGAGGTGAAGACCCTCTCTTGTGTTTCCATGAAGCCCATGTGCCCAGGATCTTGTAAGAATCTGCCGGAGGGTTTGACCTTTTCCTGGATTAGGTGGATGTTCTACCTTGGATCAGCCCCGTCGGGTGTTGAAGTTTTTATTTTCTGGGTGATTTATTTGTCATTCCTTTTCTCTTCCTCGGTGGGTAGAACGCGTAAGGTTTCTATCATTAAGGGTAGTAATGGATGCAGAGTTCTTTAAGGTTTATTCTAATCTCATCCTCTTCTTTTTCTGAAAAGGTTGACCGGCTGATAGTTATGGAGTAATTTTCTATTTCTGTCCAGCTGATTATGGAAAGCTTCCCCCCGCAGGAGCAGCCTCGAAGAAGAGAACGTCCATCCCACGGTTATCCGGCTCAGTCTGGGAGGCGTGCGCCGCCCTGAAGAGAGCTCCCACCACCAACTCCATAGCTATCGGGCGAGCGTTGACCCAGGTGGCGGTGTCCGTGAAAGACGTCCTCCGGGAGCTGAAGGGGCTCCGGCCGGCCGCTACCGACCCAGTTGGCGACGACGACGAGCTCTCGCCGGAGGAGATGGAGGTCGCCCGCTTGGCCATCGGCGTGGTCTCCGACGCGCTGGTTGCTGCGAAGGAGGCCGTCCGGTTCGTCGCCGCCGCCGGGGAGGGCCGCCGGGTTGAGCTTCTGGAGGGGCTGCTGAGGAGCATCCAGGCGGCGGGGGCCCAGGTGGACGAGCTCGGGGCGTGCGTTTTCCCACCGCAAGAGATTCCGCAGATGGCGGCGGCGGCGGCGGAGCTGCTGCGGCTCGCCGCGGAGGCCCAGGAAGAGGTCCGAGCCGCCGCCTCTGATGATGATGGCCTGGTGGGGTCTCTGGAGGCGTTTAGGGGCTCGCTCAGAACCTTCCAGTCGACACTGTCGAGTCCCGACGACACCAGTGTAGAGCGAGAAATGAGAGGCCTTTCTCTGTAACCCCTCCTCTCTCTCTCTCTCTCTCTCTCTACACTACCTTTCTTCGTAGCCCCACAGGAAGCATTGTAAGAGAGAAGATACATCGGAAACCAGGAGAGAAAGATATATATGAATCGCCTAATTACTAGAAAACCCAAAAAGCTAGAAGAAAATTGTCAATAGACCTTTACAACATAAACAAGTGCCATAATATCCAACCGACTATCGGATTCAAGCCTCTGTGTGGGGAGGAAAGAAAGAAAAAAAATAAGATGGGAGACTTCAATGATGAGGAAAGAAGGGAAGAGTATACCCACTGTGATTCTACTAAGCCCAGGATATGAAGAGAGACAAGAAAGAGAGAAGAAACCATCTTTCGGCGGTGCCTAGATTTCTTGTTTCAGGGAGATATCTTTGATCCCTATCGTCGACTTGGGGCGGTAGTGTTCATCTGTGTCGACTTCTTCGATCTCCTGAAACCATCGATGAACATCGGAAGAGGGGGAGAAGTTTATTCCACAACACTTCGAAAAGCATAACCATCTCGTTCTAAGAAATTAAGTAACGGCAGCGACAGTATTTTCTTGGTCAAATGGGCATTCTGAAAGTCAAACTTACGAACAAATATATAACATGAAATCTAGATTATTTATGACAAAAAACAGCACACACTCTGATGACCCAACAAAACCAAAAACTTAGTTATTATTATTATTATTATTCAGATGGCCTCAATAGGTGGAGGGCACGGTCAAGAGGATCTCTCAGGGGTTGACCTATTTAAGAGGCACTGAATCATTATTTGACGCCATTATTCGTGGAGAGTAAGTGCTCATAGGCATGATTTTTGTTCCATAATTGAAGGCAATATTTAAAAAAGGAAGCCATTTCCCAATCGCCTTTCATGTCATAAAATATAGAAAGAGAGATTGCGAGATGCAATTAAGAGCAATTTGATTTCATATTTACAGTTGGAAAGGGTGGGATTGTAATGGGTACCTGAACAACGTCCTCCCCTTTGACAACTCGCCCAAACACAATAAGATTTTCACTTAGATCCGAGACTGGCGTTGTCGTGATGAAAATGTCGAAGCTTTTATCATCGTACTTAGCCTTCGACGTTCCAAGCATAAAAGCCTCGTGCTTTGGACTGGCAATCCAATCAAAAATAGAGAAGGAAAAAAACCCATTTAATGAGAGCTCGATCTGTGTGTGTATGCTCAAAACCCGATCCCGAAATGAACAAAAAAAGTCAACCACCGTGAGGAATATTAGTGAAAGGTGCGATTTATCTCGTTTTTTGAAGCCACATTACCTCGCCTTGATCTGATTGTGGGATTTTCCCTTTGCAACCCATTCATCTATGGTACCAGATGCCCGGAAATTGCCTCCCAGGATGACATAGTTTTTGATTACGACATAGAAAACCGTCCCATTGAAGAATCCCTTCTTGCTGCATGTAAAATAATGTCTCAGCTTGGATATTACGAAGAGAAGAAAGCGAGACAAGAACACGCAGTGAATGAACTATTTAGGCGTAGCATGAAGAGTCAGTCAGTCAGTCAGTCACTCCCCCGCTTGCAAGCTTTTCTTGAGAAATTTCTCAGTCTCAGAGGAATCATACTTGCACCAGTGAGACAAAGCAGAGGAGTAGAAAAACCTAGGAGAACTAGAGATTCATGGACACAGCCAAGCAGTTGCAGACGAGCCAGGGAGTGAATGGATTTCAGATGTATTTTGGGAAAGCAACAGGCGAGGCGGTGTCCATGACTCTCTGCAGATGGATCTTCATCTTTTCCGGTATCAGTATGTTCATCACAAAGGTGCTGATGCGACTTCGTTCGTATCCAATCCATTAGTACATTAGCACATACAGAGGTGCATGACTCCCATCAATTATTTCCGAATGGAACGCCAGAGGGAAGCTTATTTCCAGATTAGGCATAAATTGCCATAAATAATCTCGCGGCATGTCGCCCCTCTCCACATTCTACCAACTTGGTTTCATCAAAATCCCAAGTCATAAAACCGGCAAAGAGCTCTAATGCCGGCAGTGTTGAACCGCGGAGAAAGAATCGGATAGCAACGAAAATTAGAGAATGTTAACGCAGGAGTGTTTGAGGTTTACCACAATTTAACGAATTTCTCCAGAACATCAGATGGTCCATCCTTATAGAGCTCCACAGTGATTAGACCCTTGGAAGTCCTTAAAAACTATTTGAACATCGGCAAAGACGAACAAATGAGGAAATTAAAGAAAATGTCCAGTGAAAAATAACATGATATTGAACGGAGCAATCGGATATCAGAATCTTTTTCATACCAATAGTCTTAACTATCAAATGAGATTCAGCACATGAAGCTTACAAGAAATACCAAAATCAACCCAGGTTGAACATCGTTTTGACGGTAAAAAGACAAATTCAACACACGAACTCGCACATAGAAAGATAAATGCACAGTAGTGAATGTATCTAAAACGACATCAGATCAAATAAAAACTCCACATCAACCCCAACGTGAGGTAGAAAGAGGTTAGAATGAGCCTCATCTACAGCAGCCAATCATGGAATGCAAATGCCACAGTAAAAATAATCGGCATAATTAGAAATACGAATGGAAGCAGCATGCATAAGAGCATTCACAGCATAAGAAAATATGAAGAGACCGTAAAGGCCAAACTATCGAGATTTATTTTTTCTAGCAATAAAATGAATCCAGATTCTTGCTAGTGGACTGCATCATATCAGCACACCAATTGAAAATTAAGAACGGATCTGGAATTTACAGGAAAAGAGTTAACATCAGGAAAATAGGAATCAACCCTGTCGGGAGCTTCATAAGAAAAACATAAAGCATCTCCGCTTCTCAGAAAATTTATGGAAAAAACTGACACATTGTGAACTTGGCACGTCATGTGACCATCTGAATGGGGGAGATATGGGAACTTACTAACTCATAATAGCATAGGAATTAAATTTGACAGGATAATTTTTGTATAAAGTCAAAGAAGGAATAAGTACACCCACTAAAAAGAGATGCATTCTCTTCGTTTAGCATATTTACAATTTCGACCCCGTGAGTTAGGACAACTATCTCTGCAAAGCTCATTCTACCGGACCCTTTGATCAATCCCATCTTGTCGTATCATAAGGGACATCCATCACCCGTGTTACAATATCAATTACTATACTTGTCGTGAACAGTGGTACAAACCCTAGGGGAATATTCGGAGGAAAAAACTCGACTCGTATTCACATCATAGAGGACCGTCATATAGAAGTACTATGGCCACAAAATAAGGAAAATATCTAACAACTAGAAACCAGTCCAACTAAGAACTGAACTCCTAGTTATAAGTTCTTCCCCACAATGTAGAAACTAGATTCATAAGAAATCTCGTCTCATGTAAATTGACAAGGGCTTTTGGTTAAAATTATGAGTAACCAGATTAAAACATTTAGTTATACATTCATATGAGAAATTATTTTTTAGACAAATGGTTCAATCACTCCATCAGAAGTTGACATAAATCGGAAAACACTTCCCCAAATATTATGAGAAAGATGACACCAAAATCAGCAAATTTTAGAAAGAGATGATCTTTCGAATAGCAATACCATGGCTAATAGAAATATAACAACTATATAGGCATTTCGTGTACCGAAAAATTCTCTCAGTTTTTCAGTACTTGTGAACGTGGATAGAGATAATCCACCTTCATTTCTCCATCTTCTACCTTATCTTGGACCTAGATTTTTCTCTTTATTGTAAATTAGTTAGAGAATAGTCCCAAAGGCCTACTAGCCCACCAACTATCTTGTCTTATTCTTCTGGGCAGAGAGGAAGTGGACACCACCTAATTCAGTCACCATAAAAAACTTACTCTTATGCCAAAGGCAAAGGTTATTCATCCTAATTCAAGATCAATAATATCACATAAGCCCATGTTGCCAACTGAAGAGTTTGGAAAGAAAATTGAAGCAGAAAAATTAATCGACGCACAAATCACGATCACATAATTAGCAGGCCGTATTTATTCCTCAACGTCCACTATACTTTTCACAACTTGAAAGACACTTCAGATTCTTTTTCACGATCTAGACCCATTACTTTGCCTTGAAACTTTTAGCATCATCTGGAATATCAGGCGCCCAATTCTTCATTCACAGATTAAATCAATGTAATGAAGATTGTTAAGCCCATATAAAACCAACTAATACTTAGTAGCTTGTACATGTCTAAGACTTCTCTCCCCTCAATTTCAACAGAAGATAGTGAGTACCAACACTAAAAAAGAGTGCAAACTTTGATCCAACAAAAAAACTGCTGCCAAGCGCATTTTCTGGTGTCATTCCAGGCAAGGACTGTATAGCAAAATAGTAATTTGAAATCAAATAAACGAAAACCAAGAAAACTATCCAGTAAAAAAATTGCCAGTTATGCTTATGCCACAAGGCATAACAAGTTAGAAAAGTTCTACATGATCATGCTGTCAAGGCAATTTATAGGCTGCCTACAAGGTAGCCATTAGTTGCCTCGGCAGGCTCACAATGCAGCTTGAATGGGCAGGTTGCCTCAAAAAGACCCAGGGAAAACCCACTCGTCGTTTCTTGCAACTCTCTTCTTCCTCACCTCACTGCTATGGCGCTGCCATTGCCCATTTTTTGTCTCTGTTTCCATTCTCCTCCCCAATGGATGTAGTGGAATGTTGCCAATGGAATCCTGTTTCAGCTCTCTCCCCCTAAGGTATTGACATTGAGAGAGATGAAAGCAACAAGAGACAGCAGTATGTAACCATTTCGGTCATCTCGCGCTCTCACCCATGGGCCACCCCTCCATGCTCTTCCCCTTTTACCAAAAACTTTGCTGACCTCCTACCTTCCCCTTGCTGACCAAAAACTCTTGTTGACTGCGGCAAGGGGAATCATTATGAAGCAGCTCTAGTTGATCCAATACGGAAGACTCACATCCACATCCTCGCAGAGGAGGTGCAGATGAAGACGGAGAAAAAAAGGAGAAAAAATAATATTCATGGTAGTGAAATTCCCAATTCGGATCAGAATCGCATTAGTGGGATGGATCAGCCAATTTACAGGCTGAATCAACCAAATCTGGCCAATTTTGGAAAGATTTTCCTCACAGCATTCTTATTGGCGGAAGAATATGGAAGCATAGCTCACCTAACTGAGATCGTAGGTGCACACTGACAATCATCCAGAGCGTAATGAGATCAGTAATTCACTACTAGGACGCATGAGTTCAATGATCAGCGCATGTGATAAACGATAATCCACATTTGTTGATAGAGTATGGTTGATTGTAACAAGCACCGAACACAGGGTGAATGGAATTGGAGTTACTTGAGGATGCACAGGATTAAGGGTGAGAAGACATAGTGATGATCACTGTGAGTCATTCAGGTATGGATGGGATTTCATCACGTTCCTTTCATGGGATGTACAGGAGACATTGTGATGGCAACCGAGATACGGATGGGTTGTTCGCAGTGAGCTGATAAGTGCAGAATAATGTTGTAATGATTATGAGGACTGTTGCATGGGACTGGAAACCGATGTTGTACTTTGTTTCTTTTATGGGTTTGCAAAGGAAGTTAAGATTACACGACTCCATATATTTGAGAATTTTTCATTCTAAAAAACACCTTTGATAGGGGAAAATATAGGATGAAATTCTCTCCCATCAAACTCCTCTTTATAATCGAAACTTCTGCTTCTCTGAAGCCTCTTACTAATTGAGGACGCCAACATGACCCTCCAGATTATATTTCACCCATGGATAAATTAGCCTTCTTCCTGGATATTTGGTAAACTTGGCAGAATCTCTGTTAGAAAGAAATGCCAGAAAGATAGACCTTCCTCAAGCCACAAAGAACTTTCATTACCAACCTGAGAAAATGCTGGCATGAACACGAATATGCCTCCTTTCAAACATTTCTCTAGATGCGCGGAAAGGAATGCAGATAGCGCCATAAACATCCTAGGTGATGCCTTATCAGTTCTATTCTTTGATAATGTTCACCCGCATCAAATTTTCATATCCGATCTCAGTTTGCTTCAGCACAAATTATATTTTCCGGAAATCAACAGTCAATTGTCTCAAAAAATCTCACACATTGTTTACTAACTTTTATTCAGACATCCACTACTAAACGTACATGTGCATCCATATAGCCGCACCATTGTTCCATATCAAATTTGTGATTCTCATGTCCAGGTATATATTTGACACCACATGTGAATGTGTCCCCAAAATCATCATTATCAAGAAAAGGCAATAAAAATTTCCCTCCCTGAAGAGAAACAAGGACAGTCCATTTTCACTTTGGTAATGGATTCCATTTAAAGCTGCTGAAGAAAACGAAATCTTCCACTACAAAAATGGAAAAGGAGGAACCCTTCACCTTATCAAAGAATAATGAAATCGTAACAGTATATGATTGTCACGTAGGCTTTATCAATCTGAAAGCTTACGCAACCGATTCTGCAAACTATTGATGTTATGTAATCCCATGGTCAGTGCAAGTTATATGCGGAACATTTCTAGACATTAGAACTGATTTAACCATTTAAAGGACAGAGACATACATCACGTTTTAAAATGTACTTAGCTGTTGTTGTTGAGTAATTTTTCAATTAAGAACTGACAAGATTATCAACAACTCATCAGCCTATCTACAAACCAAAACCTATAAACGGAAAGCCTCTGAAAGACCCACTCAGAAGTGCTGATAAAAATACTCTGGTAGATGGTAATAATGATCTTTCAAATAAAAAAGAGGAAAAAAGTTAACATAATTTTTTGCATTTCAGGATAGCTGAAAAGATATAATCAGAAATATGAAAAATACATTCACAAATCCTACTTCAAAAATCTGAGGAAGAAGTCAATGCATAGAAAAATGTTTGCATAAAAAATTGAATCATTCAAAATAATCATAGACAGAAAACTCAAAGATAAAAAAAAAATTTCAGTTAAATAAACAAAATCATTATGTTAACTAGAAATACATCAGCAACTACACATTTTAGCTAAGACTATATTCCCTTGGGCAAAAAAACTTACAGCATAGCTGGGAAGATTGTGTTTCACTGTACCTCCAAGTGTCTGAAATTCCTTCAGAAAAAGGAAGAAAATAATAGATGTATGATTAAGAAAGATATAGTTGAGAGGATTAGATAAGAAATGGATGAGCAATTTCATATTAACTGAGTTGAATAGAAAAATCTAGTACCGAAAAATGAACAATCGAAAATCAAAGTGACCAAAAAAGAAGTTTGACTAGAACGGCCAAAAAGAGGAATGCTATCATAACATAAATGAGTACTTGAATATACCTCAATCCCTTGCACGTTGATCTCGTGTTCGCCAATTGACCTAAATATGGAGCAAAAATAAAAAGAAAAGTATTTAAGTTGGAGGCGAAAGGTATGACCAGTCCAATGAGAAAAAATAAAAGCATGATGCCAAGAACAGAAAAGGAAAGAAAATTAAATCTGTAAATTATTCCATTATCATGATTCAAGTAAAAATAGTACTCCTAACCATTGCATTCGTGGCTAGTCATGATTGCTCACCCTCTTTTCCAGTACTTGTAACTTGCATAGAGAGAGAATGAAACAGCAATGATAAGTAAGACCACCGTAATGATACTTCTCAAACTAATCCGGGCTGGACCCTTCTTTTTTTTGCTCTGGATTAACAGTGCCTGAGGCTTGATTCTCGCCATTGTTGAAAATAAAGCTTAGGAGTTCCTTTTGACAAGAAAACGTAGAAACACAGTCAGTGACAGTGTTCATGTTAAATGCTTAAGGTTCCATGGTCTCTAGAATCAAAAATTTGAATCTATGTTACATGGTACATGTTTGTTTCCAACAAAAGTCATATAAGGCATGAAAATTACAATACATGTTTTCCGAATTATTAGCAATTATGTGTTGTAACCAATAAGCCAGTGATAAACTTGAAAATTATTTTATAAATAAGGGAAAATTGTGTTCTAGAAGATGATCTAAATTAAAATTTTAATATGCAATACAGTGGAATTTATTAATAAAAATTCAACTTAACTCAATAACAAACCGGATATGTAAATAAAATACAAAGCACGATAAAAAAACCCTAATTAAGTCAGCATATGAGGAAACAAAAGAGAAATCAGTAAAACTTCAAAATATAGTAGCTTACTGTACAAGGGTCCACAAAGTAAAAAAAATTCTTTGAATCACCTGACACAATCTTTGATGTTACTCTAAGGAAAATTAATTACACATGTGACAAAAATACCAAAGCATGAAGGATCTCCACAACTCATCCAAAGGTCAAATATTTTTTCCTAAAACAAGTCGTGAACCCAAAAGATTATGCTGTGGCAACCATAGATTATGGTATGAACATTCAGTCATAAGAATACAATACACACCGGTAATCATTATCCTCAGCTCTCAATCTGTCATGAAACATAGATCTATTTGATTTCAACAAGTCACTTGAGAGACTCAACAACTTCCCCGCATCAAATGGGTTTTATAACCGTTAAGAAGTTAGATGATGATACAAGGGGTTATTCTAGGCTATCACAGATTGAAAACCGGGATGTCCATGGAATTTTGTACCATTATTTAGAGTTGAATTTTATATCACAACTTCATGATGCTAAAAGTGGGTCGCATGTAGCCTCGTGTGGATGCATAGTAATGTAACTAAAATATTCATATAAGCCATGATAGGACTTCTCTACCATCCAGAAAATAGAACACCTTCAAAAAACTGGCAAATTGACTAAACTTTGGAACAACAGTTCCAATGGCATATAAAACAACATAGCATCTAGCTCATAATTTCTAAGGCAAAGATGATAGTTGACTGTCTTATTCCAAGGTGATAAGGCACTCAGGCAAGGCTTTTTTCCAAAAAAATATTTTAAAATTCGAAAAATTGCAGATATTATAAGATAAGAGAAAGTATATCCATATAGAATATCTGGATATCGTAAAAATAAATATCCAAAAAATATATAATTTGTAAAAAACTTTAAATAAAGGTCCCAGGCGGATAACATATGCTCAGATGTGCCACCAGAGTTTCCTCATCTTTCAAAGCCATTTAATTATCAAGATGCAGCTCGCATTTCCAATGTGGGAGGAACAACTTCTACAAGGCGAGCCAGACTGAATCCTTACCATGTACCCCTCCCTCTCTACTATCTAAAGCACTATCTTCAGTGGTGTAAATTTTGTGGTTGACACATACAGAGACATTCAGATAGTTTTGCATATAATACTCAATAGATAACTCTGACAGACACTCATTTCCGGTGATTATTAGATGCATATGGAGGCATCCAGATATTTTGTTCACATAACACTCAATAGATAACTCTGACAAACACTCACTCACTTCCAGAGATTACTAGATACATATGGAGGCACCCAGATCTAAATCTTTCGATAAAACGTAGCTTTACTTAATTGATGACAAGTACACTGACGTTATAGATATTGTGCATGAGTTGTATTGATGTGTCTTACGATAAGAGTGAGGGGGCCATATATTTCATAGATATATTTAAAAGCATCACTTTAACCAATCCCATATTCCATTTTTACTTCATCATGTTTGAAACGAATGCCATCTTCCATTTTTCACTTCGTCTTTATCTGTCAATGATCATGACTAGCAAAGTTATTTTCATTCGATATTTATATTGTATTTGGCTCGTCTACAAGGCAACACAATGGAGAAAGTTCAAACTAATGAAAGACAACACGAAACTCTTCAAGGTCGTCACACAAAACAGGGAAAAGTTCTGGGCATGTACAGCCCAATCCGTGTGACTGGATTGAGTTGATTCACTATGAACAAATATGCACAGATTCAACATATGGATGTGGCAACCGATATCAATAAGTAGAAACTTTGTCTCAGAGATTTATCACGCAATAAAAAGACAATGTATAGAGACAAAGGCAGCAAGGGATAACATAGTGACCAGAATAAGAGATTAGGAGTCATTAAAGAAACTACTCATGGCCTTTATTTTAAAATTCAAGCAAGATTAGGCCAGTAGGCTACCTCAAAATCGAAGAAAACTTAGTCATCACTGCATTGTGTCTAATATACTTTATAGATCCAGGTTATCAGCATCTAAAAACAACAAAAATCGTTTTCCAACCGTTTCCCACTGCAGAGACCATCGTAAACCACGTACTTGAAACGGAAATACTAAGAATTCCAGTGTGGTGGTGGTTTACCCATGCAGCAGGGGAGACAAATAACGACTGGCTAATGACCGCGTATAAATACAGCTAAGTGCCCCGATCGATCAGTGGTGTCGTCGCCGCCACTTTCCTCTTACGATAATACAACAACCCTCCTAACACCGAGATGGAGGCGCATGAATACAACCCTCCCAGTACAAGACGGAGACGCGATCGCCAGACAACCCCTTTCCTGTTCAGCCCACGAAAATGGTATGTGCCCAACAACCGCGCCTAAACTTGCACTCAAGTGCCCCTCAAGCGAATCCCCACCTCCCCAGGACTAATCGATATTCTAAATCCATCGCAATAATTAGCGAACGAGTGAGAAGAGAACATACCCGAAGAAAACAGGAAACAAAAAACTGGCTGAGAATCGGCGGCGGCGCTCCCTTTGAGGAACTGCCTCAAACCTCTTCCAGAGGCGAGCTCTCCTCTCTACCACGGACCGGAGAGAAGGCGAGCTCCTTAGAATTGCGGGCGTGGGTCAGCGAGGACGGGTTTCCCATCTACTAACCCCCACGACGCCACTATGATCTTCTCTTAAATCCAATGTACCACTTCCCACGAGGTGACCCATCGATGAAAGAGGAATGAAATGGGCCTGCTAAGCCCGGTAACACCTCGGCCCATCTCTCTCTCTCTCTCTCTCTCTCTCAACTTGGCAAGGACTTTTATCCCGTTAGATAGGTTCCTCCGATCTCGAATAGAAAAAGCTACTCTGTCGAAGGCTGAAAAAAATATATTATTTATAATTTAATTAATTTATTTATGGAGTCCCAATTATGCAGTTGGTATAAATTATATAAAAAAATATTCAATCAGATGGAAAAAAAAGAGGGGCATGCAATCAATTTCCCATTATTTTAGAGTAAATAAGATATGATCCGCTCTAAATAAGATATGGAATATTATTGAAGATATTGTTGAAGCCGTGGAATAATATAATTCAGGAAAATATTAATAAAACCCATTCAAGAGAGAGGAGATTTCTTAATTGACATCGGTTTCCCATTATTTCATAGTTTCCAAAATACATTAGTTTGTCAAGAATATATATTTTTCTAGATGGGAAAAAAAATAATTCCCATTAATTTTGATTAAATAAGATATGATCCACTCTAAAAAAGATATGGAATATTATTGAAGATAATGTTGCACTTGTGGAATAATATAATTCAGGAAAATATTAATAAAATATCCATTTAAGAGAGAGGAGGTTTCTTAATTGATATTGGTTTCCCATTATATAATACTTTCCAAAATAGGTTATTTTTTCGATAATATTTTTTTTCTTGGTGTGTAAAGTTTGGGTTGATTATTGTTTAATCTTTTATATATATATTTCATGATGCGAATAATAATCGGGTATGGTAGAAGGGGATGCGTTCAGAATCGGAGGCGCGGTGTGACGGAGTCCATGTAGCTTTAGCGTGTCCCGCAGGAACACGCTAAACATTTGAAGATTACCCGGGCTCTCCCATATCCCATTTAGATTCTTGCTCACCACTCCCTCCCTCCACTGCGACGCCCGCCAATTCTCTCCTCTCCGCCATCGTCTCCTCAGAGATGCAATTCACGGACAGTATGGTCTTTCAAATGCAGAAGAATGCGCAGTTGCTGCTACCGGAGCTCCCATGGTCTCCTCGCGGCCGCTTACATTCCATCTCCCCGAGACTCCATATGCTTCGCCTGAAGTCTCGGCGCTGCGGTCGCGTCCGATGCATTGGTGGCGTCCGGCCGCAGGAGAAACAGGTGCAGGAGAAGCAGGAGGGAAAGAGGGTTTATCCTTTTGACGAAATCGAGTCAAAGTGGCAGAGGTATTGGGAAGAGCATAAAACCTTCCGCACCCCCGATGAGGTCGACACTTCGAAACCAAAGTTCTACTGTCTCGACATGTTTCCCTATCCCAGGTCCTAATCTTCTTTCTCTCTCCGTGTATCCGAGAACGTTTCATACTGTAAATTGATGCACTCTCTTTAGGAGAGAATTCAGCATTGCCTACGTATACCATCTCGAAATTTAACAGTTTTAGTTTGAATCTATGATTCTGGCCAATTACTACTGATGCCTTCACTAGCTTTTGTTTTTCATATGATGCCTTCTGTGTCAAAATGTCTCCTGGTTCCTTTTACTCTAGTAGTATCAATCCGAAACATGTTCTCTGGCCTTGCGTAGATGCACGCAGACCGCGCAAATTTCACATATAGGCATCTCCCCGTAGACGATAATTGGTGAGTCGTGTAACATTGGCACTGTGGGAACGTGGTATCCAGGGATAATTATAGGAAATCATTCCTAGCATTGTTACGAGTAAGCTTCTCAGTAGATGTGAATCCTGCTTGTCCATTTCTCCATTTCAATAATTTTCTAGTCTTATATGTCTATGAGAGGAGTAAAAGAGCCTTAAGAATCATCAGGACCAAAAACTAATAACCCTTCTTCGACTTGATCATTGTCATATATGCAGGGTAACATTAAATATAAAAAAATTAACGTTAAAAGTATCTTAACGAGGAATGAATTTAATCATACTATCCTGATGTTTTGAACTCACTTGCTATGGAAATGAGATTATTGCATGGGCTTACTAGAAAATCATGCCAATACCTGAAACGAGTCAAATTGCATCAATCCTTTTCACTTTTGTAGGGTTATTGATACCCAGTGTGTACTTGTGAGTTGGTGAACCGCTTGTGAGAGACGCCGATGAAATCTTAGCTTGTTGGTTTTCACTCTTATAATTATTCTTTCTGCAAAAAAACCGCCAGCAAGGCTTTCTTGTCATCAGGTAATGGAAATCTATTTATTTTGATTATTAACACGGGATAGATTGAACATTTAATCCATGATATGCTGTTTTATTGACATTAACAATACAGACTAAGATGAAACTCACTTTTATCACGTTACATTGTGAAAATGTCAACCAGGGGGTGGAATGTCCAATTAACGGAAGTGAGACACAATTTCAATTTACGAGGAAGATGATCCTTTGAGATTGTGATGGCTTTGGGAGATTTCAAGGGAATTGAAACTAATTTAAGAGATATAGAGCCGAGTAAGATATAGCGATAGAAAAAAAGGGAAAGTGAAGGATATCATTTTTTGGAAATTAGAAAATTAATTATTTTACATTGTTTTGGTAGTATGATAGCAACCAACAAATCAAGAATCTCTTGGATCTAGTACGGATAATTAAACTTTTAGTCTGATGCTTTGACTGTATTCATGGTATAATCAAAGAAACTTACTTCTATGTAAGTGATTTGTCTGATGATTGATAATAATTGTGCCCCTCGTCACAAATAACTCTTTTTTCTCTTTGTTTAATTCCTTTGGACTCTGTTTCTTCGATCTGTTAACAGAAGGCTACTTGATCTGATGAAGTTTTTATCAAGTACAGTGAAGTCTTAGCATGGTACACGGCTAGAAAAATTTCAATCACAGTCAGAAGATTAATAACTTGCTATTCTGAGAGAATTTGCATAACATGGCGAAAACTTCCTTTGCATTTCACTGGTTGAGCCAGGGAGACGTTTGAAAGGGAACAAGGCCCTCCATAAGACTGAAAGAGAGCTCTGTGAGCTCAAGGAAATGATGCAAAGGAAACAAAGAAAAGATTGGGGTGGAGGGAAATTTCTGAAGTGATGCCTGTATATACAATCAAATGTGATAAGAGATAAAGATATGGACATAATTATATACATATTTTAGGGGGCATACGGGGTGGAATTATAATGAGCTTTTAATACAGCAGTGTCTTCATCTAAGAAGTGTACACAGCCTTGGTCAATCACAAACATAATACAAGGCCACATTTAAATAATGTTGTATCAAATAGAATAATTTGATGAATATAGAATAGAACACATTGGATCTGGACATCGCTTGCGTTAATTTGTAATATAATAAAGTATTAGGGAAGGATTTTCTATGAGTCAAATTTACTCTCTAATTTGTAGTTTCTCCGTATGCTGTATATGTTATAGAAGAATATGTGGCATCAAAATTTTCTAATTACTTTC
Organism: Spirodela intermedia; assembly: GCA_902729315.2. NCBI lineage: Eukaryota > Viridiplantae > Streptophyta > Magnoliopsida > Alismatales > Araceae > Spirodela > Spirodela intermedia. The sequence goes on from LR746272.1 coordinate 7,532,906, forward strand.
CAAAGTTTCTATAATTTAGGACATCATCAAGCTCTGTCTATAGGTAAACAATGGGGATCACAACGAAATCGTTTCTACTTTGTACTTTGGCATCTGCCTCATTTTAATCACATTCTGAATTGTTTACACAGTGAGATGATTCTCACTATTGTTTGTGAAATTAAACTATGTTTAGTGGAAGCCTGAAAGAGAAAGGTTATCTCAATGTCCAGTCTGGGTTAATGGAAAGGAAGTGATTGATTGAAGCTGGAAAGAACTCTAAGTCGTACACAGTCTGAAAAAAATGGACGTAGAAACTTTTTTTGAGCCTTCCACCCAGATGTGAAAACTGGATATCCTTGATGACAATTGTGGATATTTCTTGTATTTGTTTTCTCCATTTCTCATTCAAGTAGCTATGGTTCCGTCCTCTGTTTATCCATTGCCAAGTAATTGGGAATCAAGACAAGTAAAACTTGATTATCTTTGACACCTTTTGATGCTCTCATGCATCTACTTGTCATGCTTCTCTTGTCACCCGATTTCATCTACCTGTCATGCATCTACAGACGTCATTATGTGTCCGTTCAGATGCTACTGGTATGTGACTATGCTGCCTATTCTTGAATGTCTCGTTTTTTATGTTCTTTTATCAATAGAAGTGGCCTTATCGAATCTTGTGCAGTCAATTTCATAATTTAGGTTCAAATAGTTTGTAATATTCGTAAACGGATTTTTTACCTTAGTACCTTCCTTGTTTAACTTAATTTAAATGTTTCAGTGGTGCTGGGTTACATGTTGGTCATCCTCTAGGATACACAGCGACTGACATTCTATCTAGATTCAAGCGCATGAAAGGTTTCAATGTCTTGCATCCAATGGGATGGGATGCATTTGGTCTTCCTGCAGAACAATATGCCATTGAGGTATGCAGGACCATCGAATCTAGTGGTTCTGACTCTATGTTGAATTAGCTGCTAATCTTCCATGCTTTTTTACAGACTGGTACCCATCCAAAGATCACAACTATGTGCAATATCGAGCGCTTTCGATCTCAGGTTCTTGAAATCCAATGCTTTGTTTTATTGCTATCAAACGTAGAAACAAATTGTTAGAATAAAGGGCCTTTTGATCCGAAGTTTCATGTTGTTATTCTTTTACTGAAGAAACTTTATCTGAGAAACATCTTGCCAGCTATCTTTATTAATTTTATAAATTCACTTACAGATTCTAATCATCTCATATCCTCGCACAAGTGATTCATGTAGTCAATAGGATTAGGTGCATAATTATGTTTTGGGAAATTTCTAATCTGTGGCCTGGAAGTATCCTCCCTCGCTCCTTTCCTCCAAAGGGAATAAGGATACTCCTTTATTGGTTATCTTGTCAAAATTTTGCATCCAATTCACTTTCTGATGTTTCAATTTTTAAATTCCATGACAAAAATACCTGATTTGTCATGCACGAGGCGACCATCTCTACCATATGATCGAAATATTCCTGTGAGTGGTGGCGATGGTCATTTGATTTTTACATCCCAAAAGCAGAAATTATGTGACAAGAAATTTCATCCCATTGAGAGTAGTCTCATTTCCTGTGCCCATGCCTCTTCTAATCTATGGATTTACTCGTGGCTAACTTCAACTGGAACCTTTTGACCTGGTTGAAAAAAACACCCTCATGATTGTCACAGATATAACGCTTTTTTTGTGCAACTCATCGTTTTCAGTAATTGCAACCGAAGTCTATTTGCTATCTGGATAGTCCCAAGCATAAACAATAATCTGTTTATACAGAAATCTGTCTGAATATTCCTAAGTAAAAAAAAGAATCTATCAGATGTTTCCTCAAAAGCCAACTGAAAGATGTTCAAACCTTGAAATCATGCTGAATTTTTTTTTCACATCATGATACTTTCAAATTTTCACCTGTCTCTGCTGGTCTTACAAAATTATGAGAACTGAGACCAACATAATTTTAGGAATTACACAACATTCTGGATTTTTGTTGATTATGCTATTTTTTAGTATCCCTTGTTGATTCTTAAACTAAAATGAGACTATGAATGCTCAAAATCGTATTTGATTCGATCATAGCATGAAAACTTGCATTTTATTGTGCTCTTCCTGACGTTTCTCTTGGAGTTTCATATTGAGATTATATTCTGGTGTTTTGCTTTCAATTTCTTGGTTGAACTTATCGTCTGCCAGAGGCAGGAATTTCATCTGAATTTTTCTCATGAGTCATTTTATCGTATATTAATGATATGCACGTAAATATTTCTACAGCCAATTTCAATAATGATTTGCTTACTAACTAAAAAATTCTTTGCAGCTTAAGTCATTAGGTTTCTCATATGATTGGGATCGTGAAATCTCAACCACAGAACCTGACTACTATAAGTGGACCCAGTGGATTTTTCTTCAGATTCTGAAGAAAGGGCTTGCATATCAGGTATCTGACACTAGTTTCGGTTTTTTGACCTGCAATGTTGCCAGTTTACGGCGCCAGTCTTTTTTCTAGCTATGTTTATCATTCTATATATTAGTAATTGGTGTTACTACCTTTCATCTCTGATTATTTGAGGTCACATTTCAGGCTGAGGTTCCTGTTAATTGGTGTCCAGCGCTTGGTACCGTTTTGGCCAATGAGGAGGTGGTGGACGGGGTAAGTGAACGAGGAGGTTACCCTGTAATAAGAAAGGTATGTATCATCATCTAATTATTCATATTAGCGAAGGTGTTTTGAGTTTTACTTTAATTTTAAAATCTTTTATACATGATTGATAACATTTTAGTTTGCCATATATCCTTGTATTCTCCAACAGCCAATGCGTCAGTGGATGCTCAGAATAACAGCTTATGCTGATCGTCTTCTTGATGACTTGGATGATCTTGATTGGCCAGAAAGTATAAAAGAAATGCAACGTAACTGGATAGGCCGTTCGGAAGGTGCTGAATTAGAGTTTCCTATTGTTGGTAATCATGAGCAGGATCAAGGTGTGAAGCTGTCTGTTTACACAACCAGACCTGATACCATCTTCGGTGCAACGTACATTGCATTCTCTTTCTTTGGTTTATCATTTTGAACATAATTCACTTATTTAACATTGATATGTACACTCTGGTAATTGCTGATGTCTTTCTATAAAGCTAATAATATATATTTTTCCCAGATATCTTGTTGTTGCACCCGAGCATCAATTGTTGCCATCTTTAATCTCTGAGGACCAACGCAAAAGTGTGGGTTTTACTACTTATTTTCGTACAAATTATTTACCTGCATATTCTTATGCTCAGATGAAGATTAATCCATGAAAAATGCAGGTTGATGAATACTGTGAGATTGCTGCAAGAAAAAGTGATCTCGAGAGAACTGAGCTTCAGAAGGAAAAAACTGGGGTTTTTAGTGGTTCGTATGCTAGAAATCCAGCTAATGGAGAAGTCATTCCCATATGGGTAGCTGATTATGTTTTAGGAAGGTTTATATTTCCTATTACCTTCTTCTATTTCAGATAACTGAAAATTCCAATTTCTCATTGAAAGTGTGAGGCGTATGTTTTCTTGTCACTTAATTGTGTAAACAGAACCTCATTCACCACATAATCTGGGATTTTAGCTAGTCACATTTTTATGCTTGATCTTTTATACTGGCCTAATTATGCAAAGATCAGGTGGCTGTAATATAATTTCTATTGTTGTATCTTCATGTAGATGGAAGTAGCCCATCACCTTTTCATCTAAATTGTATCAATCTTCATTGATAATATTTCCGAATCGTATGAATGTAAACTGTCATCAATGGTGAAAATATGCACGAGGCTATGGTTTTGAAGTAATCGTTTGAGTTGTAAAGCCGAATTTTAACTTGATCAGAACACAGATCCTTTCTATTCGTCTTTATTATTTAGTACGGTGCCCTGAAATCGTTGAATATTACACAATAGAAATAAATAAATGAAGATAAAGAAACACAAATTTGTAGCGGAGGTGTACCAAACATCTGTTTTTGAATTATTGGTGCCATAGTAAAACTTATGCTAGCACAGGGATGAACAAACTGTTATGAAGTCAGAAAGAAGTCAAGCCATGATGCATTTTGGCACTGACACTGATAGATTATTTATGAGTAAATACATTCTTAATCATCTTCTGAGAAAACAATTGTTAACATATCAAGCTATCTTGGTATTCTCGTATATTCACGAAATGTGACGATCATAATCTTTGTTTTTTTATTCTACAAGAGACACGCAGAACATGTTTTTACCTTTTTCTGTAGGTTGTTTTTCTAAAATGAACGCAGTGCAATATCAAAAGTATCTAGTGATTTTACATACAGAGTACGTCCAATGTGGGTTGCTCACCACTGTTTCTGGAGGTTGTTAGTTACAGCTATTTTATTCCAATGAAACCGTTCCGATTGTCCATGCCCCTACTCATTGTGCTCTCTTCCTTTCTGCTTCTGTCTCTTTCTTGGCTATTATTTTAAGACGACAAAAGTAGTGTATACTTTTAACAATTTTATTTTATTTTTTTCTTATTTCTTATCGAGTATTTTGGGTGTTTGTTCAACTATCCACTTTCAAAATAAAAATCATATATTATTGCTACTACCATCATTGCTTTCGCATGCACTTCAATTAAGTTGTCAGAGGTTTTTTGCGTCCGCCCAATGTCATTTTCCTGCAACTACTTTAACTCTATTGTGAGAATATATACTGTAGATTTGTGATGAATAATTCAAATATGCACTTATTTCATCCTTTTTATATGACACCGTTATTTATCACAATTATTATTATTCTGTTGAATTTCAACATGAAATTATGTTACTGGCTCTTGGTCTTCTGAGTGCGTTTTTGAATTCTCCAATCTCCTTTTGGGCCAATAAGATTTTTTCTTTCTGGCCTGTCAATGGTAACTAAACGTATTGGATATATTATGGGATCATTTTTTACTGATTGTGAAGAGTGCCATTTCAATAGAAGATATATTTGCTTAAACTGTCTATTATTTGACACTTTTATACGTTATTGAGTGATTCACGAAAATTGAAATCGCTCTTGTCGTGAAACATGTAGACACCTGGCTTGCTCGGCTCATGGACATAAAATTTTGACTATCACTTCTATTCTGATGTTTTTTGTGCTAGAACATGTAAACTGGGAAATTTACAATAGCATGGTCACAGTTGTAATTTTGTGATGACAAAACCCCTTATAATATTGTTTCATGTCTTATTTTTTTGCAGCTACGGTACTGGAGCAATAATGGCTGTACCTGCTCATGACTCTCGTGATTACGAATTTGCTCTGAAGTACCAAATTCCAATAGTTCAAGTTGTGGCTCCTGCGAGTAAATCTTGTGATGATTCTAATGAGCCATACACAGGGGACGGTCTCATAGTAAACTCATCAAATTCGTCATCTGAGCTCAATATCAATGGCTTATCCAGCAAACAAGCTGCCTCAGAAGTGATAGATTGGCTTGAGAAGGCTGGTTTTGGCAAGGGAAAGGTCTGCTAGTGATGTTTTGACTCTGTCATGTAGACATTGCCTTTTTGTCTTTTGAAACAATGTTCATTCTTACTCGTGGGTTTATTGTATTAGGTAAACTACAAATTGAGAGACTGGCTTTTTGCTCGGCAACGCTACTGGGGTGAACCTTTTCCTGTGATTTTCCTTGATGAGACAGACGAAATAGTACCACTTCCGGAAGATGAGTTGCCCATTACCCTTCCAGAGTTGGCTGATTTTACTCCTACAGGAACAGGCGAGCCACCTCTGGCAAAAGCAGTGTCTTGGGTATGCCCAGATTAAAATTGTTTGCTTGACTGTTCGTCCCAGAATAATGTACCTACCTCTGAAATTTAATTGTTCTATATTTTTAAGTGAAATATATAAGACTTGCATTAGATTATTATTTTTCTCTGTTTCTAGGTTAAAACTGTTGATCCAGCATCTGGGAAACCGGCAAAGCGTGAAACAAGTACAATGCCACAATGGGCAGGATCTTGTTGGTAATATGTTGTTTCTTGTTGCTTGTATCTCTAGTTTTTTTTCTTGATTCTAGCGGCTTACAATGATATGATTTTTCTTATACTTTTCATATTAGGGGATCCTCTATTTTTTCTTCTATTTTTTTAAGGTGATCCCATGCTCTTTTGTAAAGCGCTTGTCCACACAAATTTGGATGTTCTAGTGTGTTTGTTTTCATATTAGGGTATCCTCTATTTTTTCTCCTATTTTTTTAAGGTGACCCCATGCTCTTTTGTAAAGTGCTTGTCCACACAAATTTGGATGTTCTAGCGTGATTTTTCTGATACGTTCCTCCTTGGAAGGAACGGATCTGAGTGAATCCGGAGACAAACAATTGTATTGATTCTCAAAATTGGGGTGATGTTGTAGGATAGAACATCAGGATGACAGTTCTATCAGGATACAAGGAAAGAAAGAGAGAAAGAAGAGTAAAAGGGGTGGGGAATGAATTCGAGAGGATTCCCCTGCCTCTCCTGGTTCCGACTGTTCTCCCCTTGATATGATCCCTCTCATTTCTTCTGGAGCTTGCATAAAAAATATTTATTTCTCAGCATATCAAAGATAAAAGTTTTTTGTTCCATAAAGAAAAAGTGGTTTTGTATAGTCCTCACATGTGCTGTGCACCTGTCCCCCTCTTACACCTTCTATATGTCAGTGATGGAAATAGCTTGAAGAATATTACTGATTAATGGGGGTACACATGAATGCCTGATACATAATACATTCATTTATCAACCTTAAATTTAGGAGTGCTTGATAATGAAGTGTCACTCAATTAGCATCAGCTGCTTGCAATGGTCTGTTAGAGAGACAAGGATTCATTATTTTTATTTGTCGGTCTGGCAAACATGCTATCCGAAGCATGTCCAAATATTTCATGTCAAATTGGGAAGGACTCCTCTCTTGGTGGTCCGAGTACAAATACTCAGATACTTGCTCAGACCAATTTTTAAAGTATAAGTTATCATATAATCAATTGGGCTGACAAAGATTCTGGAATGAATCGAAAATTTCAGGTGATTCACTTTATGATGTGTTTGGATTCCCTAGTTGTTGAAGGTTATACAGACGAAGCTAAAAGTCTTATAGTCTTCTCTGTAGACGATCTCTCGTGGTTAAAAAATTAATACATCCTCTTGCATGAGTCTCAAAGTGCAAGTTTTCTGTAATCTCTTTTCTTAGCAAATCTTGGCCTCTGAATAGTTTTTGTACCTAGGTCCGAAACAGAACCAATTACTATGCTGTCTGTCTGAGATTTTTAATCTACTATCTGGTGAAATTTAGCAATCTGAAAATACACACTGTAGCATGTATTTTGTTAATTTTGTATTCTCACAACTCCATGTATAAAACCTATGAGGTAATTTATGTTGAAAAGTCATTATTCTGTAGCATATTGGGAGATGTAATGCAAATTTATTTTGAGGAAATTCTGTATGAGTAATTGATTGTTTTCCTCTTTTAGGTATTACCTGAGATTCATGGACCCAGAAAATCCAAATGCATTGGTGGATAAGAGAAAGGAAATGTAAGCATGACCTGTATCAACATCATGCATTATTGAACTTCCACTTTGATATCCACTGAGTAATTTATAAAGTGATCTTCAATTTGTAGGTATTGGAGCCCTGTGGATGTTTATGTTGGTGGTGCTGAGCACTCTGTTCTCCATTTACTTTATGCAAGGTTTTGGCACAAGGTAATCGTCAAATCATTTCCATGTTAATTTCTTGCCATGGTTATTGGAGTGATAATTCCATCTTACTGTGTTGTCCAAGATGTGAGAAGAACTTGTGGATATCTCATCTGATCACAAGTAGTTTAAAATTGAGATCACACGTGAAAAAACCAATTTCTGAAGAAATTCTATCACCCCCTTAATTAAAAACCCAATTCCTTCTGGCCATTTCTGAGCATAGTAAAAGCATTAAGTACCTGACTCCTGATTTAGTGGGATAGGATTTTGTTGACCAGTATAATAGATCATCAAAACAAGAGACGACTCACTGTTTCCTTTTAAATTCAACATATGATTTGGTACTCATTCAGTTAAGTTTTGGAATTTTGTGTGATACACGATAAAAAATCGTTTGAATGCAATTTTCCACGGAAATATCTAATCTTTACTGGTGCAAATTCATTTCATCTTTTATCATCATCATCAAATATACTATAGGAAGGTCGCACATTGAAGTGACCCTTGATTTCTAAACTCCAATTTCTTGTTCCCTCTCTCTAGTTGTCGATTTGGAACTGAGATACCAGATTTATTGTTCTGGGAAATAGTTCAGCTTCAGAATCTGTAAGATTCTATCGAAGCTGAATGTGACATCCTTACTCTGAATAATACTGGGTCTGATTAATTAATGTCAACGGTTCTCTCGTTATTTAATACGAGTTTACGAATCACAACAAAAGGTTATTATGACCACCAGGGATCTTTCAGAATTAGATAACTTTCCAATACCCTACCTGATATGATGCAATAATTTTTTTTGCTTGTTTTCCTATTTTTCAGCTAACAGGTGAAGATAGGATTCAGAAGAGGGTTTATCTATCACCGTAATTTATGTAGTCATATTCTTGATGAACTGCCATTCAATTGTGCGAAATAGTCATACTCCTTGTAAAGACGCTCTGATCTTTTCCATCTAGCTGCCCCGTCCGTCATATAGAGTTTAAGAAAATAAGTATGATCCTGCAGCAAACATTAATCATTCTCATGGATTAGAAATCTGACATATCTGCGTATGCCTTAGGAACTAGGGCCAATTAGGTCAACTGTAGGACTAACTAAACAGAGCACCATTTTTATCCTAGCTTAATGCCCAGAATTGTCTTTATCCTCATGATGCCATTTGGATCAGGTGATCTATGACCCTATAAGATGTGAAAGTTTTTCTGGTACTGTCAGGTGTTTTAGATACACTTCTACAAAATGTGTATTCGTTGATAGCATACATAGATCATATATTCCGCTTTCGATTCCCATTGAAGAAATTATGAGGCTAGTCACGGGATTCCTTCATTATATTATTACAAGGTTATTCTATGCCAGTATTCTTGGCCATTGAGCTGCAACGTCAGGGACTTGTCTATTGGTTTTAAAAAGCACCGTGTCAGTGACATAACTGGTTCCTGCCCCTGCATGTCCTTCTTGATACGTATTCAGGGCTATTCGAGAAAGCTCTGTATTTTTTTTTACTCGATATCTAGTATTGTAGATTTGGGACTGAGGATGGCAGCCGGAGTGATTTCCAGGTTTGTATATCAGAAGACACTAGATCAGAAACTTATAGAAATGTTCTAGATTGAATCGTGCAATGCTTAATACGATCCAATCTTCTTATAAATTTCTTTCTTCTTGACTCTTGTTGCTTGTCTCAGGCTCCCCAGTGTGTTTGCTTCCCAAAATGGCCTGAGCTTTTCCAGGTTAATAATATTTTTCATAGTCCCTTGCGGTACAATATCCTGTAACATTTCCACCGTGAACATTGCCAACGATTTTCAGAGGCATACAACAAAGCCCGTTGTTCATTGTTCATTGAACAACGATTTTCAACGGACAAGTGCTGATAGCTCATTGTCTACACGGCATTGTAAACAGCAGTTTACACCATACAAATTCTTTTCTTTTTCTTGTGGAGCTAGCTTTGAATGATTCTTATTTAGGCTCCTTAGATTTACTTGAACTGCTTCGTCAATGGCCACACACAGGTTGCATGAGCTTTAGGATCAGCCTGAGGTTAGCCTGCACTGTCAACCTAAGAACTTGATTGCATTTTTTCATTTCATTTATAAAATCAATTGATGGAGTGCACCTTAATGTTAAATTATAAACACTACGTTTTGTGGCAGAAGTATTTATTGAACATATTTTATTTAGACACTCATAACAACAGTTTTGGTTTTGTGGCAACATGTTTCATCCTTTTGACTGGCATTTCACTGTAACATGGGCTGGTTTTCTTCCTTACACATTTCATTTCTTATCTAACAGAAAACATGTACGCACTGCATAAAAATTAGGCTTTTGGATAGCTTTCCAATTGATTGTGATTTTATTTGCCTGACACCAATCCTGTGGTTAGAATTATTTTATAACATTATGTTTTCCGTCTCCTTTTTTGCAAATCTTGGAGTCTTTCCTGTATTTTATACATATTTATTTGTATTTATATTCAACAACTCGCAGCATGTTGGCGAATAGTTCTTTAATTTAATCATCCAGGCTTACACAAAGGATTTTTGTTTTAGGTTCTCTATGACATAGGTATTGTTTCAACGAAAGAACCTTTCCAGTGCCTGATAAATCAGGGTCTCATACTCGGAGAGGCAAGTATATTTATGTGTTGTACCGCCGTCAGTTATGGTGTCACCTCCACAAATTTCTGATAGTTTCGGTAGCAGGTTGAATATATGGCATATAGAGACAAAGACGGAAGACTGGTTTCAGCTGACGCTATTGATAAGGTGGCAGAGCACCTACAGGAAAGGATACCCCCGGAAAATGTCTGTTGATTGATATCCAGACTTTCAGAGATGATACGTCTTGCTTATCAAGAGTGTTATATTCAACTGAGCATTTAATGTTATCTTTTTTCTTCTAGGTCACAAAAGATGGCGATTCCTATGTGTTGAGAGAAGATCCAAGCATTCGTTTGATTGCACGATCTTACAAAATGAGTAAAAGCAGGGGAAATGTTGTCAACCCTGACGATGTTGTTGATGAGTATGGGGCAGACTCTTTACGGCTGTATGAAATGTTTATGGGGCCATTGAGGTATGCAGCTTTTTGTGCATACAGAAAAATGCTCCCTAGCATTAATTTTCATCTAGCCCTTCCTCTGGTACTCTTGATTTCTCAGAGATTCGAAGACATGGAGTACTGGTGGGATTGAGGGTGTTCATCGGTTTCTAGGAAGGGTTTGGAGACTTATTGTTGGTCCTCCCCTTCCTAATGGAGCATACAACGACGGAACAATTGCTACTGATGATGAACCTACCCTGGAACAGCTGCGTACTCTACACAAGTGCATTCAAAAGGTTGTCTCCTTTACAATCATCATCATCACTTTTGATGATGCCTTTTCTTTACTATGAAATGTAACAGTCTGAAACTGTAGAATTCATATAGATGATCCATATTCTTCCGTTTGATTTTTTTTGTATTTGACACTGTACCTTTTGAAATGCGTGTACTCTTCTTCTAGTTGTTAATCACTATCGTTTTCTTCTCATTTGATTTGATTTTGTACGATATCTAAATTTGTGATTGGTTAGCATCATAATGCGATGTCCTAAATATGCAGATGTTTTATGCATTTTGGATCAGAACTATGTCATAATCTTTCTAGTGCACACTCAAGATTCTGCGTCCTTCAGATAAATTTATTCATAACAATTCGCTGGATTTCGATATATTCCTGTCGTAGTTTTTTCATTTCCCGATGAGAGATACAATTCTTTTTGCATTGAATGGCTCCACAGATATAATTCCGTTTAGTGACTAAATTTCTGGAGACCTCTTTGCTCTTCTCTTCAATTTGCTGTCTGGGAAATTCACTCATGTGCGTGTTTGGATATCCATGTTTAGCGATTCTGTAGTAGTTGTGGATGCTGCAGAATATGCTATTTCATAGAGCTCTGTTGCTTGGATTATAATGCTCCCTGGGTTCTTATGACTGACTCGTTAGGGCCATCTTCTATGTCATCGAAGAGGAACAAATTTGTCAACTTGGTCATCGCACAGGCTACTCCATCAGAGCATTTTCTGCAATACTTGGCACCTGCTTGGCACCTGCTTGGCTATTCTTCTGCTTTGATGTTGGTTTTGTTTTTCGTAATCTAGAAACTTTGAGTGTTAAATTTTACTAGCTATATTTTCATTTCTTCTTATCAGCTGACTTAATTTAATTTAATTTAATTTAATTCCTCCCTTGTAATGGCTCGCTTATTAACAAGATTCCTCATTTAAAATATTCTTACCACATCGATGAGTGAAAAGTTTTGTAGTGCACAGTGCTTAAGCTTTATCCTTACTCTTTTTGTTCTCACTTTCAAGTGAAAACACAGGGCGTGCATTTCAAAAGCTGCAATTGTCTATGCAGGTCACAGAAGAAATTGAAGATACTAGATTCAACACTGGAATTTCTGCAATGATGGAATTCACCAATGCCGCGTACAAGGTTCCTTAAATATAAAATACAGTTTGATTTCGTTCTTTTTCATATTATATTGCATGTGAACTATCAATTTTTAAAATTCACGTCAACATCTGTTCAGAAATTAGGGAAAAGACGGGTAAAGTAGGCTTGACAAAACCAAAGAATGTACAAAGATTCTTTTCATCTCACTAAGGCCATGAATATAATCTGTAATGGTGTGGCATTACGGATGCCCATACATTTTATTCAAAATTCCCCCCATTAGGACATAAATTCCAGACACTTTAGAGAGCAATACGAAAATGGCCTGGACTTGAATCCCACCACTGTCCTTGAGCCTATGGATGAGCTCGCCTCCAACACCTACACTTAGCAGCCGTCCAGCTGGGCAAAGTTCCTCGTAGCGTCAGCAAGTGCCACTTGGATTAACTAAAACAAGAATAAAAGCCCTGGAGAAATTCTCCTGCACTATTTTCGTCGTCGTACAGTTTTATCTCATCAATATAATTCAACATGGATAGCAATTGAGATATTCTTATCCGAGCAGGTTTTTACTTATAACTCTAATTCAAGAAGGTTGTGGTCCTTCCAATGATGAACATTAAAAGACTACATGACATGTGTATTTTCAGTCAAATCTTGTTGAAGGCTTAGATTTCATGTTACCTGTGGTGTCTTGGAAAGCCTACAGCTTGAGTTTTGCTGCACTTTTCATTACATTTACTTCCTTTTAAGGACCTGCAAGGTGCCTATTGATGTATTCTCTTGTTGATTTTCTGGTCTCATCTGGATGCATATCAGAGTCCATACACTTGAGTTTCTCATCTGGGTGTTATCTAGTGATCTCAATCGCCATTGTGGACGTTGGTTTTTGGAGTAGATTCCTTATCCATCTGATTTCTGCTTCCTGGTTTCATTCTTTTCAGTGGGAGAAGCTTCCGAAGTCTATCATCAAAGAATTTGTATTACTGCTGTCGCCTTTTGCCCCTCACATCGCTGAGGAACTCTGGTCGAGACTCGGGCACACAGCATCACTGTCGTACGAGAGTTTTCCAGAGGTATGAATGCCTCCCCCCCTCCTCTCCCCCCCTGAACCGCACAAATGTTGGTAGGATATCTTCTCCCGTTACTTCCTAACCGTGGTCTACCTCATCCATTTTGCGTTGACTATTTTATCCAAATTTTTATTCTAAATTTGGCTTAAATATCTCGTTGACCCCATTGACTTTCGTCATATACCTGCCTCAACGAGATACTTTTTAGATCATTACCAGTAACCTCATAGTATTGGTCAAATCCTTTGCACAGCGTGACACTCTAGCTCGTCTGATTGTGTTTTTCTTTCTTCTCACGATTCCTCTGTACTCAACGCTTATGAATCACCATCGAACATCTACATCTTTGAAACAAATTGGCCGAGGTAGAGCCGCTCCCCCCACCCCCAGAAGAAAACACACACATACGTGCATATTTTCAAGGAAAAATTATAGAAAGGAGAAGATCATTATCATATTTTCTCATTTCCGTAGTTTCTACTTGATTGTGACTCGGATCATCCCCTTTCTGTTACTTCTACTCGATTTTAGGTATGGTTATCTCCATCCTTCGGGCTTTACTTCAATCATTTCGATGATCATCTGCTTCACATAGTTCTTACTTTGTTTGGGGATATGATTATCTTTTCACATAGTTTTCACTTACATATGCTCATCATTAATCTGCTCTCTATAGTTTTTAGTCCTTGATTATGATTATGATTATGATTGCGATTAAGTTTATCTCCTTTGAATGACCGATCAGGCCAAAGACGAGTACTTGAGAGACACCAGCGTGGTGCTGCCAGTTCAGATAAACGGGAAGACGAGGGGTACTATCCTGGTCGAAGAAGGATGCTCGGAGGAGGACGCCTTCAGGATGGCTTCTTCCGACGAGAAGCTCGCCAAGTACATTCTCGACCAGACAGTGAAGAAGACCATCTACGTTCCTCGGAAGATTCTCAATGTGATCTTGGAGCAACAGAAGGTGGCACCCAGAAGTAAATAGTAAGTTCATGTGATTATTATTCTTATTATTGTCATCATCATCATTATTTTCCTCCATTTGTATTCCCCCTTCACCATCATGTAAAACTTTTTCCGAGGAGGACCGGGATGAAGAGTTTGAGCAACAACCCAGAAAAGTTTCAATTGGATCCTCACTAAAGACACCCCAATACATTCTCTCTCTCTCTCTCTCTCTCTCTCTCTCTCTCTCTCTCTCTCTCTCTCTCTCTCTCTTCCACTCTCTCTTCCTCTTCCTCTCTTTCTCTCTCTCTCTCTCCTCTCTCTCTTCCTCTCCCTCTCCCTTCCTCTCCTCTCCTCTCCCTCTTCTCTCCTCTCTTCTCTCTCTCCCTCCTTCTTCCCCCCTCTCTCTCTCCCCCTCTCCCCCCCCCTCTCTCTCTCTCCTTCCGCAAGGTATTATCTACGTGATTATTAATAAAGCGGACTCGGCTGGGCTGCCCCCAAATGGCATCTTCATCCCCCCGGGATTTTCCTCCGTCTTCTTCCCCAGCTTGCTTTTCTCTGAGAAGGCTGACTGTATATTTCCTGCATGGTTCCAGGACGGACGGAGAGAGAGAGAGAGACGCACAGAACAGCCTCTGTTACAGTGGGGTAAATCTCATGAGCCCCCGTCCTTCCCACGCATGCATGAGCTAAGCAGCCCATCTCTCTCTCTCTCGCTCTCTCTCTTACCTAATGTACAAGAGTATAAGGGGCACGGCTTTCCTGTCTGGCCAAGCTAGCTCGTCGTATTCAGACAGCCCGGAGGTCTATTCAACACACACAAGACAGGTGTCTGCATCATTCTCTATTTAGTTCGTGCATGGAGCACGTCCGCGTCTTCTCATTCTTCGCACGCCAGACCACCCCATTTTCTTAATGAAGGCTTATTTTCTACGTAAATGGCAACAAAAAATATATATGAGGAAATATCATGTAGGAAAATGCTTCCCCTATTCAGAACAAGACCTGTAGACGTCTATGTTCTTAACTACACTTCAATATTATTAAACTAAGACCATTTTTCAAATCAGACAAAACTTCAAATGATAGTCAAACAAGGTGGTTTCTTCAGCATCACCATTTAGTTGGGCTTGCTTTGGACCACATCGAGTCAACTCAGCCCTTTATAAGCATTTATAAGATATAGATCAACATATTGCCAGTGAGAGAGAGAGAGAGAGAGAGAGAGAGACTACGAGATTCTTGAGGAAATCTGAGAACCCGGGTGCAAGTTTTTGGCCTTATTGCTGGGATTCAACCTTATCGGGTCATACCATCTGGGGTTATCTTAAACCACGTGCAGAGCACTACTAATCTCGGTCTGACCTGTTCTAAGTCTTGTGCTGGAAGGTTGAAAATTACTGCTGACCTGCGGAAGTCTAACCAGAAATAGTGAACGTGTGATTTCTTAGCTGGCAGCAGGTGGGGAGTTGTAGGGGCAACAAGGATCAATAGGTCAACGCGGTTCCTCAACCAAAGCCTAGCAAGCCGAGCTGTGGGGACCGCCCACTGCCAGGGTCAACTTGCGAGGTCAACGGCTGCAAACCAGACATCCTGGGCTAATCAGAGAGAAATAAATTTTATCGTCACTAAGAATTTTTAATTCGTGAAAATTCCAGGTCATAAATGAAAACTGTAGGATTATCTTCCGGGCAGGGCGTCATCCAACAGGGAAACTCACCCTTTTTAGATAAATAAATTACTATAGTGCCGAAAATTATGATCCCTTGTCTCTCAATAAATAAGGAAAATCCTGACCTTTATCCGAATGCCATGATATGACGTTGACAATTTTTTCTTGAAAGATAGCCCGTGTAATTATTTTTCTTTGGAGGGTTTTTCGAACAATTCTAATTAATGGAAAGACATCCTCCGTCTATCGACACCACCACCACATCTAAATCGGCTGATCTTCGTCATTCTGGATACGTTAATGCTCCTCATTCCACAAAATGGGTTCGGCAGGCCGGTACATATATATACGTAGAGAGATCGAGAGAGGAGAGAGATAGAGGGGGCGAGAGAGAGAGAAAAAGATGGATACAGATAGACAGAAAGAGAGAGAGATAGGGAGAGAGATAGAGGGGGCGAGAGAGAAAGAGAAAGGTAGATATAGATGGACAGAAAGAGAGAGAGAGATAGGGAGAGAGAGAGAGAGAGAGAGAGAGAGGAGAGAGAGAGAGAGAGAGAGAAAGATGGATATTGATAGACAGAAAAAGAGATAGGGAGAGAATACAAAGAGAGAGAGATAGAGGGAGAGAGAGAGAGAGAGAGAGAGAGAGAGAGAGAGAGAGAGAGAGAGAGAGAGATAGAGAGGGAGAGATAGATAGATAGATATAGAGAGAGAGAGAGAGAGAGAGGGGGGAGTTACATGGGAGAGAGAGAGAGAGGGGGGAGAGGGGGGGAGAGAGAGAGAGAGAGGAGAGAGAGAGAGAGAGAGAGAGAGGAGGGAGAGAGAGAGAGAGAGGGAGAGAGGGAGAGAGAGAGAGAGAGGGAGAGAGAGAGGGAGAGAGAGAGGGAGAGATAGATAGATAGAGGGAGAGAGAGAGAGAGAGAGAGAGAGAGAGAGAGAGAGAGAGAGATGATCAGGTTGAGGGAGCAACTGAAGCCTTAAGGCGGGGGTTGGGAATCGGGTTGGGGTAGGAGCTGGAGGGCTTCCAAGAGAGTGAGCCTGAGCCTGCTCAGGTGAGGCCTCAAGCTCCGATTATCAATGTACAGAGATTTTATGGGGTCCTTCAGCACGGGGTAGCTCTCCGCGAGGGAGCTCTCGTCTTCCTTCACCCTGTACTCCAGGTACCGGAGCCCCATCCCCTCTGCCGGCTCCCTGAAGCTGCTCCTCGCCGGCCAGTCCACGCCCCCCGGCGGCGCCGCCACCTGGACCACCACCGCCGCCGGCGGTAGGAACACCATGTTGGCCAGTTCCGCCTCGCCGGCGGCGATCATCACGTCGGCGGTGTTCACCAGCCTGGCAAATAGGTCGAGCTCGCTCCTTCCGTCTAGATCTCCGGTGACCACCTCGAAACCCAAGCTTCTGGCCATCTCCGCCATGCCCCGCTCGTTGTGGAACTCCCTCGCCTTCTTTCTCGATATAATCAGCAGCCGCGGCTGGCGGCAGCGCCGCCCCTCCGCCGCCCGCCGGCGCAGCCCGAAGGACTCCACCAGAAGCTCCCTGAAGTCCGCCATGGAGTAACCCGACCGCGTGAGGGAGGCGTCCACTCTGAGCTCCCTGCGGAACACCGGCCCCAGGATGACCTTCGGGAAGCAGCGGACCTCGTCGGCGCCGATGCTGTCGCCAGCGTCGATGACCTCGTACCTGGAGAGCCGGCTCAGGAGGGGGAGGTACCTCGCCACCCACCATGGCTTGTTGTCGGAGACCAGGAGGTGAACCTCGCTGTGGAAATGGTAAGAGGTTATGAAGAGCGGGATGAGCACGTCGGTGAGGTCGTAGAAGATGTTGCCAGTGAAGCCGGCGGCGGAGAAGACGACGGCGGGGGCCGCGTGCGTCGTCGTGCAGGCCGGCGCCGCCGGGTCGCCGGCAGCAAGTTGCCGGATCGTCCACTGCTTTACGTCCGACTGGGTGAGGCTCCCCTTCCTCACGTACGGCCGGATCAGCCACACGGCGGCGGCGCCGCCTCCCGGCGCGGTGGCGGAACGGAGGAAGAAGATGGTGGAGTTGGCTTGCACCCTGACATCGCCCTCCACCTCGCAGATGTCTGATCTCTTCCCCGACGTGTCGCAGATCGGTCTCTTTTCCCTCTCCTTCTCGATCATCTCATCGTCATAGTCCTCTGCGAGAAGAAACACAGGATCATGGATTCTAGGAAGACGAAGAAATCTTTGAACAATGGACGATGCTCTGGTGATTACTTACCCAACGGTGGCAAGTTCTCCGTCGTCTGGTCATCTTCCACCCTCGCCGGTGCACTTAAAGCTGCGGAGGGAAGAAGACGAACATCTGTTAGCGAGCGAGCGAGAGAGAGAGAGAGAGAGAGAAGGGATTCGACAATAGTCACCATGAGGAGCGGGGCAGTGACGGGGCTTGATGAGCGAGAGGACACAGAGAGACAAGGCGAGGAAGGCGACAATGAGAAAGCTTCCCATCTTCATGGGTTCTTGCCTGCCGAAGCCCCTCAGATGTTTCATCTCTCCCTCCCTCTCTCTCTCTCTCTCTGGCTGATTTATAAAGCGAGGGAAAGAGCGAAATAAACCCACTCTCTCCTACGCTTCTCTGTTTTTGATGGGCCACGGTGGCGTTGACCAAGGCTTGATGGGCCATTTTCAGCACTGCTCACCGGGCCCATAATTATCCGCATTATTGCCCATACAACTGTGCCCTTCTTTAATTGGGCCCATAATCATTTGCCACGTGGCATCCCACTCTCTCTACTCAAACAGGATCTCTCTCTCTTTCTCTCTCTGATTTATAAAACGAGGGAAAGAGTGGAACCCATTTTCCCCTATGCTCTCTTTTTGATGTGCCACGAGGGCGTTGACCAAGACTTTATGGGCCATTTTCAGCACTGCTTACCGGGCCCATAATCAGCTGCAGTCGGCCCATACAACTGTAACCTTCTTTGATTGGGCCTATAAACAGGCTCTCTCTCTGTCTCTCTCCCTCACTATGTTGGCAAGGGTGTGTGGGAAATATGCATATTAAATAAATAAAAGGTGAAAATGTGGTTGGGACAAGTCTATAATAATTTTTTGGTCCCTCTGAAGAATATCAGAAAGGGGGTGAAATTAGTGAGGGGATGGGCTGCCGCCCTTCCCCGACTCGCTGAAAACCCTTCCCATCCGATCATCGACCGTTGAAAGTTGATCGGTCGGCTGGATATGGCTCAGCATTCCAAAGGCGGGGGACACTGGTTTCTTCTTTCTCCTCCGAAGAGGGTAGGGGGTTCTAGGAGGGTTTTTCGCCCTTCCACCCCCGCACGCCGGCGACCGCCGCCAAGGCATCCTCCATACATCCTTCCTTCTCTGCGGGATCTTCTGTGTCGGATCGTTGATTCTTCGCGATCGCCGCGGGATATCCAGATTTTGATGTGCAGCAACGCCGCCTTCAGCGTCTCCGCGAGCCGCCATCCCTTCGCCGTCGAGAGCGCTGTCCTCGCCGCCACGAAGGGGATCGTCCTCACCAATCCGTCGGTTCCAGGATCCCAAGACATGTGGAGGAGCTTCACCAGGAGGGCCTCCTCGTTGCCGCCGCCGTGCAAGTTGAGCCTTGTGGGAGAATCCTGCCCCGCCCGTCACACGCCGCTTCTCCTGGCGGTCCCCGGATTCTCGGCTGTTTCTTCTGGGGAGCAGCTAATTACGAACACTGCGTCGGAGCCAGGTCGCAGATGGTTGGTTTGCGTCGGCCTCCGATGGAATGGGCATACGACTACAGAGTCCTCTGGATCGTCTAGGAATCTGGCCGGGAAGAGTTTCGACGTGACTTGTCGTTACCGGGGTTTTGCCAGCGTTGCCGAGGAGGTCTCTCCAACAGATGCGGAAGAGGAGGCTGCTTCCATTGAGGGCCTCCAGGAGCTGATGGAAGAGCTTAGCAAGGATGGGAGCGAGGGTATAAAGCGGCTCGAGAAGTCTGAGGATGTTCAGCTGATGGTATTGACCCCACAGCCACTTCCTGGACAGCAGCAGATTCATCGGCAGCATCAGAAGCAGATATCTGGAATGGGCCAAAAGAAGTATTTTATGCTTCGACGTAGACAGATAAAAATTGAAACAGAGGCTTGGGAACAGGCTGCAAAGGAGTATAGGGAGCTGTTGGTGGACATGTGTGAGCAGAAGCTGGCCCCCAACCTACCGTACATGAAATCTTTGTTCCTGGGGTGGTTCGAGCCATTGCGCAATAGGATTGAGGAAGAGCAGCAGGCTTACAGAGAAGGAAAGAGTAAGGCAGCTTATGGCCCTTACTTTGATCAGTTGCCTGCAGAGATGATGTCAGTGATAACGATGCACAAGTTGATGGGGCTGTTGATGACTGGAGGTGGTGATGGTAGCACGCGGGTGATCCAAGCTGCATGCCAAGTTGGTGAAGCCATTGAGCAAGAGGTGGGCAAGAAATAGCTTCATTTTTAATAGGAAGCTGTTTCAAACCTACTATTCATTGGGATAAGTTTTTAATTTCCATTTTTCGATGATTTCTTCTACTTTCTGTTTCAAATGGGCATCTATGCTACGGAGTAGCAGTTCTGAAAGTTTTTGTTTAACTTTTTATTTATCGGATTTAAACCAAGGATCCCTTTCTTTACAAGGGGAAATAGTTGATGATACATAACATATGTGAACATAACGTCCAAGAACTCTCTCTGTCCTCGCCCTCCTACACAGAAAACGAAAAAATGTGTTTTTCATTAACCTACCCGGTAGAAACTCTGCCAACCTGTCACATATTATTGCTATTCTTATCTTCATTACTCTATATATTAACTATGGTATTGCTGGGTGCTAGAATGCTCAACTGCTCGGCCACTTAGTGAAGACATTCATGTTTATGTCTCAATGAGGAACAACTGGATTTTTCAAGAACATGCTTCCTCAGTTAAGAGGGTAGGCAGTGCCATATGTGATTGAGTGCGAGAGCAGTCCATAAACTTTTGTAATGAGTATGGGTAATGTTCGAGCTGCTTTGATCTTGAGGGGTTTTAGAGGTTTAACCTGGGCTCATATCTTGACATAGACTGTAAATGTGTTATAAATAGGTTCGAGGTTCTTTGAAAGCCCAGTGGATGTAAAATATCCTATTTATTTTTGCATGTTTCATTCACTAGTGTTACCCTCCACATTTAAGAGAAACGTTTAGATCTGTGATTATTCCCAAAAGAGTACACGCCGATGAGATGAATAAATATAGATATGTGACATTATTATATTCATGGTAACTATCACCTAGTATAGCAGAATTGGTTGAAAGAAACCAATCAACTTTTGTGGAGTTAAGGTGTATCTTGGATTAATTTTATGTCAACTTATGCAGGCATTCATTCCCCGATGGTAATTGGGAAACGTGCAGTTACTAATTTGGACATTAGTAATGCTTTCGATAGGGTAAGCTAGAATTGGACATGAGCTTCATTTCTAGAGTAAGAATTTCCATCTTCATTAGTTGTGGATCATGTGGATATTTCAGAGTTTCTGGGGTTTGAGGAAAATGGATTCTCTCCACTTTCTCTTAAGTGGTAATTATTAGGGGATTCGTATTTTTTGGAATGGCATTTCACTTACCCTCAATCTTTAAAGGACGTTATTTTCCTTGAAAAAAGTTGATTTAGAGGGCGTTGAATTTTTTAAATTGTTGGTGATTTTACGCATGGCACTGAACTATGCATACATCTAGGAAAAATACAATTTCTTGAGTTTGAAAATTTGAAGGAAGTGATGCCCAAAGGTTTTATTCAATCTTAATATCAGTGTTATCAGGATTGAGGCATAATGGTTGAGGCGTGGATAATTTATTGAGCTCAGCTCAGATTGGAGTTCGTATTTTAAGATATTGATGATCCTTTGCAGGTGCGCACTAACATTTTGGAATCATCAATAGATCTATTAAGCCGGTGGATAATTGTCATCAGTAATTGAAATTTTGATTAACGTTGTATTCTCATTATTCTTTTGCAATTTTTTTGGAACTTGGTAGCGGCTTCAATTTTAGTTTACCACTTGAAAGATGTAGCTTTTCTTTTTTTAATGATTACACGGAGCCTTTTACGAGGAAATAATATGATATTCGACATCTTTTTCTTTTGGGGAAGTCAGTTCTTATTTTAGAAATATTGAGCTTATACACCTTTATTACTTTCTATAAAATATATAGAAATTCATGTTGCATTTGTTCTAGTCATTCGTCTATTATATAACCTCAAATCTTTTTTTTTTGTTTGGTAACTTTTTGTTTCTCTTGGTATTCTTTTGTATATTGTAAAGTAAAGATTGTCTTTTGTGCTTTGTGTCCGTCAGACAGAAAGTTGATTTGTATATGGTTTGAATTAATCAGGTTAGGATTCAAAGATTTCTTGAAAAAACGAAGAAGAAGACTGGGAAGGCAAACGGAAGTGATTGTGAGGAGGGTGATGCAAAAGGGCAGCAAATGCTAAGAAATAGAGTGACCAAATTAATGAAGAAGCAGAAACTGCCTCAAGTGCAGAAGATATTAAAACAGCAAGATGATTTGAAACCATGGGGCCAAGATGCTCATGCAAAGGTTAGAGTTTCCCCAGAAATTATTGGGCAGAACCCTGGCTGTTGTGTTGAAAATATATGATCATGACTTGCAGTAATTCTCCTTTTTTTTATTTCTCTCAGGTTGGAAGCCGCTTGGTTGAATTGCTGATAGATACTGCCTATATCCAACCTCCTGTTGATCAGCAAGCTGATGGACCACCAGATATACGGCCAGCATTTCGTCACACCCTTAGAACAGTCGCCAAGGAGCAGCAGTGCGAGCTTTTGCTCTCCTTCTCAGTCTTCTGCTTTTATTTAGTCCAAAAATTTCTTGTCATTAATTTTTCTATTTTAAACAGGAAAAACAGCAGACGTTATGGGGTTATTGAATGTGATCCACTCGTTAAACAAGGTCTAGATAGAACTGTGAGTAGAATGACTAATTACGAGCTCAAGTTGTTATATGCCAATGGAACCTTTTTGTAGGGATTCTTGTGACATGCCAATCTATTATCTTTCAAATGAAGGATGTGATTATTGAGTGGATACATTATATGTTCAATTAGATGTGGCATGGAAGTAACGTGATTTATTTGACAGGCAAGGCACATGGTGATCCCTTACATGCCTATGTTGGTTCCTCCAGTGAACTGGACGGGGTATGTTGTTTTACAAAACACTCTTTAAAATCAATTTTTGGTCTCTTAGGTTTTATTTTGAGTTTTTTTTCCCAGGACTACTAGAGTTTTTTGACTTGGACAGTGATCTATTTTTATGCAGCACGCTGGATAATCCTTTTCTTCTCTTCGGTTTTGCCTTTTAGCTTTCTGTATGAGGTCTGTACAGGGAGATGCTTGTGTGTTAGTATAATTGTTAACGTTATGAGAATGGGATATGATAGTTTGATTACTGTTACAAATTGTCAAAGTCGATGGTCTAAAACGTGGTTAATCGACTGACACCATCTGCCTAATTTTGATACATGTTAAATGGTGCACTTAAAAACTATTATTTGTTCTTTTGTAGATATGACAAGGGAGCACACCTTTTCCTGCCATCTTACATCATGCGCACACATGGATCAAGACAACAACGTGAGGCAGTCAAGAGGGCACCAAAGAGCCAATTACTAGAAGTTTATGAGGTGCGTTGACCATTAATACTTACTAGAGCTAAGACTTTTTTGCTTTCATTTCATGTACTTTAGGTTACATCGTTGTGTATAGAGTTTGAAGTAGATGACCTCACTGTTTCTTTTCATATTTTAGAACTCAGGTCTACATTGGATTTCAACTTGTTCTACCATATGCATGGACGACAAGCTTAAACAATCTATGCACGGATTCATTTCTATGAATAAAATTCTTCTTCTGACATTATATTGTTTTTTTATTTACCAGAAAGTTACAACCCCTGTGCAATAATTCTATGCTTTTGGTTTTTTTTCTCGTCATGTTTTCATCCTCTGTTTAAATGTTGGAAGATAAGGTTGCTCCTTGTGGAATTGATTGGATGCATTTGATGAAAATCAGCACAAGTTATTTAACAGACATTTTAATGGGAAGAGATAGAGAAATGTAGTAATTGGGAATTTTATGGCTGGTGTAGCATTGGTATTGGGATACACCTGCTAATATGTTGTAACTTGGGATATACGATCTGAATTATTGTTTTAGGCCTTGGCTTTTTTTCGGGCCACACATCTGGGCTTTGTTGATGTATACTTTTGTTGATTTATGCGCTACTTGTCTATTAGACCGATGCAAGTGCATTATTAGGAGGCTGGCGAGAGATTATTAGAGTTAATTTGATAGCCCCCCCCCCCCCCCCCCGGCCCCCTGGCATGAACAGAAAATACCAAATATGTTCAAGATCTTCTGGAAAATTTTCTAAAGGCATGTTGACTTGTTGACTTGACTTGTCATTTGATCTGAAAATGGCCATTTCCAATGCAACAAATAGGCATGTTGACTTGTCATTTGATCTGAAAATGGCCATTTCCAATCAATTTGATTGCACTGATCTCCTTGAAGTTGTCTTTTACTTTCTCTCCAAATTGTATTGACTGTGTACTTATCATGTTTATATTTAACAATGACCATTTTCTGTCAATTTGATTGAACTAATCTCCATGAAATTGTCTTTTATTGCCTCCAAACTTATTGACTGAGTACTTGGCATGCATATATTTAGCACTGGTTCCCTAAGAAAATCTTCCTCAGGCATTAGATACGCTTGGTATCACAAAGTGGAGGGTCAACAAAAGAGTACTGAGTATCATTGACAGAATATGGTCCAGTGGAGGGCGTCTAGCTGACCTGGTTGATCGAGATGATGTAAGAAAATCTTGATCATAATCATTATTTGCCTTCTTTTCTCTTTCAGTCTTTCATTTTAATGGTCGTACCGCTCTTTTATCACAGTGAGGGTTTTCTTGGAAGATGGAGATCTGTTATAGTTTGTTTGTTACTGAAACATATCCTCATGTTCCAGATTTATTTATTAAACTGATATGCAGTATGAAATTTGTCGAACTTGTGTATTGTAGATTCCTCTGCCAGAGAAGCCAGAGACAGAAGACGAGACTCTTATTAAGAAGTGGAAGTGGAAAGTAAAGGCAGCAAAGAAAGAAAATAGTGAAAGGCATTCTCTACGTTGTGATGTAGAACTTAAACTTGCCGTAAGACTTTTATACAGAACTTAAGATATGCTTGTTAAGGTTTAATCAACAAAAATGATGATTAGTACTGAATTTTCCCAGGTGGCCAGAAAAATAAAAGACGAGGAAGGTTTCTATTACCCACACAATCTGGATTTCAGGGGCCGTGCATATCCTATGCACCCATATTTGAATCATCTTGGTTCAGATTTATGTCGAGGGATACTAGAGTTTGCAGAAGGAAGACCTCTTGGACAATCAGGCTTGCGCTGGTTGAAAATACACCTTGCTAATCTTTATGCTGGTGGTGTAGACAAGTTGTCATATGAGGGTAGACTGGCATTTACTGAAGATCACTTAGACGATATTTTTGACTCTGCTGATAGACCACTTGAAGGCAAACGTTGGTGGTTAGAGGCAGAGGATCCCTTTCAGTGCTTGGCTGTTTGCATCAATCTTGCTGAGGCATTGAGAAGTTCCTCACCAGAAACTACTATTTCACATATTCCTGTGCATCAGGTAAGTTTTGTATCTCAGGATATTCCAACTGTATCCATGACTGGCGACATGAGCTTTCTCTTCCTGCTGAATTGATTTTTTTACATTATATTATTTTCATAATTTCTAAAAAACCTTTAGCCATTGACTGGTTCTGTTTACAGGATGGATCCTGTAATGGTTTGCAACATTATGCTGCTCTTGGGAGAGACAAGGTCATTTTTTTTATTATCATTTGTTTTGTTATTTCTTTCATATTCTGTTTGTCTCATTCTAGATCGTTATCCATGAAACTCTACATCATTGTGAAATGTCCTCTTTTGTGATGTCAGAGTCTTAGGTGTCTTATTCTTTTTGTACGTGCAGGAAGGGAAAATTCATGGTCACTATTTTTCTGTCTTCTGTAGAATAAGGTGTTATTAGCTGTTAAATGCTGTTTTCAGTAATATCTGATTTTACTAGTGATAACCTATATTCAGATCTTTACCAAGGACACCTTAGTATTCTGTTATGGGGGAGGGGATTTGTGCCTTCGATTTACATGTTGGACAGATACAGATTTAAATTTACAAGCATATAAATTTAAATCTGTATTTGGAATTTCTTCTTTGGTACGTGGATTGGTAAATTGTTGATTTCTATAAAACCCATTGAATGCGGCAATACTCACGGTTTACAAATGTTTGCTGAACTCGTTGGTCGGAAAGAGATAGTAGTCCTTGTTGAATGGAGCATACCAATCTACATAGGGAGCTTAAAACCGTAAATGGTAGAAAGAATGCTCTACGAGCTGATTTCCTTGTATTTTGCACAATTTTGCCTGGTTAATTCCACCCTAATGTTGGACCATTTCTCGATTTGTGCGTGTCATCCTTGCGCAGGGGCCATGCTAATCTTCTCTGTATCGTTCCAATTTTATCGGATGCCCCCGAAGGGACATCCTAATGTTGGAAGATGTTCTTGGGTTGCGTAGGGTCTGTAAGTAGGTATAACTTTTCCTTAACAAAAATCCGAGCTTAAAAAGAGGTTACCAGCTCCTCGCTTTGAAGGTATCCTTTTCATCGTTTTACACTTTCATCACATATCAATGTGTCATACCTACCATTTAAGTTCATGGCATGAAAATAAACTGACTGGCTTCGATCATAGCTGAATCGTTGGAAACAGCATATCCCAAAGGATCTCCCCAACCTCTTGAAAACAAGATGGACCTGAATGCATTAACATACCCTATCCCACTGGTGATCACTGACTTATTGGGATGCAGCTAGACATGATAGCATCTTCAGGGGGATGAGTGACATCTGTTAGTCCTTTCAGATCAAAAGCTGTTTTGGGCGCAGGGATAACGTTGGTCTGGGGTGGTAGGCCACCTCTTTTCAGATATCTTAAATGGTCATTGGGGCGCCATTGCCTTCTGTTTATGGATTCCTTCAGGTTACCCAAAAAAAATGGAGAAAGATGGCAAAAAGTTCGGGGGGACTTCGTTGGTGACTCAAACAGGAGTACGAGGTGTGATGATGACTGGTCCAAAATGCATTCCAGGACCTTCAATCCACAGATCTTTCAGCAGATAGGGATGCAAAAGTGTCAGACAGGCATAGGGCTTTTCAACGGTGATCTTAATTAAGTATAGGAATGTTATACCATACATTGATGAACCTAATGAATATCAACGCACGTTCACTTTAGATACGAAAGCAGACTTTTATAGATAAAAATAAAAAATAAAAAAAAAGTATTTGCAGGCCATTCGATTACATCATCCACCAATAGATGAATGCTGTGATCACTGGCATTGAACAGTAGATACATTATCATGGGTCTGAAAGAATGTGGTATAGGGTGTAATAATATTTTTGTAAGCCACTATGCTAGTGGAAGACTCCCAACAAATTTGCCTGCATGATTCTGGCACCTTTTAAGCCTGGAAGACTCGCAACAAATTTGCAGTTATTCACGGTTAATTATGTCAATTTCTGTTAAGAGGTGCTGAAGAGGGTTCTTGCACATTTGTTTACAAAATCCAAGCGTAGTATGACATTCTTCTATCCGCGGTCTTTGTGAGATTATATGCTTAATTGTATTCCATATAAGCGATAACTTTTTAATAGGGTGTTTGAAGCTATAAAGCCAATTATCATAGTATATCTATGACGATGGATCATTTAAGATAAATAATAATTATGCCTATCTCGTTATATTGTGTTGATTCATTTTCTAGTAATTTAACTTTAAATTCTAAAGAGGGTTCTACCGTGATAACTTTTATAGGACGCTTGTCTTTCTTGATGATTTGTGGGACTCTTGATCAATTTTTTCATCTCCTCCTTCCTCAGTTGGGAGCGGTTGCAGTCAATTTGGTTGCTGGAGAGAAACCTGCAGATGTCTACTCTGGGATAGCATCTAGGTATGATCGTGGCTCATGATAATTTTGGAATGCCTTCATGCTTTGTAATTCCACTTCTCTGAGAATTTGCGTGGACTATCTGTTACCTATCCGAATTCCTGAAGATTTGAGAATCTTTCTTAAAGTTCCTTAGGTACATAAGCCAAGAACGTGAATAGACATTGAAATCCGATTATGGAATTTTATTGGAATCTTTTTGCGGCCATGTGTTGTGATACATAATTTTCTAGCTTGCATGTTCGTTTTTAATGCATCAAAGGGCATCAGGAAATTATAATTTCTTTTGCTTCTTTGCATCATAATTGAGAAAAATCAATTGAAATGCAACGTAAAAAGTCAGTGCCACATCAAAATTAGGAGAAACCGAAATATGATGGCATGTTCCTGCAATTGGAGAAGAAAAACAACTCAGCGATCTGTTTCAATCCCATAGAGAGTTTCAAAAGAATCTCTCATTTTCAGCACTGATTTTGTCTTGAGTCTTAGTCAATAAGATCCCCTCTGCCGCCAAAGCCCGTTTTTTGCTTTCAAAGTCCCTGGTCCAATGTGCTAGAATTAGGTTTTACATGATAATTGATGTAACGATCATTGCGTTATATGCTCAACTTTTAATTTGCTTCTGTTTGTCTTGTATGCGCACGAATCGTGCTTCTACCTTTCTTTTTTGTTACCACCATGATAATATTGATCTTAATATCCCCTGCCTCAAAAGGTTTAATTTTGTATTGAACATTTTTTTCATAACGCATTTTGTATTACATTGTTTACTGAATGATGTGCAAATTCATAAGCACCCAAGTTTTTGCACTGCATTGCTTCATGCTCAGTAGCAAGTAAGAGAGACTTATCTTCCGCAGAACGTTGGTTCTTTCTTGCTTAGTATAGTGAGAAACCTAGTGATAAGTTGCAAAACTTTTGAGAAATCTCATGAGTACAGACTTTTGATAAACATCCTGAGAGGTTACAAATTTATGTAGGCCTAATTATCAAAAATTGTGGAATTATACATGATTATATTGAAGTTGAGAATGAAATATCATAATTTTGATAACTCTAAATATGTGAAAGTACCCCTAAATTATTGATGAGATCTCGTTTGAATTCCTTCACCAAGGAAGATCAGGCAGCTTCACTTTGAAGTGGACCATACAGATGATGAAATCTGAATTTGTGCTACTTCATCAGTTAATGCTGTAAATTATTGAAAGTTATGGAGATTATCGAATTTGGAGATACAACTAAAAGCGAAAGTTCGGTTTCAGTTCTTTTGTTAAAACATATGGAAATGGTTGTTTTAGAGTTTTGTGGGAGCTCTAGCTGTGGAATAATAAAGTTTCTAGGGAAGTTTAGATTTATTTGTAGAACAGGTGAATTAAAGGCGTCCTACTTGTCATGTGGTACATATTTTTAAGCCCGATACTTGAGTGGATGTGCTATCTTTTTGTTTGATGGTTCGTCATTAGATCACCTTTTCTGGCGACATAAGCACATTCTTCTACGGAAGTTTTGCCCTATTTTTTCTTTAAAAAATGATAAGCTATTATTAGTGATACAATTTCATTTCATAACAGCATTTCCATCTCTAGACCTTTAATGACTGATTCTACATTTATTCTTACATTACAGAGTTCTTGACATCATGAGGAGGGATGCTCAGAACGATCCTGCTACCGATCCAAATGCTGCTAGAGCGAGACTTTTAATATCTCAAGTAAATCGCTGTCTTTTGTTTTTCCCCGATAAGCAAGCTAGTTCGAGTGTTTCTTAAATGTGCCATGTTTTAGATGGAGCATCTTTGTCGTTCCTGCAGTAGTTGCCCAGTTATCTGTGACGCTGTTCTAGTCCCAAACCTGTATATCTTATGTATCCTTTGAATACATTATGAGAATCTCGATGCGTACCCGCAATTTGGTAGTGAATGAATTGCTGGTATTTCTAGTCAAGGTCTTTCAATTTCATTATGTGCTTTAAATAATCGGGACCTAATTTCATCCGAATTGACGATCCAGGTGGATAGGAAATTGGTGAAGCAGACGGTCATGACATCCGTGTATGGTGTTACCTATGTTGGGGCCCGTGAGCAGATAAAAAGAAGGTTGAAGGAAAGAGGTGCCATTGCAGACGACGCGGAGCTGTTCAGTGCTTCTTGTTATGCAGCCAAGGTATTTTCCTCTCTTGTATCAGAGCGTTATTCCTTCATTCAGTAGCTATTCTTTCTATTTTGTCATATCCCATTGGATGCTGAAGCATTCGACTGTTCTTATTTTCGTTGGTCAATCAGGTGACCTTGACTGCCTTGGAGGAGATGTTTCAAGCTGCTCGTGGAATCATGACATGGCTTGGAGATTGTGCTAAGGTTTCCCATTCCCATCTCTTTTTTTTTTCTTCTGCACAAGACATTAATAGTCGGCTTACTACCTCTTAATACCGTTTATTGTGGTTGTGTTCTTATGGATTCTGGATTTTAGACTAGCTGAGCACAGGAGTCTCACGTTAGTTACATGATTTTGTGCCTGCCTGCTGTGGTCCCATTGCTAAGTGACTTTGAAACAGTTGAAGTCCCCAGTTCATAAGCGACTGAGGCTAATGAAATATGCTTCTTATTACTAGCCTGCGTGTTGATTATGGACACATCTGTTTGAACCCGATAGCTGTTGTGTTCAGTCCATACACGATGACAGAATCAATTTGGTCAGTTTTCTACTATCATTCTCTCTTATAACGGGCTCTAGCTTTAATTATTAAGCAGAGAATCCTTCATTCCTTTAAAATCCTCTGCAATATCATCGCATTAACTTGTGTTCTTTCTTCTGGATTTTATCTACTCGATTGAGTGTTCAGGAGTTCTGTCGGCCATATCTTCTGCAACTGCATTTCTTTGTGTATCCCATAAAAGATGGTTCCTCCTCCGTTGTAAAAAGATGCTTGCTTCTATGGTGTGTGACCTACAGTAGACTGAACACTTCAAATCAACCAGGTGATCGCGTTGGAAAATCATGCTGTGAGATGGACTACGCCGCTGGGTCTCCCAGTGGTTCAGCCCTACCGAAAGTTAGGGAGGCACCTTGTATGTCACACAGGAGAGCTTTCACTATTTTTAATGGAAAAAAATATTTTACTCTTCTTTTTTTTTTCATTCCGTGCTTATTATTATGCAGTCTTCCTTACTATTTAACTTGGTTTTCATGGATGCCGTCTTCACAGATTAGGACCTCTCTTCAGGTTTTGACATTACAAAGAGAAACTGACAAGGTCAACGACATAATCCTTGATTTCATTTTCCATGGCCATTTATATAATTTTTTAATTGCTTTATTTTATTTTATTTTACTTCTTTTGTCAAAAAAATTCTCAAATCTTTATGTACCGCAGGTCATGGTCAAGCGACAAAGATCGGCTTTTCCACCCAACTTTGTCCATTCCCTCGATGGATCTCACATGATGATGACCGCTGTTGCCTGCAGAAAGGCAGGCCTCAATTTCGCAGGTTAATATTCCTTCCTCCCCGATAATTCAATACTTTCTGATTTATTTTTTCTTTATTTTCCCCCCGTTGCTCTTCAGTTTTTCTTCTTAAATTAAAAAAAATGCTATTTTTTGCAGGAGTTCATGATTCTTACTGGACTCATGCATGCAACGTCGATGAGTTGAACAGAATACTAAGGGAAAAGTTCGTTGAGCTCTATGAGGCCCCCATTCTAGAAAATGTGGCTCATCCTTATCCCTAACTTTCTTTATTTACTAATTTTCTCTGCAAGTACCCTTCATTTATTTAATAACTTTATTTATTTAATAATTTTTTATTGCCCATCACCAGAAATATTTCCATTATTTAGCCGAAGAAAGTAACAACCCTGTGCGGGCCTTCCTGTCAAGGCCCATGCGCATTGTCGGAAGCTCTCTTTAAGATCAATGAAAACTTTGCAACCCAAACTTTCCTTTCTTGAGCATTTTACTCTGGCATAAATCTCTCTCAGCTGCCTGGAGGCCGTGAGAATTATTCTCGGCATTTTTGATTTATTTCATATTATAACATTTTCATATTCTCCATTTATTTATTTGTTTACTGGTAGTGTAATTATATATACCTGACCGTTTATTTGGGATGAATAAACCATGCAGCCCAAACTTTCCTTTCTTGGGCATTTTCCCTCAGGCTTCTGTTTTTTCTTTTTTTTTAATTTCGTTTTATAATAATTTCATAGTCTATTTATTTATTTATCTATTTATTTGTTTAGTGGTAGTATAGCTATATACCTGACCGCTTATTTGGGATGGCGTGCAGCTGCTGGAGAGCTTTGAGAAGTCTTTCCCCACGCTAAAATTCCCTCCTTTACCAGAGCGGGGGGACTTCGATCTCAAAGACGTATTGGACTCCCCGTACTTCTTCAACTGATCTTCCCCGGCCAGCGCCAGCCCCTTCTAGCGATTGGTCCGTTGGTCCGCTGGGCTGTGGGGCCCGCTCTCGAGGAAGAAGTCGGAGTTTGTGCCTGCCTGCGTTGACCTCCCCCACTGGGGAAGAACAGGATGATGACGACGACGACGACGACCGTCTGTGAATAGGTGTGAGAGCAGCCCCTCGAGGAGCAGGGCCCCAAAGAGTCGCCCGCCACCAGTCTGTGAATATCTGCGGCGGCCGTCCACGAGTAGCTCCGAGAGACGGCGGCTGGTCAACCACCCTTTGACTTGGTGGACGAGAGCCAGAGGATGGGTCAACGCCGGGGATGGGAATTTGTGCAAGGAATAAGAGCTTCGAAGAAGGTTGTGTCTCTTCTATGGGTCCCCTCCCCCGCCTCTCAATGGCAAGCGTTCTTGTCCGGAAAATGTAAAAAAAGAAAAAGTGATTATCATTTTTTTTATATTGATGGATCTCACCCCCTCCCCCTCATTTTTAGGGTTTGACCATCCATATGGTATGTTTTTTCCCTGCCTTCGTGGGTCAGATCTCTCTCTGAAGTGGAATCTGGGCTCAGAGTCAACCCTGTGCATGAAAAGGGGCATCTCATCTCGTTGGAGCTCCGTCTCAGGGA
Source organism: Spirodela intermedia (assembly GCA_902729315.2). Lineage (NCBI taxonomy): Eukaryota > Viridiplantae > Streptophyta > Magnoliopsida > Alismatales > Araceae > Spirodela > Spirodela intermedia. The sequence continues at coordinate 7,565,891 of LR746272.1, forward strand.
AACCCACGTTCATGGGATTGGTTATATTGCAATGGATAATACAACGTTAGAATGCGACGATACCCCTTCTCGGACGATAGTCCACTGCAGATAGATAGCGAGAGAGAGAGAGAGAGAGATGGGTGGACGGGTGACGTTGAGGCGATGCCTGTATACTGTAGACAGGAGGAGGGAGTTTCTGCACCGTCCGATCCGAAGGACGTAGGAACACGGAAGAATAAGAACCCTTGGGAGCGGCTCAGACTGCACGACTTCTTTTCTGTCCTCTCTCGCTTGTCCCGCCGGAAGATTTCTGTTTCCCGATGCTTCATCTCATGGTGGCGATGGTTGAGGCGACATTCAACTTCGTCACCTACTTGGCGTGGTTGACGAGGCTAAGACCTCATCAGTCTGACCTTCCATTATCATTATATTAGAAGCTCCATGTCAAACCAACTGTCCTTGGGATTCACTATATTAGAAGTGTTACAGTTTTTTCCTTCAAACCCTCAGTCACCAAAGTCGCCGCTGAAGGATCTGCTGCTGGAAAAATAAGAGATCCTTCTTCATTTATCATTCAAACCCATATTATATAATGGGTTTCAAGTGGATCATATTAGTTAAAGGTTGATGGCCCATTATGACAAGCTATTAACACTAACTAGATCCTATCATATTATAGAACTAAAGTATAAAGAAAGATTGGCATAATTTGACACTCCCCCTCAAACTGATGCATGAATATTTTCCATAAACAACTTATAAGTTAACTTGCGGAATGCAGTGCCTAAAAGCCCCTTGGTAAAGATATCTACTGCATGTATGAAGATTATTTTTTATACATTTTGAATGATCTTTTGTGCCATTTTATCTTTGATGAAGTCTTATGCACATCAATGTGTTTTATTCGGTCATGTTGAACATGATTATGGGCAATGTCAATTGTTGACTTGTTATTGTAATTTAACATAATTGTTCCACAGTGTTAGATTCTAAGATCAATCAAAATACCTTCAATCTATAACCCCCCATAAATTTCTTATGTCATTGATCTGAACTTAGCCTAGATATTAGTTTGTACAATGACATTTTGTTTCTTGCTTCTCTAGGTAACTAAATTTTACCCAATGAAAGAGAAATATCTTAAGGTTGACCTACGATCAATCATTGAGGTTGCATAGTCTGTATATGTGTAGATTTATATTGAAGTTTCGTCATTTCTTTTGAATACTAATAATTGAGTAGTTGTACCTTTTAAATAGGCTAGCAATATGTATGCAACTTGAAGATAGGTTCTCGAGGATCATGCATAAATTAACTAAGGATCCTCATTGTAAATATAATATTTGGTGTTGAATGATTCAAGTAGATTACTTTGTCAAATAATCCTTGATATTGCTTTATGTTGACTAGACTATCTTTCTCACAAAACTCAAATTTTAGGTTCATATTCATAAGTGTGTCAAACAATTTACATGTTGTCTTTTGAAAGAGAACCAATGCATATTTTTGTTGAGAAATGAAAATTTCTTACTCTAAATGAGCAATTTGTATACCCAAGAAGTATTATAACTATCCCAATAACTTAAGAAGAAGATCTATATAATTTTTTTCATCTAAATGCTTATGGAGAAAAGTATTCTTCATGTCATATTGATCAAGATACCACTCGTGACTAGTTGTTAGTACAATTAAATATATATATTATATTTTAGTCAGTGTGAAAGTCTCCAAATAATCAATTATATAAGATTGAGTATATCCTTTGGCCACAAGTTATCTCTTTAAAACTCCATCTAAGTTATATTTCATAGTTTACATCGACTTACAACCAATTGAATTCTTTTTATGAGAAAATTAGAATATTTTTCATGTGTTGTTTTTCTCTCATGCCTTCATTTCTACATTCGTGGCCTTCTTCCAATCTATATCTTTGATGGCTTCTTCCACAGCTTTGAGAATAGATATAAAAGTTCAGCTTGTAACAAATGTCTTGTAATAAGAAGAAATACATTCATATGCCACAAAATTAGACATAGGATATAATAATTCTTTGTGCAAGTTATAATCCCTCTCTACAAGGCAATTGAATAACCAAGTCAATCTTCTTCAATCGATATTTGTGGGTTTGAAATATTCTCCTAATTACCTAGTGAAGTTTTACTAGTCTAATTGATTCTCATATCATAGTTGACATCAAATGTATGTATGTTCTCTAATATATTGCCTTTATCTTTTATACATGTTGGTATTCAAATATACACCTAGGTCACTGATTGAATATTTTTTGTTGTTATAAAGAAAATTCAGCAAAATTTATAATTCATAAATTCTGGAAAATAAGCCAATTTAGAATAATTTAATTTTAGAGGATTTTCTAAGTTGAAGACAAGGAAGATAAGAAATTAGTTAATTATATTTATAATTTCCAATTGATAGATTAATTTTTAGATTTTTTAATTGAAAAAAAATAAAAATAATTTAAAATAAGAAATTAGGGAGTATGACATCAGTCGACATCAGCTTGCAAAGAACACCCCCAAATTCGAGTCACCAAAAATATGTCAAGTTGTATCTCTCAAAATCAAAGCCAAAATACTTTAAAAAAGTAAACTTTGATTTTAAAAGAGAAATTGTTTGTAACATAATGTAGAACTGAATTGAACTTTTTATTAATTAAAAAGAAAGTAAAATCGTGCAAAGATTCAAGTTTTACAAAAGAATTAGATTGAATTTGTGTAGACACGATACACAAAAATAGAACAGTCAATGATTGAATTTTCACCCGAATTAGATTGATTTGTGTAGACACGGTACACCAAATGGATTCCCATACAATCTCCAATCGATGAATGATGATCCCAACAACTGTCACTTGTTGGAACTAGTTGACAATAGTGGTTTGATTACGAGCGTGCTGCAGTGTTCGGAAAAGGATCTACAGAAAAAATCCATCATTTGTATTGGATAAGATGATTTGGGCAAATCCGGCATTTGTCGCAGCTGGAAGAGAGAGAAAATAGTTATGTAGAGTAATAGATCGAAGATGCCTCCATCCTCTAGCATTTTTTCATCTTCCTATGTGTTAATTCTGTCAATTTCATTGAATCATCCACCAAACTTCTCACTATATTCGTTATGTCAGTCATTGATGTGGAAAACCTAAAAAAATAAATTATTCTCTTTTTTAAATTTCATTATTATATTATTATTATTTATCATAATAAGCTTAGGAAAAATTCAGAACTAAATGCAATTAACATAGAATATTTTGATAATAATATTAATTATTGAAAAAACATGTCAAAATATTTTATGGCCAATTTCATCATGTAAGTTTTAGAAATTAATAATATAGCCATATAAATAAGTTTAATATTATTTTTTCTAGATTAAAAGAATTTATAAATATTTCTATAAAATTAAATAATAAATTATAAAATATGAAACATTTTATCATGTAATTAATGAGAGTTGTCAGTCACCTCTCACCTGTGAACACTTAGATCTTTAAGTGGAGATGAATTCATCATCAACAATGGCTCAATGTAGATTACAAAAATGTCCTTAATAAATGGTCTCTTGACTTCTATTTTTACCCCTCTTGTAGATGAGAAGTAATGTTTCTATTCATTAAATATAACATCAGCTGAGACAAAAAAAACTTTTTCAATCCTAGATGCTAGCATTTATATCTTTTATGAATTGTAGAGTAGCCTACAAAAGCACATCTAATCACTTTTGAATTGAGTTTACCTTTTGGATGTTGCACATAAACATAAGTTGTGCATCCAAATATTTTTAGACTTAAGTTTGTCTTTCACTTAAAATTGAGATATTATTGAGACACTAAATCAAGTGGGGTATGATATCTTCATATCTTAGAAGGAAGCATGTTGATCAAATAAATTATAGTCAATAGGACTTCTCCCCAAAGATACTTGAGAACTTGATAATAGAACAATAGGGCTCTTGTAATCTTCACTAAGCTCTTAATCTTCCTCTCCATCACTCTATTATATTATGGAGCATTGATAAATGATGACTCATAAATAATTTAATGTTACTTGAAATAGGTTGTCAAAGTATTATTAAAATAATCTTTTGCATTATCATATCAGAATCATTTGATCAACATTCCAAATTGATATGTCATGAAGTAAAGTACTTGAATTACTCTTGTTATTGGAGATCTATGCATAGGAAGATAGGCCAAAGTGAGTCTTGTGCAATCATTTATTAATATCACAATACAGCATGCTTGAAATGTGGTAGTCATTTGACATGAGCTCACTACAAATATGATAGAATGAAGATTTACTTCTCTCACTTTTCTCTCTAAAATCGATTTACTTGTATATGGATAACTAACATACATCACATATGAGTTTAGTCACATCACATTGTTAAACATGAGAAGGAAATATTATTTTCAAAAGCTTAAAAGATAAATGTCCCAATTGACATGAAGCAACTTGATTTGGTCTAGTCTTTTAGAGTCATCTCCTTCCCTAAGTATCGAGAACTCAAATATAAGCATTGAGACAATATTTTCTTCAAAATAGACAAGGCCATTCCTCTCCTCAACAGGTCTAGTCCTCTTATTTGATCCCTTATCATATATAAAACAACCAGCTTGGTTAAGTTCTATTCGATAATTGATGTCTTTAATTAATTTCTAAGGAAAAATAAGATGTACCTTGAGATTAAGGAAATGAAGAGCATTCTTCAATGTTTCTACATTCTTGATCTTAAGGCTTCCCTTACTATTTATTGAAAGTATCTCACCACTTATAATAAAAACCTTATTCTTTCCATTGCAAGTAGAATATGTAATGAATTTTGACATAATATCTAAATAACATTTAAAAGAGAGGGATGTATACCTAAAATACTTGATATTCACATGAACGTGGTAAGTGGAGCCAAAAAAAGCTTTCAACTCATCAATCTCCTCCATGAAACTAGTTTCATCTCCATCATTTTTGACAATTGTTGTGTTCTGGTCTACCATAGTAGACTCAATTGCTTGTTTTTCTATTCTTTATGTTACCATAGCATACACTTGTCTTTGTCTTTTAAGTTTTTCATGCAACTTTTAAAATTTCCTTTGGCGTGATTCCTTTTTGTGCAATAAGCATACCATAAATTGTCCCTTGTATCTTCTTTATGAAACGTTCTTATGTCATTCACTTGCTATTATTACTTAGTTTTTTATTCTATTTTTACCGAAGATGTCTTTGATTCAGGGTGGAAAAGGGTACACCAAATCCTTTAATGTATATGTCCACTCTTGAGATTCAAGGTTCTATATTAGCCAATAATTGATCTATTTATCTTGACTTGTAATTCATAGGTATATTTAAGTATAGTTCTCTCACATTGCATGAGATTTGTAACCTTAGTTATCATACATGTCTCTCAATTTTGTGCCTAGGAGCTATGTATGGATGATAGTATCATCTGCTTTCCATACATTATATTTAGAAGTTATGGATTAAGAACCTTTGTCAGATAACTACTTAATCATCTTTTCAAGAGGATTAACTCCACATATTGACTTCATTTAATAAGATTACTTCCATTGTCTTTGAATTTTTCTAGAATACTTGAAATAATCTAGCCAATCTCTCCCTATTTGTAATTGATGTGTGCAACTGAGGAGGATGACGCATTGACATGATGTAGTTAAATGTCAGTCTCCTCCATCTTGGGTTCCACATGCTACTTGCTCTTAGTAAATGCTCTTTGTGTTCTCCTTTCGTCTTGATTCCCTTAGCCCCTTAATTAAGGCTCAAAGAGTGTGTAGAGGTAGTAGAAACTAAATGGAAGAAGTGTGTAACCTAATTTGATTAAGCGAGGTTTGATAAGCAGAAAAATAAGAGTATTCTTCATTCATCATTCAAACCCATATTATATATGAGTTACATGTGGATCCTATTAGTTAAGGGTCAATGATCTATTATGAGGATTCATTATAACTAACTAGATCTCATAAGGGTATAACTATAATATTACATAAATAGAGTCTAATGATAGATCTACATAATTTGACAAAAAGGCCCGAGCTTCATTATTTTTCTCCTGGGTGGGAGGAAATGCACATTAAAAACATCTATCAAAGTGTATCTGATGAGGTTGAACATATTTATTTACAGCATCAATTGCATGCATGTCTAAGGCATGCATGAAGAAACCGAGCCATATCTAGAGAGAGAGAGAGAGAGAGAGAGAGAGGGTAACTCATGAAAGAATTTTATGATTGCCTCTAAATCTTGAAGGAAAAGAGCCCATCCATCCATGGGGCTCTCCCGCATAACTAGGTGCCTATACTAGTGGTTCATACCTAGGGATACCCACTCAACGGTCTGCCCCAAAAGTCAATGCCGAAGGGTCGTCGCCTAAAGTTTCAACCAGGTGCGGTCTCAAAAGTCAGCCACCTCACCGCTCCCCCCAAATACCCGCTTCCTCGCCTTGTTCGCCTGCAAGAACAAAGAACAAAATCAATCCAAAGAATTATAATACAACCAGGATCTTGATCGATCCATCCCAAGCGCACCCCACAATCCAGGTCAACTTCTCCTCCCATGGCGTTGACTTTTGGGGGGAGGGGGACTGACCTGGTGCTCCCAGTTGATGAACCCAGTGAGGAGGGAAAGGAGCACGGTCTGCAAGGTCGACCCGCAGAGGATCCCCGTCCAGAGGCCCCTCCCTTGCAGGTGCAGTCGGAAGCCGAGCACCAAAGCAACCGGAATGCCAAACAGGTAGAAAGACGCGAGGTTCACAGCGGCACCAAGGTGCTGCCACCCACATCCCCGGGCCACTCCTGCAATGCCGCCAGACACAGACGAGTAATTTTCAGTGAGAGATCAGGCGCTGAAAGTGCTTGCCTGCTTTCTTTCCCCATTAATGTTAAACCCGTTGACTTTCTTTCAGAATGAGATGGGACGAATATTTCTTGCGTGTAGAAAGTTTTTTGTGGCGGTGGCGGCGCCAACCTGAGATAACCCCCTGGAGGGCGTCGGTGATGATTGAGGCGCAGACCAGAGGCGCCATCTTCACTGCGTAGTGTACAACCTCCTCCACATTGCTGTAGGCGTAGCCCCAAGATCTTCGCATGGAGAAGAGAGCCAGGCTCACTGTGGCGCCCTCCGTGGCGGTGACGAGGATCGCCACAAAGACTGACGCCTGTGCGCCTGCTGGGTTTCCTGCTCCCAATTCATTCGACACCCTTGTGCTGAATCAAAGCATAACAAACAAGTAAATAAATGGGTAAATAGATGCAAAGATCGATGGATGAATGTTCAACAAGAACACAAGAAGCAGGCCCGTTGACCATTTACCTCACGGCAGCACCAATCCCATAGGGGATGGCGTAAAGTGTTGATATGGTACTGAGGCTGTTTCAGAAGAGAGAGAACAAATTAGATAAATTACTTACTTCGAGGTCTTCTTATGGATCATTTCGCTGGAGCAGAGATGAAAAAAAAAAAAAGTCAAAAAGAAGAGAAGCACCATATGGACAGCACAGATGTCTCCAGCTGTGGATTGGGTAGAAGCCCGGACATCAGAATGAGCAGCTCGAACGACCACCACTCGAGGCTGGAGAGCGCCAAGTCAAAATCACGGTCGTCGTCATCATCATCATCATCAACATAAATTCGTGAATGGAGATGAATAATGGAATGGATTAGGAGGTAAGCACCATATCATCAGGGCAGATGGGAGAGCAAGGCGGAGAAACTCCCTGACGTTCCAAAAAGCTTCTCTGGTCAACGGTGCACGAGTCGCCTTGCAAGATGACGAATAGTAGACGTACAGCCCGAGGATCAGGGCGTTGACCCACATTGATATGCCGATGGCCAGAGCAGCTCCGGCATTGCCCAGGCAGGATTTGAAGACCAGCGCCCAGCACAGAGGAGCGTGAAGGCACAAGGTGAAGAAGGCGGCCATCAGCATGGGAAGAATCAGGCTCTGAGCCTGGAGGAACCTCATCAGCGGCTGGCTGACGGCGAAGGCGAACAACGCGGGGATCATCCAGGCAGCGTATCTTCCTGCTTCTTGGGAGATTTGTGGGTCCTGGCCGAGGAAACAGAGGATCCTGTCCACTGAAGCCCAGAGGAGGGAGACGGGGAGGCAGACAAGGAAGAGAGTGAAGATCGCAGTATGGGTGTGTGTCCCCAGCTTCTGGTACTGTTCTGCTCCAAAGGCCTGCCCGCACAGCGTGTCCAGGCCGCTCGCCATGCCCATCTGTTCATCCAGAAAAAAATTCAGCCACCGATCGATCAGTTCATGAATGGATGCATTCAAATCAAGTTCATATGATTGACTCTTGGGGATTGATCCAGAGTCAACGTGCTTCATCATCACTATGCACATCTGCTCATTCATTACCAGATCGAAAAAAATTGGAGTAACTTGAAGCAGATTCGATGGATGGGGACTGTTGAATATTCTACAGGGCCGGCCGTTCTTCCTGACTCGTGGGGAGAAATCGGGGGAGAAGGGGACCACCAGGAAGAAGGAGATCGATCGATCGATCGATCGGAGAGGGGGAAGACGGCGTGGGAGATGAGGAAGGATGATCGGAGGGGGACTTACGAGAAGGCTGATGCCGGTGACGCTGGTGAAGGAGGTGGCGATGGCGGTGCCAGAGAGGGCGAGCTCCCCGAGATGGCCTACCATCATCATCGACATAACCATCAGCATGAACAGCGACAGTGACACGGCAACCATGGGCGCCGCCAGCCACCCCAGCCTCCCCGCTTCCTCCACCAACTGCGAGCCGGCGAATAATCTCCTCCTCTCATGCTCCTTCCCTTCCGACGCCGGCCGCCGCTGCAGCAGCCCTTCCTCCATCTTCTCTCCCTCGCTGCGCCTCCAGTCGCCGGATCAGAAGGCCAGAACCAGATCTTCCCCTTCCCCTCCAGCTCTAACTATATAGCAGGGACGCCACCGGCGGTGCTGGTCAGAATCAACCAGGTCAACCGAGTCGCGATCGGCGTCCTCCAGGACAGGGAGGACGGCGTGGATGGCAGAGATCCAGCGTCCTCCGCCTGGGAATCCCTCTCAACTGTGTGAAGATCCCCATCCACGGATTTTCCTCGCATGCCGTTCGGTTCCGCCGCGAGTATATTTGGACTTTTCCGGCCCCCGCGGCGGAAGGAGCCGTAGCTGTAGGAGCATCAGCCCGTCAGCCGTCAGACTCTTGTCCGAACGCCACCAGCCCAGGGGAACAGCAGGGGAAACCACTTTTGTCCCTTCCTCCAGCTGTACCAGACGCCTCCACCCGAAGGTAATGTCAGTTGAAGACAACGACGGGACGAAAGAAGCCCATAATAATCCTTCCTAGGCCCGGGGAGCCCAGTTGCCAATTCGGGAGTCTGAATTACCAAAAAAGGAGGCAAATACACATACGGGCAGCTGCAGAAGTCAACTAAAGAGTCGGAGGAGGCGGATAAATAATGGAGATAAAAATCACATTTTTTTTCTGGTCAAAGTTCTGTGGTTGTCCCACGTCCACACAGACAAGAACACTAGGAGGAATGCCCCGGCGGATATCCAAAAATCCGCCAGCCACCGAGGCATCGGATCGGGGAAGAGCCCTGGTCAGAGTGGTCATTATGATCATCAATTTAAATAAAAAAACTCAAAAATAATTTAATTAATAATAAAATCATTATATTCGGGGCCATCGCCTCACCGTGACCAAATTTCATGCAGATGAGAAGCTCCACTATGCAGATTGCGAGAGAGAGCCAGCAGAAGACCCCCACTTTCTTCCCCGGTGTTCTAGAGCCCCAAGAAGAGGGGAAGAAAAATAATCACAGTAAAAAAAATGAAAAATACGAAGAAATAAAATAAAATAGTTATATATATATATATATATACATATATTCAGAGAGGAGAGGAGAGAACCTGTCCTGGAGATAATGGTTGTATTCTCGGATGGTGGGTATGGCGACTAGCCACCAGAGAATCAGTCTGTAAGTGATCAAGGGGTTTCGAGGAGGGATCCAGAGGCAGAACTTGAGAAAGAACGTGTTGAGCTCGACGGTCATGAACGCCACACAGAGGATCAGAACCTGGATGAACCTCCAGGGACCCAGAAACGGGTGCCACTGGTCCTTGTCCCACTGGGCAGGGGTGAACTGGCTCAGCGTCCTCTTCACCTTCACAAGTCGACGAGATTTCAGTCCGTGAGATGAGCCAAGAGTAAGAAAGACGGTGCAAAAAAAAAAAAAAAACAATTTTTCTGCGCAAGGAACATAAAGTAGTCGAGAATTTACCATAATGCCGTTCAAATGAACATATATGAATGATTTGGGCAAGAAAATATGGCTTACGGTGAATAAAAAAAGATTAATTAATTTCTTACTCCAGAAGTCTGCCGAAGCATGCCCTAGGCCCAGCTTACGGAGCTCTAACTCATATATGCGGGGATGATTCATGTAAAATATAGCTGTTTTTAATCAATGGAACCACAGAAAACATAGAACTTGTTACATAGTTCTTCCAACCTCTTGTCATATTTCTGAGTGGTTGACTTCTCTCCATCAAACACTTTTCATCCGAAGGTGATGATATAAAAAAAAATTATATATATACGATAGAAATAGGAGGCCAAGAAAAGGAGCATCCTAAAAGCCCAATCTAGAACCCTGTTACGTTGAGGATAACCCATAACTGAGGGAGGAGGGGATGAACTGGCATATCTAAGGTGATCCTGCGGAGTACTAGGAATGGAGTTGTGAAAATGTTATGGGCCGAAAAGTCGAGCAGAACAAAGGTTTAAGAACTGATCACTCTCTTCAATCATCACTGATCACGTCTCGTCAAAGTATTACCACATAAAAACCTCATAAATGCTAGATGTTCTAGCATTATTCTAATTAATTGAATCTCCTCCTTGGATGGGTTGAAAAGCCGAGCATAACAATGCAAAGAGATTTAAGAACTACGAATACTAACCTCATATCATAGAACTTGAGGACACCTAAATGTCGACCCTAATATGATGGGAATAGAATACCATTCCGATGATTATTTGAGTTGTTGGAACAATGCAAATAAGGCTTGATCTATAATGGAGTTGAGAGATAGATCACTCACAATGCAAATTCTGTAGCAACGGATTGATTCTCAAACCTAGCTAGGAGCATTATTTACAAGATCCAATATCTCTCTCTGTATTTTTTTTGTTTAGGGACGACAAATGGTAAAAGTGAAGTGGGTGATGCAAGATTTGCCTAGTTTAGAACTTTGGGAAAGGCCTAATGGAGGCTTGGTCAAGATAATCTGGGTCGGCAAGCATTGTCAAAGAGAATACTAGAGAAAAGCACATATTCCATTCCTCACATGGTTTCACGGTGATATTGACATAGTTTCAGATCGAGCCGTTGGTTGCACCCTGAGACTTGGGGATGCTCAGGTCAATCTTTGAGTGCGTCAAGAGATTTTCAATGGGCAGGCATTGTTTCAGAAAGGTACTTCAGACATGGTAGAAACAACAGTATTCACCCACCGCCTTTTCAATGCTCTATTTCCTGCATCTGGAAAAAGACATAATACAAGAAGAAAACGTCAAAATAGTTTCGGCATCTTTTAGGGTAGGCAATGATCGTGGCTTGAGATCCAGGGAGGTCCTTGGTTTTATGCTCATTGAGGCCAGATTACCAGGTAAGTGCAAAAATTTCAAAGCCAGTTTCCCTTGGGCAGCAATTCTTTATCAGCAAAGACAAAGATAAGAGGATGATACTTCTAAGTTAGAAGAATCTCTGAAAGACTGAAGTCGAATTGTTTACTGAACATTCACCAGTCAGCATTGAAAGTGACAGAGAAGATCAAACATTTTCGATGTTGCCACGCTGAGAAACTTTACCGTGATTTCTTTCAAATTGAGAATGCACAAGAAAATCATTTGCATTTTCTTCGGAGAGGCTAAGGAAACCATTGAGCAATGTTGTATGAATCTGGGCTCACTGAAGTCATTCAAACTTATTACTCCAACCCATTATTCATCTCTCACCAGCCTATGTTTCATTAAATACATGGCCTTAATTATTGGTGGTCACTCTGGTTGTACAATTAATGCTTAAGACAGTTGGTGGTAGATGCTTCTTACAGTACTGATTTGGCACATTATGGATACATGAATAGGAGAAAATATCAAGAAGTCTCCGAGTTCTTGACATACAGCCCAACATATTCTCCGAAAAATGATTTCAGAAATTCTCCTAAATCTAAGAGAAAAGCTTTTGCAACCGGAAATATCCTTTAAGAGAAGTAGTCTAAGCAGGAAACAAGGCCACAGGAAAAATCCGGTCAACAATATAAAAATAAAATAAAAGACAAAAGGATCTACGATGACATACCTTACAAATGATACTTGGTTGACGGCTTATGCCAACCCATTCATATGTTTTAGCATCAAAATATCTAACTGTACGCATTCCAGCCCAGATGCCTGAGGAAAAATAAAGGGAATATTGAAGCAATAAGAAGACTACTATAGTTTTCACCCGGTGGATTAAAATAAATCATAGATTAGTTATCTTTCGTCAAAACTATTTCTTGCAAAACAGAACCTTATGTCCAGGTTTCCATTTCTGAAACCTTATAAATTTTACTTTCCATACAATAGTTTCCATGTAGTTAACCTGCTAAATTTACTTTCCAAATCATTTTCCAACTCCCTGAGTTGAAGTTGAATGTCGTACCGGATATCAAAACTTAAATTGGAAAAAAAGGATACAGATATTAGACTGCAACATAAGTATGTTCCAGAGAGCATGAATTACGCAGCGTAGATCAGAATTTATAGCCTGACTTATGAGTAAGAAAACATCACAAAGAAATATATGTAAAATATACACAAAACAGAGCTGGCATGTATCTCTGATATTTGATTAAACTGTGCTGACAGCCCAGATATTTCTGGGCTAATTTGTTATTCCCTTGTTATACATCTGATATCAGCATACACTCATAGACCCGGCATGTTTCACGGTGCACAGTCCACTATAGTAACAAACTGGCATTCCTTTCTGCTATCATGTATTGCGTTCCTATCTCAAACGCATATAAGTTAACAGTGGCTCACAAAAATATTTCCAGTGGTTTCCCTTTTTTCCTGAGATCTTGGTCAGCTTAGCTTCTCTGGGCATGTCTCTTTATGTTAATAAGTTACCAGAGTTCATGACATTGAAGAACTACTACCAATACCATTGGTTCCTTGCATTCCATGAATACCAGTCTGAAAACCTTAGTAATTCTGATTCTGGTTCCCTGAATGCCAGCTTGAAAATCTCAACAATTTTGGATTTGTGACCGCTGGTTCCCTCCGACAAAGATTTTATTCTCCTCGCTTTGTTCCTCTTACTGTCTGTCTGGAAGGAACAAAGCCACGATAGGAGAAAAAGGAAATCTATTAAGCTTTTGAACACTATCTTCATTTCGTAAAAATTTACACAAACTAGCAACTTATCCATCCGGCAACTCTTCAGAAGAACATAAGACACTCCTGATCTATTCCACACCTAAATCATTCGTGTTCAACATTTATTGGAAGAAAACTACATTGAAAATAACGTACAATCCTAAAAGCATTACACTCTGGAGAATGCGACTGGAAATCCAATTTAAAGAATCCCTGATCTATAAAACGTCTGACAAAATTATTCATTGTCTGCAACAAATCATAAACTAGGATCAGGAAGGTTTTCACGAACAAAGGAAGGGAAGTTCCTGATACTGATTTAAAGGCGAATTCCTCGTGGTCGAAATTGGGTTTTGATAAATAGACGTCTGGCCTTTCATAGTGTAGAAAACGGTTTGATTGAATGCAACCCTGTCGTGACAACTGTGTAAAGGAAAACTGATTTTAAATGGAAAAATAGATCATTTCAGCATTTTGGTCATTCTAGAAATTTGAAAGTGCTTAAAGAATGTAATTAGTAGTAAATTTTGGTCATTTGAATAAATTCCAGGAAATGTAAAACATTAAATTGAAAGCAACGAAGAAGCTAATATATTAAAATATTTTTTTTCAAAATGTGAATAAGTTCGTGCGATACAATGTATATTTAAAATTAAACCCATAAGCACAGTTTATTTTTAAAAAAACTACCGCATGTCATAAAAAATGCTAAAAATATAAAGCAAATGAACTGACTCAAACTACGGTTACGTATCCATACAGAAGATATTATTTACTAAATCAATATATCTGAGAACAGATTAATTTAAAATATTTTTCCAAGAATCACTGTCTTACCAAACCAGTTGCAGACTAAAATATCCAAGATAATGCTGTCCCACCAGCATTCGTTGAAGTTTGGTAGCATATGCCGAAATGTCAACTGCGATAACTCAAAAAATAAATAACTAGAACGTTTTAAATTGAAAGTGTCACTCAATAGAGAATGTCGGACCTCCATCAGCTCAAAGCCTATGGACAGCACCCATAGAAGGAGGTGATTTCGGATCATTATAGCTTTTCCCCACCATCCAAGAATATGAGCGAGGACAAATTCATCAAATAAAGTCTCCTAGAGAAAACTAAACAACTATCAGTACCTCAAGGACCCCAATGTTACAAGATGCATGAAGCAAGAATCAAAATTAGTGGGATCAGATTAAAGACATCATACATAAACATTGACAAATCTGCTTTTAGGGTTATCTGGCACATACACACGGCAATCAGATCCATATGATCTTTCTGGTAGTTCTGCATTAAATCAAAGACAACAATTTGGATTAGATAAATTTAAAACTTCTTAGAAACGTATTTTTGGTAAGCCCAGAGAAATTTTCAGCCTAAATATGTACCAACGCCTAGATCTGGATGGAGAAATTTCATGAACCGTCGGGCATCATCACGATTCTGAGAATGAGAGGTTTGATAATCAAGACATAAATCAAATGAACGATAAATCACAAGAATGCAAATTTTATAGAAACATGATTATCCAGAGATGGAAATAGCATGCAGGGATACAACATATTTTAAATAAATATGCAATGTTAAGATTAATGAAATTATATTAAATATTTAAATTTTCATTTTGTAAATGTAACGTTCTTGATAATAAAGAAAGTTATAACGAAGTAAGCAATATAAAATATGACGATAGAAAATATAAAATTACATCAATAGATCATCATGATAGTACGTCCAAGTACAGTTGGAAACACTTCAAGCTTTCAAACGTCGAATATACACAACATTAGAGAGTAATAACGAATAACTTCAACAAATTTTATGGTGAAGATGAAATTTAGTAGTCAACACAAACACGAATCAAATGTGTGGAGGTACAAACCTGAAAAAGCAAAAAGGTCAGTGCAACCAGATAAACTACAGCCATCCCATGGACCAGGCGCCAAATTGCAGGGTGCGGTCTAATAAGCACCCTAGAAGAAGATTAAAAAATATTGTTATTAGTCATTTACCAGTTTCTGGTCAACTTGTAAAGGAATTCCTACTAAAAACTTACCATTGTGCAACTAAAAGTTACCTTGACGTAGCAGAAAATATATCTACAATCGCAATTGCCTAAAGTAACCGTTAATTTTGATTTCAAAGAGTCTACTTGTAACAATTAAATCCTAACAGTAGCACAAAAAATTTACTGCAAACAATCTCTAGCAGAACGGTATTCCTAAATTCATTAAGTTTATTTCACACATCCACTTAAACTTGTGATGCATAGTTTGAACCATCGGTACACGTGAAATGCACTTTAGGCCATACTGAACTAGTTTGATATAAACAGTCGAACCAGAATAAGGAATACTCATAGAACAGGAAAAGGGTTTTCCATGTTTTGTTTCATAGGAATAAACTCACAATCACAGAAAACTGCTTAAGATGCATCTTAAACATTGAAGAGTAATAAACTCACAATCACAGAAATAAAATGGATACTATACCATCCAAATTAAATGATCTAAGCTTTCTTTGACACTTGAACAAGAATAAGGGCACTTGAATGTCAATGCATGGGTCAAATTGTACACACGACTCATAGGCCTCTTTCGTCCGAATGAAAATGGACCAAGAAAAACGAAAAAAGAAAAAGAAGGGTAGGATCTGGTAGTAACTTACGTTGAGGGAGCTTGTAGCAAGCAGTAAGTGAGAAAAACGGAAATCATTGCCCACACTCCCCTGCACGAGAATAAAGATGTCGTAGCCATGAGCAAGCATGGTTCATTGGGGAATAAAACACGATGCATACCTCTTCACAGAAGTTGCGCGATCATTAGATGCAGTACTTTCTGGATCAAGTGCTCCACTTGCCCAACTGAAATAAGTACACAAACGTTGATATCGATATGTTCTTCCCCCAAGTTTTTACAGAAATGTAGCAAAGATATCGCAGCAGAGATTCCGACGAAACAATTTGATGTGGGTTAAACTTATCCGATAGTTCAATCAATAATTTCGCGCTGGTTACAAAAATTCCACAGCAAAGAACCTATTTCATGACAAGAAGGTGGGAACAAAGTACAATACGCAACACTGGCACAAATCTACGGCAAGTATTGTTGTCCTATCGCATCATTCGTGTTTAAACTGATCCATATTAATTTTCAAATCAACCGTAAGTCAAAGGTATGCTCTACAAGAATGCCACCACACTCGTCAGCTAAAGATATAGTGAACACTAATTCTAACAGATCAAGATGGTTCTTTCCTCTGACCCGTTCTCTGCAGACACAGAGACTCGCTCTGAGTCGAAATAAGTCAGATTAGTTTTCCATACTTCTAATTGTTGATAGCTGTAGAGAATAAACCAGAGTCACATATTCTAAGCACTTCAAGGACGATTGTCCATTTAAAGAAGGTTCTGAACATGGTTAAAGAGAGTCTGAAATGTTACAGGCCACAACTTAGACAGAATAAACCAACTCAAACATTCAGGTTTCCAAGCGGTGATACATTACCTAGTTGGCCAACCTAGATCAAAGAAGAACGATATTAACATATCAATAAACTGGTAACATACCAAATAACTTCAATTTTCTGGCACATGTCAAAGCATGTGTAGATCCTCTAAACAACTGTGTACAAATAAGATACTCTCATTTAGCGGTAAGGAAGAAACATCTGACGGTAAACAAAGAGCAGGATATTCATAGAGACGATAGGGAAACAAGAACATGAATAAAGAAGGGAGCCTATGCTTATGAAAGCCTTGTTTTCTCTACTAGTCTTCCTTTACTGCATCCCAGCGTCATGCTTGCTAACCATGCAACCTTAATTCAAGGTACAAAGTTCCTTAGTCTGCAGGTAGTCTCCACAGTGTTACAGTCCTGATTTATAAAGATTTGATGATAGCAAAACAATTACAACTACCAATAAGAGTAAGTTGCACGTGCACGTACATTTGGCACACTTGGAACTCCGTATCATTGTTTCCTGAACTGGTTTACTTTCTTGATGTTTCACTGATTTCAATTGCACATCTTCGATTTCAGTCATTGTTCTAGAGAGCCTTTATAACATTATTAGTTGGCTTTTTCTTATAGATTGTTTCAGCATTGTACGCTAAATTATCATGAATTTAATCAATCAAAAAAATCAGAATTATAGAATGCACAAAATATCTGGTAGGAAACATAGCACATTTTTTCTTTTTTTTATCTATCCGGATGAGGACAGATAGAATAAGATGTACCAGAAAACGCTGTTGGTGCTGCTATACCAGGATGTACAACTTGGACTGCAATGTGATGGACGGATTTTTTAGGTAGGAATTGAAAACCTGAATCTTTGAGTTGGTTTATTCTGTACAACTTGGACTGCAATGTGATAGAGGTAAACGCAGGGAAATCCCTGGCCGACAGGATTCATCACCGTGAGGGTTTGAAAATATAAGAAAGATAATGAAACCGTAGAGAAGCTTTAAGATAAAACCTTTTTTCTGAAGAAAATCTATTAGAGTATCCTTGATCTAGAATTCTGACTGGAACTCACACTAGAAGGCATGCACCAAGCATAAGCAGTGTGATTGTCCTGGGTGTGTATGCCCATGCCGTCCAAGGATCATGATCATTCGGATTATTCATCAGCTTCACACCATTCACGCTTCCATCAGTGCGGTCAATTTTCTTACTTTTCTGTACCCCATTAACACCCATTGGCACAGATTGCAGCCCGTCCCTGGAAAGGCGAAAAAAACCTTGATTTTACATGAAGAAAAAACGCACTTGTAGGTCAACGGCCAGTAGCGAGTTCCCTTGACATGTCTATCTATGATGACATCAGGCCCTTCCTCATCATTTCGAAACAAGGATTCAACCGATTGAAGTGCAGTGCATTTAATGAATCACTCAAGCTTCCTGACTCCATATGGACTTAACGAATGTAAATAGAAAAACTAAAAAAAAAGGACAGATGCCTCAAGGTCTCCTCCTTTTCTAGAGACCTGCGAGAAGTCCCTATCGATATTTGAAAGCTGCGAGAAGTCCCAAGCTTCGCAACGCGGATAACAGAACCCCATCCCCCCCCCGCCCACATAAGATACGAGGACGAGAGCCGATCAGATGAAAGCATAAACTAGTACGTTCGCTAAATCTGTCTGCGATACATGTGTCACAAAACAGTTTATCGGAAGAAAACTAATCCATATCACACGTCCGAAACACTCCAGAGCAGCTAAAAAGAGGAAATAATCAACAAAATGTCCGACCTCGACGACGGCAACAGAGACCGGTGAGCACGTCAAAGAAGGAAAAAAAAGAAGAAAAAAGAAGAAAAGGAGATGAAGCCTGTAGCTCACGATGCAGAGGCTAGAACGCGTACAACGCGGAAGCCACGGACAGCACTCGCAATCGAGGAATGATCGGAAGAGCAGCGGCAGCGCGAACGAAGGATACAGCAGAGGAATGACCACAATTGTGACGAGGAGAAGAGAGGGAAAAAAATGGAAAGTATCGTGGGAATGCGTTCCCTCGCACGTGGAGGCGGAGCAGACGCGACGCAAGAAACGGTAAACATGCGTTCCTTTCTTCCAGAAAAACCAACTCGATTTCTCTGCGACGGCACAGAAGAGAGAGAAAGGGAGAGAGAGAGATGACAGAGAAGAGAGCAAACCACTGGAGCAGAGCCGTTGAAAGATTGATGGTCCAGAGATCAACACCGGCAACAGTACCAGCTCTGGCCACCTCCGTCCGCCACCGCCACCTGCGCAGCGGGAAGAGAGAGAAACATTAGAGGCGGAAGCACAGAGACGACACGTAAACAGGACCGAAACAGCAAGGCATACTCTTGTGGAAGCAACCCCCTAGAAAAACAATTTAATTTGTACCCCCAGGAAAACTCCACGTGTGTGCATGGTCTGACTAGTTCCCACGTCACCTGTACACAATTAAAAATGGATGAAATTAATTAACTAATTTCACCCACCTCATTTCCTGTCCAAAATAAATAAATAAAATTCATGAAGACTTAAAATTTTACTATTTCATTTTATATGCATCATAATATTTTATAAATTTAAATTATTTTTTTAAAAAATCTTGTATAATAACTTTTGACAACAGATTATGATCACGATTAGCGTCGGTGCTCGGGCAGCGGAAGGTAATGACCGTACTGAGAACGAAATAACCCCACACAAGTTTCTATTGGCGATGTCGCAAACGAGGGAAGGTAAGCTTGAAATAATCTTAAATAGGGGATTGAAAGTGAAACTTCTCACTTCTTGTGGGTTGAAAGTAAGAAGTTTTGCTCTCTAGTCCCTCTCCTTCTCCTCCGCCTCACCTTCAGGGGGGATGGGGGGGCCGTACAGCTAAGAGATAGTCAGAACGTCACGTGTCGCCGGCGCCTGGCCGACGAGCCCCGTCAGCGACCGCACGGGCACGGCGGGCCCCGAGATGGGGCCGCCGCCGGCGAGAATTAAGAAAATGGCCTGCCGGAGGAGGATAAGTTAGTCTTCCCTTTCCGATCTATCCGGCACATGGACCCCCTTTGACTACCTGCAGAGTCCCACGGGTCTGTCTAGAGCGAGAGAGAGAGAGAGCCAGCGGGGCGACCGTCCGTCAACGGGAGCAGTGACGGAGAATTTGACCGGGACAGAGAGGGGGGGCCACCGGGCTCCGGGGAAGGAAGATGACCGCCATGAGTTCAGGGAACAGGAGATTTTGAATTCAAATTCATCGCCAATCCTCGGAGCCTCCAATACGCATTTCTCTCTTTATTCTCTCTCTCTCTCTCTCTCTCTCTCGCTAGCTCGCTAGCTTGCTCTCCAATTGCGAGAAAGGTCGAAGTAGCCTGCCGGTCAAAGACCCCCTGCGGATTTAAACAAATCCCCAGGTTTTCGGGAGTACGGGTTCGATGCTTGCGGCTCCTTGTCCGTCTAGGAGAAGACCGGATCGAGACGACAGTAGAGGAATCTTCTCAAACGGTGCGATTCCCTACGCCGGCAACCTATCTATCTGCTTTTGGGTCAACGTTGACCGAGATGAAGCAGAAGTTCATGTCCAAAAAAGGCTACTGGGTCAAAGTTGAAAAAAAAAAAAATCATCATCTTACAAGACTGTCAGAAAGCCTGAGCCTGACTTCACTTGGGCCGAGCAGACCCCATGGTTCCTAGACCCAGCTTTCGTATGAGTCCATCTGAGAGAGAGAGAGAGAGAGAGAGAACTCGGAAGTTTCCCATCGAGGGTGGGGCCGGGGATCATGAATCTGTCTATCACGTTGAATCAGATATCCAGAACAACCATTCATATCAATCAGGATGTGGCAAATTTAGGAAGTTGGAACAGATAAATGCTGACCTGGCGAGCCCCAATGCGTCCCCTCCGACCACGATTAGAAAATCCCACTGCCGCTGGCCCCTCCAAGAACATGGGAACTGCTTCCCTTTGGTTCAGTATACATCAAAATATGTTAGAAAGCCGAGAAATCTTCGATATACATACAATCTTGCTTCTGAAATCTATCCATCATTACAACATGCATGCAGTAGAGGTCATTTGGCATGCTATGTCTTCTTCAGAGATGATATCCACCCTTACCCGTTGACCGGCTTCAGCAAAATGTCAACCCTCTGGCAAACGGCAGGGTCAAACAAGCTATGGAGAGCATTAGGAATGCCCTTTCATCGGCTTCAGATCCTTCTGTGGTGTTTTCTCTTGTTCTTTTTAAGTAGCATTGACACATGGTCAACATCTCGGTAGCCGGCAGGGGCCCCACCCATGAGCCATTCCAGTGCCTCTGCTGCAGCATCCTTCTCCGCAAGCTTCTTGTTGCTGCATGGCTGCCCAATGAATTGCATCCCGTTGAACTCAACCGTCGCCCTGAACTGGCTGTTCTTTGCAGGTTTTGTGCTGTAAGTGGGGGCGTCATGGCCGGCTCTGGTCACCAGTGTTTGCAGCTGGCTCTTCGGATTGTCACCGCCGCCACCTGAGTTCATCGGCGGGATTGACCTTGACTTCATGGGTTTCAGCTCCTGACGACCGAAAACAAACCTGCCGCTGCATGGGTCTTCTGTGACCAGCATCCGGACAGCTGACAACAGTCCTTCGCTGGCAATAATGTCCATCTTGGGATTCAAAAGCTGTCAGGTAGATAACTAAAGTCAACCATGATAAACTGGGAAAGGTGTAATGAAGCTGGTTGGAACACGGTTGGGAAAAAAAAATTCCAGAAATATTCAAGAGAATAGTAGAAATCGAATATTGGATCATATTAGACATCCAGTTACCTTGTTCTGAATGATCTCATCAAGCTCTCGTTTCAACTTTAGGAATGTTTCGGCTAGTTCAGGTTTCATGAAAAACTCCAAGTACCCCCCAAGCATCTTCAAGTGCCCGTCCTGTCAGAGAAAGTCAACGCGTTCCAGTAACTAGAGAAGATACCAGAAAAAGAAAGGAATAGAAAAGGTCGAGGCTTCTCCTGCAAATAAAAAACATGAGAACAACTTACAAGTCCGCCTCGAGAAATATTTCCCCCAAACAGGAGAACAACGGAGTCAGACACTGCAGTGGAGTCCCGAAGGAACACAGAGTTGACTTTCACCTTCTCATTGAAAACCAACCACGGGAAAGGAATCCTTGCCTCCCGAGCATTTACAGAGTTCTATCCGAGGAGAGAGAAAAAAGCACAGACACATTTAGAAGATTTCCATCTGCCATTTTCATTTCAATGTTCATGGTACAGCAGATTGCTCACCGAGTAAAGCATGACTTGGCCGTCCTCCATTGTCTTCAAGGATATGGACTTCTCCTTGTTCTTGAGAGTTGAAGAAGAATTCGTACTTAGTCCGATGAAGAAGGGCAATAAACAATCACAGAAGGTAAAGGAAGAAAAAAGAGGTAGAGACTCACCACAACCGAGCAAATTCCGGGATACAGGCCGGCACAAAGGACAGCGCGAACAAGGTTTTCATCTTGAGACCACCTGTTGCAGCAGCCGGAACTGTCATCAAACAAACCAGCGTCCTTCAGCAGAGACATGAACTGCTTCCGAAGAGAGTCAATGGCCCGAAGTGTTTGAGCCGAAAGAAAATTCCTCCAGCAATATTCATATCCGGATTGCTCTCTTTCTGCTTCCCTCCAACCTTCATAGGCTCGGACCAGCGCAAGGTGGTCACTATAGTCTCTGCAGGAGAACTGAGACTTTGCTGATTCTGCGAGCTGCATCAGAAGAACATTAATTCACATAAGATCAATGTGCAGGGCATCTTAAGAACTAAAATAACAAGTCAATGCAAAGATGCAGAAATGACATGGCGTTGACATGCAGAAAAAGACGGAAATATTTCATTGTGGTTAATATCGTTAAAGTAACCACCTTCTGAGGCATAAATAGAAAAACTTGAAGCTCGTGATATGACTAGAAACTGTAACAACCAGTTAGGATGCATGATGGACGGATAATGTTTCGATCATGGTCTCAAACAGTCTACTAATTTCACTGCACCTTGGCCATGCTTTTGAATCATTGAAGCAGTTTGCAAGCATTGTCATGGAGAACCTCCCAATCTTTTATCTTCCCTAACTTCTTTGTGTACATGCTATATACTTAAAACAGGCTATACACAATGAACTCTGACACAAACTGGGCCAAGTTAGGCAATTCCGGTCCCTGGTCAGAGGCTAACCAAGGCCGAGCCAGATTCCTATTTGGATTGACAAATCCATCTTGAATCGAGCCCACCAGAGAAACAGAAGATGATCGATTTCGTTTTGGCCGAATTAAATGCAAAATAGTCTGAAACCGGCCTCTTTGAGTTGTATGTTTTAAAATGAAAAAGTAAGCCTCAACAGGATTCGTGACGGGGGGTGACGACTCGTCATGAAATTCAACAAAATCTAAAGGTAATACTCTCATTGGTACCCTCCCTAAAATGCATCCTTTTGTGATTTTGAAGTATTAATGAAGGCAAAAGGAGATAAAGATCTCAATGTCATTGCAAAAATAGAGATTAATGAATGAAAATGTTTTGCTCTTTCTAAGAGCCACTTGTGAGCCGCTGTAATGAAATAATGTGCCCAAATCCCACTATCATAAAAAAAAATGTATTGTGGAACCAAATTCAGAAAATTCGAATTTTCTATGAGCAGAAATCAATCGCAATGAAACCAACAGCAAACTGTAGATCAGGTAAGCCACAGCTAACGATAGGTGCCTTTTGAAAGACAATTTGGAGTTAGTAACCAACAAGCTGAGAATATCAAGAGCACATGGGATTAAGATTACTATGTCAAAATATTCAAGGAACTCCAGATGGACCAGATAAAAGTCTCATGCAAGTACAGAATGGCACGAAATTCAGGCTCCAGAATAGACATAATCAGATGCTCAGCAAAATCAAATCTTTTTTGCAAGGCATAGATGAAAGTCAGTTTTCATATCTTACATCTTTTTTGTCAAATGGCATTAAAAAGGGATCTCTAACACTGAGGCCAGCAACAATAGTCAGTATGGGATCCAGACAATTGAATATGGCACCCAAAATAAGCATCTTTCCAAGTTTCGGCTCCACTGGAAGCATAGACAATAGACGTCCTGCCAATAGAGATCAACAAAATGAGAAGATAAATGATGCAAGGTTTTAAACGCATTTCATAGAAGATCCTGATACCTAGAACAGACAATTCTTCTTTCTCATCCAAAGCACCAATAATTTTCAAGTATTCCACTGCATTCTGAACCTGCACAAAGGGAATGCCAAAAAAGAAAAAAAATCTCAGTTGTCAAGAAAACACCGACCAAATCTAGGAGCAGCCTACAAGAGGAAAGAAATCGAGGTGACAAATAGGACAGATACAAGACGAACACAGACTATTACAAGACAGCAAGGAATCATGATATGGTAACAAGTACTAAAGAATCCAGACACACCGACAATGATTCTGGAGATTGTAGAGCCCTAGATAAAAATTCAGATATGCTTCCAAGACGTAGGCTTTTGATCTGCAAACAAAGAGATTGCAAAGGTGTCCGCAAAAGCTCAGGCAACTGGTACTCTGAGAAACAATCATACACACATCTCGGATAGAGATGGTAACATTCTCCAGGCTGAACACGACCAGCTCTTCCTCTTCTCTGCAGAAAGGAGCACGGGTGAGAGAATAAACTACAGTATCCTCTGATAGATAATACGCCCAAAAGCAAACAAAAGAGCCATTTTTAAAAAATTGTGATAGTTATATGAATAATTAAATCAAAAGTATTAAATTCGTAAGATGGGGAATCCAAGGTGATAGAGATAACGTACACGAGAACTGTAATCACTAGTATTCGAAGAAATGTCAAAAAGTTTAGTTCACATTTTTTCCAATGTTAAAAACAGTTTTGACTTTTAAGGTTCATTGCATGGCATAAACTGTCCTAGAAAAAAAATATAATAATATTTTAAGAAAAGGCAGTAGAGTCACCCATTATGAACCAATTCCAAATTGACCAAGTCCATTAAAGCCCCTAAACTATTTTCTGAAGTTCATAAGAATGGACGACGGTGGAAATACCGTATTGACACAAAAAAGCCGTTTGATAATTAAAAACATCGGCTAAAATAATATTTCATTGTCTCTGTATGCACGAATATCCACAAGATCGTGCGCGAGCGCATGCATACACACACAAACAATTCGTCTGATCAATAAAATACTATGATATTCAAATAATCCCAAAGGGGATCATTCACCAAAGAGAGATCATCTAGAAAGGTAGCCTTGCAAGTAACACTGGTCTTTGCTGGAGTACTTCATAAAGCAGGTTTCTAACTAAATCTAGTGGCTGGTGATGTACTCTCCATTCACACTTCCTTCACTCAAAAGCTTTTGTCAGATATATGACAAGCAAAAATAACTTTTAAAACTTCAAGCATGTATGGCAAGAAATACAGGTCACAGCAGCTTTCCTAGTTCTAAAGATATTGGTGATACATTCAAGGCGTGAACTCTCGTCACTCTAATCTTGTCACGATTAACTAACTTAAAATCACAAGAAGTTACAAGGAGTTCAATTAAATATCAGCGCACCAGTTGCATGCCTTGAGAATCAGTTGAAATATGATCTGTGATATATAAAAGAGACTCCATCTAACTTTCTTGGCTGTAGAAGCTCATAAATGGATCTAGTGACCTATGAGATGAGCTAAGTAATTTGTTGACTGAAGATAACGTTACAGCTCTGAACATCAGAAATTAGTAATAGTACTAAACGACATTGCCATTTCCTTCATTTAGTCTGGATCTAGAACTCTTCTTCGTGGTTGGCACACGAAAATTTTCACCACATGGCACATAGATCAAATTCAATGTATGCACTTGTCATTCTTCTTTATCAGGAGGTTGGGGGTAAAATCACTCAAATATATGGAATAAATCCTTACCTGTCGAGCAGAAGCTTTGGAGATCCATGTAGGAAGTAAACAAGGTGTGTTATTCAATGCATCATATGATGTTTCTTTTGCCTTCCCGCAGTCAACCACAAAAACCACATCGTTGATTGTGATGCTCGTCTCAGCCATATTTGTTGCAAGAACTATTTTCCTCACCCCATCTTGTGGCCTGTCAAATATTAATCTCTGCAAGAGACAAACAAAATTATGAGCACTATTAAACCACTTTCAATCCATTAAGTAAATTTTAAATACATATAAATACAATGAATCAATAGCACTCTTTCTTACTCTCTTTTTTTCTCTTCCCTCTCCTCATCATCCTACCCAAGCTTCCTTCTCAGAGTCTAAAACCCTGAGAATCAGCTTTACCAGCGGGAACTAAAAGCTGTTTTATTGAATTTACACTAGAAAAAAAAATCCAGAAAAAAATTACCTTTAAAAAGTCATGTGGATGTAAGAAAATCCAATTTCACATAATATTACGATCAAATGATGAATATTTCATTCACGGAGTACAACAGGAGAGCTCAAATAACATCAGATATAAGTATATACTCGACCATAGTGTACTTCAGTATCGCGCCAGTATACTTCAAAATTGTCGAATTACAACATGTAGCAAAACTACTAAAAGCTCATATGAGTTTACAGGTCGGAGTACAAGTCAAGTACCTGCTCTGAGCTTGCCATTGATCCATGACATGCAAGTAATAAAACCCTGTTAGGATCTCCCAGCAGAGGGTGAGCTTGTAGCTGATCCTTTAGAGCATTTATGTCATCCCACCCAGTCATAAAGACCAAAACAGCTCCAGGCCTTTCTTTCTGACAAATATAGCATAGAACATCTTCAATAAGGTTAAAGCCAATGGTGTCTGGGTTCCAACATGATAATGACTCGCGAGTCCTCAAGCTATACCCCCTAAAATCCGCACCTTCTAAAGCATCCTGTACAATGGAGAAAGAAACGGTGACCATGGAATTTCAATCTACTCTTTCTTTTGCCAGGATTAGGTTCTTGATACCTCCACAGAAGAAGCAATTTGACTCTTCCTTTTCCTGAGAGCTTGTTTCTGCATTTTCCACGACTTCTCGTGTCCATAGTCATCAATCTGATTATATGATGTCAATCTGTATCCAGTCATTTCAAGAACATCCTCAAGGAATCGAGTTCTAACTGGGTAAGTGAAGCCCTACAAATGATCCCATAACCCAGAGAGTGAGAGCTTCATCCAATACAGTAATCCCGTACAATAAAATTAAATTGTAAGCTGAAGACAATTAAATCCCTCCATGAAAGTTTGCTGAAGAAATTGATGATGCCAAAACAACAATCTTGCTTAATATAAATTGTGAAAGGACGACAAACATCAACTCCTAAAATATAAACACAAATGCAACACTATAGTTCTATTAAAGAAAGCTCTGGAGAACAAATAAACTGCATTCTTTCCATCTTCATCTCGAAGCAAAAGTATCAACATAAAAGAGAAATTCACAAAGAGATCATAACTGGAACAATGGCTTGAGATGAAAGTAAACAAGGACGCTTGTATAAGCAAAAGTCAAAGAAACTCAATGATGGAAGACATAATTACTTGGCAGATGCAACGTCAAAAAACAAATAATGGAAACTGGAAAGAATATCAAACCTATCAAGCAACATGCCATGTCTTGAAACAAAAAGATAAAATAATGATGATGGACCAAAGGGAGGGCGCACTTTTTCTCTAGGATATCTCGTGTACAACCAATTTAGAGTAGCAATTGAAAAATATTTAAAATGATCTTTAATGAGCCAGAGAGAACGAACCTTTTAGCACAAAACCAACTGTTATGAAAAATGTAACAAAATGAAATAGAAGTGCATTTAAGTTAATACATCTAAACAGATTATGCCTTAGCTAGAAATTATTGCAATGCCAAAACTTTCTAGAAAAAATATTGAATCGTGTGTGTCGGGCAGAGTCGCCAGGACAATGATTTGTAAAAGGCACCATAATGCATTAAGAGCTAACGAAGACAACTCACAGGAATGTGTATAACAGGTGCTCTCCCAAAATATGAAGAGAATAGTTCGGCGTTCAGAGTTGCACTCATCAAAATAAGCCTTAGCTCTGGTCGACGAGGAAGAAGGTCTTTCAAAACAATTAGCAGGAAATCTGACCAAAAAAATCAAGAAATAAATTCAGACTTCACTACGCACACAAAAATCTCATCCGCAAAAGAATATGGTCAACTAGTTGAACTATTTTTACCTTCATTCATGCCTCGCTCATGAATTTCATCCACAATAACGTGCGTTACACCTTTCAAATTTCTGTCTACTAATAGTCTTCGGAGTAAAATTCCTGTTGTACAAAACAGAAGTCGGGTATCCCTACCTTTTATCCCTTCCAGGCGAACTTTATAACCAACCTATCAGAACGAAATAAATTTTAAATTAAGCACATAAAAGCATCATATACACATCCAAAACCTTCAGTAATGCGTAGAAAGGTTAAACATACAGATTCACCCAGCTTTTCACCCCTTTCCGCAGCAACTCTTTCAGATACAGACATAGCTGATATCCTTCTAGGCTGTGTACAAATGATACTGCATGCGGCACCGCGAGCAGCATCTATCTCAGACTCTAAAATGTATTGTGGAAGTTGAGTAGTTTTACCACAGCCCGTTTCACCTGAAATTACTACAACCTGCAGATAAAGAGAAAGAATCACTACCTTACATATGGAAATTATTCCCAGTACGTACAATACATGAATGAAGAAGACAGATGCACTGATCCATCAGTGTAATCAACCATTTCTCCTCAAGCAAAAAAGAGCAAAGCCCCCCTCTTACAACTAATGCAATAGGAGAAGCAAATGCCCATAATTTACTGTAAGGTCCCGATAAGTGACCTAATGTTCTACTTCTGAAAACATGGTACCGCAGTTACAGGGTTGAAAAAATAGGCATCATTGATTCAGGAAACTCTGCAATTCATTTTCTGCATTGCAGGATGATAGAATGAGAATTGATCGCCTGAATTGATTTCCAATGATCATTATCAGCAATTTCTTAATCAAACATGTCGCAGAAACTCTTAATAAACAGAAATTCATCAATCAGCGCCTATATAAGATCCACTAAGCCAAAAAATCCTTCTCTTTGATGAACCCAGTATCCTACTTTTTTGGTTCCCTTTATGAACAAAAAATATCTGGAGATGCTCATTTCAGGAAAGAAAATCTAACTGGGCTTTGAGGTACATGGAAGTGAAGACAAGATGCATCACAGAGTCATGAATTGCCTGACACGATATGATCCAATAGGATTTTCCCACATTTAGATTTTCCAATGGTAGCAAAATCTCCTCAAAAAGAATGTAGGTCTGCTAAACTAAATATAGCTTCTTGTTCAAAACTTTAGGAGAAATAGTATACTCCGTCTGCACACTAGGAAGTTGGAATCATTGATCACAAAAGCATTCCATTGGGTGGTCCTTAATATGAAAGTAGCCTTCAGCAATAATTCTCGTTCTCCTGGGAAAGAACCTCTTCTCCATAGAAAACATTCGAACAATACAGGATAAATAACAGCATCAAAAGTAAAAGGCTACGATGAGTGGAGTAAACTACTATAGATAAATCCTAGCAGGACGTTGCCAAATTAAGGGCTTCTACGTACAACATGCCAACTATTATCTTGCTTATTCGTTAGTCTCAGTTAAAAATTATGTCGACAAAAATACTGTTACACTTTAAATGTCAATAGATGCTATAATGTCATGATAGAAATATTAGAACATCCTTTATGAGAAGAAACCTGATTCTGTGAAATGGCAGACAACAGTGCATCTCTTGTTTTGAAAGATGGAAGGCTTCTGCGAAATTCTAACATTCTCTGACCTTCAGGTGACTCCTATAAAAGAAGAACATCACAGCACATATGAGATAATTGGATTAGAAAGCACCCAAACAATGAAAGGTTAAAAGACACTTCGAGATAAAACCAGAGAGTTTCATTCATGAATCGTTCCAAAGTATGTGCAAATCAAATGTCACTGCTATGCAAGTAGTCAAACTTCACTTATTTGAATGCAATCAAATCCCTGACTTCAATTAGCCTACAAGCTCAACACTTTTTTCCACAGCTAAGTTGGTAGTATACCCTTCCCTAAACTAAAAAATTGCATAAAATTTCCATCCGCATTCCATAAAGAGAATCAAACGAAAAACTCAAAAGAAATGTATTGTGCAGAGGATAAAATTGTAAAATTATGGGGAATAAATTTTTAAAAAAAAAAGGCTCACTAATTAAAAAAAACAAAAGCAGAGACAAAGAGGTTCAACACAAAAAAAGAATGGGACGTAAGGGGGGAGGGAGGACAAAAGAAAGGAGCGACATTTGAAAATTCATGGAAGTAGAACCTACCAGCCAAGCTTGTTGTTGATCACGCAATTGCAAGCTTCTTCTCCTGAGGATCCTCTCCATGACAGCACTAGTAGATGTCTGAGATTCTTGTTGCTCAAATGATCCGTCCTCAGTAGTAAAACTGTCAGTACTGCTCGACCTGAAGAAGGCAGCACTAGGAAAGTTATCTCGATTTGTTCGCTTCTGAGCAAGATACTCCCCAAGCAAAGCATCAACCTCTCTGTGCAAGCCAAAAGGAAGAGACACCTGCGGTGCAAACGAACCAATAGACTAAATCAATGCTAAAAAATTCAAATAGGGCATCAACCAGAAAAATAAATCAAACGCTATAGCATTATTCACTGTATTAACCAATTATTATTTTTTATTAGAATGTATTTAACAATTCACTCCATAACCAAATCCGCATCACATGGTGTTTAATGGTGAGACCTTAGAAAGATGGAGAGTCATTTTAAATAAGACAAAAACGATTCAATTAGCTAGTTCACAAGTTAACCCATCGTTGCTCCTTCAATAGATATCTATTGCGGAAACAATAGATATCACTTCAATTTAAAAATAGAAACAAATGCACAATTTATCACAGCAGGTCAATAGAAATTGTATGAAAAAGAATTTCTACTCATGCTCTTTTGAGGAGTCATTAATAAATTCCCTATGTACTACTTTAAAAAGTCCTCGACTTTATTATAACTTTTCCAATAAAACCTAAAGGGATGGCTATAGATTTATTTCGCGATTATAAATTATAGCATGGCGAATCAAAGAATCTATCTCAATGGAGTGCAGGGATCAATCAAATTTCATGATAAGCTACCTCCCGTTGTGGTCGTTTATCATCCAGATCAGATCTGTAGTTTGGTAAAGGAACCTTGCTGAAAACTATCACTTTAGCATACTGACGACTGCAAAATGTCAACATTCAACAATAAGGTCTGCACTGAAAGATGGAAGATGCCAATTCCATGACCGCACAGTGAAATCATACCTAAATAAACCCATTCTAGAGGCCAATGCAGCAAGCTGCTCATAATCCCGTCTGTCTTTTCTCTCCCTAGACACCACCTCTTGTTCATCCACATTACGCAGAAGCATGCTTAACTTCCATTTCCACTCATCAACATTATCAAGTGTAGAGCCCTGAAATGAAATGTATGTAGAAACTCAGTACGAAAAAATTCCACTAAAAATCAGTAGAATATGGATAGGTATTAACTTTGTTTGGATATCAGACTGAAATAAATTTAATTTGTCTATGGAAATTTGAACAAAGACATGTAGAACAATCGAATAAGTTCGTTTCTGAAGAAACGTCAAACCCATTCACAGTGCCCACATATAAAGAACAAATATTGATCACGTCCCTGCAGGGTGTAAAATCGTAGAAGTTACTTGGAACAGCATTGACAGAACTGTAGACCTAGCAGAGAAAGTTTAAGAGAATTTTATTTTTTTAAAAGTTTTAGGTTTCTTCCTGCATGTTCATTCAAGGGCACCTGCAAGAATACCAGATCATAAACAATAATTTCCCGAAAAATGTTCATCACTGAATCCCTTAGAATTTCCAAGTTACCTATAAATTAAGAGTCACAGAAGACTTGACTGTGCTTTTTAGAGGAAACTATAACGTACTTGTGCCTGGTCTCTTACTAGGTCAAGAGAGCTAGGCTAAACTGGTGGAGAAAGGCTTGGATGCCCAAAATGAATATTATGCGTTGATTTATAACAGTAAAAAAGCGGAAAAGTATTGTCTAATGCACACTTTTACCTCAAAAGAAAATATTGAGGGAACTGAAAGCGGCTGCTATCATATCCGCTTAAATCAGCCAGAACTCACATGGGGTTTCAAATCAGTTAATGCTTAGAGTTAAACGGAATCAAACGAAATACTAGAATCTGAGCAAAATGCATACGAGGAGCGTATGAGAACCAAGAAATTTCGTTATTGCTTGACCCGCATTTTTCTGTTCGCATGAAACTGGAAACGAATCCCACAGCAACTGTGGTCCACATTGTTAAGGGACATTGCCATGTAATTTTGAGGATCACTCGTTTTCTTACAAAAGGTAGCTAATAGCAACTATTTGGTCATTTTTTTATCTTTTGTTAAAATATAATTTTCCTTGTCAAGCTTAGCAGGCTTTACGAATCACTGGTATCCATCATCAAAGACAATCCTCATAGACATACTATCACAAAAAAAGTGGACACAACCAAAGCATGGCAACAATATGTTGTAGATACAATTCTAAAAAGCACATCCATCATCTGATGCTAGAATCACATGCAACCACAGACATACATACCAAAAGTTCAAAATATAGTTCAAGCCTTCCCCAGACATCTCCATATTAACTGTTTCATTTATCTGATCACAAGTTTTAGCTCTCTCCACCTCGGCTTGGGGAACAGTCGAGCTCAAAATCCCATCTGAACAAAAACTAATAATACTAACTGAAAGATAAAGGAGCAGTATTTGTTTCTACGGCTTGGGAAATTTCATCGAGAATAAGAGACGGTAAATGCTAAGTAAGCACTCACTTTATTGGAGGACGTCGATGACGTATCCATGTCCCTATCAGAATCATCTTCCGAGTAGTCGTCATAGGCAAATCTAGCATAGCTCGATGACGGCTGCCGGAAATACCCGTACGCGTTCTCACCACCTGCAGGATTCAGCGCCGGGCCCTGGTTCCCTCGCCAGTCGTAATCAAGAGAATGGGAGGCAGTGGTGGAGGACGATAAGGAGCCACTGGCAGAGGCGATGACGGAGCGAAGCCGTGGAGCCATCATAGGTGGCACGTACACAGCGGAGCCGTAGCCAGAAGTCAATTGTTCCTTCATGACTCCTTCGACGGGAAGAAAGAAAAAACCCAGCGAAGGGGATCGCGGCTGGAAGAAGACACTCCTAGGGCCTCTCTTGTAGACACCAGTGACAGGAGAGCTGAGAAAGAGACCCCTGCGGACGGGATGGACCGAGCCGATGCTGCTTCTCGCGCTACCTCCCCAGGAGGGGGCAAGATGCATGTTAATGCGAGGGCCGAAGAAGAAGCAGCCCCGCAGCAGAGCAGAACAGGGCATGTTCCGCTGGCGACACCCCCTCCCCTACATGTAGCGGAGGGGGCCGCAACCTGGAGAGGATCCGCTGAGAAACAACAGAAGGAGAGTAGGGTCAGGTGGCGGAGAAGGTCGACGGCGACGGCGGAACGGTGGCGACAGAGCAACAGGAACAGTCCCTCCGCCCAGACGCCGCCCAGGAAGGGAGGGAAGGGAGAACGGGGAGCGGAGCAGGCAAGTAATACGGCGCCTGCTGCGAGGGGGGGATCAAAGCTGATTCTGATCGGACGGCGGAGGATGAGCCTCTAGTTAGTTGAGCCACGTAGTCCTTTTGCCTGGCACCTCCAGGAACTCCCCGAAGTATTTCCTTGTGATACTTTTTCGATCAACAATTGTTTTCCCAAATGTTAGTCTTCATTTTCAACATAAAATTTAAAAATTATATAAAATTATAAATGTATTTTTTTCAAATAATAAATTTAACTTGAAAAATGATGTCACGTAAGCTGATATCATCAAAGATTGTAATTATATGTCTTATCATTATATAATTGTATAAATACTTTTTTCTTTTTATACCATTGCAACCAGGTTAGGAATAAATGAAACCCATTAAGGTGTATCTAATCAGACTATGGAGTCACATATAATGTTTGTTTCTATTTTTTCTATTTTAATTAAAGGAGTTATTTTTTGGTTTCTTTTTCTCTCTCATCAGCCCTTTAGGGCAACAACTATCTTCCAACCTCATCTAAGTTTTTGGAATGCTCCCTTAGCCATATGACTCTTCATTAGCTATTGAATGCTCATTGTCAAGATTATGTGTCCTAGTTGGGGATCGGCCTCATCAAAGAGGATTTCTTGTTAAACCATGTGTTGTGTGACTATGATATGACTGATTTGTTTATCTAATTGGTTACTCATACCCCATTTGTCCCCCCTCTCATATTTTGTCTGATTTATTTTTTTCATTAAAACCCTTGTTTATAATAGATAGAAGTGCATCATCACTTAATGAGTGCTCTAAATTATATTTAGAGTTACCTAAAATTCATATTTAATTCAAATTAGATGAGAGAAATGTACTTGGTGAAATGAATTTATTGAAGTTTTTTTGGTGTGAATGAGAAAGCTTAATTACCTTTGAGAAGTAATCCCCAAACCAACAGAA
Organism: Spirodela intermedia; assembly: GCA_902729315.2. Lineage (NCBI taxonomy): Eukaryota > Viridiplantae > Streptophyta > Magnoliopsida > Alismatales > Araceae > Spirodela > Spirodela intermedia. The sequence continues at coordinate 7,600,385 of LR746272.1, forward strand.
CCACGCTTTAAATTTTGGAAAAAAGAAAATACAATAATAAAAGCATGACTTTGGATAGCAATAACATATGAAGTAGATAAAAAATATTTATTTCAATAAATAATAGAAAAATATTTAAGAGAAAATAGTAATTATTTCTTGAAAAAAGATGATGAAGCTCGAATTTATCAACTCATTACTAAAGCAATATCATTGACATAAGAGAGTAAATATATCAAGGAATATGTTAAATAATTATAGTCTTTATAGTAAAAAGGTTGATAGATTTTGACCAATTAATAAAACAATTCTAGATGATGGAATATTTTTCAGAAAATATATTGAGAAAATGTTTGTATGATAATCTTGAGTTGATCTTAATCTTTTTTTCTCAGTCTTAATCTTGAGTGTTATAAAGCCTAAGCCCAAATCTTGAAGAGAAAAAGAATTTAAACTCTTGAAGAGGTAACTATGAACATAAGAAATGAAAAAAAAGGAGAGGAGTCATGATAAAACTACAAAATAATAATCATTTAATATTTGTGATGAAACAATAGGGGAGAGAATCATCACCACTAAAATATGATCAAAGAAAATAAAATTACCATAGAGACCACTAAAATAGGGGACAGCCTATGGTAAGACATATCCATAAGTGCTTCTATAAGTTATATGGGAGGCCTTGAATAGGTGGACAAACTCATTTGTCAACCTCACAACCATTGGAGTGAGTCTCAACGATGGACCCAAATACTCAATATGAGATGAAAAGTCTTTAGAGTTGACAAAAGCTTTGAGTTATTCTAGTGAGATTCCACACTCCCTAGTATTATAGGTAATATATGATTCATTTTTGTCATCTTAGATATCATATAGAAGGGTTACTGACCATATAACCAATTCCTCCGATCATTTCCTAACCTATAATCATTATCTAAGTAATAAAAAAGTAGTAACTACCTATAGAGTAATTATTGTAGTAGATATAAAGGATGTGAAGATATAATCTACTAGCATATGTAGAAACATTCCATGTCCCTAAATTCTTTACAAATATTATCTTAACTAATAAAATAATTATTAAAATAAGTTTTAGAGTGGTTATTGATAACAATCTTTGTGATAAGGTCATCAATAATATATAACATGAGGATTGTGTGAAGGACTCTAACATCTCATATTATCGAATCAAACTTGTATTGCAGATCACATGACCAGTTTAGACCTAAAACTTTGTACTCAACATAGTTTTAATGATTCTGATTGTATCATTGTCATTTTAGACATCCATCTCTTAGAATGATGAGAATAATGTTTCAGCATTTGGTTCTTAATTTTTTTTGGAAAAAAACTAAATTATGATATTTTTGAGGGTGCAAAAAATAAATATACCTCACTTATATTCAGTAATAAAAAATCATAGTCACTTTTACTTAATTTATAGCAATGTTTTAGGGATCATCATCCACTCTAAATATCTTGGAAGTGAGATGGTTGATTATTTTTATGATGGTTGATATACATTAATTTTCTTATGGAATTATAAATAATAGTGTGTAAAGTCATCTAAATTTTTTATTTATTAATGACAAATTATTTTGGGATAAAATAAAATAAAACCAAATGAATTATTATAATTTTTAAAGCGAAATTTGTCATTTATGAAACTTCATGCATCAATACTCTATTGTAAAACGAAATAGTAAAGAAGAAAAGCAAATACATATGAGTGATAACAACATTCATATTTTAAAATCATGCATCTAATAATGGGACAATCTTAATTGCCATACACCTTGTTAATGGGTTCCCAACTCAAGTTCTATGGTTTGAAAGCCAATTAGAGATTTTATCTCATTTTTTTCCAAACACTCAAGTTAAGAACATTTTAGTCCCTAAGATATTGAGTTGTGTCTATTTATGATGAGTCATATGCTTCAACTTACGATAAGCTTGTAGATGTAGCCACTAAAGAACTAAATGAACCTACCTTATAGAGACTTATATCACAACTTGAATTGGATAGTATCCACTTACTAGCTTGAGAGAAGATTTAGAGATTACCATTATATTCTCTGCCATTATATAATTGTATTTTTCATATTATTTTCTCTAAGTTTCAAATAAATGAAATAAGTATATGTATTTCAAATATTTGTATCCATTTTTCTTTTGAATTAATGAACTTATTTTCCCTACCCTTTTCTCTCCCATCACCATTTAGGGCAACACCTCTCCTTGGCGACAACCAAACCTCCAATGCCCAAGAAGCTTTAACAAATATCACAAGCATTGGTTGCCAAAAATCACATGTAGAAAAATGTGACTTCATAGTTGGTGATGATGATTTCAAACTTTAGAAATATCCTAATTTTTTTTGTTCAAGAAAATCTTGAATCACTTTGTGAACAGAATTGATCATAAAAATTATTTAAAAAATATACAGTTTTTTTAATACAAGTCTGACTGATGTTGATCAAGGTTAACTAGTTAAGAAAAAAAATGAATTTATGTAATTAAATTTACAAGTGTGAAGCTAATATGACGAGGGTTAAGTACAGAATGTGCTCAAGATACATATGGGAAATATCTATGAGATTTTCAACATATGGGAAATTAATTTATGGAAAAACCCTAAGATGACATACATTATTTCCGATATGTTGAATAAATGTCTGTTGTTGTGACCTTTTTGTATTGAGGATGGGATCCGTTTAGTAATCATCGGGATAAACTGCTGATGGAACCAAGGCTAGGCCCAATTCGGCCAAATTAGTTGCCTAGAGTCCGGTATCCAGATGGGCCCATGCCCCCTTCTCATATGGTCATCATCTGACGAGTTTTAACGTGGACCGTCCGATTCGTTTCTCTCTCTCTCTCTTTCTTGTCCTCCAAGGCCACCCGGGTCTGCGAATCGTGAGGGTGGCTGTCTCCCTCCTCCCAGTTCTAAAACCCTTCTCCCCTCTTCTCACTCCTCCCAAACCCTACGGGCTCCTCTCCCGATCGCCGCCGGCATGGACTTCAAGAATGTGAAGGTGCCGAAGGTGCCGGGTGGCGGGGCGGCCTCTGCTCTGGCGAAGTTCGCCGTGTTCGCCGGTCTGGGCGTGTACGGCGTCGCGAACTCGATCTACAACGTCGACGGTGGTCACCGTGCCATTGTCTTCAACCGGATCGGCGGGATCAAGGACAAGGTGAGGAGATGGCCTCTTCTTCTTTTCTCGAGTCTCTGTTTTTGATCGTTAGCTTATTGGTCCCCTTCTATTTGTTGCTAATGTGTACGCATTTCTTGCCAGGTCTATCCGGAAGGGACTCACTTGATTATTCCGTGGTTCGAGAGACCGATCATCTACGACGTCCGCGCACGACCGCACCTCGTCGAGAGCACTTCCGGGAGCCGCGATCTGCAGATGGTAAACTTCATTTAGGCCTTCCCGTCATGCGTGCAAGCTGTTGGCTAATTAATCTACACTCGCAGCAGTGGTGCAAACTCTGTGGCATCCATTTTTTTATTGTTGAGAAGTCGAAATATTGGCAAGCATGATTCATCTTGTTGTGTCGATGAACTTTTTTTTTTTGCTTCTTTTCCTGAGCTGATTTTTTTTGGGTACAGTGTTCTCTGCTCCGTCTTTATATATTATACTTTACTCTCGTCAGTTGAACATGCTCTCTGCTCGAGGGGTCTGTCTCCCCTTTGAGAAATGGATCACAGAGTTATGTTGATTGGATTCAACTGAAGAACAACTCAGCGATATTATATTAGATGGTCACTTTCACTCGTTTTTCCAACTCAATCGAGCGTGGGCTTCTCTTTTCTTCGGTCACAGTTTGTCCTTGAATATTCAAGATTTGTTAGTTCCGCTTAGCACCATGGAGATGTATCATGCGTTCGTTCTGATTTTATTTCACATTTCTATTCTTCTATCATCTGGTTCATAGTTTCCTCCCCAAAAAGATAATCATTGTTTAGTGAATATTAGTGTATTTCTAGTTCTCATTAATTCTAAATCTTTAGAATTACCAAGACCATGTGTGCTCGCCCGCTGTGGCCATGTCCCACAGGCCACAGTGGGGCTCTGACCCACTGTGCATCATGCCTTTGCTGTGCTTGATTGATTTTTTTATCTTATAATATTCCTTCATTTATTCGTTATCCGTTCTACTATCATGCAGTTGGAGTCTAGAGAATAATACCATCTATCACAGATATAAGCATCCCTGAAATAGATTTTTGACCTAATCTAGATTAATGCCTGTTTTGGGGTTTCAACAGCTCATATCTCATGGAAATGTGGGTACTATGTTACGGTAACTTATGAAACTTATTCATCAAATTTTTAAGGCTCTTCATGAAGCACTTCCTGGTACCTTTGGCACTAGGGTGTTATCTCTTCTCTTTCTTTCTATCAAATCTAATAAGGGTTGGGTTCTTATCCTACAAAAACCCTAGACATGAACATATAGCTCAATTTTGCCCGTTGACTTCACTTCCAACGGCGTACCGACTGTTCACTCGTCTTTACCTCTTTTTGCGATTCCATTGAATTACCATATACTCATTGAATTCATCCGAATCACCTCAGTCGGATCCATGTTACTTTTCTCGGAATGGAAAGAAGGTGAGAAAGAGTAAGAGGAGGATTGAGGATCTCCTTTTCAAGTTCTTTGTTTTTGTTCGAAGAGTATGACTACTATGAATCTATGTTTATCTGCTTTCTATATATGCAAATATGTGCAGAGGCTTGCACTTATTTCCTTATTATCACTTGAATTATCCTTGAGATAATTCGTGTTATGCTTATGGACAGGTGAGAATTGGCCTTCGAGTTCTCACTCGTCCTGTAGCTGATCAGCTGCCTACTGTCTACCGAACACTCGGGGAGAACTACAATGACAGGGTTCTGCCATCGATCATCCACGAGACGCTCAAAGCAGTGGTGGCACAGTACAATGCTAGCCAGCTCATCACACAGAGAGAGGTACGAGCCCGAGTAGCAGAATCAGTGTACAAATCTCCTTGCATGATGCACTGCCTCAGAACGTTAAAGCCGATGAGGTTAATTAGTTTGGTGTTATTGTTTGGCAGGCAGTGAGTCGAGAGATCAGAAAGATTCTCACCGAGAGAGCGACGCACTTCAACATCGCCTTAGACGACGTGTCCATCACATCTCTGACTTTCGGTAAGGAGTTCACCAGTGCGATTGAGGCCAAGCAAGTGGCGGCACAAGATGCTGAGCGGGCAAAGTTCATCGTGGAGAAGGCAGAACAGGATAAGAAGAGTGCCATCATTAGAGCGCAGGTACTATGAGCTTCCATCTCGAGTAAAGTGATCTCTATCTCTAGTTACTCCCATAACGAAGCTTTTTTGGCAGATCTTGGCAGATCTTGGTAAAACCATATGCCCACATGAACATAGAGCCAAATCCATTTTTAGGTAGCTAGAAACCTTAGAAAAAATCCATGGGTTAATAGGTAGAAGCTATGAACATAGTGTGAAAGCTGGGAGCCTCTTCCATTTTCTCAGATTCTCACAAAACTCTTGGCTCTTATCAAAGCTTCTATATGGGAGCGAGTCACTTGTGATTCATTCACCTTCAGACATTAATCGTTTCTCACATGATCTTGATATATATATCAAGAGCTAATGCTTGATGAATAGGCCTAGAATGTGATCCTGGCAGGTCTGTCTCTTGGCTTCTCAAGGTTTTTAAGCGTCTTATGAATGGTATTATGGTCCAATAGGGAGAAGCCAAGAGTGCACAGCTCATTGGCGAGGCAATCGCCAACAACCCGGCCTTCATCACTCTGAGAAAGATCGAAGCAGCGAGGGAGATCGCTCAGACCATCTCGAACTCATCCAATCGGGTGTTCTTGAACTCCGACGACCTGCTGCTCAACCTTCAGGAGATGGACTTGGACAGTGCAAAATTCTCAAAGAAGTGATGACGATGTGAGGAACCCCTTTTTTTCTACCCCTCCGCCTCTCTGCGTTTTGACTCTTTTGTAATATTTCTTCTGGAGGAGATGCCGTCCGCATGACATTTTCACTGCCTGATAATTTGCACCCCCCTTCCCCCCCGGGGGTGTCTGAGAAGTATGGGAGATCTGATCTGATCTTCTCAAGTGGCTCTCCTTTGAACCTTTAAAAGAATCTTGCATCTTCATCCATGATGTGGTTATCAAAACATCCCAATTTAGAAAGATATCGATGATGATAATCTAGGTTTCTCTATTGTTGATTTTATTTATTTATGCTTGGTTCATATCTTCTGCCCCTCCACATATTGCCGGAATAAATTACTGATTGCTCTTTTTTATTGTTCAGTCAAAGTATTTATGCCAGTTACTATAAATAAGTAAATGTAAGTAAAGAGGTGAAAAAATCCTGATGCTGTCTTAAGCAGATGAGATGGTTCTGGTCAGTTCAGAAATGGAGATACTAACTTTAGTCTAAGCTATCAAGAAATAATTAGATGAATAAATAAAATAAGTAAAATGCATTATATTTCACTTCTTGTTCAAGTAAAATGTATCTCCAAGCAGACCAATACAGAATTCAAATAGTCACATCAGCTATGGAAAAGGAGCCACCAAATAAGGGCATGGAAAATAATAAATTCTGCGGAAATTCGCTAAAACGTGGAGCAATTCCGTTTTAGAACACACAGGAGGCCGGGGGATTTACTTGTCCTTGAAGACGATAACTATGACCGTGCAGTTGTCCTTGCAGCGTCTCTCACGGACAGCTTCTCTCACTAGGCGCCTGGCCACAGCAGCCGCAGGTAGGCCGTCCTGCGGAGGGAAGAGAGCGGTTAAAACCACATCAAATCTTGTGAGATTTTACAGCCTGATCACGAGCCATTTCTCTCACTAAAACCAGGCAAAAGAATGGAAGCTTGAAAGCGGCATGCTATGTGCGCATACCTGTAAATGTCTGTGGATGAAGTCCACCGCATCACTGGGTCCAAACACCTGCAAGGAGCAGAGAGAGATCAGCGAGCAGGTCCGTAGAACAGCAGGACGGCCAGGAGTTAGGAATGAGCACCCCCCAGAGGCCGTCGCAGCCAAGGATGATGAATTTCTCTCTCCCTGTGAGCTCGAAGGAATGGATGTCCGGAGTGGCAGTGACCCCCACCTGCAAGAAGAACGTCCAAACCCGGAAGAGGTTTATCTACTGAGATCACAGACTAGAAGTATCCCATCTCATCTCCTTCCGAGGCAAAAAAAAATAGTACATTATAAGAAACTAATCGCTCAGGAGGATGTTCCAGACCCAAAAACTCGTTAATTTTCGTTTTATTAGATGCTATTGAGTGAGTTCCAAAGAGGTATATACCCTGTGGTTCCGAATAGGTATAGGTAAGCTGTTGAGTGAGTGAGAGAAGATACGCGTTCATGGGCGAGAGAAGATACGCTCCCTGAAGAAGCTTTGATAAGAGTCAAGAGTTGTTTGAGAATCTGAGAAAATGGAAGAGGTTCCCTGCTTCCACACTATGTTAATAGCTTCTAGCTATTAACCCATGGATTTTGATGAGCTTTCTAGCAGCCTAAAAATGTTTTAATCAATACTGACTAGAAAAAATCATCAGATCACTGCCAAAAAAAGCATCGAGTACATATCTCGAAGGGAAGACGAATACTATTTTTATACGTCGAAAGCATTCAGTGGGGAAGAAAAAGAAATTAAAAAATAATAAAAAATCAAGGTAAACGAGGAACTGAAGATAATGCTCTGCTTGGCTGAATCCAGAACTATCCAAGGATCATGGGGAGGCACTGAGGTTTTTTCTCAGCCCGTTTCTCAGGTAAAACGTGATGAAGCAGCTAGTGAATGATGTGTAAGATCGACAGTGGATCATATATATATATATAGTAGTAAGGAAAAACACCTTCTTGAATTGGCGATCCCCAAAAGCTCTAGAAACTTCCAGACGACCCTGTAGACGCCCATTGGCACCCACTGAACCGCCGGCCTGGAAGAGAAATTAGGGAGAAAATCATGGTTAAAGTAAAATCTGAAGGCTGCTAAGAGCCTCACCCAATTGATTGAAAGCAATAACATCAAAGGTCAAAATATATGCATACATGCTTATGCATTGGAAATTTGTATTTCTACCTCTTTCATGATCTATTTTTTTAATATATCCACGCCACTTTAAATTTCTGCAGAAAATATCGATTCTCAATTTCTCAGCCATATGGTCGTCTTATCTTTTAGGTAATAAATACCCTCATAAATATGAAAAGTCTCGTTCACCGTCTATAAATAGTAATATAGAGAATAGTAGTCAGCAGCCATTTCCTCCGCTACAAGGAAGCAAACGCCAAATCCTGCGTATGGGCAAGGCTACAAGAGCTTGCGAGGTGTATACCAGCGAAAGAATGATATCTTGAGGGTACAAGTAAAAGGGTACCAACCAAAAACTGTCTGACATAGGAAGGGTACCAATCATATAAATTAGAGCAATACAAGGTATAGAAGCGAGAACATAGTCCCTATATTACTTTGAGAGTACCAAAGACTGAGGATCAAGTAAAAAATGGAAAGAAACCCTTCACTCTTCTTCACCAGCAGTAAAGAGAGAAGAAAAAAACATCATGTGGTTTACTCTGTATTTACAGTAAACACGAAGCTAAACATAGAACAAGATAAGATACTCAATGACTGCGTTATAGCGATTAATCTCTGCATTATGAAAGAGATCATGGCCTCAGATTCAAGTATTTGTTAATATATATTGAAATTTGTAAAATAAAAAAAGATTAAATTTTTTCTCACTGGAATTGATAGGGTTGATGCATGCATTAAATATATGATTATTATAAGGTTCTAGAAATGAGACTACATAGAGGGTTAAACTCAAGTTTGGGGTTCGTTTTCAAAAGAGAGGGGTCAAGAAGCAATGGCAACATGTGACAATTACATTTACGTAGATCTATTGCAGTATGCAGCTGGAAACTATTTGAAGTGACATCACCCTAATGAATATTTCATTTTGGAAAACATGCCCATCAACAACATCATTCATTACCTTCTGAATACGAGCGCGTTCATTTGGAAAGATAGCTTTATGTTCTCTTGTGATAACAATTGCCTTCAGAGGAGCATCATGGGGCCCATCTGCACGAGACGACCGTGCCAATACTGCTTTTGCATCTCCAATATTTGCAACCAAAACCTAACAAGTGATTTTTTAGACAAGAGATGGAAAAAATTATGTGAGTCAAACTTCGTGGATACAATATCACAACTGATGACCACTGTCACAGCTATATTAGTCAATAAGTCAAAGGCCCAATAATGTCAAAAAGTTAATATTTACACGACATGGCTTCCTTTTTAGGCCTTCATTGCATAGAGACACGGAATCTGAAACTGACATTGGGATGAAGATGCCAAAGCCAAAAGGAAAAATGCGATAACACATGAAACCATCTATATAAAAAAGGAATCCAGCCGCAAAACCTCATAGAAGCGAACATTTGTGCAAATGAAGGTCTATCAGGCTTCTTATCTTTTTACTAATTGATGGTGGAAAAGACAAGAACACAATAGAAAACCACTATGTGGCGATCGGTAAGTAATGGTGTCATTCGATACATTAGAAACATCCCTTACACCAATCGCATACAGCAGAGCTCATTAAGCACAAGTATCCGGCAAAAAAAAATTATACAAAACAGACAAAGGGGTCCTAGAATGCAAGGCTTCTCTGCAAATCAATCTTCCTGATAAAAGTCCAAGCTTCACCTTATCCAAGTTTGACGGAAAAATTAAGAAAATTTTACTAGCCGTTGGATTTGATTTCTTTATTCGATATGAAGCCGGGAGCCTTCTTGTCGACAGTTTCCAAAGATATTTGAAGGCTTCTGCAGCGCAGGAATAACATTCCATACGAAGCTTTCTGGGTTGGCTGCCTGATTCTCAAATTCCCGCATTGATGGCTTCAGTGTCCTGTTGCAAACCTCTGGGACTTCTAGAGCATACTAGGTTCTTCCTTCCCTCATCTGACCCAAATAATCCTTCAGTATCATGACCACAAGTGCAAGAGAGATTGTACAAACTCGTAATAAAATGAAATATTTCAACCAGAAATTTTAATCTTTAATAAATTAATGGTTCAACAAGGATGTTAATTTGTAAAGTCGTATAAATTCTGGCACTTAAGAAGATACTTGCCCAAGAGGATACATTCCATAGAGATCCCTGAAGCGGATGCATTCTTCTGAGTTGATCACTTAAGTATAGTGAAACTAAAGAACACTACTAGTAACCTCAGGCAGTAGTGAGGTTTCATATCTGGCTTTTATCAAAATATTGTGGCCATATGACAGTAAAGCAGACTCAATGCGTAGGTGAGACCGGAACATAAAGCATGTTTCATTGCTCCCTGATAAACAATTGAATCTTTTTTTATCAATTAGGAAAAATGCGATCATGAGTACATCAACGTAAGAATTGACAATGAGACATCATGTGCCAGATCTAATACGTTTCCATCAAATTGTCCTCGGATTATATCAATGGTTGCTCATTCGAACGTGATGATGTACATAAAGCTTTGAACAGAGAGTGAGACTATTTATGGAAAGCTGTAATATAAGAAGAATGGTAATTGAAATGTAAAAAGAGTAGCATACTTACCATTTGGCCCAACACCCACAGGCATACAGCCGTTGCACCATCCTGCCAACCCCCTGAAAAAGATAAGAGATAGGGATATAATCTTGTTGGATGTTTATATGTGATAATATAAAATCACTTTAGTACATATCACAAAATATCCATGTTTGACTTTGTAATACTAAGGAATCTATTTATCACGGAAAAAATCCTCTGGAAAGCATAAATGTCCAGTGAAACAAAATGCTGGTATCATTCTGCTTTCCATGAAACAGAACCATTAATGAAGAAAAATATGAAATCGATGTTGGGAACTCCATAAAACAAAAATAAGGACAGACAAAGACCCTAGTAAAATTTGACTGTTCACGTCGGTGCCAATTTTTTGTACATTTTGAAAAGATTTGGGTCTGGCAAAAAAATAAGGTGCTTACCTTTAAAAAAATGGCTACAGGTTTGATGGAATAAACTGCATGAAAATTACTACACTTATTGGGACCATTAGCGAGCTCATCCCAAACATTTACTGGCACATTTTAAAACGCGTGGCAAAATACAGATCGTGTTTGAGAGATACTAATGCCGACTATTCCTGATTGTGTGGAGTTTATCGTTGCCCAAGTCATCTCCTAAGGTAACAGCGTGTAAATTGATCACTTTTGATTCATTCCTGGAAGCAAATAAGGGTATTAGCAGGGAAATACGTTTAGTCCATTAGGAGATCATTCCTTCTCCCAAGTAATCCTCTCTTCTGCCACCATAGCGTACATTAGTCTTGAGTTGTCTTAAACACAACTGAAATGCAACTTACCTGGAACATTTTTCCATTCTAGGTATCTTATTCTCCTTGAATCTCATAGCCACAAAACCATATAAAAAAAAGCTTCAGTCAACTCTATCCTACCATTTTTCAAAATATAATTTCAAAGCATATGGCCTTCCCCTGATCGTTAGCCACCAATCCTTCTTTTGACAACTCATAACAATCAGGTCAGTTTACTCCATTATCATAGATATTCATTCCCAAGAAAAATCCATCAAGACGAGGTAACCCGTGCCTCTTCGAATCAGGAGGGCCTCATTTTACTCATTCCGACAAAAAAATAAAGTTAGACAGGTCTTGGAAGGCTTCTTGATTTTATTCACGGATACTGTTGAGCCTATGAAGTAGAATCAAACCACTATCATGTTTGGACTGGTAAGAATTTCTTGATAACTTTACAAGTTTTTATTGTTTAGTTTAGGTGATTCAAATAGATTCTCAAATGAGTGACAAAAACAGATTCCAACCCACCTGATTCTCGTTACCATCACGATACGTATTCAAGTCATCCATAAATGTTCCATGTTTGAGTATCACTTCTTGTACTCCAGTTCCAGATTCAAACCACAGGATATTCTGCCCTCTTTGCAACTTTCTACTTCATCAATGCTTCTATTTAAATTCAATGTAACAGAGATTCACATAATAATGCCAGTCCAACCTGATGACTATTGAGTATTTCATGAATTACAAAAAGCCAAAAACAATCAATAAGGAAGGGAATTGTTAAAATTATTCAGTGAGCATGATTACCCGCAGCACTTTCTCGAAGAAGGCGTTCATCAGTTTTCTGAAAGCCTGAAAAAGCTCACCACAAAAAAATTGAAGAGGATTAATAAAAATTCCAACAGAGAGGGATAAAACAACAGTAGTACATAACTAGGGCATAATACAACAATATTGCACAGACAAAAACAAACTCAGAAATACCATCATGTAATCTGAGTTATTATATTGCTTTAAATACGACAGTGTGATTTTCAACTTGTACATAGTTTTCAGAAAGTGGATAATACTGCATCTTAATAAAAACGGAAAAATGCACCAGTATATCCCGTGTCCTTAAAAACACCGTGCACAGTATATAGACGACATCGAGATAGTTCACGCAATGGTGGCAGCACAAAGTACCGAAAATGGAACAATCATGCTTTTCCCCCTAAAAACAATGCCTCACCTTCTCTTTCACCTATCTCACGGAAAATTGAAATTTTTTCAGACTACATGCTCATTCCCCTAACTCTGTATAGCCCATAGGGTTACATGAAGGATGTGTCACTAAACAATCCATTTTAAGGACCCAATGCCAATTCCATTCTGATAGTGGCTTCCCTATGTATGAGATTGGCGTAATATGCCTATTCAGTGAAGTAAGTTTTTTTTTTCCCAAATATAACATGATAATGAGAATACTAAGATCAAGAGCTCCGAGGACTAACCTGCATGACATAGAATGCTGGCAGCAGTAATTCTATCAATGCATATAGCTAATCGTGATATAGACCTATTTATTAAACAGAAAGGACCTCAGCTCCGAAACACAAAAGAAAAATGACAGTCACTCTGATGTTAGAGAAACAGATGACATCAAGCAATAGACTCTCTGAAAGTACCATTGGTCCACCATAAAAACTGTTGAGAAAAAGTATAATTGAAATTTATTACAGAATAAGCTGTAAATATTCAGTTACCTTCAAGGATCGCTTTCTTGGAGGCTCTGACATCCATCTGCAAGTTGCAAATGGATTTTTCCACATAAGAAACAGCTAAAAGAGCATACAAAAGAGTAACAGCTTAAGAAGCTTTTGAGGGAAAATCTATAAAAAAACCAGATAAAACAATTAAAATAAAGTCAGTGCAAACAGAACTCCATCTAGAATAGGACTTTCTATGAGAAAAGCCCCAAAGAGAGAAAATGGTAGATTTACTTTACATAATGATGTTTTCTCCTTTTTTATGAGTAGCACAAATTTTGCCCCTATGATTCACATAGTTTTGGAAGAAAGCACCTGGGTGCCTTAAATTGGGTTACTGAAAATAGTAAAGCTGCTGATCTTATAATTAGTTAAAGATCCATCATTTTTCGTCAATGATGAGTCGTACCACTGTGGTTTCCAAAATCTATTGTTCTCAAAACGTAAAAATGTGGCATTTTAATGCTGAACAGTTGGCAAGAAGTGGCGAGCCATCAACTATTGAGAAATATATTAATTTGGTTTCTAAATCCCTTTTTCAAGTCTAATCTAGGAATGAAGATTATCATGGTAGCTCTTACGACTGTATATACTTGCTACCTTCGACCATACGCACTAAATTTAATCTTCGGCCACTTCACTTAGTGAGTTCTGCCATTACCTGAAATTTAATCTATGACACCAACCGAAATTTACCACCTTTTTATTGTTATTCCTTTCAATGTCTTAAGAACCACTTACAACATAGTTCGTATAACGCTGCTGTCTGTCTAACATCTGTAAACCATTCTGGTAGCTGTATTCACGATGCTATTAATCAAATGAAATATAAATATTTTTCAATTCATTAAATGCTCATTAAACCATTTTATGACTGAAATCTGCATCGATTTTAAATAGACATTGGAATGCATCCTCTATCCAGTAATTGATTCTTCACTACTATAACCACAAAAAATAAGCAGAACAGGCAGACACACCAACTCACGTGGTAATCCTGCTGAAAGAACATTTGCGTGTAGGTGCTTTTGTGCGTAATCAGCAGCTAGTCGACCTCCATGCCCATCATAAATCGCAAAATGTGCACATCTGTCACGAAAGATGCAATCATAGTATAAGGGTAAAACCAGGAACAACAATGAAATCTTTGGCATACTCTTTTTAAAATGGGAGGCATAAGGCCACAAACAAATCAATGGACTTCATTTCAGATGTGATACGTGCGTTGATAACTAGAATATGATTCTATAAAAATTAGCAAGTGAATGTGGCTAAGAGTAGCAAATGAAATGTTACTGTCAGTAAAATCGTAAAATAATATACCATATAAATTTAAACATAATGGATGTGGTAAAAAACTGATAATGTGGAATGCCAGTCCACATGAAATTCACATTGCACCCATATACGTTTCAGCCAGGGCTACCATAATCTCCTCGAACAAGTCAAGTACCCATGCCATGTCTACTCGAGCGCAGTGACTACTGTTTGAAACAGTGATAACTAAAACACTCGGCTACATCATTGAAATCATGAAGCCCGTTTGTGCATAATCTACTTTTACATTCACTCTACACAGTGAAATATGGAGGTTGTCTTTCCTCTCTCCTAGGTTCCCATTTGCTGCGCTTCCACTTCATATAATAGTGAACACAAATCCCAACAAAGCCATTTGACAGTGGTGAATGTAACGGAGGTCAATATACAGCAATCAAGGAAAAACTGACGCCACAATGGATGACACACGTGAAAACCATGTTATCATCCTTTACATGATGTTTGATGAAGAAAAATAACCTATTAGGTGAAACGATAAGTGAAAACTTTTCAAAATCTTCCAGTTTCACTCGTAATTATTTCTAGATACCATATGCACAACCACAGTAATGGATCGTCTACATGCACCGCAGGAAAAGAAAAAAACCACTGGATTTTTGTGGTATCTGACAACACAGAAGAAAAATTACGTGATACACATGAAGGAAGAGCATAAGCACCTCAAAGTTCCAGGACATTCCATGCTTGCATCAGGAAGAACAACCCATGCGTCTTCCATGCTGTGCCTAGAACCCTTGTCTTCTGCTGCACTGGCTTCAATTGGGAACACTTTACTAACACATTGACTTGCAGCTCCCAAGTTAGATGAGGGGATGCCCTTTGCAAGAATCCTTTCCCCAGATTCTTGATTCGAAGTTACTTCAGAGTCGAATCTACCATTGTCATTTTTCCCAATGGAGGAGTTAATTTCCTGAGAAGCACATGTCTTCGAACTTTCCACTTTTTCTGCATTTTCTGTAACTGAGGAAGTGACTTTTAGTTTTTTTCCAGTAGAATCTTCACTATCAGATATGCTTTCCCGTTTTGGATGACTCCAATTATTCATATCATCAGCTGCAATAACACAAAAAATAGAAACTTGGGTAATTGGATTAAAATCCTTGAAACATAATAATTCATACGAAGCAAGCGATCACCAAATATTGTGGGGAATACTATTCATGATGCAAGCACAACGAACATCAAGCTACACAGTTAGAGTTGCATGTCCATAAAAGTAAAAAATAAAACTTGCTCAAATTAATCAACTACAAAAATAAGGGACTGCATTACTTTTGACTGAAGTGATTTCCTTGTTAAAATAAATCTTGATTATTGGTGAAAGTTGTCTATGTTTTTCTATTATTCCTTCCCAGAAAATTTAATACAATTCACATGACTGAACATAATACATCTATCAGCAGTCTCTGCACCTCAATATCATAAGACCAATTAATACCACACGGCTTAAAACGGTTTGGTGGATTTCCTCCAGCTTGGCCGATACAAATGATGCCAGTATAATATTCCTTTGACATTAATATTGTCTGAGTGATTTGGAGGAGGGGAATAATAGGTTTAAAGATGCTTCTGACGGGATCAATCATATTTTCAAAAAATAAAATATTTTCTAACAAAAATTATCAAATCTTCAGAATCCAGCTATTAAGATCACCCCCCGTAGTGCAGGTTTTGATCCTTTGTTGATCATTATAGAGTGCTGATCCTTCTCAGATAAAAAGATGCCACAAGTTTTCCTTCAATAACAAAAATCATGGAAAACAAGTCAACGCTAGTCACTAAAATCTTTTGTTTTTATCATTGAGTCCCAGGAATCTTTTCCAAGAGCCAGGGGAGGTGAATATACTTTTATACGGGTTTTCTAATATTTATGTGAGGATTTTAAGGAGTCTCTGTGAACCTATAAATTTATGAGGATTACAAGGGATTCCACATATCCACATCTCATAGTATGATTCTAATGGAGAAATTCCCAAAGAGAGCTACAATTTCATTTTTTATGTTCCTGGACTGTCTCATTCCACCATAATCTGCTATCTCTCTTGCCTTAGACTAGGCTCCAGTGCTATGTTTTTCACCTTTATTGTTAGCGAACTTTAGAGAAACTGTTGTACTGGGGTTTTGGAGCGAACACTAGAATTTTAGTAGCCTCGTAGAAACCAGCAGTTGATAGCAGAGTTACACATTGTTATCCAGGGAAATATTTTTTATTGAATATACGGAAGATTTTTTTTTATCAGTTACACAAAACTAGATCAACCGATATGCTGATCTGCTCATTTGTTTTTCCAAATGTAGCGAATTTACAAGTAGCGCTAGGAAAGTGGACATAGACCAAGGATGAGGTCACATAACTAAAACGAAATATATAGTCAGCCTTCGGCGCACATTTGCTCTTCCCAGTGTTTCATTGTAGTAGCTTAGATTCTTAAAATAAATTTCTAGTTGCATTTCTAAATGTTTCAAATCATCCACCTCCAGGCCATTCCATACACACGCACTCTAGGGTTTCCCACAACTTTGAGCCAACACGGTTCAATCCATCCACGGGGTCGTCAGAGTTGATAGACGAGTTAGCTAGCTCCACCAGCACCACCTCATCATCCGCAAGTCTCCGTTTTCATGTGTTTCTTTCGTTCTAACACGGTTCTGTTTTTCCCACAGTTATTTACAGCACGCAGAGGACAAGCGGTAAGATAAAGTTCTCATCCCAAAAACGGCAACAGCACGAGGCGCTACTGCCCAAACCTCATGAAGATTAAAGGAACCTGGGGTTGGAAAAATCGCATGAACTATGTCGAAGAGTCAAGACGAACATATTTTGTAATCTGCCAATAAATTAAACGAACTATCCAGGGAAGGAATTTAGAACACCGCTCAATCGGCGAGCATAAAAAAAACTTTGATTACCTTCCGACATTGCCGAGAACGAGAAAAATCTACAATCACCAGCCGCGTGCCACCGCGGTGCGGATTTATCGTGAGCGCACGCAGAGAGGAGGAGAGAGAGCGGAAGAGGGGAGTGGAGCGGACGAGGGAATCCCAGTTGAAGCTTGCGGGTTGGACGAGAGAGGAGTCCACGTGTATAGGGCCGGGCTTTCTAGAAGAGGCTTTCTTATAGATGTCAATAGGCCCGTCTGAGTCAGAAGGAAATGGCCTATTAGGTTTATCCCCAGTGACACGTGTCACATAATGTCCACGTGGTGACAAGACACGTGTCATACCGGTCCTGGCAAGAGGTTTTGCTTCCTTCGCAGAAAAGCCCTAACCCAAGCACCATCGCTCTCTCTCCTTCTCTCTCTCTCCCTCCCTCTCTCTCTCTCTCTCTCTCTCTCTCTCTCTCTACCCTCTCGGAGGGCGCAGCCGCCGGGGGCCATCTCGCCACTCGTCTTCTTCCATCTGTGTCCATGACGAAGTTCCGGAAGCTCGGTCGCCCTGCGGCCCATCGAGTGTCCATGCTCAAGTGAGTTCCCATCTTCTTCTTCTTCCCTGACTCCTTTTCGCTTTTGATCATTTCCTTATCGTTTTATTTTATTTTCAGAACGCTGGTGTCTCAGTTGGTGAAGCACGAGCGGATAGAGACCACCGTTGCCAAGGTTTCTCCTCCTATTCTACGGACGCTACATTTTTTCTCACACGTATGAGTTTTGCCATTCCATTGCGTGAACCATATTCTTCCCTGTTTATTTGTTCTCAGGCCAAAGAAGTTCGTCGGGTTGCCGATAGAATGGTTCAGCTCGGCAAAGAGGTATGCACGAACGTTGTGGGCTTAGCACTCATGGTCTGTGGAATGGCCAGTCATTTCTTTTTACCCTGGACTAGATTCGAGCTGATCACGGAGAATAATTCCTCGGTCTCACTCTATCGTTCACTCGCACATTTTTGTTTACAGTAGTCGACATACTGTCCAGCAAATAGATCAAGAGATGGCGTCGTTCGATTAGTATAGATCAGAAAATAGTCCATTGTTTTTATGAGACCTGGATAACATGTGAGCTAGAGCTCTGTGTTACACATCTGATGAATAAAGGTCAAATAATGAATCTCATGGAGAACAACGCGTTAAATATCGACGGTGCCCAGAGATGGAAAAAATGCGGGAAATTCTTTACTTTGACTAAGTTTGCTTCCTTTTATTTTATTGATTGGTATGCGTTATGATGAGGTTTTCCTCCACGTTTTTTTTTCTGTTCCTCGTTTCTTGTGGTCCGTCCTGTTCTACATCAAGATCTCTAGGAGCAATCCTTGTAGATGGGGAGAGATCCGGCCCACTTCTGGGTTCTCGGGAAGGCCATTCGTGTTAACTGACATCCAAGTTACGTCTCTGTTGATCAAAACCTTCATTACATTAGGTATTTCAGAATCAATTCCCTAATCGGTTAACATGACAAAGTACTCTAATTCTGATAGGAAAACTACATTCAGTTCTGTGTCTTTTTTTGGGATAGTTGGCAAAAATATACACAGTCTAACGTCACTGGGTTCTTGTTTTGACAACAGCATGTCCGGTTGTTGAATCAATAACAATATTATTATTGCTGAATAGTATATCCTTTTACCATTATTCTTTTATTGATTTATGATTTGATGTTGTCCTGACTTTCGCTCTGTCAGATCTTAAAGTCTAATCGTTTTTGGACATGGGCTCTTATTTAGTTATCCAACGCCTATTCTTTTGAGACATGCTAATTAGATTTCAAAGTTCCCTCATATGCTTCTATGGAACTGTTGTCATTTCTTTTCCTTTCTGTCAAATGGACCTTAATCTTTACCAAGGAGTGAAGAATGAGACTCTTAAAAGTAAATTAGACGTGGAAAGGATGTGAGATATCTGTGCCCACTTTTCTCTCTTGAACAGGCGACTATCAACTATGGTGGGTAGTAATGTCATTTTATCCACTATGGTGGGATAACCTTTATCCCTTAATGCATTTACGGCGTTCTCATGATTTTCTGTGGGTTTGAGTCATTATGTTACTAATTTCACCAGAGAATGTGAACAGAGAAATTTGAGATAACCCCTACATGTTATTCTGGTAATTCCAGTCCCACATTGAGGAGGCATGATGTTCATATACACCAGTTAGGAGTTTTTCAATACAGAACAATACGCCTGTGGCTGATTCACTAATGCAGTAGATTCTACGACTATGCTTTTTGAGCAGTTCTATGCTTTTTAATTTTGTAGAATAGAACATGGTCCAGGACTCTTAAGGTCACATGTCAAAGCCCATGTATCAGGCCCTAGATGAAAAGGCATGAGAAATCTAGTACCAGTTTAACATCTTCACCAGAGCATATGAGGCTTGTAATCGGTAGATGGACCTGTTGACTCGAGCCCTATTGAGTTGGATGCCTCAACAGCGTTAATATAGTAAAATGTGTTGTATTGTGGTTAGGGTAGTTTCGGTAGTCATGATGGACGATTTGCATGGTTCTCTGGCTGGCACCCTGGCTTCCATGCTGCTAAAAAGAAACACCGGATCTGAAGTAACTGTTTTTTTTTTTTTTTGGGTAATTATTTGGTAAGGATTTGTTACAATTATGTGAAACATTTCAGATCATTCAAAAAATCACTTGAAAAATGTAATAATTTTTATCACCCCAATGGGACCACTGCAAATGGCCTCTCCAGTACCTTTGAGTGCCTTCTGACTTCTTTCTCCTGCCAACATTCAAGTAACACATGCTTTTTAATGTGAATTAATTCGAAGTTTTTTTTTTTTCTTGGTCAGTAAAATGTGTATTCTTACTCTTTCCATTTAATTTTCATACCTTGGTCATTTTACTTCCGGAAATTCGGCCATTTATTCCATGCTAAGCAGTGTTCGTCGTGTTCCAGGGTACGCTTGCAGCTGCCCAGCAGGCTTCTGCTTTCGTACGTGGTGACGATGTTATGCACAAGTTGTTCACAGAGTTGGCATACCGCTACAAGTAACCCTGCCAATTCACTGAGCTCTGCCCATCTTGCTGATTAAAGATCATCTCCAGAGGCATAATGGATGCATTATATTTACAGGGAAAGGGCAGGGGGTTACACCCGGCTCCTTCGGACCCGCATACGGATGGGAGATGCTGCACCTATGGCCTACATCGAGTAATATTCTCCCCTAAAATCCTTCAAATCGATTCCCTCTTTCAGAAGCTCAAGTGAGATTCCACCCGTTCACAGCATTTGATTCATGTTGGCCGTGATATTCTTCCTGGTAGATTTGTTGACCGGGAGAACGAGCTTCGAGAGGCAAAGCCTCCAGCACCACAACCCCTTCAGAGACCCTCAACGGATCCATGGGCGAGGTCAAGAGCAAGCCAGCAGTGGGCTCCTCCCAAGGAGGACACAGAGACTTGACGATACTCGTTGCCGATGGTCAAATTGTTTCAGGCTTTTTCCACACCAGATTCCGAACTTTTCAAGTCAACGAAGATGGTTTTCTATTAATATCAGTCTTCAAGCCCATCTGGAGCAGGTAGGGCCCGCTCTCTTCCCCCCTTCTGGGTATTGGTTGACTCCGTTTCAAGATTCATGGGTTTCTGGGGGAATCCAGGTTCATATATTCTGACCACGGACTTCCCTCTGAGTAGATGATTCCAATAATGTGCCTTACATGCAGAGGAAACACTAGTGATTGAGAAAATACGGCTCTGATTAAATATTTTTCTGCCCGAGGAGTGATTTTATTTAACATAAATCATGTAAAATAAATTAGTTGTTTGAGATAATATGGCTCTGATTAAAGATTTTTCTGCCCGAGAGTGATTTTTATTAATAGAAATTATGTAAAATAAATTAGTTGTTTGAGAAAATATGGCTCTGATTAAAGGTTTTCCACCCAAGAGTGAGTTTATTTAATATAAATAATTTTAAATAAGTTATTTATTTGATCGGTTGGCTTCTATGACGAAGCTATTGGTTCCCTCTCTGTGAAATATATTATGGGATTATTTTATTTTTCGTTTTTATATTTCTAATTATGTATTTTTCGTTTGAGAACACCAGGAGGCCGTCAAGTTTTTAAAGCCCTGCCAAGCCCAAAAAGGGCCTTTTTTTCCTCTGTGGGCCGACTTTTGGCCCAAAATAGGAAAAAAATAGGGGCTCCGATTTTAATTAAAAAAGGCGTAAAAATGCCTCGATTATAAATTACAATTATATATTATTTTAAAATTATTGGAAAAATGTTGCTGCAAGAAGCTGGTGACCAACCCAGGGATCCCCCCTAACCTACACTTTCACATTTCAGAAAATCATTAAAAAGGGTTATTATTATTATTTTGTTAATTAATCGAATTGGTGCGATAAATTGTGCATGATCGCAAGTAAATATAATAATGTTTTTAATTAATAAAAAAGACAGAAAATGCGTTGCGTGTGTTAAAATAAATCATTTGAACAGGAGGGTTAAAATTAGTCTGGAGAAAATAGCGGCAAATTATGACGCAATTAATGGGTTGAATTAACATCAAATTAAAAAACGTGGAAAATGTGTTGTTGTCAGTGAACTACGATTAGGGCGCTCTGACAACCCTGGGGAGCACCGGAACGGGACGTCACTACCATCCTCGAGGAGCCCTAGCCGTGGAAAAACCCTAACGTGGGGAGGATTCAGTTCAACAAGCAGGGCGATGGAGGCCTGAGCTCGCCGCGGGGCGGGCCATTCTCGTAATTTTCATGGAGGCAACGGCGTTTTCGCCATAAATTCCCCTCCCTCATGCTGCGCAGGTAGACGTTGAAAGGGGGAGACCAGCCACAGAACCCAAACCCTAATTCCCAGCGATCGCTGCTGTTGCCCCCGTCTAAGATTCGAGGATCTGCTTCGAGTGGAAGGAGGGATGCTCCGGGGACATTGAGTTCTTCAGTGCTCCTCTCTGGTCCCTCCCCTCCAGTTCGCCGTCGTCGCCTCCTGGCCGGGTTTCGCGCAGGATAACCATGTCCTACGATGGAGCCGTGGAGAAGAGGGAGGATCCACCGCAGCCGCCGGCGGGGAACGGGGGCGGGACCGGGAATGGAATGGTGATGGCGTCGGCGCCGGGGGCCGGCACTGGGGGGAGACCGTCGTCGTACGGGGACCGACGGTTGCGGCTGAATCCGAACAAGGATCACAAACCGGAGCGCTACGACGACGTGCAGACGGAATTTGACCCCTCCATCTTCAGCTCCCTCGAGCGGCACCTCCCTCCCAGCATGTTGGAGGTCCCTCGCGATGCCAAGATCCAGTTCATGAAGGAGATCCTCGCCAGGTACCTTCCCGAAGGCGAGCGCACACGGGTGAGCCACCTTCCCGATCTCTTCAACCAATCTCCCTCCGTTGATTTTGTCGTCGGATGTGAAAATTCGGTACTCCTCTCCTCTCTACGGCTGTTTTCTCTCCAGTCCATCAGATGCCAGAGATCACGGCCTACCAGGGAATTGTGAAATGACGGAATAGCCCTCGATACCCCAAATCTCACTTGCTGGGCCCTTCAGCTGGGTGGGTGCTTGTCGTCAAAGTATCAAGTGCTCCGCGTTTAACACAATTCGGATCCCGGTGATCGAAAGCGAGACGCGAACTCATGGAGACGATCTTTTATGGTTAAGGTCTGCTGATTTCACGGTCAAAAGTTGAGCCTACCTCGTTTGGCCTGCTTTTCCCTGATGATATTTTGAACGGGTCAGATGGCAGTTTATCGACTGCCTGTCTGATGCGGAAAGCTGGTGGTTTCGGAGATTTGATCCAATCTTCACATGCAGGTGGAGGGTAACCTTTTTATTTGAAAAAGGTGTTGGGAAGATAGCCTGAATGATGGTAATCGTGGGCATTCAGCAAACTGAGAATTATTGCTGGCAAAAAGTGGTGAGAACGGCTATATTGTAAATCAAAGTCGTTATTGAAAATGCTTTAATGAGATATGGGCTGTGAGATGTGACAGGGAATCTGGGAATGGTAAGCCGAATCTCATGCGTACAAGTGAGTAAATGTACTCTAGATTACTCAGCCTAGGGAACATTGACAGGCTGGCTGCGATAGTACTGACAAGTTTGAAGAGGAAGAAGGCTTGACCTTTTTTTCTGCAAAAAAATAAACTAATTTATATGTTTGCTCATTCGGTGGTGGATTTTTTGGAAAGTGATATCCGAGAATGTGAGCATAGATGGGACAGCGATGCCATGAAAATTAACTAGAACATTGAACTGCCTTTGGGGTAAGATTCCCCAAAATGATATCCGAAAGATGCTCAATAAGCACAAACCGAAGATGATATGAGGTAGATAAGGATGTGCATATGATTATATCATACTTGAGAATGTTCAATGACAGCATGGAGAATTATCCTATAAGAGGATTGTAACTTTTGGGCGAGGGAATTTCAGATACCATAAGGTAGCATGCTTAGGTGTTTTATGTGAGCAAGCACATTATTTCTCTCCTCATTATTATCTCCTTTATATCCAGTTTTGGTAATTCATCTTGGGCCTAATTATATAATGGTACATTCTCTGTTCCTCTTTAATAACCTTTGAAACTTTCATGATATATAGATAATATGGATAAATATATAGATAGATAAGGGGAGGGAGAGAGAGAGAGAGGGTATGAACTTCTGATGTGAAGTTTCAAGGATTACAAACTCTCTTGGAGGCTTGTGCTATGATTTTATATTACTCTTTAATATTAAGCTACCTTGTTTTTCGATGTTGTGAATTTGCTTTGTTCTTTTCCCAAATTAAGCCCAAAAAATTTTGCAACTACGCTTTTTTTCATGTGATTAATGCTGTAATTACACTCTCTAGCCTAGTTTCTGGTTGCCTTTGTGATGGGTATCTTTTTATCATATCCATTACGAATCCAGATTGATAACGTGATATTATCCTCTTGTATACGCTAGATGTGTTTTTGCTGGTTTTTATAATTCTATGCACATTTCTAATTTGTCTTCCTGGAACATTTTTGTCCGATATTTATATAATATTCTTAAATTTATGAGGACATATTTTCGCGTAACAGTTATCTTTTCATGTGCGAAACTTTCTCTGAGTGAAATGAAGACTCATTGTCTTTCCTTGTGTTTCAGGTTCAGAAGCATAGGGAGTACAGAAACAGAATATTGACCGCATATCAGGTGTGTATTTGCTTCCTCAAGGTTTTGCAAATTTTGGTGTGGAAGAGAGGGGTTTATAAGAGTTCACTGAAGAGGATGTAAAAACCTAATTCTTCCAAACGATTATGTAGTACTCTCTACTTCCAAGTTTTTTTTTTTGTCTCGGCTAGTGTAAATGTTACACTATTTTGATAATTCTGTCACCAGGGACTGGATGAAAAGGCTATAATTGTCTTTCAGTCTGGCCAAAAGTGCTCTGCATACAGTTATAGGCTTGGGAAGTCAGGCGGAAAAAACATTATGAATCGGTAAAAAGGGCACCACCTTACACTGATTATCCGTTTAGTGAAAGATTGATGTCGGAGTGTGTGTGAGATTGCCTTGTGTCCAGATCGTACCTCTCGTCTTAGTTCTGCCAAGTTCAATTACAGAGTCACTAGATTCTTAGTGTGGAAGACGATCATGTTTGGCAATTTCGTTGACAAAGTTGCTTGATGTAATCGTTTTTGTTCTGGCTCATTAGTTTTTCTGCTGCATCATATTTCACTTCCATCCGATTAATATACCATTTCTCAGTAAACCAATATCCTCTCATGTTGACACTTGGCCTAACGATTACTGGAAACCTGCTCGTTCAATCTTACTAGATAACCATGATCTCGATGGACTTAAAGCGTTACTTTCCATTTCATCATGGTATTTAAATCATGATAATGGAAAGATCATTGTGGTAGTTTTATCTAAAGACCATGATTTATGTGCAATTTTTCGTTCTAGCGACAGTTTTAACCATGCAATCTACGGTTTTAAATAATTCCACGCTGCATCTAGCATGATGTTCATAGTCCAACCAGATTTATTCTTTCCTTTCATTTTCTAAAAGGAAGTTCACGGATTGTCACAACTTGAAAATTGTATTCTACTTTTAACACTCTATGTTATCTCGAGAATCATGTAACTGTTTGGTTAATTTAGTCATTCTTTAGCTGAAGGTATGCCTATCTGAGAATTTAAAGTCCAAAAGTGGGTGCTGTCTATGTTACCTATGGATACAAAATTATTGTACCATGCTATTTATCATTTGTTTCTTTTCAATGTACAGTTTTCCCTACGGGTACCAGATGATTTGTAACTCGTTATTTGTCCCTTTGTTACTTATCCTATTACAGCCTCTACATGAAGAGCTCTACAACAGTCATCCTTCTGCTTTCTTGGTTCCATCTTTTATCAAAGCAGTCAGTGAGAAGACAGAAGAAAGCCTGAGGAGCATAATGTCTGAGCCTTCTCCTGGGGTATATATATTTTCTATGCTTCAACCGAGGTTCTGTGAACTACTTCTTTCTGAGGTATTAATCCCATCCTGTTTGATTGTATTCTAAAAAAAAAAATTATAAATCATGTTGCCCATGGATGATGCGAGTCTGTAGGTTTTGTTTATATTATTTTTTAGTGAATGATTGGTTCATCGACAATTTAGGTTGAAAATTTTGAAAGATGGGTACGGGAAGTGAAATTCAAGATCATGCGGCCAAACACGATGAATAAATATGGTGCTGTTCTCGATGATTTTGGTCTGGAGAAAATGCTTGACAAACTCATGGAGGAATTCATATGTCCCATATCTAGAGGTGAGAAAGTAAGCGTGATTCAATGCTATATCTTGTAGTTGCTGATCTCAACTAGCTCGGTTATTTCCCAATTTTTTATGTATTCAATTTCTGCGTGCAGTGTTTTTTTCTGCAGTTGGTGGATCATCACTGGACTCGCATCATGGCTTCGTTGTAGAATACGGAAAAGACAAGGATATCGATTTGGGTAGGTGTTCCCTTAGTCAGTTTGCTGCCATTTTCACGCTGACCATGCCATTAGCTTGAACACATAACCAAAGCTGGAATCAATTTACATGTCAGTAGTTTCTACGAAAAAAAATAATTAATTTCACTAATCATTTGACACTGAAAAAAGTCAACCAACGCTCAATGGATGAGATGTTCCGGTGTTATCTGGTATAACAGCACCAATATTTCTTCATGTGAAGTATCCCATTTCTTATATCTACCATTAATGGTGATGAGGGTATGGCAGTAGCAGACTAATTTGGCAACACAGCATATAGCGGCATACAAATTATGGGTTGAAGTAGCTTATCATATCTTTAAATAGTTAAAAAACTTTCCTTTTCGTCTAGCAGAGCTTGAAGAACTTAACATCGTCTCTTGCCTCTGATTATTATTCCTTTTCGTTATTACTACGCGCATCCTTTTTTTTTTGGTGCACGCTGGTAAAGACACAAATGACTTCCTCTTCGTTTCCTCTGTTCTTGATGCGCACCCATGACTCTTTCCAGTGTGATGAAGCCATATGTTTTAAATTACTGCAGTCTTTTTATTGCAGGTTTCCACGTAGATGATTCGGAGGTCACCTTGAATGTGTGCCTGGGCAAGCAGTTTTCAGGGGGCGATTTATATTTTCGAGGCGTCCGATGCGATAAGCATGTAAATGCTGAGAGTCAACCAGAGGTTCGCCCCTACCTTTGAGCTGATTGGAAGCAATGCTTTTCATAGTCTCTCACAAACGATATATCTATAAATGGAAGGAAGTATAGACAATATCCCTGTTGAGCCAATTGGAAGCAATGATTTTCATAGTCTCTCACAACAATATAGCTATAAATGGAAGGAAGTACGGACAATATCCCTGTTGAGCCAATTGGAAGCAATGCTTTTCATACTCTCACAAACAATATAGCTATAAATGGAAGGAAGTACAGATAATATCCATGTAGATGCTAGAAAATAAACAATAAAAAAGAAGTATATGGGACCCGTGAATCTCTTCATCAGTCTCTAAGATATGCAGACATTTTCTCTCTCTAGGAAGTCCTGGACTACGCCCACATCCCCGGGCAGGCCGTGCTTCATAAAGGCCGCCATCGGCATGGGGCTCGTGCCACAACATCTGGGCACAGGATCAACTTGCTTCTGTGGTGCAGAAGGTAATATCCTCTCGTCTCCTCTCCTCCCTTTTACTTTATTTATCTCATGCTATCTTCAAAGTTCTCTGTGCCTCATGCGATTGAAATCCCTATGGTTCGCCACCACCATGGGCCTCTCTCTCCTCTTCAGCTCGGTCTTCAGAGAGATGAGGAAGTACCAGAAGGATTTCTCCAGCTGGTGTGGCGAGTGCCAGCGTGAGAAGAAAGACAGGCAGCGCCAGTCCGTCGCCACCACCAAGCTGGTAATGCTCCCCTTCTCTTGGGTCGTTCTCCTCGTTAGTAGTTACTCTATTTGGCAAGAAATCTGGCCTCGTAGGGTTCATGAATCTAAGTAGCCAGAGATTGCAGGCGTTTCTCAGGAGAGAAGGAGAATCCACAGCGTAGAGAATAAGGGTTTCAAGTACCTGAAGAAGATGATGTGCCCACTGTGCTGTTCTTCTGGCTCTCAGTCGGGCACTTGCTTATTTTGGAAGCTTTCTTCTCCTCCCTCCCCCCCTCTGCCCCTACTGTAAATGCAAGCCTGTTCATGAGCAGCAGGGCCTAATTCTTCTCCTTCAAGCTCGGTACCAGGTTCAGAGGCCTCCTCTCTCTGTCTCTCTCTGTCTCTCTCTCTCTCTGTCTCTCTCTCTCTCTCTCTCTCTCTCTCTCTCTCTGCTTCAGAGATGAGCTGGCCCGGTGGGCCGAGGGGCAAGGCGGAGAAAATAACATATTTGGAGGTTAGTTTGCCATCGGAAGTGGCGGGATGAAGATGGGCGCGCCCGGGCATGAGCGCAAATTTTGAAAATGGTGGATCCCACAGCTAAAAGGTGCCGACTGGGGGGGGTTAGGCTTCAATTCTGGCTCTTGTAAGAAGAATTTTATGATCTGTGATGTCTTGATCAACTCTTATCTGGATGATATTGTGAGAACTATTGGATATAGCTGTAATATGCCACAATTATATGGGTATGGGCGGTTTCTACGCCAATATCTTCATTGCAGCTATGCCCAAATTCAATAACAGGAAAAGCTAGTATTAATTACCCTTTACCCCCTCCCATCATGGGTACGTTTACCATGGCCTCCAAATTCTATTATTTGATAAAGTATATACTAATGTGTACGAAATAAGGACCACACCAGACTACACAATGCCTTTGGGTTAAATTTTTTTATCATAATTTAACTTTTAATAAATACCTTTGTACGTAATAATTAATTAATTATCCACCCATTAATAGAAAAAATGTAACACTAATATGTTAGCCTATGCTTTCTACTCTAAGACATGTATTTGAGGAATGGGACCTAATACTTTTGATGAATAGTAAGCAATGTTTGGGTAAGATTGTCTCATAAATCATGCAGAGAAAAACGAATTGCACATCGTTTTATTAGTAAATTATGTATACCCATGACCTCCTTGAGCAATAGATTCTCACACCAAATTCTATTATTTAAAAATTCTATTATAATGTGAATAAAGTAAGGACCGTACATTATTACACCATGCCTTTAGATTAATAAGTTTTAGGGGGGAATATTTAATTATCCACCCATTTATTGAAAAAAAAACACAAATATGTTGGCCTATGGTTTCTCCTCTAAGACATGCATTTGAGGAATTGGACCCAATACTTTAGATGATTATTAGTTTTTGGGTAAGACTGTCTGATAAGCCATGCAGAGAAAAACGAATTACACACTATTTTATTCGTTTAATTAGTAAATTACGTGTACCCATGACCTCCTCCAGCAATAGATTCTCACACCAGAATTTATTATTTTAAACTATATATATATATTTAACTATGCGTTCGGATTAATAAGTTTTATTATAATTTATTTTAGTGTGGAATAAATCAATATCCACCCATTTATTGGAAAAAAGACATGTATTTGGGGAATTGGACCCAATACTTTAGTTGACTAGCAGTGTTTGGGTAAGAGGAGGAGGAATTTGATGTTATTTTATTAGTATAATTAGTAAATTAGAAGCTGTCTGATTTCAGTGAGGTAGCCTAATAAAGACCGTTTGGTGGTGAGGAAAGGGCGAGGGGGTTTAGGCTATAAATACGAGTGTTTCGGCTGCTTTGCGGGTGTCGCCCTCGATCTTCCCCGGAGTGGGTGGGGGATCCTTCACTGCTGGTCGGGGGCTCGATTTCTCGGTTGTCTCAGCCTCCTTCGACCTCTCGCTTGCGCTCCTCGAGTGGGACTCTCGTTTCTGATTGCGTGCAGAGGGGAAAAACCGCTGCGAATCCCGTGCGATTATCTGAGTGGGGGGAGAGGGGAGATTTAGAGGAAGGGGGCCGGGGTGCGGCGGCAGGAGGAGCATAGGTGGAGGAAAGGCGCGTCTGTGGTGGTTCACCGGAAGAGGACGTTGCTTCCCGCGCCAGCCCTCGTACGCTGTTTCTAGGTTTCTTGCTTGGTCCCTGCTTCTCCAGAAGATGAAAATTTGATGTCGTATTGTATTCCGAGTAAGAGGAGAAAGTTATACTTTGACGAGGCGGATCGTGTGTCTTTCATCTCTAATTGAAGCATCGGTCTGCTGGAAAGAGCCTGAAAGGATTTGTACCTCTTTTAATGAATTCGAACTGTTGACGCTGGGAAGCACTGTTCCGCTTTCTTTTATCCCCAATTTTTATTCTTTTTTCTCACTGCCCCTGAAATTTGTAAATTGTAATATGAATTACTAGAATCCCCAGATCCCGATATTTGGGCTGAAATGGGATGTCACGGGCCGTTATGCAATTCCTTTTAACATTCTCAAGTAAAATTTAGTTTTATCCATTAGAAACAGAATAAAAGAGGGGACCGGATTATACTGTAACAAAAAATAATCCGGTTGGCTTGATCAATGGGGAGCTCCTCAATTAATAAACGGAGCCGTGGGCAACACCTTGGGGTCACTGAGCCAATCTCATTGACTGGTCCTACCGAATCTGATGTGATCAAAACAAGGGAGCTTGAAAAGGTTCGTTACAAGTAAATTTCTTAATTTTTATTTCTGGAACATTTTACTGCACTGCTTGCTGTTAAAATAATTTTCTTCAATGGATCAGTATCTAGTGGATGCTGGATTGTATGAAAGCCAAGAAGAAGCTGTGGAAAGGGAAGAAGTTCTTGGAAGATTGGACCAAGTCAGTATCTGTAAACCATATTTGGGATTTAACAGCCATGTTCTACATTTCCTTACCCTAATGTTTTTGATTGACCAGATTGTGAAGGCTTGGGTTAAAAAGATCAGCAGGGCAAAGGGATTTAATGAGCAGGTGGTGCAGGAAGCAAATGCAAAAATATTTACATTTGGTTCTTATAGACTCGGGGTATATATCCTCTTATCCTCAAATCCATCTTATAGACTTGGGGCATCGTATTTCCAGTACGAATTCTTGTTTTTCTATGAATCTGCTGGGTGGTCTGGATGAATCCTAGATTTTGCGTTGAAATTTTCTTAAATCTATCATGAGTGAATATTGTTGCGGTCTGAAAAATGATAAAAACTATGGTGAACGATCTCCCCAAGTTCTCCATCCCTGTCTATGTCCTCTTCCTCCGTTTTTTGTATATTCTAGTTCAATATTTACAAGTTTTCGATGGATTTTTCAGTAATTCAAAGTTGATTCATTTGCTTCCAACATTTTCGGGTTTTTTTAGTTTAACTCTTGATGCCTGCTTTTGCTTCCCTCTTATTTTATTGATTCCCTCTTCAATTTTTTATTTTTTTTTCCTTTTTTGGTATCCATTTTAGATCTTGACCTCACTAACTCCTTTATTTGGAATCATGGTATTCCCTAATCGAAATCATTCTAGCTAGAAAAACAGAAATCTAGCACATGCTTTTTGCGTCTTGTTTCCTAGATCCAAGATATCAATCATAATCACGCCACTTTTGGCATATTTATTTGTCATACAAACCGTCTCTCTTAGACGATCTCTTAATGTTTAGGTGCATGGGCCTGGTGCTGATATTGACACACTATTGGTTGGGCCTAGACATGCCACGCGAGAGGTATTGTTGGCTAGTTTGTTGTTACAAATATTTCATAACCATTTGTCAATCTTTCGGCAGGATTACATTTCCTTTTTAAAACTTTGACCGCAGGAAGATTTCTTCACAGAATTTTACAGAATCTTGTCTGAAATGCCTGAAGTAACAGAATTGCAGCCAGTTCCTGATGCTCATGTCCCTGTAATGAAGTTCAAATTTTCTGGAGTTTCGATAGATCTTCTCTATGCAAAACTTTCACTGTGGGTTATTCCAGAAGTGAGTTTCCTTCATCTATCTTGGCATGTGAAGCAATTTTGTGTTCAATAAGCTCATTCCAATTGAAGCTCTTTGAAAAATTTATTTGACTAAGAAGTTTTGGTTGTTCAGCTCTGAAGAGCACCATAGATTTAGGCAAATGGCTCCTTTTTTCGGTGAAATAAAATAATGTAGGGAATACATTGTAAATCGGAATTACTGTAGTTGCAGACATTTGATTGGTCATGTGAGTGAGCAGACTAATTACAAGCTATTGTTAAAGGGGGCTAGCGGATCATTAAATAGCATAGATAAAGTATTAGGATTCACGTGGGAGGTGAAAGGTTTCAGTCATCTCTATTTTGATGAGAAAAATCAGGCAATGGGTGCCAGAAATTTAAAGTTGGTTTTTGTGAGAGGGGTTAAAATTCTTACCATGTTCTCAAAGAAACTATTTTATGGTTTTGAACTTGAAAGATACTAGATTCACCTGGGAGCACCAGAAGTGTGGTTTCTCTTGAAATATTTTATAATGGTCTTCAGTGCTTTTTTTAGTCTACAGCTCCGTAAGTGAATAGCATATGCTTTTTAGAATTCTCAGCTTATACCATCAAATGGTATGGATCTACAAAATAACATTGATGCATCTCCCAGACAAATAGGTGGAAAAAGAAACAAGAGAAAAGAGATCTGATGCATTGATAAACTAAAGGATATGCGCATCCCAAAATTATTCCTGTGGAATGAGTAAATTCCATAAACCAGTAATAACTGCACATGAAACTAAATTGTGGATGTTCCACAGTTCAGTTCTTAGCTGATTTTTTTAATTTCTCTAATTTAAGGTACAGAGTGTGGAATCAGTGTAACATTAGACACGTGTGGCAAAGCTATATTGATTGCCATCTTCTATAGAAGATGGCAATCAATATGTAGCTGTTGCCACCTGTTGCCACCTGTTGCCACCTGACAGTTTCTCCTGAGAATGTCTCCATTAATTATATCACCGGGAATGTAGCTTGATACTTCCAAGGTCGTTTGTTATGTAGCTGCTTATCTTGAATGAGCTCTTTGTTTGCTGCTTGCTTTCGGAATAAATTACTTCCCTTGATTAGATTCTTGTAAACTTTGCTTTTAATTGGATGCAGCTCTCTTCTTTTTGAGTATCTGGGAAACGTTTTTTTTAACATTACGGGGCCTTGATGTTCTGGTTTAGGACCTGGATGTCTCGCAGGATTCTATACTGCAGAATGCTGATGAACAGACAGTACGTAGTCTTAATGGTTGCAGGGTTACTGATCAGATTTTACGTTTGGTGCCTAATATTCAGGTGCTTTCATATTCTTGTAATCCATGCTAGCATCAATATGATCACCATGCTTATTATCTCACCCCTAATCTTCACTTGTTTTCTTCAATGATAGAACTTCCGTACGACCTTAAGATGCATGAGGTTGTGGGCGAAACGGCGTGGTGTCTATTCAAATGTATGATCCTTCTAGAGCTTGTGGTTTCTCTAACAGGGGTGTAAATTCATCTCTTGTGATTTACATGGGGAAATGCAGGTTTCTGGATTTCTTGGAGGCATCAACTGGGCATTGCTTGTTGCACGAATCTGTCAACTATACCCCAATGCATTTCCTAGCATGTTGGTTTCTCGTTTCTTCAGGGTATTCACCCAGTGGCGCTGGCCAAACCCTGTCATGCTTTGTGAAATTGAAGAGGGACCTCTTGGCCTTCCTGTCTGGGATCCAAGGAGAAATTATCGGGATAGACTCCACCAGATGCCTATAATTACCCCTGCATATCCTTGTATGAATTCTAGTTACAACGTATCGACTAGTACACTGCGTATAATGACTGAAGAATTCCAAAGGGGCAACGAGATTTGTGAGGTTTGTCATAATACCCTTTGGATCACCATTTTATTTCTTGCTGGAGTTTCATCGGTTTATTATAAATTTTGAATTAAATGTTCAAAATAACGTAGGCTCATATTTTGTGTGGCCTGATGATAGGGATTCTGTTTCGAAGCACATAAAACGCCACTTATTTTTTTTCCTGATATCTTTTTCAGATTATCAACGAAAATCTTCAAAAAAAATTATGACTTCACTGTTTATTCTTCTATGCTGCTTAATCTCTCCTGGGTTCATCACGTGGTAGTACTATGGTCACAGGATGCATTGTTCCTTGGAGTTCTGTGAATAAAAAAAGTTTACTTTTCAATTCCAAACTAATGGAAACTCAGTACAATCGAATGGCCATGCCCTGAGAGCGAATCAAAAGCTAACTGCTGCACTCAAGGGGTGATGGTTGGAAAAGCTTTAGCTATATAAAGAATAAAATTCTTCTCTCTGTCGAAAGTATTTTGTAATTTTTCGATCTGTTTTGTATTTAGCTAATTCAGAGATATTTCAGAAGCTTCAATTTATCTTCATTGCTTGCCCTTATGTATTTTCTTATGCTTGCTGCATCCTTTCTTCTCTGCTAAAATCTGTCTCGTTAACTTCTTCCTTGCTTCCTTGTTGGTCTCTTCATATTTTCCTGAATGTCTTCTAAATTTTGATTTTAGAAAATCATTTCCTTTTTCTACCTTGTTGAAAACCTTGATTCGATTACCATATCTCCTGGCAATGCATCTAGTAAAACTTAGGTTCTCTGTCAAGTCACACTTGAAAAAACATTGTTATCATTCCACCTCTCCGCTGTTATCTGCTTGTGACCTTTCAATTGCCTTCTGCTACCCTCATCTTAAATAATCCATTAGCTCCCTTTGAAATTTAGACCATCGTATTCTATGTTCTGCTTTAATAGTCTTATCTCTTTGACATTCTGATGCATCATGCTACGTTACCGTGAAAGAGGCTACCTTGAATTGATCTGTTTCTTCTTCATGAGGGAAAAAGCTCTCTTATATGATAAACTGCTGATAGTTGACGTTCTCTCTTTTTGATGAAGTTAATATCATGGTAAAATTTCATGTCAAGTTTAACTTAACAATTGAACGTTAAGCCCTGTTCTTCGCATTATCTCATCTTGTCATGCATGACTGAAATTTCTTATTTCAAACCTAGAGGCTATTTGAATTTACGACCAACTTTTTCGTGTTTCTTGATAATTGACAATGATAACTCACATGGCCTTCCTAATTTTTCTCTCTGCTGTTATTGCTGTGATTGACTCAGCATGAGCATTGACTATGTGGATTCTTTTTTCTCAAAAATTTATCGTAGTCAGTTCACTGTATTAAGGCTTACAGTTTACTCTGGCTTTTGTCCACTATCAACATTGAGTCAACCATTCCCCTCCAACATAACATATAATGTTAGTCATGCATCTGTGTGAAGCCTTCGATTAATTCTATTTCTTTTCCTCGAATTGGTCTCCATCTCTAAGAGACGAAACAAATAATGCTCTCAGGTTTTTTGTTCTCAGTATGATATTGTTTAGTTTTTGCTTCATCTGATCTTTGCTGAGTGGATTCCTCGTGGAGAGAAAGTTACTTGGCCGTTGGATACATGGTAGCACTACGTGTGGGGAATGCTCTAGCTTGATCGCCATTTTTTTTGTTTTTTAAAAGAAAGCTTTCGGGTGGATTCTTCTAGAAATCTTGGACACCTATTAGGGGCAGTAAATTTTTTCCAAAAGATGAAGCATGGTCCTTGAGATAGTTGTGTGGTGAGGCGTGAGCACCACTTATTAACGCTTAAATGAATTGGCCCTTTCCACAGGATGCATTTTTTTCTTCTAATTACACTCTTTACGGATAATTACATCTAATTACACTCTATTACAAATGTCTTGATGAATTTTTTTCGGTGTATTCAATCTTAAATAGTCTCGTGTTGTCTTTGTTTTCTAATACATTTGATTATATAATAATTAATTTGTGTACACTACACGACTTGCTTGCTTGACATTTTCAGGGTTTTCCCATAAGTTTAAACGTCAAAGACAGGAACTGAATGTTTTGACCGTCAAAACACTAGGCTCTCCATTTCTCTTTTCCTAGAATTTCCTGTTTGAATATCAAGGTTCTCGCATTACATTCACATGCATCTTTTGGATTGTGGGTCGGTCAATGTATTTATCTACCAAACCACCAAATTTCTGTTCTTTTGTTTTTTTAATTTTTTAATGATTTTTTTTATTGATTCTGCAGGAAATAGAGGCAAATAAAGCTGAATGGGACAGCCTTTTCGAGCCTTACCCTTTCTTTGACGCCTACAAGAACTATCTGGAAATTGGTATCACTGCAAAAAATGAACATGATCTAAGACAGTGGAAAGGATGGATCGAGTCCCGGCTTCGTACTCTCACGTTGAAGGTGCAGCGTTTATTTCATTCTATTTGGTCATCCTTCTAATTACTAATTGGTAGGCGACATGATGATAATCCTATTCATGAATGTTTGTGTTGATGCAGATCGAGAAAGCCACTTCTGGAATGCTCCAGTGTCATCCCCATCCAGGCAACTTCTCAGACAGCTCCAGACAGTTCCATTACTGCTTTTTCATGGGTTTAAGCAGGAAGCAAGGGGCGCCCGTTCATGAAGCTGAACAGTTTGATATAAGGACGACAGTGGAAGAATTTAAGAGCTCTGTTCAGTATACCCCGCTCTGGAAACCAGGGATGGAGATCCAAGTATCTCATATTAAACGTAGAAATGTTCCCCTTTTTGTCTTCCCTGGAGGAGTTCGCCCTCCTCGCGCCATAAAAACAGTTAGCACAGAAGCCAGACCCACCTCGAAAGCAAGAGCCTCAATCATGTCACAGGCAGCCTATGAGAATCTTGTAGGCCCTAATGGGGTTCCAAGTGTAGCGGATGAAGAGAGCAAAGTGAGGCGCTTTCTGTCCGATAGCAGGGAAGTTGAGGCTCATCTGTTATCTAACCTGCCCTTTGAAGCGTCCAGCAAATCTGAAGCCTCGGCAGAGACATCATTTGAAGATACTACTGGAAGTAGCAGTAAAGATACGAACATAGTTGATGATTCGAGAAAGAGAAAATTTTCAGGCGATTCCACAGATACTAATCCAGATGCGAAGCGGGTGGCTTTAAGTCTGCCTGCTGAAGGACCGGAAGAGGCTGCCGTGCATACCACAGGGCCAGCTGTCTCGGAAATACCCATGGGTTTGGGTGCTGAGACACTTGCAATTGAGAAGCTCACTGCTGTCCCATCCGCTGGTCTCACAGCTTTGCCAGCAGGAGCCGATGAACTTGAACAGTCCGAAATCCCATCACAGGTCAAAGACTCTGCGTCTGAGGCTGTTGAAGGGAGAGTGGGTGCTTCTCATGCGAGGTTCTGCCAAACTGGTGCCTTGGAAGAGCTTGAGGTACTGAACCTTTGCCTGGGTTCTTCTGCTGATAAAAACTGTGCCTTATCGTTTAGCAAGACGGGTAGAGATGCTTGTGTGCTTCTGTTCTCACAATCATCTGAATGGGTCTAATTATCTTTTAAGTTTCCGATTGCCAGCAGGTTCTCTTTCTCTTTCTTTACACTAGACTGATCCCCGCCATTGTTTTCCTTGTGTGAAAGCCATCGGAGTTGTCTGCCTCGTTCTCCGACATCCCCCCTGCAGCGCCCACTGTTCAGCGTAAACCAATTATCAGGTAATCTTGCTTTGGACGCTCGATTGAAGACGATCATGTTTCTCAAAATTCTTCTGTGATATCTCTCCATCTACTTATCCACTTGTTAAGGCGGTCATTGGAGGGCTTTGTCCAGTCAATTGAGCGGTCCTTTGTTCTAAAACTGACTGCAGGCTGAGCTTGACCACTATTGGGAAGAAGAACCCGTGATGAACGTGGCTGCTGCTATCCTTGGACTATAACAAGAAAAGGAAGGAGTGATGAAGAAGGCTGAGCCTTGGAGAATTCTGGAGTTAGTTGTTTTCTGTTACCAGCCTTGTTCCTGCGGCCAAGTGCTCTGCTTCGAAGAAAACCTTGCTATCTTCTTTTGGCTAGCTGCACAAACCAGTAGCCTCTTCTTCTTGTAGGCGGCAACAACGGGAAGTTTCTATCTTCGGAGATCATAATGAGAGATGACTTGATACGTTGAAAGGTTGACTTTTCTTAAGCACCTAAGAATTCTATCCGAGAGGGAGGGTCTTAACGAGATATCTCTATGTATTCACTATTTGGCATGATTTTCAATGGATTTTCATTCATATAAGGAGGGTGCCCATGTGATTATATTCCATCGATGGTTGCAGGAAAAATGCTAAATTTTTTCTCTTGATCTTTACTTATTATAAGTTGGTGAATCATGCGGGTACAGATCTAAATCGCTGACAATAATAGAAAGTTCTCTAAGCGATGAGCCCTGGAGGGGGAGGGGTTCTCAATGAGATGTCTCAAGGCGTTGACTTTGTTTCGCTCTTTTTTGTTTGGGTAGGGATTGTTGATTAAGAGGACGCGCTTATAGTCAAATCTTTTATGGACGACCGTGGGAAAGAGATTAAAGGCATCTCTAGTTGCTGCGTCCTAGAGATCATTTAAGGACTTGGAGACGTTAACATTTAATCGTTGGAAAAACAGATACCAGAGTAGAAAGATGCCCCGGAGAGATCCAAATAAGCTCAGCTGCTAGCCACTAGTGCACACGGCGAGGGGTTTAATAATGGCCACGTTTAGGATCGCGCCTCCTACCTTATTATCTTATCACTGTGAGATTATCGTAGTTTTCCATATATATCCTCCCCCATGGACTTGTGTGCTTCCATCTGGGTCCCACTGCCAGTACCCTCACCGCCGTTAAAAGCACGACCTTTACCCTGCCTCTCTCTCTCTCTCTCTCTCTCTCTCTCTCTCTCTCACACACACACACACACACACACACACACACACACACACACACACATCTCCATCCCTCCAGGAGCATCGGGGGGTTGTTGTTCAGGAATGGGGTTGCGTAGTGACCTCAGGGACATCTCCGGCGACTCCATCCCGCTGATCCTGCTGGCGGCCACCGCCTGCTGGGTTTCCTCCCTGCGGGGCTTCTTATTGAGTGTCCTTCACACTTTCGGCCTCCACCGCGGAATCGGCCCCGCCATCGCCGGCCTCATCGTGCTAGCAGAGCAGCTGGTCGCCCGGCGGCCATTCTCTGATGGGTTCGACGGGGAGGAGTGCTCGGTGTGCTTGGAGGGCGTGAAGGAGGGTGAGAGGGTGCGGATGCTTCCCTGCTGCCGTCACCTGTTCCACAGCCACTGTCTCGACCGCTGGTTCGGCCAGTGCAAGCGGAGCTGCCCCCTCTGCCGATCATCTCTGGTGCCCGAGAACCAGGTGATCGGCTCTGAGTTGGTTCATTGTCTTCATCCCAATTGACCTCTCTCTATCTCTCTCTCTGGATCTGGATCTGGCTCTGGCTCTGGCTCTGGCTCTGGGTTGCTCCCGTGTAATCGGCGCGGTAACCACTGAGAATAGTTGCTGTAAATGTTTTCAGATCTTGAGATTTTTCAGGTCTTTCATCTGCTCTCTTTTATCAGTTCGTAACTTTTTTTGAACTCATGGGCTTGGTTCATCAGGCAAAACCAACTCGCTTGTCTTCCTCATTGCACTGAACCCCACCATGGAATTGGGAAACTAAAAATAAATCAAAGAGGGTGACCAAGCAAACGATTGGTTCTTCCGAACGAAAACGAGGTCAGGTTGACGTAGTCTCAAGACCACTTTTTTTTATAAACTGGATTTCTTCCGGTGTTCATATTGCGGCTGAGTACGTCGGCGTCATCCATGACATCACTCTGATGGGCGGCGCCCAAAACAACTCCGGGGCGGTCGCTGTCGGGAAATAGGGAGTTATGGAAAGGGGAATCCGTGAGACCTGCGGGCCATAGAGCGGCCCCGGAGCTGGTCTTCTATATTTGTGTCAGAAAATCGGATTGCGTTGTGGAGACGCCATCAATGATGCTACTCTGATGGGCCGCTATTTGGCACGTCAAAGCGGACGATGCCGGTGATTGGGGAGTTGAAAGGGGCGTCCGTGAGACCTGCGGGCCGGAGAGCGGCAGCTGGGGATGCCGCCTCAGCTTCCGCCTGATGTTGACCAGGATAAGGCGCTGCCGACATCAACCCAGAAGAGCAATCGTCCGGAAGGGGGTTACATAGATAGATAGATAATAGATAGAGAAAGAGACGGAGATAGAGATTGAGAGAGAGAGAGAGAGAGAGAGAGAGAGAGAGAGAGAGGGAGGGGGGCGGGAGCGAGGGAGAGGGGGGGAGAGTGGGAGACAGAACGTGTCGAGGATTCCTCCACACAAATGGTCGGCAACGGGTCGCATCGCAAGGCGGCGGTGCAAGAGGGCTGCTGTGAGCCATTCAGACTAGGGACTATTGAGGTCTTATTTGACGTGACAGGAACCGGAAATTAAAGATCAGTAATGTTTTTTTATCCAAACGGGAGGCGGCAAACTAATATTCTCAATAACACATTTTTACCAAGGTGGAGTTACTTTTTAAAAAAAATACATTTTTGCACACATTTTATAAGAATTAATTTCCATAATTATGAAAATAAGTAGAGGTATATACCAAAAAT
The DNA here is from genome assembly GCA_902729315.2 of Spirodela intermedia. Taxonomy (NCBI): domain Eukaryota; kingdom Viridiplantae; phylum Streptophyta; class Magnoliopsida; order Alismatales; family Araceae; genus Spirodela; species Spirodela intermedia. The sequence continues at coordinate 7,640,674 of LR746272.1, forward strand.
ATCATTCTAAAAAACAAGTGTGGATGAGAACGCTTATCTCATAGTGACATGCATGCAATTCTGGGGCAACCAAGGCGTGGAAGAAACTGTTAGACCCCAAACTGGTATCGGATAATACTCACAGGATCCTCTCACCCCACGTCGGGGAAATAAACTGATGGATAAGGTGGCGCCCACATATCTCCGGAAACCAACCGAAGGCTAAGGAAGATCGTGAAGATGGGACGGGTGTGGTAGAAGTGAGCATTCGATTGTGGGTTCATCAAGATTATAAAGGTTGGCCGACCCTCGACGATGTGAGGGGAGGAAGTATCTAGGTAGTTCCCTAAGACAGCAGCGGCTGAAGGAGAGCGGGGGGCCCTCTCGAACGTCCCCACTGACTCTAGGGTTCTTCAGAGCCCAAGCTACTCTTTCTATTGTTTTATCTTCTATTTCCCATATTTCTGTTCCCATTACCTATCCAGTTCTGGGTTCCCGTTATTCCTTCCTTGATTTACTGTCTTAAGGCCTTCAATTATCTTTTCAAAGATTGATTTACCCTAAGCTCAGGGGAAGGCTAACACTTGGAAGATCTCTAGCTGCTGTGGTTTTTATTAGTGTTATAAAAGCCAAATAACGGCAGAAAGGTTGATAGAATCGTGTGAATAAAGACAAAGGAAATCTCTAAAGAAAAATGTTCAACTAAAATAAACCTCTCAATGGGAGAGAGTTCATAATAGAACTAGAGAACAGACAACGAACTTTCTCAACAATGGTTTGATTCATTCGCTTTGCTACACCGTTCTGCTGCAATATGTGTTAGATTATGAGATGTCTTAAGATGCTTTCAGATTTGCAAAAATTCTGAAATTAATTTGAGTAATATTCCATCTCATTATTAGTTTGTAGAACTTTAATAGATTGACCAATTTGCTTCTCTATCATTAATTTCCATTCTTTAAAATGCTGAAGTGCCTCAGATTTATTCTTCAAAAAATAAACTCATACCTTTCTCGAGTAGTCATAAATGAAAGTCAAGATATATGAGGTTCTTCTATGTGACGGGACACTTGACAGCCCTCCAAAATTCTAGTAGATTTGTGCTGGCTTATTAGAAAATTGAAACGAACTTGTTTTCTATACAAGCAATGTTCACATAATTGTAAACTACTTGATTTCATTTCATCAAGTAGTCCACATTTACATAATTCAGCCATTCCTTGCTCGCCCATGTGTCCTAGCTACATATGTCATAATTTAGTAGTATTTTCTACAGAATGTGATGAGTTAGCCAAAGCCACATCATATGTAATAGTATTACCTTTGAGAACATATAAATTTTTCATCTTTTGATGACCTTTTAATATAATTAAAGAGTCTTTGCAAACTTTTAAGAATATCTCCTCTGATAAATTTGTATCCCTGAGAATCCAATATGCTGAGAGATATAAGATTTCTTTTCAGCTCAAAGATGTATCTGACATTGCTCAAAGTATGAAATTTATCATCAAACATTTTTATGGGAACATTCTCAATACCCTCAACTTTGCAAGATGAGTTATTTTCTATCAAAACGACATCGATGACAGATGAAACAGGCGAAGTAAATGCTTCTCGATTGAAGCATATGTGAAAGGTACAAGTAGAATCCAAAACCAATCTCTTGATGCATTTGATTCACATTCTGTCACGACAAGAATTTTTCCAGAATCAAGAGATGAGGTTATATTTGTGGCAGGTTGATTAGGCGAGGAAGGTTGATTTGTACCAAAGGTTTCCCTCTTGAACTTGTTTTGAAGCTTGTAACATTCTTATGTAATGTGACTCTTCTTCTTGCAATAATTGTAAGTTTTGTCAAGATGAGGTGACTTAGATCGACCTTTTGAAGTATTTTTCTTTCTCTCAAGATCACCTCCTCAAATGACAACGCCTTCAGCTTGAGACGACGTAGCCGTCTCCAAGAACTTGCTCATGTTTTTCTTGGATGAGAGAGCTTCATAAATAGTCGCAAGGGATAGACCTTCGGACCCATAAAATAGAATATCCCGAAAGCCCAAAAAGGATGGTGATAGAGACATAAGAAGTAGAGAGCAAAGATCCTCGTCATTTAACATATTTACATCAAGAGCTTCAAGTTCTGCCATAATATCCTTAAAAGCGGCTAAATGGGATTCCAAAGAAGTACCTTTCATCATATGTAGACCAAATAGTCGTTGTTTGGCGAGATTCCGTCGGGTGACGATTTTAGCTACATATCTCCTCAAACCTTGACCATAACTTGTGAGCTTTTGTCTCTTTTTGAACATCCTGAAGGATACCATTTGAGATATGACGTTATATTTGAGTTAGAGCTTTTTGATTTATCATTTTCATCTGATCCTCAATCCATGAAATATGCATCGTTGGAGAAACAGCATCCTCAAGATCTAGTTGTGTAAGAACTGACTTCATCTTGACTTGCCATAGCATGAAGTTTGTCTTCTTATCGAGTTGATGAAGTTTCACCTTTGTCGATGCCATTCCGCGAAGTAGCTTTGATACTAATTTGTTACAAAAGCTAAATAACATCAGAAATGTTGACAGAAGCATACGAACAAAGACAAAAGGAATCTCTAAAGAAAAATACTTGACTAAAATAAACCTTTAAATGAGAGAGAGTTCACAATAGGACTAGAGAACATACAACGAAAGTGAAATGCAGAACAAGATCAAGAAATAAGAAGAGAAAAAAATGGCAATGCCGATTCGTGTGCCTTCTACCCTATTTGTAACTGTCATGATCAGCGTCAAAGAAGAAAACTTCATGTCCTTTGTTCTAATGATAGCGCTTTATAGGAAACGGTCAAATTTGACCAAGTTTAATAGTTAACGATTTATTTACTTGATTCCTTCAGAAAGAGTCGTGCCTTAGACTAAAATCATTATGGCCTGGACTGCTGTTTCCCGTAGCCTCCCCCCTCCTCTCTCGAGTGATGGATGGTGGGTTGGGCGACTCTTGGTACTTCACAAGGCAGAACGAGAGAGATTGTGCCGGATTAGCATCTTAGCAATAGAATTTGGGATTTCACCAAACGGGCTTCTCATTAAAATACAACACTGTAGACATAAAAGAGAACCCTCAATCAAGTGAACTCTGACCGGTGAGATAGACACAAGAAACCATGAATCTGGTTTGACTTGTGAGATAGAAGGGACGGTGGGTGGGCCACGTATGAGATATGGCGTTGGGCAGATTTGATCAGATATCTAGAGAAAGCCTTTATTGGATGAACATTGATGATTGAAAAATTAGAGAGCTAGTGAAATGTTAGCCAAGAAACAAGAGCTTTAAAGGCTTTCTGGCACTGTCCTATGAAATAACCACTTTACCGTTCCTACCCTATATGAGCGACATTGGTAACTGTGGTAGATCACGCAAAGGAAGAGTATGACTTGGTAAATTATAGATTCTACGCTACAGCAAATTTGTGCTTGGACAGTGAAGTCGCCTTGCTTATTGCCGCTGTACACGTCTCTTGTTCACTTCTGGCATTTTTACTCCACGTTCTTCCACCACTATTTAAATTCCAAGTTAGAAGAGTCAGACGTGATTGTTCGCGTAGATGAGGAAAGAAGCACAACTACGTCGGTTGGTAAGTGATGGAATACCCGTTCTATGGAGTGGGAAGATACTGCGATGAAAGATGGAGGGCGAGCACATAAGAAGAGTGTCATATTTAGGAGACGTATTCGTGTCCGAGAGCGTATTTGATGACAACTATTTATTTCAGGGCTCGCCCGGAGATTACAATAAAGATATTAAAACCATACAGAGGTGCTCCACTGAGGGATAGGCAGCGGGGAGCGCATCTCCAAAGTACTATAGAGTAGTCGTGTTTCCTCCAAGTTCCTTTGTATAGCAAGAGGGACCCTGGAAACTCCTATCAAGGCTCCATTTCGGGCAAGCTCCATCTAGAACCGGGGCGGATGGTGAGAAACTCCCTTCAGCGGAGGCCTGTACGGGTGACGCTGCGGTCCGGAGGGCTCGACGTGTCTTGGCGGCGGCGGTGGCGGGGGATCGAATAAGCCAGAAGAAGGTGGCAGGGGAGGACCAAGAAGACCATGATGAATATATTCACGAGCAGGCGGAGGAGGTGCGCCAGGCGGTGCCTGCGGTGGCGCGGGGATATCAAATGGGGAGGAAGAACGCGGCGGAGGAGGGCCAGGAGGAGAAATGTTGTGGGGACTACGCACAGGAGCTGCGTCAGACGGCCCCCGCTGTGGTCCAAGATCGAACAGGCGGCGGGGAGGAGGAGAAGGTAGCGACGGAGGGCCAGGAGGAGGAGGAGAAGGGAAAGTGGGGATGCTCAGTGGAGCTCCGCGGGGCGGCCCAGGAGGGCCTGGGGGTGGAGGGCCAGGAGGACCCGGAGGAGGGGGGGGAGGCGGCGAAAGTGCACCAGGGGGTCCTAGTGGTGGTGCGGGGAGATCCAATGGGCGTGGCGGTGGTGGGCCAGGAGGACCCGGAGGAGGAGGGGGAGGCGGCGAACGTGCATCGGGGGACCCTGGTGGTGGTGCGGGGAGATCCAATGGGCGTGGCGGCGGAGGGCTAGGAGGACTCAGAGAAGGGCGAGGAAGGGAGCAGCGCGGAGGATGTTCTCCAGGCGGCTCCGGCGGTGGCGGGTGTGGTCGCTGGGTCATGTTGGCGAAGGATGGATGTTTCTACGAGTTCTGGTGTCTGGTTTGGAGGCATGTTGTCGAGGCGAAGCCGGCGTTTTATGAAGGATTGAGGAAGGTTGTAGAAGACGAAGAATGGGCGTTGGATTGACTCGCAGGTGGAAGCGGCGGTGCAGGATGGTACGGCAAACCGACCATATTTTCATATCGATCTTGTTGCTTCAGTATTAAGTTGTCTTCGCTTCTAGTTTAATTTGTTGAAAAAAAATAAAAAATTGAAAAAGTCCGCCCATTCTCCAATTTCTTTATGTTTGATGAAAATGATAAGAGGATGGTTATAATATGGTTGTACATGTTTCAGGGCATTTACGAACCAAATTATCCATACCTGACGCTATTTATTTAATTTTTTTTCCCCTTGCAGTTTATTTCTGTAAGCAGGCTCAAGATGGGTCAGTTTTGCTTTCGGAGCCACCGAGCCGTTAAATCAATGAAGTAATTTATATCTTGCCAAGGAGATATTTCTTTCTACTTGCACCACGGTTTAATTCTCCAGATGTTGGAAATGTTTGGCCAAAATCCTCAATTCACTCTTCTAGGAATAGCTCATCCGAAATCTTATGGAAGGAGATATATTTATATATATCACGGCTGTACATTCTCACCTAATTAATTGTGTAGGAGGTCAATAAAATAAGTCAAATGTAGGCCATACATCAATAAATAAAACATTATAAATATAAATCATAAAGTAAAAATCCAATCTTAAATGATTATCCGTATTATAGCCACATGGTAAAGTGCCCAAACTAGGACTTGACGTCGCCTATGACATTGTTGGATATAATATTTTGGTAGGGGTAAAATAGACCTAGTCTTTTGTGATGTTGAATAGTTGTTGAACTAGTGTATTTTTGCCTTAGTTTCAAAATTATTCTAAATACTTTGGTTTTTATGAATGTGATTCTTAATAGAATGAGCACCAAACATGATAGATTTTTTTGAAGCATAGAAGCTTTAACATTGAAAAATAATTGGCAAAAATGTGTCCAAATGCCATATTTAGGTTCATACCCACTTAAGAAGAAAAACTAAGTATTTGCCTTTGACTTGAATGTTCCGTGTTTATTAAATTTGTGGGGATATGCATATGTTGGATTGAGTAGGTCCCAATCACGATGTTCTTGGAACTTCCTTGGTAGGATTCTGAAGTCTCAATGGTTGACTTGTTTCAGTCTTTTATCTACTTGTCCTGAGACGAACTCAAAGAAGACAATATTTTCCCTCTCATCTAATATAAATATTGTTTGAAAAATATTAATAAATTAAATTATCTGATTCAAAGCCAATAAACGAAGTGAAGTACACATGTATTTAACCATGAAATTTAATACTAGACTATTGTAAGAAAGTAGTCTATAATGTTGACATAAACAGATGAGCATAAAGTTTCACTTATTTTATTTTAACAAAGCGTAACTGAGGAAGAAACAATATACAAGTCCCTAGAGGATATCCCTTCCTGATCGCCACACCTTATTCAATCCTTAAATCTCGGACAAGATGATTAAGGTGCTTGGCATTTTATTTTACCCTCTGGGTTTAAGAAGATTTACGCGCTACCCAACGCAGCAGAGCCTTTCTGCCGAGACGGAGGGTGAGAAGGTGGGGGGCGTATGCCGAGGCGGCAAAGGCCGAGCAGGTGAGAAACCTTGTCACGTGGAGACGGTGGGTGAGCCATCCTCTGAGGCGAAGGGAGGGCAGACATGACCTCTCTTTATAAGTGCAGCAGCCGAAATGTATGCGCCTGTGAAAGGCCTCACGTTTCGAAGTGGCAGGCATATTTCTGACCAGGGTAATGGATAAACGCATGGAGGGTAAAGTTTAGGGGGCATGGTCGATCAGATATAAGAAATATATTTCGCGGGAGGGATGATGAAGTATGCAGAGTAAGCTAAAGTTTCTGCTGTTAGGTTCCTCGGACATTAATTAATACTGTATAAGTTCGCCTGATCCTCATATCAAAAGTAATCTTCTCACTATATTTTACTCGAGAATTTTGAACCAATCACCCCATTATTCGCGATTTCAGTACACGAACGGCCTCTGCCATCTTTCCGGGAAACCATTCAATTCGTCTCTTGGGATGAAGTCATCCTTTGTAATGTCTGTACACTCACATAAAGAGCTTCTACTGAGACGTCATGTCAAAGTTTCTGATAGCCGGTAAAATACGTGAGAAATCCCAAGGCAGTGGCAGCTGCTAGAAACCTTGGTCAGGTATTTTTCGTAATTTCGTGTGCCTGGAGTCAATTCCTTCACCATGAATCATACGAAAATAACGATGGAGGTTGAGGAGATCGGCAATTTCAGCCTTACAAGACTCGGTGAACTGAGAAATAAAAAAAGGAAACGAAACGAAACGAAGGGACCTTTGAAAGAATAGCCTGTAAAGCTCGTAAGTGCTCATAATTCCTCATCTGACTTGGTCTTCTCGAAGATAAGGAAAGGTATACAAGGTTGAATTAGGAATCATCCCATGTGAGCCATTTGAGCATCTTCTTTCGCTTTTATCGCATGCATTGGTAACATTAATACGCACATATGTGTTGCTCTTTTTGATATGCATTCATCATTCATTAATAAGGGGCACATGAGTTTTGGGTTCAATGATAAGTTTATTTACTTCAGAACTCCTTTCTCATGGAGCTTTAAGATGACGAGAGTTTTTATCCGAAACTTGGAAATAGGATATGACATTTGTGTGAAATACAGAAAGTTGTGCGTAGAAAATTGTGGAACTTTTATTTTTAACATATGGAATAAGACGTATTGTTGTAATTGTTAGCATTTTGTGCAGTATCAAATACCATTAATAAATCAAATGAAGCATATCTTGTGTGGTTAGAGTCTTGCCTTCGTCATACAACACAATTGTACCTCATTATTCGACGTAAAACTATGACTATGCGAAGAACAGATGGACATGGCTCCGGTTTGTCTGATCTTCTTCTCTATAGAAAAGTCGTAGTCATCAATGCGTTATTACAAGTATCATATTCACGTTACGCAATATTTAATGATCTAGCATAAAATATTATGCTAGATTATAAAATAGTGCCCAGAACTCTTGGATAATGCTTGATTATTTTATTTTAGACTAGGAAAATCAGAAGCATTGTCGATAATTTATTGAAAAAAAGTAGTAGAACGCAATATGAGATGAGTACTAAATCATCGATTTTGGTTTGTCAGCAACGTTGGTTTCTAACGGAAAAGTTCCGTCTCGCTTGACGATCCTCCATCCGGTTTATATTAATATTTCAAACCCCTTTAAGGTCACTTGCCAGCAACATGACGCATATAACCCAACTAAAATAACCTTAATTTTTTCCAGTCAACATTTATTCATTAACACAAGAGGTACGACATAAGCTGAATAAAAGGCGTAGCACAAGCACATCTGTAGGCGTAGTACCAGATACGACCTCTGGCTATTGTTTATGGCGCTGAAGTCTCTCACCGGGGCGGCGGAGGGTACACGTACCTGCGCGGAGCATCATAGTGAGGGTTCCGCGGACGGAGCGGCGGCTGCGTCGACTGTGGAGGGCGGGTGGTTCCGTACGGCCGCAGCGGAGGGGGCGGTGGTTGTGATCCGGTCGGGTTCCTTGGCGCCGATGTCGGCGGGTCATATGTATACTTCTTCGTCTTTCTCCGGGGCGGCATTGGTTGAGGGCGAAAGGCAAGGGGCAGGGGACGAGAGGGAGGAAGACGACTACTCACCAGAAGCTCGCAGGAGTGGAGTTCGCTGGGAATGATGTTACCCAGTTTTATAACCAAAGCCGGGAGGATGGCCGCGGTCTACTTTGTTCAGAGACTTCTTTGATACCAGAAGCCTCCATACTAGGGAATGGAGTTCAAAGTGTCACGGCCCATAAAACAGAAGACATATCCTCTCTCCAAGTAGGGTTATGGTGCAGACTTGACTGCGAGGTTTTACCATAAAAGTGGAAGAAGACCAGGAGGGGTGGCAGGCGGAGCCATAAACGGACTTGAACGGACACGACGGCCCTCTCGGATGACCGAAGGGCCTAGTAAGGGTGGCTGTTTGTGACGATTCTTGCCCACTCGAGTTCTCCTCTTGAAGGATGGGAGTAAATGGCTGGGGCTGATGAGAGAGAGAGAGAGAGAGAGAGAGATAGTCCCGGGACACCGAAGAACATGGGTCGTAGTAAAAAGATGACCTACGACAAACGACTACCCCAAAATGCAAAGTAAACCTAATGAAGGATAATTCCAACTTATTGAGGTCGTTGTATACGTTAAGGATGACTTCAAAAGACAAGTTTTCATTAGGAAGGGTGACCTCTTTTGTTTTACTAGGGTGTTTTCTTTTAGGAGCATTACCCTGGAAAAAACTTGCCTGAGATCCCTCTTGGCGCATTGTTTCCACTAATGGGCCAGCGTGAGGCGCGTTCATCTCCATCATGCGAACGGAGAACGTCACTCCACTGCGGCGCAACGGGGATGATCGGGTGACGCATGCGTTTCCATCACAGAGGGAGGTTTGGGTTTCAAGATATGTAAACTAGGCTGCCCTTCCTAAGCGCAAAATGAATTAAAAGCTGTGGTACTTCATCAAGACTTATAATATATAAGTCGCACTTCTCAACGGGGGACATTCCTGCCATGTCCATGGTACATGATTTCCATGCAATTTTCTTCATAAAAATAACTGGAAACCTGATTTCAGATAAACTATCCTCTTAGTTCCTATGCAAATTTTGATATATATTATCCTACAACTGAATTTCCTGTTATCCATCACGGCTTGTAAGTGCAGGACAAAAGAGGATGCTTCTTGTAAAGACCGTCTGCCGAAGCTTTAAGAGAAATGCAGCGGTTTTCATGACTTCTTCGTTTCTGAACTCCTAATTCCTGCTGTTCACACTCTCTCCGGGGCAAGTAACATCTAATAAGTGTTTTTAAATGACGAGGAGATGAAAATGAATGGTGACAAGAATGTATATGTATGATCATGCGTAGATATATGACCAATGCACAACTTTTGGAGTGCAGAAAATTGAAAATTTCATAATTTGTACAATGGTCTATGATCTGGAATTAGTTCCATTTTATTGTATAACTCCCAGGTGAAATATGATAATAATTTCAAGGGATCTCTCTTTTATAATATACTAGATATACGAATAATTATGCCGAAATACGAGAAATTTTGAACAGATAATGCAAAACATGCCGCAAAAGAATAAGTTTATTTTCTTAATAAAAGTGGTTTTTTGGTAAATTTAAATCGATGACTAAGATGCCTATACATGATGAATTGATGTAGTTTATGAACTTGTCTCCATTTGCCTGTGTAAACATTTACATTGCATCACTCATCATGTCCAGATGTATGGTGTATAGTTTTTCCAACAGATAGGAAAACTCATATATTTTACATAGATCGATAGCAAGCATGTAAACTAGAAAGATATCCATCGACTCCATTTGAATCTAGGAAGAACATTTTTTTTTCCTCCCAACAACATTTATGCTTCAGCACAAATATGACGTAGCTCAAACATAGATGTTCATCGAGTACCGCCTGGCGTCGCCGCTGGAGGGGGAATTTTTTTTCATGATGTGTTTCCCCATAGTAGCGGCGGAGGCCTTGCTGGTGGATACGTTCACCGTGTAAGCCCGCCTTTCCAGCGGCCTCGCCAGCGGGAATGGTGAGGACGATCCTCTCTACCACCAGGCAGAAGACGTGTCAGCTGAGCCTAGAGCCGGAAGCGGTAATGCGGCATCGGCGACGGCGAATCATAGTGGCATATCTTGTGAACGGCGGAAGAAGACGCGGAGAAAGCTTACACTGTTACGTAAATCGTTGACACTTCTCTAAAGACGACGGTGGCCTAGTGAATGTTTAAATATTTCCTAGGCTCAATTAGGAAACCTTCGGGAACAAGTGTAATAGTTGTAATAATGTGCCGTGGACTTTGTCCATATACTTCGTATAACAGGGAGATGAAGCTCGTAACTTTGTGTGTATATATAACCATGCTACACCACAGTCTCAAGGAAGATAGAAAGGTTGGTGTGTAGGCCTAATTCCGAAGTGATTCTAAGGTGCCGACTTGAATGGGGAAGCTTTAGTGCACAGAGGGCGGCCGGGAAACGGGAAAGGAGCCTTAGAGTAGCTTTTATCTGATGGAGAAGGATAAGGATCCAGGGGATCCACGCGGGGGGGGAGGACGCCAGCTAGCTTTTATCATGAGCCTTATATCCTGTGAAGTGCCAAGTGGTCAAAGATGAGTGTTAGATTGCTTTTCAAGCCGCCAGTCATCAAATCAGAAGTATTAATTATTCTTGGGAAACCGAAAGGCCAGAGTGGGGAACAGCGACAACTTCCACTCACATCATCTAACCTTTTCTAGTGAGGGTTGTGGATTAAGTAATTCCCCAGTGTTACATAAAGGGGAAAAAAAGTGCTTACACCCCAAAAATCCAATCAGGTTCTGTACCTTTCCTCTAGCAGAGCAATAATGGAGCTCAGAAGTCGAGGATTTCTCTTCCAAATGGGTGTTCAGTCTCTGAAATTCGTTGAAGGGCGTCCATTCACTTGCTGAATCTTGGGTCTAAACCGTAGGCTATGGTTGCCTGATGATGATTATGAAATGACCCACAACATTTTAGTTCATCCAAATGTAGCTGATTCTTGATTAATCAGAAACAAAGATCTGCGTGAATATATGACGACGCTCTGTTAGTGGAAATCTTGAGACTGTTGATGAAGCAAGGATTATTGAAACCAAATCTTATATACTGAGGAAATATATCTTCTATACGCTACGTGACGCTGAATTCAGACTTCCAACCTGAAGCACGGCCCTACAAAATTTTCAAATTGGGCTTTCCATATGTGAGGTTCTAACATCGATTAATATGGTATTCTAAGAGGAGCGATAGCTACCTGCATTGCCAGTTGGAGTAGGTTGCTTCAGACCAGGTATGATGGCAATATATTCATATATATATATATATATATTATGATTTTCTTGTAGCACTTTGAAAAACAGTTGAAACTGGAGTAATCTGGGCTCCTTGAGTTTATCCGAGGTAACCCAGCTATCCGGGTCAGACAAGCTAGGATGGCTGAGTGAAGCTCATGAAGCTGAATCAGGAGTAAACACGGAGAAAAATCGTAAACTTGTTCGTTGAAACGCGGCAGCAGACTATCGACGGAAAGGACGTCGTCGAATTCTTGGACATTTGTGAACCACAAGGAACAGGCGTAGCGTCTTCCACAGCCTTCCATGTTTATGCCCAAATACAGGTGCAGGTCAGGAAGAAAAGATTACTCACGGATGCCTCATCTCTTTCTAGGTTAGCCCAAGTTTTTCAATCTCCCTCTCTCTATGCATCTCCAGTAGCTCTTTTTTGTGCTAATGTTTCTTTGTGCGACACGCCCACCCTCTCTCTACCTTCCTGGTACGATAGGAATAAGGTAATAATATCAAGTTAAATGTCAGGAAAACTAGTAATTGGAACTGATACTAGGTTACCTAAGTTAATCCTAACTTGTTATCAAATTGGCTCCTTATCTTTTGTGAGGGTAACTTTTTAATGCCCTTTCTGACTTATCTCTTGTACAATGACATGGAGTCTGATATATTTCATTATTTTGACATAACTGAGTCTGTATTAAGATATTAAGCTCGATGTGCTATTTTATTTTCTAATATAACTCGTTTTGTACTACTCTATTAAATCTGATATACTATGATATTTCACAATATAACTTCTCAAATACCAATATGTTAATCTTGATGCAATCTTATATTTCATGATTTATTTTCATATTCTAATGTACAATTTTGATATAGTCAACCATTTTGAAAAATAATTTTTCATATATTTTAAATATTAATATTAATTTACTAAAATTTGCATTTTTGATGCACTGTATTAAGATATCAATTTACTAACTGAGTCTGTATTAATCTTGATGCAATCTTATATTTCATGATTTATTTTCATATTCTAATGTACCATTTTGATATAGTCCACCATTTTGAAAAATAATTTTTCATATATTTAAATATTAATATTGATTTACTAAACTTTGCATTTTTGATGCACTGTATTAAGATATCAATTTGCTAACTAAGTCTATATTAATCTTGATGCAATCTTATATTTCATGATTTATTTTCATATTCTAATGTACCATTTTGATATACTCCACCATTTTGAAATTTTCTTTTTCATATATTGATTCACAAAATTTGTATTCTAAATATTTAAACATTACCAATTAATTGACCTAAGAAGAGACATTATTTAAAGTATTTTTGATTGATCTCAAGTTAATGTAAGATTTGTTTTAAGTTAGTTGCAACTTACATAAAAAAGACGATGTTGGTAACAATAAGGTGAAATGAATTTTTGACATGTAAACTTTTGCCATCTTCAAAACTTATTAGAATTTCCAATAAGGCAACACCCCTATCAACATGGGTCAAATATTTCAGACCATGGTCTTACTTTTAACATGACATTTAAAATAATTACTATGCTAATAATTTCTTTAATTATTAGACCATGGTTTTTCTATATCAGTATAATTCATTGTTCACACGTTTAATCTCATTGATTTGACTCTAATGAGTGGATCATAGTCTAAAAGTACCTTTCTTCATGAACCAATGGATCCCGAAATCTTTTTATTTTTTCTTACTATAAAAATAAAATAAAATTGTAGGACGATTGACAGCTAGTCCCACTGCCTTCATCCAACATCCGATGCAGAAAATCCCTGAAGCTGGGTAAATTTATTAGGCCATGATTGTACTCGTCCCTGAGATCCTTTGAAACGGACATATCCAAACCCTGATGGCCTTTATCAGATCCATCAAGCAATGTACGCAGGTGGCAGCCTCCTCGCTTGCCTTCCGGTAGAAGGTGATCATCCTGTCGTTACGCCCACTCTGAGTAACATGCCGTTACGCCTTCGTAGCCCGAGGGAGGTAGGAAGCCGGAAGAAGAAACGTGTCCCTACTATAAATAGTTATCCAGCTTGAGATGTGCAGGAAGCAATCCACCGGCCATCCTCCAACAGCCACCTCCTTCGTCTTTTTTTCCTTCCTTCACCGTCGTCGCCATCGTCGCCATCCTCGTCATGAAGGTCCTGGTCCTTATGTTTCTGGCGGCTCTTGTCGTCTCTCCGGCCGAATCAAGGATGGTCGTCAACTTCCGCCACCCCAAAGAAGGTACGACGCTCTTCTTCTCACTCCAGAATTAAATAATAATCTTTTTCTTCCTCCTCCTCCCTCTCCGATCTGGTTCTCCGGTCGATTGGACGTTGCAGGTGTGAAGAGGACCAGCGGCGCCGCCGGCGTCGGCGGCGCTCCGGCGCGCGTAGCCCGCGTGTTTCCTTATGCTCCTCCCGCGCCGAAGGCCAACGACCGCCCCGAGTTCCCACCCGGCCTCTGAACAACGTTGGAGGATAGGAACCGCCGAGGACTCGAGATTCCCCATGCTTCTTCATCTTCCTCAGGTCTTCTCCCCATCGTTGCCTGCGATCGGCCCTCTGCTTGCACTGCCGAAGGAATAAGGAGGAGCTTAATGTTCTGACGTTCTTTTGCTACCATCGGATGTGCATAGAATACCCGATTTCGAAGTCGGGTATTTTTATGAAATAACACTAATATCGTAAATCATTCCCTCTACGCCATTTAATGGCGAATTATATGTCTCCTAATCCACCGACCATGTGTAATGTACCATTTACTATGTGGGTCTGTAGTGCATCAAAGATCTTCGTAAGTTCTAGATACAACCTATTTTTTATGGCGCTCGGATGAGATGGACGGCTCTAATGGAGTTTGGAAGAGGAGAGAGTGAGTGGGCCCCACGGGACAGCGGGTAAAATCAGCGTCGTCAGGGCGTCGTCGTCGTCGTCGTCGCCCTCTCCTTGGGCGTGACCCAGTTTTGCGCGGGAAACGTCCCCGTGCGCGACGACGGGGCTTCGCTGCCACGTCGGAGGGTATAACGGGGAGGTAGGAGGAGCGCCTGACGGCAGCTCTCTCCTGGCTCAGGCTCCAAGTGCCGCCGTCTGAATCCCGTTACGAAATCCCAACGGTTTCCACGAACTCTCCCGTCAGGTTCCCTTCGCGCCCATCACAGGACCCACTGCCCCTGCCAGTGTGTATAAATAAGCACTTGTAGCTTCTTCTCGCTGGTTCCATTCCATTTCGTCGTTCCTTGGAGAAGGTAAGGACATAAGATTTTCTTTCTTGATGATTTTCTTTCTTGATGATTTTCTTTTCCCTAGTGTCTTGAATGCTGTTGCGGATTCTAAGCAAATCAAGATCTATGATCGTGAAGCACTTTACGACTGCTTGTACCGAATTTTCCAGCATTATTTTAATTTCCAGGCTCTTGTTCGGTAGGTTCTGTTCTGTGTACATCTTCTTACATCGGTTGATCGCTGTACTGCTCCGCAGAGTTCTCGGCTCGGTGACTTCATCGTTCCTGGAATTCTCTCCTGTTTCACATCTTACTTTTTGTTCCAGGTTGGCAGATGGAGAAGATGCCGCTTGAGAGCTCAAGGTTTTCCACGAGCGACGGGGCCTGAATTTTGTATATATTTTTCTTTTTCTCTTTTATCCTGGAAATTATGTTTTCGATTCTGGCTGTTGCTTTGTTCTGTTTCTACTACCTGTCCCTTAGGCTCTGAACGCTTCTGATCGTTTAAAGAGTTTGAGCGCTGGCCTGCTGCGAATGCTTTCATATGTCGACGGGAAATGAAGTTCCCCTTATCCTATTTTGTCCATTCCCAAATTTTTCCTTGATTAGACAAAGAATGATGTCTCACATTCTTTTACTGAACTTGTCTCCGCTCCTGCAGTTCTTTGTCCTGTTACTAGAAAAAGCAGCGAGTCCATCTTCAAATGCAGCAGGGCAACGAGTTCATAAATGGCAGAGTCGAACCACCTCCAGTTTCATCACCAATGTCCTTACTTACTCCTGACAGGCACAGCTCGTCACCGCCCCGATCCGTCGGTAACGGCGGAGAATTCTCAAACATCTGCGCCTCGCTATTCGCTCCCAAGGAATCTACTCTGTTTACCCCTCAGATCCAGTACCAGAGCTCTACGCCCATTTCCATCACGACTTCCTCTCTTTCCTGTGACGATGATTCCGAGGAAGCTGCTGCGACTGAGCATTGCCTAGGCCTTGCGCGGCTTACACTCCAGTATCAGGAAATGCTGGGTCGCTATGAACTCTGCCTCTCCCATCTCGAGGAAGCAGCTGAAGAGGCTGAGGCTCTTCGCCTGGAGAATTCGAACCTCCGGATGGCTAATGCTGAGCTTGCGAGGCGCCTAACCATCATTTCTCCATACGGCCAGTCCAGCAGGAGTACTGGTGGATTGTCAGAGGTGTACCCCGGTTTACCTCTCAGCTTGCTGAACGATTTTCAGCGCCTTGACCTGAACATCAGTCCGACTACCGCGGAATGGAGCCCAATCCACGACTGCCAGAATGATAATATACTCACAAGGAGGGCACAGGTCCAGGACCACAGAACCACCCTGCCGAAGAGCATCTCGATCCGATCAAAGGGTTACATGAAGCTCGCCGCCAGCAACCGCAACGGCCGAAATCGTTTCTCCGACCCTGCCATGCTTGGACCGGTGAGTTTGTTTCCCTTAATGAACCCCTGAATAGGAAGATACGGACACCCCTCAAGGTTCCAGTGAACATAGCACTAAACCCCAGACTTACGCAACCTGTTCTGCCTTTCACCAAGTTTTTACGCAAATGTCTTGTCACGAGAAAATTACTTTCAAGAATTCAAGGTTAAGAACCTTACTATTGGTTTCTAGATCTTGAGGCTGTTGGAGAAAACGCAGGAAGAAAGGGTGCTAGATGTAATTCTTTTTAATTTAAATTAACCGATTGGTATATAAGCTAATGATGGTGGTGATCGGGGAAGCAGCAAAAGGTTTACGTGCCACTTGAAGAAGACGAAAACAGCAGCAGCGACGGAAACAAGCAAGAGAAGGAGGCGGCGACACTCGAGTTCGATGCTTATGCCCAGGGAATGTTCAAGACTGAGCTATGCAACAAGTGGCAAGAGGCAGGTTCGTGTCCTTACGGGGAGCATTGCCAATTTGCCCATGGCATTGCGGAGCTACGCCCAGTAATCCGCCACCCCCGGTATAAGACGGAGATCTGCCGGATGATCCTGTCAGGAGGGACCTGCCCCTACGGTCACCGCTGCCATTTCCGCCACGCTCTCTCTCCGCAAGATAATTTTCTGTCAGCCTCTACCAACTGACAACAAATAACTTCACCGGTGATTCCACATAAGCTTTTTGGAGAGCGACGAGGAAATTGGAAAAGAAAAGACGAAAAGAAAATCGGTTACCTCTCCAGAAAAGTTCTGCTATGTACATGGCATACTGTTGTCCTGTGCAGATATTAACTATCCAGAATAAGGTGATCATAACAGTTTACCAATAATAATAAGGACGAGGGAGGACGTGCTACTTTAAAGGGATGATTGAAGAAGAAGAAGCTCACACTTCTTCAACGCAGAGGGAGACATCTTTGCAGGTTCACTTTGTCTTAGTAAGTTCTTTGTTATCAAGCTTAGATGGTGGGTGTGAAGGGTGACAGGCATATTATCAGTCCCCGCCAGCTAATTCTTATGCTCGTTCAGTTTTTCTTCGTGTTGTTTTTTTTTGTCACCATGTATCAAAAACATATTATTCCCAAATGGCAAAGAGTCGAACTACAATTCTTGCAGCTGTTAATGGTCACATTTTGTTTTGATTCCTTGATGCTGCTATGTTTGCTCCGGAGGGGTCGTGATTTAGGGCTGCGTCGCCGCACGTAGTGTAAATGCGTGACGCCGGAGCGAAGAGAAGCGGGAATATGGTGCCCGTGGGAGCCTGCATAGTAACTAGACCTCGAAATTATTTCTTCCATAAACAATGGCGAGGTACTAAGGTGGGGAGATTGCGCTCTGGAGATCGCGGCCGTCGAAGCATATTAATATCCTTACTGATAATTTCCTCGCTCTGCAAGATTTAAGCAACACGAAGAGGAGGGAGATATGGGTGATGAAAAATCTTTGCACGGGATAGGGCTCGGAAGGCCCATTAAGCTATTGGCTCATTCAGCCCAACTTGGTATCACCCGAACCCCATCAGTAGCGGTTTGATAACCGGTTAGAGCTGGAACAGGCTGAATCTGATCAGAAATCATCCCAGATAAACCGGCGATTTTGGTAAGCTCGGATGGCTGAGTCCCCACGTAGTTCCCCATGCCTACGATTTTTGTGTGACCAAGGTCGGCCCTCGCAGCCGTGTCTTAGTCAATGAGGATTCCTGTTACGGAGGAGGTGTGACGCTCGACTCTGTCCAACTCCATCTACGTTATTGCCGGTTGTGCGGCACAAGAACCAGGACTGATATCCTTCGGCACAAGCGACAAGCGAATCGAGAGTCTTTGATCTTTCTCCAAAATTTGAACGCATTGTAGAAGGGAAAATGATAGAGAGAGAAAGGAGAGTTTGTGGATTACACCATGTTCGGAGGAAGTTTGGAGGGCAAGGATAAAAGGTAGCTTCAGATGCATGCAGACCATTACTTTATGTACTGACAATAGTATGGTAGGAGCTGCTAATATTCATCTCATATTGATCATTTCTGATTCTCGTAAATCTTTAATTTGATGATGACAAGCATGGAAAGAAACCCGATTCTAGTCCCATTTTGTCTCGAACTTCCGATAAAAGGATAAATTGCATTACCAAAATAAGAAAAAAAAAAACAACACATTCCACACCATCTCATCTCTTATAACTAAAACAAAACAAAACAAAAACAAAAAAAGACCACGATTAAGTCTTTAATATCAGGTGACATATGTAGAAATAAGGAACAATACAGAACCGGAAGAACGCCCTTTGCAACATGATCTCCTTCATTTTCACATGGATGCAGCTACCCTTGGCAGAAAATAAGGAACAATGCAGAACCAGAAGAACGCTCTCCTCGAGCCATAATCCTCTCTATTGTGCTCACGATATATTCCATAGATTCATCCTGGAATTGGAAGGTAAACTTCGGATTGCAGTACGTTGAGTCCAGGAACACGGCGTTGGCCCCGACAAAATGACAGAGAAAAGGTATCCGACTTCATAGATCCGTCGGAAACCTCCTGTGTGGACATACTTCTCGCACGGCCGCCCCTCATCCCCATGGACATTGAACAGAAACTGGACGGCCCCCCGACAATGGTTCGCTTCGACAGCCGTCACATCGGAGTCGTCGATCCAGACGGTCCAACCGCGGGACAGCGAGACCACAAACAACGAGGATGCGCCCAGGGCGTCGGCGAGGAGGCGGGCGGTGAGCTCAGAACAGTAGATAACACCCCTGCACCAGGCGGCCCCAAGGCCGGCCGCCGTAGAGATCGGAGTGAAAGTGGGAGAGGAAGTAGGAGACTGAGAAGTCGCCAGGGGAGCGGAAACCATCCACGACGAAACGAGTTCCAGGGATAAGGTTGTGCCGAGGGAAGCTCGGCGGCACCGAGGAAAGGGCAGAGCCCGAGGAGAGGCGGCCAACGACAGAAGGTTGAAGGGAGGAATTCTGGGGGGAGCGCAAGGTGAAGGACCAGTAGGGCCTCGAGGAAGAGGGATGACTATGGCAGAGCTAGGGCTTCATTCTTTGATGACGAGGGGCCTTCCATGATGGACCGGAGAGCTAGGGCAGGAGAAATGGAGGCTCCGACGAGGTAACCGTTATTTGGTAACTATAGAGAAGGCGATTGAGAGAGAGAGAGACATCGGACCCTCTGTTGGTCGTTCATGGCATTGTGGGCCGGTGGGCGAGCGGAGCCCACTTGTTCGGTTGATTGACGACTTACAACGAGTAATGGTCTCACTGGAACCGAAATTACGAAGGCCAAGCTCAATCGAATACCAAAAAGGTTTGACCTAGACTTCTCTCTCACACATATATATATATATAGATATATGTACACAATCTATTTTATCTAAATGAATGGGACAACAATATTTATAATTTAATTTGGAATTTTAATTAAGTGAATATTACTTGTGAAAAACTGAAAAGAAATTGACAGAATGGTTAAATGTATAAATCTGTGTATAAGTCACCAGGGGAAAAAATAATGTCATTTGGATTTAATTTTATTTATTTCTTATCTAAATTAATGTAAGAATAATATTTATAATTTAAACTAGTATTTTTATTCAGACTAATTATTTTATAAAAATAGAAATAAAATTTACATAATAATTCAATATATAAGATACTGTGGATTCTTTTTCTGGTAATATGATTTAAATGTAATTTTTTAATCAAAATTAATGGGAAAATAATATTTATAAATTAATATGGTATTTTAATTAAGTAAAAGCAATTATTTGAGAAAAATCCGAAGGAAATTTGTAGAATAACTACATATAATGAAGAAAGAAAAGATAATTCTAATTTGAAAAGATTCTTTTAAAGAGTAACGTAGATATGGCATGAGGCAAGCACAAGGAAGGGAAATAAGTATCCTGGAGAGTATCTAACATCCACATCTCCTCAACTCTTCAGATACGAGATGTATAAATAAGAGTACGCATGGAGTTCGGACAATGACAGAAATAAAACAAGGGTAGGGTGTCCAAGCCTAAATCGAAAATCTACTTCAAATAGCACTCAGATGGCCTTTTTCTCGAATGGAATTTATTTTGTAATTGCACTCGAAATGAGAGCAAACGATCAAAAAACTATATGGTGCAAGAATATTGCACAAAAGAACCTGTTTCAGAATGCCCAATAGTTAATACCAGAAGATGCCCCCCATTAAACATGATATTGGACACTTTGGATTGGTACCTAAATAGCAACCCAAGATGACTTTTGTTTACATCAGCGGTCTCATCCCACCTATGGGGTGTGAAGACTACATAAGAGTAGGAATGATGGATGGTGAAACAAAAACTCAAAAGCATCAACGAGATTCTCCAACAAAGCCCAAAATTAACAATCAGCCATCTGGAGAAAATAATCCAATCAAAAGCCCATTGCTAGGCTAGAAAAGAAAAATAAAGGTTTTTCCTTCTTCTTTACTTTGATGAAATAATCATTTTCAAAGATTCTTCAGTTGATCACATTTGCAACTCTCTTTTCTTTTTTGCTGCTTTTTTAAAAATGCTGTGTCATTTAATTGTCGAGGTTATTTGTAGTCTCTGAGTATCTTTATTTCTTAAATTAGTAGATAACAATCAAAGATAGGGTAGATGACTTCTACTCCAAATAACACAAAATCTCACACCTAGCTTCAACATGAAAACTACAGAGAGAGCACAGTTTTGATAGGGCGTCGTTATACAAATCAATTATTGTCTTTTTATCACAGTACATAGAAGAATGACGAAACGAAATTGGAGAAAATCAATTATTAAGGGAAGGAAATGTCAAACTTATTAAAGTCCACGCAGTCCTCAAATTAATTTATAAAGATTAAATCAGAACGAAGACAACTGTATCTTTCCAGGCTAAAGCATTATAATATCCTGTAAGGTATAAACAACAAACAAATCCTACTATGTAAGTTATGACAAAACAATGCAAAATTGACTTACAGGACGACAGTCAAGTGGCATGAGAACCAGACACTCAAGGCCTCTCCAGGGTGCCTAGACGGGCAACACAAATAAGGCACTAGCCTGGACAGTCAGGGAATCAGGCACCAACCACGGGCTGCCTGGGGAAATCAAGATGGTGTCAAAGCATTAATGTTCCAAGAAAAAACTGATGCAACAGATAAATAATGATTTCAGCATTAGATACCATTATTTTCTGAGCACGTCATAGTGTGATATCTAACGACGTGGATACTGTCATAGCCCTCATGATGTGTTAACTCATGAGCGCAATCACAGTGTTTCTTATCAATGTGTATCACAGAAAAAATAAAATATTATCTCAACCGCCTTACTTTTGCAGGCGATAAACAATAGTTTCTCAAATGTGAAATAAACTCTCTCATAAATAATGAAATCATAATCCCAGCAGAGGATCTAGCGTATAAAAATGGGGAGAAAAACACCAATGTTACCACCTGATGAAAAAAATAACCCACCTCACTTTCAGAACCTGCTTTCTCATGCGAATGCGATACTGGGTCATTTTTTTGAGACGTTGCTTGTTCTTGTGAACAAGAAATTTTGGCCAATATTGCTGTTCAAGAAGATATATGTCAGTCTAGACATCCTTTCAACCACACATCAAATCTTCTAAAAGACTAAAAGATGAACACCAGATGTTTATCAATAAGTTCCTGAGTCTTCTCATAGTTTTATGGGCCCTTTGAATAGCTTTCATGTACAGATAAAAAATCCCTGCACAAAAAACGAAAGGCATAAACCGAATTTATGAGCGTTAAGGCAACAAATTGAAGGATCAGCATTTACTAAAAGCGAACAAACACATATCTCTAGTCCCTTGGGGAAAACATTTTAAATTTAAGCATTCCCTTTAAAACAAGTGAATTAGAACATCATTGAAAGGATGCTCACAGGCTACCCAATTGTGGCACAAGCTGGAAGAAATAACACAGCACATTATGAACCAATTTGTTGGCGTCAAAAATATGACAGAGAAAGGGATCCGACTTCATAGATTCGTTATATCGGAAATTTCCTGTGTGGACATGCTTCTCGCACGACCGCCCCTCATCCCCATGGACAGGGAACAGAAGCTGGACGCCCCCTCGACAATGGCTCGCTTCGACTGCCGTCAAATCGCAGCCGTCGATCCGGACGGACCAACCGAGGGACAGCGAGATCACAAAAGACGGGGATACGACCAACGCATCGGCAAGGAGGCGGGCGGCTCAGAGCAGTAGATAACACCCCAGCACCAGGCGGCCCTAAGGCCGCCGTAGTGATCGGAGTGGAAGTGGGAGAGGAAGTAGGAGACTGAGAAGTCGCTAGGGGAGCGGAAACCATCCACGACGAAGCGAGTTCCAGGGATGAGCTTGTGCCGAGGGAAGCTCGACGGCACCAGGAAGGGCAGAGCCCGAGGAGATGAGGCCAACGACAGAAGGTTGTGGGGAGGAATTCTGGGGGGAGTGGGAGGTGGACCCGTAGGACTCGAGGAAGAGGGATGATGATAGAGATGGGACCTTCCACTGTGGACTGGAGAGCCCCCCCCCGAAGCAGGAGGTATGGAGGCTCCGACGAGGGGGGGGAGGAGAGGAGAGAGAGAGATTTCTGGCTGGTGGTCGTTCACATCATTGTGGGCCGGTGGGCAAGCGGAGCCCACTTGTTCGGTTGACTAACAGCAAACGAGTAATGCTCTTACTGAACCCGAAATTACGAAGGCAAGGCTCAATCTAATTCCAAGCAGATCTGACCTGGACCTCTCTCTCTCTATATATAGAGAAAGAGAGAGAGATATCTACGCAATTTTTTTTATCTCAATTAATGGGACAAACATATTTATAATTTTAATATGGTAAATTAATTAACTATAAAAAAGTTATTTGAGAAAATTTTGAAGGAAAGAGGTAAAACAAGTAAATGAATAAATACATGTATGTCCATGTGGGAAAAAAGTTATGTTATTCGAATTTTAATTTAATTTATTTCATATCGAAATTAATGGGGAAATAATATTAATAATTCAATATGGTATTTTTACTATAATATTAAAAAATACAGAAAAAGGTAGAATAATGAAATGGACATCTATATGTATATAAGACACTGGGAAATTTTTTCTGGTAATATATTACAATGTAATTTTATTTTTATCAAAATTAATGGGAAAATAATATTTATAATTTTAGTTATAAAAATAATTAGTTGATAAAAACTAGAAGGAATTTACTGGAAAATTAAATGAGTATATATATATATATATATATATATATAATTAAGTGTGCTATGGGGGCGGCCCGTCACGGGTCGCGTCGGCGGCATGCATATGCGCGGGCGAAGCGGTCGCCCGCGGACATGCCGTCGGTAGTGACCGGGGGACGCAGCGTGCGCCGTCCCGGCGTGCCCCATCGCGCGGCCCGTGAAATCTCATAGATATCCACTGGCACAACTTCCTTCCAGGAAGGGACAAAACCGGATCATTTCCTAAGTTTCCCAAAGGCAGGATAAAACAAATCTAATCTCCATGTGCAGTGCACTTCATGCAACTGTTAGTCGGATTAAAATTTAATTTCAG
The DNA here is from genome assembly GCA_902729315.2 of Spirodela intermedia. Lineage (NCBI taxonomy): Eukaryota > Viridiplantae > Streptophyta > Magnoliopsida > Alismatales > Araceae > Spirodela > Spirodela intermedia. Next base: position 7,664,586 of record LR746272.1, read on the forward strand.
TTTTACTTAAATTAATCAGATTAATATTTATAATTTAATACGATATTTTAATTAAATAAAAATTATCATTTCAGAAAACTGGAATGAAATTGGTAGAAAAATTTAATAGATATACATTATAAGAATTAATGCGGGGAAAATTTTCTGTTATTGAAATTTAATTGTAACTTTAAATTTAAAATTAAATTGAAAACTACAGCCCTCAAAAGAGGGGGGAGGGAGGGACCCACCACCCTGCTGGTATCACATCCCACCACTTGGGAGTCGTCTAAACCATAAGCCCATGGCTTCGCAGGTTCTTTCAACGGACAAGAAAACTACCTTTTTTCTTCACCATCCTGCATGTCGTCACTTCCCTGATGCTCATAAAGAGAGAAAGAAAGATAGATAGAGAGAGAGAGAGAGAGAGAGAGAGAGAGAGATAAAATGGGCTACACAAGCCCTGAGCCCACATCACCTCGTACCCTGTTTGGGCTTGGGCTTAAGTCTGGAGAAAAAGAGAAAGATTGAACATGACCAGACTAAAGCCCAAGCCTAAACAGGGTACGAGGTGATGTGGGCTTAAGGCTTGCATGGACCATTCTCTCTCTCTCTCTCTCTCTCTCTCTTTCTCTCTCTATAGATATACATCTCCTGCCCTCTCTCACACACACAGAAGCACACTCAATCTCTATTTTGCTCTGGTACGCAGAAGAGACGGGTGCTCAGGGCATGTTCTGACGAAAGAGGAACTCCTGCCTGTAGCGGCACTTGCACTTGCCACTTCCTCCGACTTTTTGCCGGCCACCCCTGGAGTGTCAAGAAAACCAAGAGACACAGAAGAGAGAGAGAGAGAGAGAGAGAGAGAGAGAGAGAGAGAGAGAGAGAAGAGAGAGAGAGAGAGAGAGAGAGAGAGAGAGAGAGAGAGAGAGAGAGAGAGAGAGAGAAGAGAGAGAGAGAGAGAGAGAGAGAGAGAGAGAGAGAGAGAGAGAGAGAGAAAGAGAGAGAGAGAGAGAGAGAGAGAGAGAGAGCGAGAGAGAGAGAGAGAGAGAGAGAAAGAGAGAGAGAGAGAGAGAGAGAGAGAGAGAGAGAGAGAGAGAGAGAGAGAGAGAGAGAGAGAGAGAGAGAGAGAGAGAGAGAGAGAGAGAGAGAGAGAAGAGAGAGAGAGAGAGAGAGAGAGAGAGAGAGAAGAGAGAGAGAGAGAGAGAGAGAGAGAGAGAGAGACGGTAGCACTCTTGCATGTATCAGAATCAGTCGCAGTTGGTGGCGAAGATGTGCGTCAAGTGCCCAGAGAAATGGGTGGGGAAGATGTCCTCATTAAGGGATGGAGACTATAAGGCTTTGACCGGTTTTCTACTTCTATGATAGATAAGGCCCAATGGCCTTACAGATTCTCAGTGGCGAGCTTATTTTCTCTTGCCCACACCCTTGTCGTGCTCGACCTGGCCAAATGGATGAAAAAAGAGGAGTAAGCCACTGGGAGAATTAAATCCATCGATGACTGAACCCACTTCTCTCTCTCACACGCACTCTCACTCACTCACTCTCTCACACACACACAATTGGAGCTCATGGTGTCCACCATGTAGTCAATTTACAGGGCATTCTTAGGCTAGGAATTTGATTTCTTTCATTTATATATAACTAATATATACAACGAAAAATTACTAGGTGATGTGTACTTGTCGTTGTATTTAAATAATAATTATATAATAATATTTATAATTAAGACTTAATAAGATATTAATACATATGTAAGTGTCAAGTCAAACATAAGGAGATAGATTAATCCTTTGTGAAAAATTAATTTAGTTTATATATAGAGTGAATTTAATATTTTATTACTATTTAATAAAAAATAATAAAATAAAAGATTGAGGTGAGAAGAATAAAAAAAGGAAATAGAGAAGGGAAGAAAAAGAGTGAGAGAAGAGAAAGAGAGAGGGAGAGAGAGAGAGATCTCATGAGAGACAAATAGAGAAGGAGAAGTATCATGAGAGATAGAGAGAGAAGAAAAGGTCTCACGAGAGGGAGAGAGAGAAATAAGACGATAATAAAGAGAGAGAAATACAATTAACCTATTTTCACATTGATCATGATTTTCAGACGAATGTGTGCTAAAAAATTCTCACACATGACATGAGGTCAACTATGAATGTCTCCACCTTATTTTAATAGTTCAAAGTTCATTAATCAACCTTTAATCTCACTGATTTTGTATTCAAAAATAAAAAAATATTTATTATTCATGAAATGTCGGAAACACAAATACTTCAAGGTTCAATTGTGAAGATCAATAAAAAATAAATTAGACACAATCCTAGTTTAATCTTAGATGAGTTTTAAAGGATTAAAAAAAAGAACAAAAATCATTCATTAGGATTTAAATTAGTTCTACTGATTTCACTTGAAATATATTTGAAATGGAAATAACTTGTTGTAAGATATAAATAAATATTGAAAACACATCAATAAATTACAAAAGTATGAAATAAATCATTGCCCAAATTTAGTCTGCCTCTTAGGAAATTAGAGACACAAGTATGATAGCTTGATTTTATCTGGACATGCCACACCATGTTGGAAGTCATAGAAATATTATTCTGAAGCATTAGTAGCTTGTCGGAGAGATCTATAGAAAAGAGGGGTCAACTATGCTGTCACCATCATCTAGGGAAAGAAGGGAAGAGTTGACCACTCATCGGAGATCTTGAGTGCAGTTGAGGAAGAAAGGAACAAACTTGTTGATCTCTAGAGGCATTGATCGCCCAAAAGGAGGAAAGAACGGATGTCGTAATGTAACTTTTGTCGGGTTTTTAAAGATAATTAATAATATCTATTTTACTAGATAATAATTGATTATTATCTTTATATCCTCGATAGTGATACATGTGAAAACTTAAGTTCTTAGTATTACACTTCACATGCCACTAGATTTGATATGTTTTGTCGCATAGTATGTTGAGCAATGCAAGATTAATCCACCACAAATCACTACCAACCAGAAATTTAAGTCTCTAGTACCATGGCACTTCGCTTGTCGTCGAATCATCGTTTCTAGTCGTGTGTGTGCTAAGTGACATAGGATTCATGAATCATCAATGGATTGCTTTATGCTTCAAGTATCGTGGTAGTTCACCAACTATAGGATCTATCTAACCTGATAACATGGCGTGCTGAGCGTCACTAGATCACACTGCACTCCAAACCTACACAAACAAATTTAGTCCCACATCGGAAGTAGTTGAGGGATTGAACTGAATATATACCAAAGTTACGCTCTCTAAACAAAGTTTTTTCTTGAATAAAATAATACTTGAGACTATTTTGGGAGAAGGTAATAGGTGGTCCATCCTTACATGCACACGTGTACGACTGATGTGACTTAATCATTATATAATAAATCACAGAAATTAAAATTTATAAAACTAGAAAATATCAATTTCTAGATTTTAAAAATATTTTAGAACAAATAAATAAAATATAATTCGATAAAAGGTTTTAAAAATAGTAGAGAATTTTCAAGTAGATCACAGAGATGTAAGATAATATCGAGTAACATTTCAAAATTTATCTAGAACATAATTTTTTATGAGTTTTAGACTAAATAATAAATATAAAATATATCTAAAAATTTACAAAAAAAGAAAATAAGAGTGCAAACTTCAAGATGATGTTAGGGTCTTGAGAAACTCATTCAGGCAAAAAAAAAATTATGCCTGATGATTTTTACGTAAGTGATTACAAACGATTTAGTGGGTCAAATGAAGATTTATAAAAGCCAAAAGAATCTTAATTAAATGAAGAATATTTTAGTAACTTGAAATCTTGAAAGTATCATTAAATTAAGTAAAAATTAAGCTAAAAACAAGAAAGGTAGAGTTTCAACCTAACGACAATAATCACTAGAATTTTGTATGTTTGAAATGATTATTATGTGATGTCCATGTCCTCACAGGCTCTCTTTGGACATGGACTATTTGGGCATTCATTGAGTCTACTTCCAAAGTTTAGAAAATGATGGTGGAAATTAAACTAGTTAAAAAATAATAAAATAGAGTTTTAGCATCACCACGACAATGCGTCGGTGATGCATCGAAATCTTCAACATTTGAAAGAATTATCGTGCAGTGACTATGGCCTCAAAAACTCTTCTTGGACAATGACGACATGGGTAATCTCTAGATCTTTTTGTGAAGTCTGGAGATCAATGAAATGAGCCATTGAATCATCTCTAGCAGATGTCACCTAATAGAGTGGAAAAACGACAACATTGTAGCTTTTAGGCGTCTGTCACTTGGTAGAGATGAGTTGGATGGAGGTGGGTCATGTCTTAGGGTGTTTCATCCTTAGGTCTACGTAATAAAAGGAGGCTCTTCATCGTATCTAGTATGCTCTCAAGAGGTGGTGACTCATCTTTTGATAGATCGTCCTCTTCCCCATACTAGCTTTTTCATCGATCAATCAAAGATAATTTACTAGATAGATTTGTGATCTTTTTATCTAGAATCATTAAGTAATTTAATGAACCTTCATGAATTATATTGATGAGATTTTCGTCAATGATTAAACAATTACGGCAGCTTAATCCTTCATTGGTAATCTACAAGAAAATCATGATTTAATTAGATAAAAATATGACTTGGCTCTAATAAAATTCAAATTCTCATTGGTCGTTAGCTTGCATGAGAGTGTGAAATAAGTATGTGAATACCCTTATAAAATGATGTCATCATGGTACCTCCTTCTGATAAATAAGAGGTATTTGAGGTATGAAAATTATTAAAACATTATAGGAAAGTTGTGATCATTAGTTTAGTCCCACATCGATTATATGTCAAATTTTGAGATGAATATATAGCAATACAAGATTTGGGAAATAATGAGTCTCTTTCTTACATGTGTACAACTACTTCTTACCCCACGCCTAGCTGGCCATCAGTGATGTGGAAGGGGAGAGACCCACATGTGCCCCCTATCGGTCCATCATTAGCCACTTGAGCTCTTGCTCGTGGCTTTGCTCAATTGGCTTTTCACTCACTTGTAGGCCCGGTTGGCTAACGAGTTCTTCCCTTTTTCTATATTTTTTTTTTATTATTTTTATTTATCTCAAAAATAAGATTATAAAAATTATATATAAATTTACATAAAATTATATAATTAGATGAAAATTCACAGTAACTAATTAAAAATATTTTTTCACAATTTAACTCTAATATAAGTCTATTTATCATGAGTTAAGATTAAAACTATGTTATTAATTAATTATTAACTTATGATAATAAAGACTTATCAACGACACTCCTTACTCCACAATCGGTTGGCCACCGAGATGTGGCAAGGGAGTGACACACAAGTGTGAAATGAGTCCTTCACCAATTGAGCCCAGCTCGTGGCTCCCCCAATCCAGGTCTACCCACTTGAACATAGCACCCCTCCGAGTCAACTACCAAGTGACGACTTACTAGTGAGCGGTGATATTTTTATATTTTATCTATATATAAAAAAAGTGGTCTTTTAACTTTAGACCTTTAAATTTAACACACAAAAATAAAGTAATAAAACTAATTAAAACACAAAAAATCTAACTTTAACATTAGGCAACCATACGAGTGTTATTATATCCATCACAACAAGCAAAAGGTAAATATTTTAGGAACCAAAAATATATATTTAACAATGATGCATCATAAATTATCTCTTTTACCAAGATCATTCAAAGTCATACCATACCAAGGGGCAAGTGACTAGTACATAAATGTAACTCTATGATATAAACCTAGGAAGCTTGCTTTCTATAACATTTTTTATTGTATTAACACTTTTAGTGACCATAAGGTGATGAAGGACATGAATTGGTGATAAGTCTTTATTATCATGAGTTAATAATTAATAAATAATATAGTTTTATCTATAACTCATGATAAATAGACTTATATTTATTTTAAATTATGAAAAGTGGGTTTTAGTTGATTAATATGAATTTTTGGCTAATTATGTGATTTTATATAAATTTATATGATTTTTCTAGTCCTATTTTTGAGATAAATGAAGAAAAAGAAAATAAAAAAAATAGAAAAAAGGGGGGACCTGCTGGCCAGCTGAGCCTACAAGCGGGTTGGAAGTGCAGTCAGGGGGAGCCACGAGCAGGGGCTTGAGCGGCTATGGACCGATGGGGGTATGTGTGCACCCTCCTCTTCCATGTCACTAGTGGCCAACTAGTTATAAGACAACGAGTGGTCCGTACATGCGGGAGAAAAAGACTCATTGCTTGGAAATGTGATATTACTATATATTCACCCAAAACTTCGACGTACAATTGATGTGAGACTAAACTCATGTCCAGAATAATTTTGCTTATTTTAATACCTAAAATACCCCTTAGTTATAATAGAGATATACCATGATGATGTCACTTTATAAGAGCATTAGAGTACTTATTTCAAACTCTCTCTTGTAGGTGGACGACCAACACGAGTTCAAATCCTACCAAAGTCAAAAACTCGTATTGTTATCTAATTAAATCGCAACTTTCCTGTAGGTTACTAGTGAAGGATTAAGCCTCTAGAATCACTCGATCATTTACGAAAATCTAGTCGATGCGATTTGCAGAGCATTGTTACTAAAATTGTTGAATGATTCACGATAAAAATATCACGAATCTACCGAGTAAAGTATCTCTAATTGATCGACGGACAAGTCGTTGTTAGGAAGAGGACAATCTGCCGAAAGACGAGTCGTCACCTCTTGAGAGCATACCAGGTGCGATGAAGAGCTTCCTCTTATTACACGGACTTGAAAATGAAACTCCCTAACACGCGCCCCACTTTTATTCAGCTCCTCTTCGTCAGGTGATAACCACTAGAGACGATTCGATGACCCATTTCATCAATCTCTAGACTTTGCAAGAAGATCTATAGATTGCCTATGTCGTTGCTGTCTAAGGAGAGACTTTGAAGCTGTAAACACTACACGACAATCCTTCAAAATGCTTAGGCTTCTAGTGCATCGCCGACGCATCACCACCACAATGTTAGAACTCTATTTGCCTACTTTCAACTTAATTTTCATTTCATTTAGTGATAATTTGTGTGATTTAAATTTACCAAACTATTTTTCATTAAATTACGATTCTTCTGACTTTTATAGACCTTAAGTTGATCAATTAAATCGTATGTAATCACTTACATAAGAATTATCGAGTAGAACTCTATTTTTGCCCGATTCGCATTCATTGGGCACTGACGTCATTTTGATGTCTGCACCCTTATTTCTCTTTTTCATGAATTTTAAATATATTTTTTATTTTTTAATCTAAAATTCATAAAAATATATTATTTGAAGAAAATTCTAAATAATTATCTAATATTATATTACATCCTTGTGATTGACTTGGAAAATTCTCACTATTTTTGAAACTTTTGTTGAATTATAATTAATATATTTTTTCAGAAATATTTTTAAATGTCTAAAAAATAGTATTTTCTAGTTTTATAAATTTTAAAACTATACAATGACTAAGTCACATCAATTGGGTTACTAGACTCCTCATTGCCAAAAAAGCAACCTTAGATGAAACCACCAGAATGTTCCATGTCCTCTTCCTCATCAAGGCCTTCATAGTTATCAACATATTCTATCTCAAGTTCCGATTTGCATGGTGATTAGGGGATTATGTGAAGCATATATTTGTCCAAAAAGGGAAAGAAAGAGGAAATGAGAAGTGATAGAGGAGATTATGTCATCAGATGCTTCAACAAAATAATTGTATATGTTTCTATACATACCTAGTTGTTAGGGGAGGATGCATCCTCCATAGAGAGAGAGTTGTTAGCTTGAGAGAGGAGAAAGAAATGGTAAGAAAAAATAGATATTATTATTTAATAAGGAAATTGATATTTGTATATTTGTATTGAATCGGATATACTAGATCAGATCTGGTTAATCGGGTATAACTAATGTCGAAGTAGATTTGATATGTTCATAAATGGAATGAATATAAATATAAAAATAAAATAGACAAACATAATTAGATAATTATTCTAATATAGTTGTAATATCTTATTCTATAATAATTTATAAATTCTAGAGTAACTTCTCTACCAATAAAGTGCCACACTAACATTGTTGATAAGTCTTCATTATCATGAGTTAATAATTAGTAAATAATATAGTTTTAGCCTTAACTCATGATAAATAGACTTACATTTATGTTAAAGTATGAAAAGTAGTTTTCAATTGATTAATATGAATTTTTTGCTAATTATGTGATTTTTTATGAATTTATATAATTTTTATAGTCTTATTTTTGAGATAAATGAAGAAAAAGAAATAAAAATAAAAATATAACAAAATGGGGGGAACTGGCTAGCTAGTCGGGACTGCAAGCGGGTTAGTAGTGTAGTTAGGGAGAGCCATGAGTAGGGGCTCAAGTGGCTAGGACCGATGGGGGCACGTGTGTGCCATTCCCCTTCTATGTCACTGGTGACCAGTCGGTTGTGGGGCAAGGAGTGGTCGTACACACGGGAGAAAAGGACTCATTACTTGGGAATGTAATATTACTATATATTTACCCAAAACATCAACACACAAGTGATGTGAGACTAAACTCACGTCACACCTTTCCATGAAAGGTTTCAAAGATTTTAATACTTAAAATACCCCTTCGTTATAACAAAAATATACTATGAAGACATCACTTAATAAGGACATTAGAGTACTTATTTCAATCTCTCTCATATAGACGTGCAACCGACACGGGTTCAAATCCTCCCAGATTCAAAACTCGTCTTTTTATCTAATTATCGTGACTTTCCCTATGATCGACTTGGAAAATTCATATATTAAAAACAATGAATTTTAAATATATTTTATTTTTATTTCTTAGTATAAAATTCATAAAAACTTATATTCTTTGAGAAAAATTTTAAAAAATTAGTCAATATTATATTGCATCCCTATAATTGACTTGGAAAATTACCATTATTTTTAGAAGTTTTATTGAATTATAATTGATATATTTCTTCAGAAATACTTCTAAATATCTGAAAATTGATATTTTCTAGTTTTATAAATTTTAAAATTTACGTGATTTACTATACAACGACTGAGTCCTGTCAAATTTTGGCATAGTTGCCAAGGATGTATTACATAATATTTAGTATTATTCTATTTTTCTCTTAGAGTACACAAAAAAAATAACTCTTGTTTTATTTTCTTCTTGACGAGAAATTTAAAGAAAAAAAAGGAACGAAGATAAGCAAGACAAGGATTGGAGCATACTGAAGGAGGGTAACAATTATTAAAAAAATCTTAAATTTATTGATTTTTATGCATGGTAGAAGATCTTTGCATCCAAGGCTAGAAAATCTTTTCATTATTTCATTCAAAACTTAAAATCCGAAAGAAAAATTAATTTTGATGGATCTTGAAGGAAGTACAAGTCAAACTGAGAACAATCCTATGGCCATGAAAAACTATTATATCCTTGATTCATTTCAAAGAGCATTCAATATTAGAGTCCCATTAACACTCACTATTAAATTTGAAATAAATTCAGAAATTTTCAAATGCTCCCTAATTTTCATAGATTGTGATAAGTCTTCATTATCATGAGTTAATAATTAGTAAATAATATAGTTTTAGCCTTAACTCATGATAAATAGACTTATATTTGTGTTAAAGTGTGAAAAGTGGTTTTCAGTTGATTAATGTGAATTTTTAGGTAATTATGTGATTTTACATGAATTTATATGATTTTTACAATCTTGCTTTTGAGATAAATGAAGAAAAATAAATAAAAAATAAAAATAAGACAAAATGAGGGGGACCCGCTGCGGACAGCCGGGCCCGCAAGCAGGTCGAAAGCTCAGTCAGAGAGTAGCCGCGAGCAGGGGCTTGGGCGGCTTGGACCGATAGGGGCATGTGTGCGCCACTCCCCTTCCACGTCACCGGTGGCCAGCCGGCTGCGGGACAAGGAGTGGTCGTACACGCGAGAGAAGGAACTTTGCTTAGAAATGTAACATTACTATATATTCGCTCGAAAAATCGGCGCACAACCGATGTGGGACTAAACCCGCGTCACACCTTCCTCAGAAAGGGCGGACAACCGGCGGGGGTTCGAATCCTCCCAGAGTCAAAAGTCATATATTTTTATCTGATTATCACGACTTTCCTGCAAATCGCCAGTGAAGGATTAAGCAACAAGAATCGCTGGATCATCGGCGAAAATCTCGTCAACACAATTCACGGAGCATTGCTACTAAAATTGCTGAACGATTCGTGATAAAAGGATTGTGAATCCATCGAGTAAATCATTTCCGATTGATCGACGAACAAGCCGTCGTCGGGAAGAGGACAATCCACTAGGAGACAAGTCGCCGCATCCTAAGAGCGTACCAGATGCGATGAAGAGCCTCCTCTTGCTGCGCGGACCTGAAGATGAAGCTCCCTGACACGTGCCCCACCTCCATCCAGCTCCTCTTCGTCGGGTGACAGCCACTAGAGAGCCACAAAGTCGCCGTTTTTCTGCTCCGCCGAGTGACAGCCGCTGGAGACGAGTCGACGACCTATTTCACTAATCTCTAGACTTCGCAAGGAGATCTAGAGATTGCCCACGTTGTCTTTGTCCAAGAAGAGCCTTCGAGGCCATGGACACTGCACGACGATCCTCCCGAACGCTCAGGATTCCGGTGCATTGCCGACGTATCACCGTCGCGACACCGAAACTCTGTTTTCCTGCTTTCAACTTAATTTACGCTTCATTTAGTGATACTTTGTGTGATTTTAATTTACCAAAATGTACTTCGTTCAATTACGATTCTTCCGACTTTTACAGATCTTAATTTGATTAATTAAATCGTCCGTAATCGCTTACATAAGAATCGCCGGGTGGAACTCTGTTTTCGCCCGATTCGCGTTCGCCAGGCGCTGACGTCATCCTGACGTCCGCACCCTTATTTCTTTTTTTCGTGAATTTTAAATATATTTCCTTTTCATTTCCTAGTATAAAAATCATAGAAAACCGTATTCATTGAGAAAAAATCTGAATAATTAAAAATATATTATATTACATCCCTGTGATCGACTTGGAAAATTATCGCTATTTTTGGAAGTTTTATTGAATTATAATTGATATATTTGTTTAGAAATACTTCTAAATATCTAAAAAATTATATTTTTTCTAATTTTATAAATTTTAGATTTGCGTAATTTAACATACAACGACTGAGTCACGTCAGATTGCTTTTAGAGGAACCTCATCAACATTTAGAAAAATTTCATATGATCTATGATTTAGTTAATCTCCCTCAAGTTACATCAACAATTATTAAGATAAAATTATTTCTTCATACACTTAGGGACAAAGTTAGTCATTGATTATCCACATTAGATAGAAAATTTACTAATTAAAAAGATATAGAACAGGCCTTTCGTCGAAAATTTTATCTCTTAAGAAAAACTCAAAATATGAGAAAACATATATAGAGTTTTTCTCAAAGGCCAGGAAAAACTTTGCATGAGACATGAGAAAAAATCAAAGATTTACTTAGAAAATGTCATTATATGTTACACCAAAGTGACAGCTCAATAGAATTTTTAATGATGAATTATTAAAACAACATAGAAATATGATTGATTCTATATGTGTAGGAACTTTTATAGAGAAAATCTCTGATGAAATTTATAGTCTTTATGAGAATTTAAGTGAAAATTCTAGAGATCAAGCCTCTTTTGAATTATATGACAGGCATAAGAAGAGAAGAATTTATGAATTGCATCATCAAAATGATTTTAATTTATGAAATGAGGTTAATAAAATTAATCAAATATTAGAAAAAAATAATTTACTTATTGACAATATTAGAAAGCCTCTTAACCTTTAATTTAATTCAAATAGTACATGTCCTATGTATGGTGAGAATAATTATTCTGAATTTCAATGTTATAATTTAGATCAATCATTTCATCTTATGCAAGAACAAGTGCAAGTAGCTCACGGTTTTAATAGAAATAGGGAGCCTTTTTCAAATTCTTATAATCCTAATTAGAAGAATAATTTTTCGTGGAGAGATCGAAATAATATTCAAAATCTAAAAGCACTTAAACCCAATTCAAACTCTAAATTTTGTCCAAAATAGGAAAACAGATTTCAGAAAAATCAGCCATGTCAAACCCAACCTGATGGTATGGAAATGATGCAACAAATTAGCTAAATGATGCAATAAATTATGAATCAAATGATGTTTCAATAGAAAAAAATTATAGAAGCTCTTGAGAATAAGAGAGAAGAGGGACAACTACTTAATCAACTCATAAAAAATCCAGGGAACCGCTAAACAATAGGATTTCATCAAGAAGAGTCTAGTAACATGAATCTAGGAAAAAACCCACGAAATGAAAATGTTAAAATAGTGAATGCATTAAGGAGTGAGAAGATTTTATTTGATCCTTATCCCTAAACATTAGAAGAAAAGGAAAATGTGGATAGCCCAAAACAAAATCAAATAGGAATAGAAGAGAATTTTATAAATTCTACTAAGGAAATTCCAAAAGAGAGGACAACCATTCCATTTCTCAAAGCTCTAAAACCGAGACAAAGAAAGAAAAAGAAACACAATGAAGAAATAAAGAAAATTTTACAAGATATGTAAATTAGTCTTCCTTTACTCATTGCCATTGAACATATTCCTGAATATGCTAGAATTTTGAAAGAAATGTGTACACCAAAAAAGGCACATAGAATAGAAAAAATATTTATGTATGCTAGTGCTTTATTATTAAATCAATTATCATATAAATTGAGAGATACTGGTGCCCCTTTAATTTCGTATGATATTATTAGATCCATTTTTCAGAATGTATTACTTGACACCGGTGCTAGTATTAATTTATTACCTGCAAGTATTTGTGATAAATTTAATATTTCTGATCTTAAACCTTCTACTGTTATCTTACAATTTACTGATAGATCCATAAAATATCTTAAAGGTATTTTAGAAAATGGGATAATGACTGTTAAAGAGTGTAAATTTCAAGCTAATTTTGTAATGTTGGAAATAGATTTTAATGGATAGTTTTATGATACACCAATCATCCTAGGGAGACCATTTTTGCATACAGTAAAGATGAATATTGATTTTTCCACAAGTATTGAGAAAATTTCATGTGAAGATCAATCAGTCGAAATTAAAATTTTTGAGGTATCAAATGATCTTCTAAATCTCAAGTATATGATTGTTATACCATAGATCTTCTAAATGATTTTGATGATCTAGATGTTATTGATGACTATGTGCTAAAAGAATTAGAGGAAATAGAGAATATAAATTTGGAAGAAAAGATAGAGGAAGATCATCTAAATTTAAAGTTGAAACATGTTCCCTCTAGTTTAAAATATATGTTTTTGGAGGAAAATAATTTATTTTTTGTTATTATTGCAGCTGATTTAAGTGATGAACAGGAAGAAGAATTATTAGATGTACTTCAAAAAAATACGAAAACTATTGGCTGAAAAATGGATGATCTTAAGGGCATTGATATGAGTGTATGCATGCATAGTATATATCTAGAAGCGGGGGTTAGAACTAGTAGGGAACCACAACGAAGATTAAATCCTAACATGATGAAAATTGTAAAATAAATAAATTAAAGTGGTTGGCTGCTGATATTATTTATCCTATTTCAAATAGCAAATAGGTTAGTCCTACACAAGTGGTGCTAAAAAAATCAAAGGTCACAATTATAAAAAATGAAAATGGGGATGAAATACAAACAAGATTAACTACTGGTTGAAAGGTTTGCATTGATTCTAGAAAATTAAATTCAGTTACTAGAAAAGATCATTTTCCCCTACCATTTACTGATCAAATTCTAGAAAAATTAGTTGGAAAAAACTTTTTTTGTTTTTTAGATAGATACTTTAGTTATAATAAAATTTATATAAAACCTTTAGATCAAGAAAAAATAACTTTCACTTGTCCATTTGGTATTTTTACTTTTAAACGCATGCCTTTTAGTATGTGTAATGTTCTAGCCACATTTCAAAGATGTATGCTATTTATTTTTTTCTGATATGACTAGAAAATACATGAAAAATTTTATGGACGATTTTTCTATTTTTGGTGAATCATTTGATGAATGCTTAAATCATTCACAACATGTACTTAAGAAATATATAGAGAAAAAATTAGTTTTGAGTTGGGAGAAATCATATTTTATGGTTAGAGAGGGAGTGGTGTTGGGTCATATTGTGAGTGAAAGGGGTTTAGAGGTGGATAGAGTAAAAATTGATATTATATCTAAAATGAAACCTCCGAATTCAGTAAAACAGATTAGATCTTTCTTGGGTCATGCAGCTTATTATAGAAAATTTATTCAAGATTTTTCAAAAATTTCTAAACCTCTCACCATGTTATTATCTAAAATGTGCCTTTTCATTTTGATGACAAATGTTTTGAATTTTTTTCTGAAATAAAAATATTACTTACTAAGGCACCAATCTTACAAGCTCCTGATTGGTCTCTTCCCTTTGAAATAATGTGTGATGCATCAAATCATGCAGTGGGAGCCGTTCTAGGACAAACAAAATAGTCAAAATCCATAGTAATTTCATATGTTAGTAAAACTATATCTAATGCTCAATTAAATTATACCACGACTGAAAAAGAGTTGTTAGCTGTAGTATTTTCATTAGAAAGGTTTATATCATATATTTTGAGAGCTAAAATTATTATTTATACTCATCATGCAGCATTAATATATTTGTTAAATAAGAAAGATGCAAAGCCACGTTTATTAAAATGGATTTTATTGTTGCAGGAATTTGACTTAAAAATAAAAGATAAAAAAGGTTTCGAGAATGTTGTTGCTGACCATATTTCTAGATTGAGTGATATAAGAATAAATCCAACACCTTTACAAGATGAATTTTCAGATGAACAATTGATGGCAGCTCAACAACAACCATCACCATGGTATGCACATATTGTTAATTTTTTGGTTTCTAGAAAAAATTCAGAACAGTGAAATAAGAACATAAAATATCATTTCTTTTTTAAGATTAGAAATTATTTTTGGCATGATCTTGATTTATATTACTTGGGCAATGATCAAATTTTAAGGAGATGTGTTCCTGAAGAAGAATATCATAACATTCTTAACATGTGCCATTCATCTAACTGTGGAGGACATTTCTTTGGACGAAAAATGACTGTAAAATTTTTTCAGTGTGGTTTTTATTGGCCTAAAATCATTAGAGATTTTATAGAATTTAGTAGAACATGTATTTCATGTCAATCTATAGGTAACATGAGTAAAAAAGATGAAATGCCCATGAGTAACATGTTAGTAGTCGAAATTTTTAATGTATGGGGAATAGATTTCATGGGTCCCTTCCTATCAGCTAAAAAATATGAATATATTTTGCTTGTTGTTGATTATGTGTTTAAGTGGGTGGAAGATATTCTTACTAGAACTAATGATTATAAAATCGTGATGAAATTTGTGTAGGAAAATATTTTTTCAAGATTTAGATGTCCTAGAGTGATTATTAGTGATGAAGAAACAGATTTTACAAATAAACATTTCAAAGAACTGTTGAAAAAGAATGGAGTAGACCATAGAGTAGTCACTCCATATCATCCCCAAATAAATGAGCAAGTTGAAGTAGCAAATAAGAAAATTCAGAGAATTTTGAGAAAAATAATTAGACCAAATAGAAAAGATTAACCCACGAAATTACAAGATGCATTTGGGCTTATAGAACGGCTTATAAAAATCCCATAGGTATATCCCCATTTAGTCTCATTTTTTAAAAGCTATGTCATCTTCTTGTGGAAATAGAGCATAAAGTATTATGGGCTATAAAACAATAATGTATGGATGAAAAATCAGTTGGTGGGCATAGAATTTTTCAACTACATGAACTAGAGGAGTTGAGGAATGAAGCTTATGAAAATCATAGAATATATAAAGAAAAAACTAAAACTTTTAATGATAAATACATTAGGAGAAAAAAAATTGATGTTGGACAAAAAGTGTGGTTATATATGATTATAGGCTGAAATTCTTTCAAGAAAAATTAAAATCAAAATGGATAGGGCCTTATGTGGTGGAAGAGACATATGATCATGGGGCTGTAATGATTAAAGATCTTAAAAGTGATCTTAACTTTAAGGTAAATGGACAATGGCTTAAACATTACATAGACATGAATGCCTTGCAGAAAAAGAAATTTTATTATTAAAAAAATTAAGAGTAAGATTTTTGAAATTAGAAATCAATAAAATATCACCAAATTAAGTAAATATCAATTTTAAAACATGAAAGGTAAAGTTTCAACCTTGCGACAATGATTATCAGAATTCTATGTTTGAAAAGATTATCGTGTGATATCCACAACCTCAAAGGCTCTCTTTGGATAAAGATGACTTAGACAATCTTTAGATCTTCTCATGAAGTTTAGAAATCAATGAATTAGGTTGACAAATCATCTCATGTGGCTGTCACTCAGGGGAGTGAAAAGATGGTAACTTTTAAATCTTTGACAACTATCATCCAACTGAGATAAACTGAATAAAGGTGAGATGTGTCTTAAGGAGCTTTATCCTCAAGTCCATGCAGCAATAAGATGTTCTTCATCGTATTTGATACACTCTTAGGAGTTAGCAACTAGTCTTTCGATAAATCATCTTCTTCTCGACGATGATTAATTCGTCAATCAATTAAAGATGATTTACTCGATTGATTCGTGATCTTTTTATCCATAATCATTTGATAGTTGGTAATGATGCTCCATGAATCACATTGATGATATTTTTACTAATGATTAAACAATTATGGTGGCTTAATTGTTGACTGGTGCTCCATAAGAAAATCATGATTTAATCAAATAAAAATACAAGTTTTAGATTTGGTTGAATTCAAACCTTTATTTGTCATTTGCCTATGTGAGAGAGAGGTAATCAATTATATTCATACCTTTATCTAGTGACGTTACAGAGGTGCTACCTTCTCATCAGCTAAGGACATTATAGATATAAAAATATGTAAAACTTACCTAGAGTAATAGTGCAGATTTAGTCCCACATCAACTACTTTATAACTTTTGAGAAAAATATATAATAGTACGTGATTATTTCATCAACATCGCCCTCTCATGTCTATACAATCACTCTTTACCTCATGCCTGACTAGCCACTAGTGACGTGGAAGGGGAGTGACACACATGTGCCATGTCAACTATTCCTTAGTTGTTTGAGCCCCCTACTTGTGGCTTTGCTTGATTGTGCTTCCAACCCACTTTTAGACCTAGTTGATAGGTGGGTCCTTCAATTTTCTATTTTATTTATTTTTCTTTATTTATCTCAAAATATGATAATGAAAATCATATAAATTCACATAATTAACAAAAAAAATCATATTAACTAATAAAAACTATTTTTTATAATTTAACATAAATATAAGTTTATTTCTTATGAGTAAGACTTAATATGTATTATTAATTAATTATTAACTCATAATAATAAAAACTTATTAGAGGTGTTAATTAGAACTTACGTAGGTACCATATGGGAGTTGTCAATTTTTAACACCATAATGTTCTCAACATGCAAAACCTCACTATGTTAACACTACTCATTTTGTCTCCTTCCAAGTTCATATATCTAATAATAAAGGAGTCTATAACCCCACTAGTCATTGCAAAAGATGTTATTTTAAACTTGTAAACTTTCCATTGAACCCAAATGACATAAGGCCTACATCAACTCAACTGTCTCAAGTTATTCATTTGGGGAAAGGACTTTGGTTCTTCTATTGAGTGCTTGATCTTCCTTAGTTTGCTTTCTAACTTTGTGAATAATGAGATAACTCTAGTAGTGACTCATATCATGTATCATTTGTGTTTTTTCTCATCATGTATCTTTTTTAAATAAAAAAAATTGAAAAATCTGTTATTCTATCATTTAAATCATTTATTTCCTTTTTTTTCTATATTTTGTAAGTAGAGTTTTCCATAGTTCACGTTGTCAAAGATATGTAGAGGTCTTTAGTTAAGTGCGCAGAGTAAAATTATGTATTAGGGGTATTATCATTTCTTCCTTATATAGTTTCCATAACCCCATGATATGATAGAGTGGGGAGCCATCACCCCTTTGTGAGTGCAAGATGATTCTCTCCTTGAAGGAAGAACATGTTTGTGCGATTGTAAATGCAGGAGGATTCTTTGAACCACGTTAAAATATGGTGTCTCCTTTGTTTCATCCCCTATTTCTCTCATGTTTATATTTCTTCCATTTTGCAAAAAGGAATGCTTGCATCACACTTATACTTTGTGACATGTGAGACAACCCCAATACTTACTTGGGTTTATTTTTAAAATTTCTCTATTATTGATGATTTCATTTGTTAGCTTTATCACTTTTTTCTTCTTATGTAATCAGACCATAAAAAAGTTTTTTACTCAAATGTTGCTGAAGTAATACTTTCTAGATCATTATTCAGTCCACTAAAACTCATCAAGCAAGATAACTTTGGACAGTATTTATGTATACTCTTAGATCAAATGAAATAGATCAGTATAAGGGGGAGATCCATTTTGGGTCCAAAGCTCTAGATATCACTTGAATTTAATGTGATTATGTTGTTTTTATAATAGGTTAAGTGGAGCTTCCTACCATACTACAACATAAGTTTGTGCATCCCTCAGTTCAGCTTATGTTCATTCCTAAATATGAAGTCCCATCAGTCATATATGATGCATCATTCCACCGATGAGAGACAATTCCTAGTATAATTTTCCTTCAAGGGATTTTCTCCTTCTAGAATTCTAAGGGGGGGATATGTGAGAGAAGAGAAGTGAGTGAGAGGAGCATCAAAGGGTAGAGACAAGAATCTATGTGTGTCGCCAACGGCCCTTGGTTGACCTTGAATATGTTTCGATCTCAAGAGACGTCATCAAGAAACCAAGTCATTACAGCTTTGAAGTTTATGTAAAATAAGAATTTCTTTAGAGCTTTGAAATTAATTGTGTGTTGGTTAATGATGGTTGTTTCCACAAATCATGTAAAAGTATCATCAAATAAAAGTGACAAAAAATTATACTTATGTGACTACATGATGTTTTATAAATATAGTTATCTTCTTTTGGTCATGATGATTTGGTAATATAGTAGTTTTTTATCATTCAGGTATAGAGTTCAGTAAACCAATAATGATTGGTAATATGTGTTATCTAGAGACAAAATAATATCATGAAATACTTGTCAATTTGATTGATATTCAAAGGTACTTTACATTATTATATTTCAAAGATTGATTAGTTGACATTTTGTTCTTTTAGTAGAATTCATAAATATATTAGTTAAAAATTAAGTAACAATGATATTAAAAGTAAAAGGACCCTATTGTATCATTTTTCCTTTCCTCCTAGGTAACTTTATGACAAGTTTTCATTATTGGTGTCTTTGCACATGGAAGGACACTAATAAGTAATGTATTCTCAATTGTGCACACAGAAGAGTCAAAGGTTATCTCTTTGTAGCGACAAGAGTTTTCTCAACAAGAGTCCCATAATTGAGCACGTTGTACCTCTAAGATATATGTTACAATGTATGAACAACTTTAATGTAAAACAAAATGAGAACATTCTCAATGATTGGAGACCAAAATATAAAATTTCAAAATAGATGTCACAAGATAATATAGGCATCATAAGAAAACTTACCAAAGTCTTTATAGTATTTGTTCATAAACTTACAAAATTAGGACAAATGTTTTGTGATCTCCAACTAGAATCAAATAATCATCCAAATTTAAAACAAAGAGAAGACAACTTTGAACTATTTCAAAATCTAAGATTGTCATTTTATTCATCTACATAGTATTGATGAAAAATCACTCACTTTGATTCACGACGTCAAATTCTTTCATTTCTTGGTAAATGTAAATTCATTAGGTATTTTTAGCACCTTCAGTTTTCACTGCAAAATTGAAAAATGTATTATGTGAGAATTGATGAATGTAAAGTAATGGAGAATAGAAGGTCGTTCATTATAAGTCACATAAACAAAATAACAATTATTGTTTAAAGAAAATTTGAAAATATTTCTATCTTACCTAGGTATCATATAAATGCTTCAAAATCGTCTCCCATGAGCTATCTTCAAGGGTGTCTAGGACATCAACTTTTGGGCTGCTCTCTGAAATGGAATGTTGTTCATTGATTGTGTGAGTCACATTCTTGTGGAGTTGGCTTTGATTTTGCAGTAAATTTATATTTTCATCTCCGACTGGTACATTTATAGACATACCCTGTATCAACCCAAGTTCTCCAGTATAACTGTGGAGTTGTAGACCAACATAGTTGCTGCCTTGCATCAAATTCTGTGGTTGACTATTTTCGGCCACAATGTCTATGTTTCTTGCATTCAAAATACTATCACTACCATGGCCTTTTGATATACTAAGAGTTGGAAGGGTGTTGACATTTTCAAGAGAATTTAAGATAATTGACTGAAGATTTGTAACTGGATGATCAATGCTTTCAATATTCAAAACACCAAACAAACTCTTCTTTATAGGAGTGTCATACACAATCTTTCCTTGGCCCAATAACTTTCTTTGCTGATACATATTTACTTGTTCAAGATTCATCATTTGAGACAAGAGTAGAGACATATGAGATTGCAGCACTTCAACATTGGTAATGTCTTTGCAGTCTGAGATGCCTAATTCTAGCTTGTGCTTCTTCATTATGTCCTTGGGCCCAGAGTCTAATATTGATGGCCTTTCCATTTTATGTAACCAGAAACAACTTCTAATGCTTCTATTCTGGTTGTTGAGATCCTTGCCTTTTAAGTATTTTCGATACTTCTGCTTCGTGTTAAATAAAATCATGATTATAAGACAAGAACTAGTACTTACATATTATGTTATGAACAATAAATTAGAAAATAACTTCAAAACTTTATTCAAAATACCATATATTGTAGTTGAGAGGTGCTTCTTAATAAGAACATATGAACAAACAATTAAATCTAGCTTTCAGATAAAAATATGAAATCATATAAAAGGAATTGAAAAGCCATATCATATCCCAACATGTTTTCAGTCAATTATCTTAAATAATTGGTCCAAAAAAGGAGAATGATATGGGTGGAGCTCATGAGATACAAGAACCAAATGTTGAGTGGAACCTATGTGACATGATTTTAAATTTTTAGTCCAATTTGAAGATGAAAAAAGTTGTTTTGGAGACTTATTGGAACAATCCATATAGGGATCCTCACTAATACTAATATATGATCATGAACTTACTTTTATCTTCTGATTTCAAAGGTGTTTTCTTTTAGCTTCCATGATAAAATAATTACAGATAACTAAGTCTTCCATTATACCTTGCTGAATTGAACTTAGAAGAATGATTGTTTCATCTTCTTGGCATGGGCAGTTTACATCGCAATTTGATAAACTCCCTTCAACATAATTATATTGTTTTAATTTTTGGATATGGGTAGTGTGATGTTTTACGCAATACCTAAGGACCATTTCAGTTTGTCTCCTCATAAATTTAAAGCATATATTGAAGTTTTAAGGTCAATGTTAACACTTAGATGTTACCACTATTTACAAACTATGAGGTATTCATTTGTAGTTGCATAATGTCCACCCATATCATTGTCCTTCTCTGGTTCTCATGTAATGAAAATGTCTCATGTATGATATATGACCATCATAATGTAATGCACTCATCAGATTTAAAAAACTAAGTTATGAACCTCTACTATCTGAAAAGTTGTTCACTCTAATTTAAGCATATAAATAAATTACAAACATTCTTGATAGTGAAATTCACATAGTCTTGTCTAATAGATATTTATATATTGCAAACCATATATTTCAAATGCATAGTCATGGTCACATTTTTTATTTTAAAAATATAATTATAATACTTATCAAATTATTTTTTTTCGAGATACAATCAACTATGTAGCATAGAACCCAAATATTATTAGCTACCAATTTTCTTTTCAAAAGTATATGATATGTAACTCTAAAAATTAGAAGAATTTAGGAACATGTTTAATCATATCATGCTTCAGGAGAACAACAACTAGTTTACAATCATTGAATTTCATTTAATTTACACACAAAACTGGCATTATTGAAATTGTCAATATAAATAATTAATGCTTATAACCAGTTGGTGATGAGCAGTACCTTTCACTAAAAAAGAATCTACTCTTTCTAGTTGATGCCCAAGGATTTGTAAATGTGTTTGTAATAATTTGATTTTAAACACTGATGAAAAAGGTTAGTATAGATCCACCACATCTTCTAGCATCATAGGGATCCTCAATAGCTTAAAAGGTTAGCGCTTAGATGAATATTAACTTCTATGCCTTCATATGTTTTAGGAGTTCAAGATTTCAAGGCAGCCATGTTATGGGGATAAAAAATTGAAAGATCTTTGATGATTGTGATCGCAAGGTACCTTGAGGCTATGAGTCCACCACATCTTCTAGCATCATATGGATCCTCGGTAGATTGAAAGGTTAGCATTTAGATGAATATTAAGGTCTATGCCTTAATATGTTTTAGGAGTTCAAGATTTCAGGCAGTTATGTTATGGGGGTAAAAAATTGAAAGATCTTTGATAATTGTGATTGCAAGGTACCTTGAGGCTATAAGGTCACACTTTAAGGCTCCTAACAAAGAAAGGGAGGTGATGTATACTGTATCGAGGAGGAGAGCTCCTTGACACGGTGGTCCACATCAGCTTTAGATGATTTTATTCATCTCTTTCCTTTTTTCTTACTCTTCTTTTTGACCTCAAACTATGGCACAAAGGCTGAGCAACATATGCAGTGATTTGGTAGTCAGAAGTTCATTAATTATCAGTAGTTCTAAGTGCTGATTTCATGTGATGCCAGTGACAATGACGATACATGGTGACAACTTAGTAAGTGGATCTAAGTAGAAGCATATTGTTCGCCTTATTTAGTTTGTAACGTTACATCATAACAAAGTTGATTTTAAATGCCTTATCTACATAAACTTTCACAAACATTTTTTGACCTTATGCTCTCTATCTCTACCCTTCAATCCATCTTTCTTAACTAATGATATATTTCCATGTATAGAATATCTGTTGAACACAAATTCATACTCCAATTTCATCATTGATCTTTTCCATCTACAATGTGCATTATTTTTCCTCAAAGCTTCAGATATCTGTCAAGAGTTCTATTCACTTCTATGTGACTAAGTATGCATGTATCTACACTACTGAAAAACCTAGGATCTTGAATTTTTGATGAGATAAATTAAATAAGTTTTTAAAACCTTCTAAAAAAGTTGTTTGATCTCTGATTTTTCAATAAATCATTCTCAAACTTAGAGTAAGAGATCACATCAAGCAAGATCTCTTTCTCAACTCAAGTTACAAACCATCAAACACTAAGACATGGATAAAAATACATATCTAAATGGGACCTATTATGCCATCAGTTCGTGTAATACATTATCTAATTGCTCGAAAAAAAAACTTTTGTCATAATGTAATGAATGAAGGATGTTTAATGCATAAGATGATAATTACAAACCTGCAAATGGCTTGCAATGTGGGATCGCATCATGTCTTGTCGACCCATCAACTGTAGTATTTTCTTTGGGGTTGCCTCTGCGAGAAAGTGGAGGTGGGTTGAGATAAACCTTTAGTATATACAAGGATATAACTAACAAGCAATAGAATTGACCAAATCAATCTGAAATGGCCAACGTAGAAATGGAACTCACGTTTGATGCCTAATCTATCCACTGCATCTAGGAACTGCATATGCAAATCATGGTTCCATGACACTTTTTGCTTCTTTCTTTCAACTTTTTTATCTATTTTAATGCTATCTTCCTCTTCTTCGTCATCTTGTTCATCTTCTGTAGTCTTCTTAACTATTGTTGATGGTGGTGTCATAGGCCCAACAAGGGTAACATGCTGCCAAATTGTACCAACAGTAGAAAGGTCCATTGGTTTTTGGTGGTAAAATGTAGCCCCAGCAACGAGGCATTCAACTGCCAGATCATGTCCCCTTGTACATGACATCACTATATCATAGTACTAAAGTCAGTATAGCTGTGGACAGAAGTAAATAGGTCCTTTAGGCAGTGAACTTACTGATTACTGGGATGTTAAATTCCATCTTGACATGCTGAAGAAGAGAGAATCCATCAATATCAGGCATCCTAACTTCAGTGATGACTAAATCAATTCGTTCTTCAGCATTTTTTAGAACCTTCAATGCACAGCTTGCCTTGGAACATGCAGTCACTAAATGAAATCAGGTCAGCATTAAAGTTTACTTTGATGATGAACCTTATGATTACGTATTATTTTCAATTCTGCTATGGATCTTCCCCTCAATAGAAGTAGAATGTAATGTTTTCAAGAATTTTGAAGATATAACTACTATGTTTCTTCTCACACTAGAAGTCTTTTCAATGTGATGACTTGAGCACTTTTCTTTTTTTCAAAGTTGCTCTTTACCTGATGAGTTGACCGTTTGTTTTATTTAATAGTAAATATATTTGCATGAGTTGAAATTATTCACATGTCAACTTTTGTTCATGTGTCTCAAACATAGATTAAAATCTTCCAAAGGCAGAATCATGAAAAAAAATCTAAATAACTTCCCATTCTTCTTAAATGAACCAAGTTTTTGTGTTTCCTGCCTTTTAATTCAAGTAAATATTGAAAAATATTGAAAGTTACAATTTCATTAGTACCCACTATAAGATTAAAGCATCAAACCATTAGCAAGTTTAGAAGGCATCTTTCTATGAAAATATCTTAAAGTGACATGTTTAGAAGTAATTAATCTTTTTTTATGATTACACATAGAAAAAAAAAATTGTCTCCATGGAAAACTAATAAGACATGTAAATTTGGATATTTTTCTTATTGATCTGTGCATGGTAGTGTTAGGAGTGAACTAGAGACACTTTTTGCCTCATTATCAACATTATTTTAAATATGAATTCATTTTATATGATCTCTCAAAATAAAGAATGATGTTATATGCTAAAAGTAAATATAAAAAATACATATAATTAAATTAATGGTGAATAAATAAATATTTTTTCCCAAATTAAAATGTGTTACAAGATAAAGTTTTTACCTTAGTATTCAACCAACAACAACCTTTACTCTATTCATTTAAAATCTTATCAAAGAGTTGTATTGGCCTTTCCAGACCATTTTAGTGCATTAAAAAAGTATTAAAAATGAAAGAAAGACATTAACTAAATCATAGTAGGACAAGTAGGGGTGGATATGCCTTAAGCACACAGTTGAAGCTTGGGCAAAATTGGGATATGTGAAACCTTCCGAGTACGTCGAAAGGGGAGCTTTCTCTTTTTAGACCTCTGTTCGAAATTCAAAAGAAGTCGCATGTCGCCTAGTTCCTTAATGTCATTGGTATATTTTTCGAACTGTCTTTTATGCCTGACAACTAGTTTAATACCTTGTATGAAAATTAACTTCTGTGAAAAAAATAATGTAAAAAATTGTATATGGAGATTCCTTTCCTATTAACATCATTTCCCATATATGTAAAAAAATACACTAAAATTAAACAAACTTTTAGATAGAAGATTTTCCGAATATATTGAAAAGTAGTTCTCATCTGGATAATAACTCTGGAGTCCCAAAGGCTGATATACTCATCGACAAAACCAACACTTTCAGATCAGCAACAGGTGAGACATCATGAACAGAAATAACCTCTGAATAATGATTCCACGGAAGATAAGAAATGAAAAATTATGATCCAAGGTTAAAGCCCTAGCCAGTAAAATGTGCAAGGAGAAAGAAAAAATGTTTAGGACGAATATGGTATAATGAAAATCAAAAATACCTTCCACGTAGATCCTCGATGTCATCGATAGTAGAGAGAGAAGAGGACGAAGAATAAAGTTAAACAGTAGGTGAAAAACTTTACATCCAATGTCGATCTCTACCTTTGTATCGAAAGCTTATAAGTTTCTGCACGAGATCACGCAAGGTTTGCTCGTCGTTGTCTACTACAATGATTCGAAGACCATTCGGGAAGAGAGTAGTGATGTCATTGTCCATGGCGACGATAGGGAAAGAGGTTGAACCAGAAAATTCTTGGTAGCCAAATGAGGAGGAGATGTGACGGTGACCAACGAAACTTTCCAAAAAGGAGACGATGTAACGAGAAGCATTTGCTTTAAAACCGGTAATTTCTCCTCTCCGCAACTCCAAAAGGAAGGCTGTACTTTCAGGTGGGAGGCCCACTGTTTAACTGTACATTAACAAATGGTGCTGAAGTATGTTTTTAATCTATTTTTAAATACCAATAATAATTTAAATAAAGTAGGTAAAGGATAATGAGGTGTGGAACCTAACCTTGCTCGCAACACATGGAGCCACAAAATCTCACAGAATTCGCGCATTAAACTCACCTCCGGAGGACAGACTGTCTTTCCCTCCCTGGATACCTCAGGGGCTACACCTGTAAGACCGCCCAGCCTAGTCTTCTCTTTCCGTTTGCGATTTTCTAGCGCCTGTACATTTATCTCCTCACCCCACAATTGTTGTCTTTCCTGTCTCAATCCCCCTTTCACGAAGCTTCCGTTTCTGCGATCTCATGCTCTGTAGTTCAAATTCGAGCGAGAAGGGCCTGAAGGCGGCGCCAAAGGGTCGCCATGCCCCTATCCTGCGAATGACACCTGTGTGAAGGATATCCGGAACCTGATGAGAAATGATGGCTTAGAATTACGAGTTGCACCCGTTCGACGCTCAGAACGAGTCAATGGCACCGCGTTTGGATCGTTAAAAGTAACGTATGGATAAACCGTGAATAGACGCATAAGTACAGCACAAGACCTGACAGCAAACACCACCGTCCCCATTTTCATCTTTTCCCCGTTCCCTTTTCGCCTCCGCCGCCTCTGCTGACGGTTTCGACGGTGACGGAATTCGCCTCCACCGCCTCCCCGTCCCAACAAGTGGCTCCACTCCCACCTTACGGTGACCCTGAACGGCACCCATGTTCAATGGTTGTAGGGGGCAGGGATTTTGCCGAAAGAAAAAAGGGTGGTTGAGGGAACTACTACGGAGAGTCGTAATGAGACTTAAAAATTAAAATAAAAGAGTACATGTAAACACACATTCTAAAAACTCACCCCATCTTCGATAGAGAGTCTATACTCGATTGTTTCATTGAAGAAAAGGGCAGAGACCTTGTCTTTCCTAATTATATGATACCGTTGGTGCCTCTGATAATATATCCGTGTCAAAATTATGCCAGATTCTTCCCATAGGACTCCTAGGTCTCTTGTACAAAGAGCACAACAGCTGTGTTGCCGTTAAGTAGTTTATCAGATACTCTGATTCCGGGAAGAAAACAAGTGGTTTTAACCATCTCACTAGAATTTAAATAGCTGTAAGCCATAATTGAGGAATAATGAAAGTATCCAACTGACTTTGCTCCTGGGGAGATTTTATCCATCATATGAAAATAGTCGAAGAGTTGTTTTGACGAAGTATCCATACTCAATTGGAACTACATATTGGAGAGAAGCGTCCCCCCCTTGGATGGCCGGAAACTGGGGACTCAACAAAAAAAACGCGAGAGATATATGGGAAAGGGGCAAGAGAAGAAGATTGCACACCAGATTTTAACGTGTTTCGAATGATCTTCCAACATCCACAGTTGCACAAGTTTTTTCTTCCTTTCGGACGGAGAATCATTCTACAACAAAAAACCCATAAGAGGAGGCATCTCCCTCCCTCCCAACCCCCCCTCAAGAGCTGACTAAATTATTCTCCGCATATCTCCAGCACCATAAAGTAGAAAAATAATAGGTGAACTCCAAAATCACCCCTTAATTCGTCATTTTAAATGATAATCTATTGCATCAAAATGAATGGCTGTGGTTATGTCAGGTAACACAAGTATCATCATGAAATCGAGAAGTTATGTCGCATATCCAAACTACACCATAGAATATTCCATGAGGAACAGACATTTTACCTACGAAAAATCCTCAACTTAAGGAGACCCCACACTAAAACTGACAAAGAGAAATTAGAGTACAATGATCTTTTAAGGGTTGGATCTAAAAGCCTTGGGAAGTCAACCAGAAGAGAAGTATGAATTTATATCTTCCCTGTTAACCCTATTTCGTTTTGTGTGTTCTTGACAGGGGCATCAACGTGATCCGCAGTCATTGTTGTTTTTCCAGCCAAACAAAAAGAAGGGACGGTTTAGGTTTTTAAATTGTTCACCACGTTCCCAATAAATTCTTCAGCTTTTGATGGAGTGAGAATTTAAGTTTGATGACCTCCATTTCACATAATTTCAAATAAAATAAATATTTCATGTAATCCCTGAATAAGTGATGACAGCATCCTTCACATTAGAGTAAAACCCTTTAGTCCAACTTCTCTCTCCTTTCTGTGACATTGTGACTAACAAGCAAAATGTTTCTTTCCATTAAAGCATTTAACTTCTATTTTACTTGATCTAGGTTTAGTTTCTTGGTTTGAGTTATAAATATTTTCACTCTATGTACCTTTCATCTTTGTTTTATTCAAGTGCAGTCTTATGAGAGAGGGAAAAGTATTAGGAAACTTTAAGGTACAATGTTGCACATATTATGATAATAGAGGCTAGTCCTCTAAGACTGAGCAAAAAATTAGGAAACTCCAAGGTGTAATATTAACATAATAATTGAGTATAATATTGTTAGGGAGTGAGACTAAGTTATTAGGACTTGATGGGCCTCAATAAGGCCTGATATTACAGTGGAAGAAGAGAGCAAGAGGAAAGAATGTTCACAATTGTAATAAATGATAAAGAAAATGATAAATGACTTAAATAAAGAGACATTATTTATTGTGGTCTAAAGAGGAAAAACACACCTACATCCATCAAAAGAGAAGGAGAATATTCACTATTAATGAGGTACGAAATATAGAAGTAAATGGAGTTAATAAAGCTCTAACTACAACCACCGTAATAGGGGAGGAGGAGGAGACTCGAAATCTTGATTCTAGTCATTAGAAAGGAAAGAGTTTCTCATGCCCTTGATTTTTGTCTCTTTTTCTCTCTCCCAAATCCCCATTTTAATATATGTTTTACTAAGGGATTGGACTGATTTTATACCTAAATAGTGCCTAAAATATGAGAAAAAGTGGAGATGATGTAAATGGACTTTTTCAAAAAAGGGGTTAATCAGGTCACCCTTACAAATCTCCACCTTGGTATCGTCAACACAAGCATCTTCAAGCTTCATACTAAAACATTTATCAGTTCCTCATAACTGCCACAAAAAATGGATGTTGCATGCCTTCTTCGAACAGGAGATTGGTATCAAGTACTAAGAATTCCGATTAGGTTCACCAAATGACAAAAGTTCAAAGATAAAACAGACCTTGGTAACAGATCACCTAGACTGTCTTCAACAGTAATCTTCTGCACAATATTTTTTTTATTTTTTAAATTATATCATCAGTGAAATGATATCCCACATCAATATCATTTATATTTTCATTATATATCTAATATATAGCTATGTGAATAACATTCTAACTATCATTGTAAAAAAATAGTCAATTCATCACATAAATTAAGCTGACAAAATAAACTTCTTAACTATTTAAATTCCTTTAATTTTTCAATAATTATAATAAGCTCTGCTTCTATGGTGGATAATACAACAATTGGTTATAAGGAAGCTTTCCAACTTATAGCACAACCAAAGAAAAATAATGTCAAAGTATCACTATTTATTACAAACCCTAAACATGAAGTCATCATACCCCACAAGTACCTAAAAATTCATTTAATTTCATGTCATTTTTTTACTTATGTTTTACCTATCATCCCACATGTTAAAGTGACTAATTGTGTTTCATTGTACTCTGCTTGAGCCAGAAATAATTTACCCTAACCTAATTTTTTCATATCTCCATTTTGAGAATTTTCTTAGTTGCTCATAAATCTTTTCATTCAAATTCACTACTTAGTAAAGCTTTCAACTTGTTAATTTCAAACATATATTTTTCTACAACTAACATGTTGTCAACATAAAGCAATAAATAAATAATTTGACAACTTTCTGAAATAACCATAATTATTAAATTTACTCTAAAAAAATTATTTTTGTGTCTAAATGTATCAAATCCGTTATATTACTATTGAGGAGATCACAGATTTATTAAGTAAACAAACATGATTCTATTTTCTTCAATCATAAAGCATTCAAGTTGCTACATATAATTTTCTTTTTCAAAATTATCATATAGAAAACTTGTTTTAACATCTATCTACTCTAACTATAAATTATTTGATGCAACTAAAGATAATAAGCTATCTTAAGTTATATTGAATAAAAAGTCAAAGATATCATTATAAGTAATACCTTCCACCTAATTAGAGTCTTTTGCAAGTAAATGTATGTAGACTTTACATCAACAACATTTGGAATGCCTCATTTCTTCTTAAAAACTTATTTTCACCCAATGAATTTCTTTCCCTTTAAGAGTCTTCACCCACTCTCAAGTCTAGTTTTAATAGATAAGTTAATTTATTCCTCAATATTAACTAACAATTTGTCTACATTCTTACAAAATATGACATCTGAAAATTTAAAAGTCTTGTTAGAATAGAAAAATCTCATTCCAATAGACTATGCATAAAAAACTATGTTGGAATAGTCAAACTTCAGCCTTGATCTAATCCATGTCCTTTATTAATTTTGGACACAATAGTAATTCTGAATTTTAGAGGTTTTCATAGAATACACGTTAGGCATCATAACTTGCTCTTGTTTGGAAGACTTCTTATATGAACATGCAATGTCAAACACCACCTAGTGCAAGGAGGAAAATCTACATATTTTGGGATAGTCATCTTTTGTTTCAGATGTAAAAATACAATTTCATCAAAAGTAATATTCTTCTCAATTAAAAGTTAGGAGATTCAAGATCAAGAACCCATAACTTGTATCCCTTGACTATGGAGACATAAATGAGGAAAATATACTTATTTTTCTCTAACTCTAATTTTTCATCATTAATATAGACATGAAGTGGACAACAAAAAACATTTGAATTTGAATAATCAAGATGATCACCTTTCCAGATTTCTTCCAAAATTTTGAAGTCAATGGTAAATGTTGAAGATCTGTTCATAAGATAAGATGGTGTCGGCAATTTTTTGTCCTAAAGACCTACATTATAATGTATACAATAAAATCTTTATCTAAGAGTTTGGTTTATTATTTCTATAATTTTTAGTTTTTGACTTACACTATGATCAAGAAGAAGAGGTTGAATTGATATAGAACTGATTTTTTTTCTATTCCATAATTAAACTACGAGTCAACTTTTCTCCTCCATCACACTACTTAACTACATTATGATCAAGAAGAGGGGGTTGAATTGATATAGAACTGAATTGTTTGTATTCCATTCCTTACTAGATGAATAATAATTAAACTACAAGTCAACTTTTCTCCTCTTGTCACACTGCTTACTCTTATCCACATAATTTTATAGTGATTTGGCATGCTGCCTACATCCACTCTTCAAGAATAGAAAAGTTATTGGGTTCTACTATCACTGACAATTCAATCACACCCACTGATTTTTGGGATCAGCTCTAATAGAGTTTCACTAGAAACTCTATTCCAAATTCACAGCTTTGTAAGGTTCACCACTGTTCATGGATAACTACCACAATAAATATAGGATTCTGTTTATGTCTACTATAAATATGAAAGATTTCACTATAGATTTCCTTCTAGATATGAGCTGAACTTTAATGCTCTAGATATATGATGAAGAGGAGATGGCACATTGATGATTAAATACTTTTCTCTTCTCATTGAAATATTAGTTGAATATTGAATGCTTCTGCAGCTTTATTGAGTTGATAGCCTCTTCAATGCATTGGGGCTTGACTTGTATTAATTGCTCTGAGGTCTTGTAACGTAGTATGCTTGATCTTCACTTCTTTCTCACTTTAAATGTCTACCAACATAATAATTTATTTCAGGTGAGAAAGAGTGAGAGAGTGAGATAGAGAGATTGATGAGAAAGATAGTCATTATTTTTCCCATTGGGATTTCAAAGATATTTATAGATGTATCTTTGTATGTAAAATATTCCATGATCTCTGCAAATTTTCCAACATCTCCTTGTACTTAATAAGATGAAATTCAAATGCTTGAGTGAGACCAATAGGACATATCTCTTACATGTATCCTTTATTACTTAGCACACTAGGTCTCTTCATCTTGCTTCCGTATCAAAAAAATTGGTAGAGGAATACTCTTGATGAACCCTTACATAAATTAAATATGATCATAGATAATAAATCAAGTTCCACATTCAGCCACATTCATACATTTGATATTCATGATTACAAATATGATCATTCAATGTGTACGATCTCAAGATATGACATGTCATACTTTAGATATTCATAATATTATAGTTGACAAAAATATTTAACATTGTATAACATTCAGTTCACTCTGATCTTGTGAAGTATCTAATGAAGGATCATCTCCTAGACAAGATTGTCTACATACGAGTTCATACTTCATACTTTGTACTGATGTTCTTGGGGTTATCAATTCGTAAAGTATGTCATGAGAGGCTTCCATCCATGTGTATGTTTAATACATATATTCATCATCCTTAAATATAATCATGCTTGTGCATTCTACTTATCATCATGCATCTTCTCAAAACATTTACGATTGGATCCAGACATCTATGTGCAGATCAGTCTTATTCAAATATGTTTTTTGTCATCAAAACATTTTGTTTGATACGCCAATAGTAACTTCATTTTCTAGGGAGTATATCAAAATTGTCTAATGCTTGACAACCCTTCATTTTTACAAAAATCATTAAATTTGATTGAGAAAAACTCTAAATCATTATCAATCGTTAGTCACCCACTTTTTTCCATACTTGATTTTCGAGCAAAACCTTTCATTGTTTAAAATATTTAAATAATTCATTTTTATATTTTAAATTTTCACTTTGAAGTTAACTTTATTTTACTTTTAAAAAATAAAATGTTTACAAAAATTTGATCTTGTTGATACTTTTGTCCACAAAGTAAACCTCCCTTGCTCAATAGATATATTCCTTTGTTACTCATACTCCCCAACCTCATATGCCACAATTTGGTAACATATTCTTCTGTTGTTACTCAATTTGGGTTCAATTTATTGATTCGTATTAGAAATATTGTCATTCTAGGTACTTTTGATCTTTGTTTCGTGCAAGAGCAATCTTATGAGAGTGGGAAAAGTATTAGGAAATTTCAAGATATAATCTTGTATGTATTTTGAGAATAAAGGCCAATATTCTAAGAGTAGGGAAAAATTAGGAAACTGCCAGATGTAATATTAACATAATAACGGACTCTAATACAGAGGATCAGATCCACTCTAGTTGTCTATCTTCATACCATTGTGGATATCCTCTATGTTCCAAGGGATTCTACAACTGGATAAGATCAGATTCGATCTAGATGGTAAGTCACTGATACTTAATTATGCAATCAAAGAGAAACTTGAAGCGGTAAAGGTGGTTGCATCTCCTGTTAAGATGTGTAGAGAGCGATTACCCTGGATCTACGCTGGATACTTGAATCTGTATATGCGAAAAGTTAGCAAGAAGTATAGCAAGACACCTCCTTAAACCCGCCCCCCCAAGGAATAGGATGTAAATTAAGAGCAATTGTGTCTTTTGTCCTTAGGTGATTGTCCTAATGTCACGTTATAAATAATGGGTGACTTCCACTGTTGTGATTTGAGATGAATGAAGAGTGACATCCTCTCTCCCTTAGAGACCTTTTAATGGTCTGCTCATATAAGAGATGCTCCGATATTTACAGGGCCATGTAATTTCCCTTATACCTCATTTTACTTTAGTTTTTCCTCTTTTCTATTCACAAGCTAATCAGGATTATCAAAGAATAGGAGTTGGTAATTGTCTAGGGGATGCGTAGACACTCCCTCACTCTCTCTCACACTCTCTCACTCTCTCTCACTCTCTCACACTCTCTCTCCCTCCCCCCCTCTCTCTCTCTAAGATAATAGGGTAATGTATGTTTGGATCTGAAATCCATAATCAGTCAGAAGCATAAATTGACACTCAAGGTAAACGAGTTCAATATTGACTAGATGTGCTACAAGAAAATGCTGCCAACCTGTTGCTGTAGTCGATTCAAGTGAGGTACGATGAGTTTCTGACCATTTGGTAATTTCATCTGTTGTGTATAGAGGTCATTTTTACCGCAACATGCTGCCAAATGCTCTTAAGACTGCAGAGGTCTAGGGGTTTCTTCAAGAAGAAGCAAGCACCGACATTGAGGCATTGTAGAGGTAGCTCCAGCCCTTCTTCAGTTGACATCACTGTACAGGAGGTATGCAAATAAGTAAATTAGCATCTTAAAGAAGTTACTGTTTACACTGAATATTGAGCTTACTTATGACTGGTATATCATGATCCATGACATCGCGGAGAAGAGCGAATCCATCCATATCTGGCATTCGAACTTCACAGAGGAATAGATCAACCCTTGCTTTTGCCTTTTTTAAGAGACCTAATGCTGAGCGGGCCGTGGAGCATGCAGTCACTAAGTAAAAAGAGATTAATATATATTTGAAAGATATGGTTTGACGATGATATTCATTTTAGCCAAGAAGAGGGCTTCAAGAGGTCAGTGAAATGCATATGTGAGTAGCATCTCAAATAATTCAGACATGATTGACTAAACGTATTACAAGTATTCTATGATGTGCAGTCAAACAAGCCATTAACTTCTATCAATTACTCAGTTTGTCTGTCTAAGCTGAAAGCATTTAAATAGAGAACAACCTCAGAACTAACAGTTGTGCCGCTAAATGGAAAAGTTCTGACTGAAGTTTAGTGTCGTTACACGATTAGAGCACCCCAATGATTAACTTAATAATAAATTATTAAATATTAATTGATGAAATTATTTAATAATAAATTTTCAACGAGATCGGTTCGGACCTTTGTCTCTAATTTAGAACAAAAGGCGTTGTCGGTTAGTCCCGTTCATGCGTCAAAGGGGATTGTCACTGAAGAGAAACACTCGCCCCAGCACCTGGTTCAAAGGGTAATGTATCAAGCACAGAGTGCATGTTGGACAAGGTGAGCACGGTGTGATGAGAAGGGCTGGAATAAAACATATACAATAGTGTGGCTTGGGGGGTTTGAGGAGGGGAGAGATGGTGGCCTGACATTGACTCATGGGGAAAGAGAAGGCTTTTCTCCTGGAGGTCATGGGATGATGGCAGGGGCTGGGTTGGGGTGAGCAGGTCCGGCTTCGTTGGGTCGGTCGTGAAACGTTAGATTTAATGTGGGAGACTTTGTTATGAAGTGATAATGGACCAATGTCGACAGTTCTTTTATCTGAAGCCTCAATCATTCAGCCAGCTGATAAACATGTTAAGGAAGAAAAACAACTTTCGAAACCAATTGTAAGATAATGAATCACAAGAAAGAATCAGCATTTTCTAAAAAAAATAGTTTCACATTTTTGGAGTGTTGAGTCTAAAATGGATATGTTTATTATATGATCATTTCATTAGATCTTCACTTAACTCTCAAAAGATTAGAACAAGCAAATTATCATATGAGAAAATTAGTATAAATTAATACATACATGATATCCTTAACGAATCATATCAACATGTTAGAAATGAGAAAGAGAGAAAAAAATAGGAAGTTGTATCTAAAATATTGTCAACCTCATCGAATGGTCTACTAGTCATGTATCCCTACCTCTGTAATCCATACTTTCTAGTAGCTGCACAACTTCATTCAAGCTCCGTTGGTCATAGTCGACTACAACAATTCGAAAGCCTTCTAGGAAGACACTCAAGATGGTATAATCCATGGAGTAACTATAAAAGTGGTTTAGGACAAGGAAAGTTGTCTAGTATGTGAGAGATAAGGATGAAGGTAAACTGGAGAATTCTAAGAGAAAGAAAATGTAGGAGGTGACTATCATTGTTTCTTGTCCTTATGTGATCTTAAGATGAGCAGGGTTGAATTGCAATTAGGTGCACATATAAGGGGCCATTCTCAAAATGGTAGTAGTCAAACCCATTGATGTATCATAAATTACTTTTTTCTCAAATATGAAGGGTTCATGACAAGTGTTTAGGGCTCTACAACAAATGGCCTCCTCAGATGACAATAGATTGGAGTGTTCATAAAGTAGTACCATTTGGCAAACATCATTATGAATCTGGAGAATCTCACAACTTATTATGCATTTATAAGGATAACATATCTACATATATCTTCTTCTTTGAATCATGGCTCTCATTGTTTCCCTAATCAGATAATTTTAATTTTGTCGTTTGTGGATTTTCCTATTTCACTTGGATTCCCTCACCCCCTACATTAATCTTCTTCTAGATTTTCTGATGGACACTCCTCTGTAGCCTTCGATGCACACTGTTTCCTTTTATCAACAACCTTTATGTTCACCTTTTTTCTAGAGAATAAAATATTTTACTCTCCCTTACCTTGTTGGTGACAACTTTTGGAATAATATTTTTATTGATGCCTTTGCTTTTGATATTATAAGTCAAAATTTATTTATTCAATATTGAGAGTCACTTATATATGTCACGAAGTTCCACAAAAGGTTCAATATGGTCATTGTGAAATCATATGAATTATATTAGTTTCGGTCTCACAACCATACTCCCCAGGTTGAGTGTTTCACGGGTTAGTTAGGCCTCTAATTCATGTAGAATTATTGATTTCATGATTCCATGACTAATAATTGAATCTATTATATTAATCCTTGAGATTCAATGATTCTTTGTGATAAGAACATTTGAACATTAATCAATATATTAAGGAATCATCCTTTAATAAAAAGACAGATACATGATTAAATCAGTATAGATAATTCATGATCATAATATTATTATTTTTCATATATTTAAACTAACCTTGAAATGCAGCATCTAGTCTTCCTAAATAAACTTAGACAGTTTTCTATACATTAATGTAAATAATTTACACTCTCATTATTAAAAGAGTTCAAAAAATACAACACACAAACAAGTCTTAAACTCAGCATCTAGAAGGTGACACATCATCAACTTATGTGGATGAAAACTCAGTATGAACATGATTATTTACTTGTTCTTTAGAAGAAAAGTTATTTGACGTCAAGTTATGAATGTCCAGCTCAAATTTAAATCAAACAGACAAGAAAATATATATTTTTGAAGTGTGAAAAGGTCAAAGGTTTTTAACGCTGTGTTCCAAAAAATGATAAATATTTGAATAATTTTTCTAAGTGTGTAGGACCCTATCAAAGGGGGAAACTATTAAAGGATGATTGGTATCATATAAGGAGAGGCTTGAGAAATGAAAACTACAAAAGATGATTTATGTGAAGATATTTTACCTTGAGTCCACAAAATGAAGAAATCTCAGTTGTAGAGTCCACAAGGGTTTGATCTTGAGTCCACATGATCAAAATAATTCCCTTGAATCCATAAAGGATATTGAAATCCACCAGCAGAGAAATAGAAACCTTTAGAGAAGAAAATAACTCAAAAATAGATTGATAGAAGTAGAAATTTACTCTAGGTCCACAAGGGTTTGATCCTACATCCACATGGTCAAAATAATTCCCTTGAATCCATAAAGGATAATAGAATACACTAGTAGAGAAATAGAACCTCCAGAGGTTCTATTCTCAAAAATGGATTGATAAAAGCTGTAATTTACTTTGAGGTTACAAGAGGGGACTTTATATAAGCCAAAATGTAGTTACAACAAACCTCAAAGATGAGGAATCTATTATGATCATAGAAAAAAAAGAAAAATAGTTAAAACTTCCCCACATTAAAGGAGGGATATGTTTAAAATATCCTTAAGTAATTATGAGGATTATTTGAAACAATCAAAAATGAAAAATGGGAATAAAAATAAGAATTGAGATTTAGATATATTTAACATTCGACAAAATCTCTTATTAAGACATTTTGAGTTGAATGTGGGTCAAATAGAGTCTTCACACCTCCTAAGCCTCTTGTTCATCTAAAGTAGATTGAAATTAGAATGCATCATTCATTCCATCTAAGGTAATTTTAAATTAAGTTTATATTGTAGTTGATCACGAAATTAAATTGTGAGATATTGTGATGCCTCTAAATATCTATTTTTGGCCACTTGGGTCAAAAACTTTTCATACCTCATTTGATAATAGTTTATCAGCTACATCAATACACCAATACTAGGGTATCATATTGGCAGAGAAATTTTCAAACATTAAACCACAAAAGAAATGATTTCCAAGCCAAATTTCATCATTCATGACATTAACAATAATCATCTCTATACATTGCAATCCAATGGGAAACCCTGAACCAAGAAGCAAGCATCTTAATGAATTAGCCTTCAAAAGATTCAAAACGAACTTTGTGTAATGCTTACATTTTGAATGGATGTAAGTAGTGTTAAAATTATGATATTAAATTTTTAAATCTAATTGGTTACAATGTTCACAAATCATATCAATCCTCATAACTGAAATAAACTTAAAACCCGTACTCTAAGTCAAAATCCAATTAGTGAGCTATCAAGGATTGATAACCAAATATCCATTTATTGAGACTAAATTGTGAATCGCAACCACCCTCGTATGTGAGAAAACTGTTTCCTTCAATTCTCCAGGTGATAGGGAGAATGGAGCTTTGTTCTTTCTGGCCATGAATAAAATTAAAATAACTATGATAATA
This sequence comes from Spirodela intermedia, assembly GCA_902729315.2. NCBI lineage: Eukaryota > Viridiplantae > Streptophyta > Magnoliopsida > Alismatales > Araceae > Spirodela > Spirodela intermedia. The sequence goes on from LR746272.1 coordinate 7,703,421, forward strand.
TAAAATTTAGGTGAAAGATAATCTTATAAAAATAACATGAATACCTATCTAATAAGGTGTCATGTTAGTGTATTCGTGTATCCAAGTCCAGAGCTCTACTACTTTCATTACTCAATCTTATCCTTTGGGTAGATTAGTTATATCTAAAGTGACCCATTTTCAATTTGTTGCTAGTTATATAAAAAATATTTTAGACTCTTAGATACTTTCTATGGCAAATGAATGCTAGTTCACTACGCATACATTATCACATGAAGCAATAGAAATGCATATGAACAATTTTAGGTGTTTATTTGTCAAATAGTGTAGTTCATTCAAAAAATCAACCAGCTAAAAGTATTCTACTAAGTCATATTTATAAATGTCTTTAATCTAGGAAAAACATTGTTAGAAACTCAATAAGGTATTGAAATCAATTTCTATCATGGATGGAATGCATTTGAATGCAAATGAACCCAAGACATTATAAATATAAATGCATTACATGTGCCATTACATAACAAATATCACATGTAATATATCCAAATATGTCAGAATCATCATATTTTTTTCCCATGACTTAAAACTACTTGTATTTTAAAATAATAAGTCAAATGAATCATTACCTTTTTATTAGCTAAATTAGGTTAAAATATAATAATAAAACACAATAAGATAGTTTAAAATTGGCATAAATCATGCATACTGATGTTATCAAGTAAAGTGCTTAATAATATAAATTCAAATATTTTTTCTCGTAGTATTTTAACAAATGCCACTGGTTAATTGCTATCATTGATAAGGTGTAGTTAGCATAAGCCATGAGTGATAAATATATGAATCATGCATGATATTTAAGGTAACAAATGCCAATGGTTTCATTATGATCATATAAATGGTATCCAACACCTTGAATCATTGACCTCCTACTCTCTGATGACACTTAATACTTGGTCACATATGGCAAGAAATCATAGTCTCTCCACCATGGTATAATAGTGGCATTTTATTTTGATGCCATAGTTAAACATCATTATGAACTCATATTAAAGAAATCATCCATTTAAGCATAAATTATATATCTCATCACATTTTCAGGCATAAAAATGATGTATCTACATAAACATGATAAACAAAGAAGCATTAAGATTTTAAATGCTCATTTTAAACATTATTAAAAAATTTAAGTTTAAAACTAAATACTAGTTAGAAGATCACATTGATAGGAAAATTTATATTTTCAAAAAATCATATGTATGACATTATTAATGAACCTACATGAAAGTTTAAACAATAGGCTAGAACCCAATAAAGTTTATAAGTTGCATTTTGCATGCACCTCTCGCATGAAAGAACCAGAAATAAGGTTTGGATAGGAGAGGAGAGAGCGAGAGAGAGAGAGAGAGAGAGAGAGAGAGAGAGAGAGAGAGATGAAGGAAGAGAGGTTGCAACTACCTCTACTGCTAGATAAGATTCCTTCTATAGAATGGCCGCATTGGCCAAACTCTGGGTTTCTTTTGCTTCATTATTTTTCATCTCTCTAACGTTACTAGATTTTTCATTATTTTCTAACGTTACTAGATTTTTCTCGCAGATCTTCATTAAACGTGAAAAATTAAAAGAATGACCTCTACAGATTTGTGTGTGTGTGTGTACATGTATGTATCTATGTATTTGTATATAAACAATTTTTTATGCCTCACAATTGCTGAGGTTGATCTACGGAGACCAAACTACAACGGCAGACACGGTAGGATCTGAGGTCATGAGAGTAGAAAAGCATCCTAATTTGAAAGCTTTTCAATTATTATTTTTCCTTCAACACAAGCGCAATGCCAATTCATAATGTAACCCATGGACTATATTTAAATGCTCATGTTCAACGGTTGCTGTCAAACAAGACCATTCCTTTCAGCGGCAGTTGGCTGCCAAGATATTTTGCTTTTAGACTTTGGCGGGGATTCTGGTAAAAGTAAAAGTCACGCTATGGGGATTTAAATCGAGATAAATAAATATGACATTAAGTAGAGATATATTATATGTGTGTGTGTGTGTGTGTGTGTGTGTGTGTAAATGACACAAAAGGAGGACGAACGGTTAGGTACATTCCAAGCTGGGTAGATAAATAATCGATGTAAACTTGCAGCATGCATTTTTTTATGTTTATCTCGAAGACTCTGACTGATGGCTCGGCGTCTCTCTCTCTCTCTCTCTCTCTCGCTCTCTCTTCCCTACTGAAAGTGGCCTCCTATCCTCCCCTTTTCCTACGTCGTGGCAACTGAACTACACAACACGGCACGAAGGGCGTCCACAGCAGTCTTCACTGCTTACGACAGCTCACCCGTTCGGTACGCCGACACCGCGAGGGAGGATCGAGAGCGCACGTGTGATCCGTGAAGTCAGCCATAGCATCCTGACGCACGTGTTATTTGAACAATAACATCACCATTATTGCCATCACTGTCGTGGCGTAACAGCTCGGCCCGGCCGAGAACATCGTGACGAAGATGGACAAGGAAGCCTTTCTCTCCCCCCCTCTCTCTCTCTCTCTCTCTCTCTCTCTCTCTCTCTCTCTCTCTCTCTCTCTCTCTCTCTCTCCCTCTTCTCTCGCTAAAGCTTCTCAGCTGAATCGATAAGCATTAGGTGAAAGAGTAGATGGAAGCAATCCACCAACCGGTGAGTAGGTCCCCATTGCACAGCTCCAACTATACGTCTCCAGAGGTGAGACCCAAAAGCATGAAAGATAGAGAGAGATAGAGAGATAGAGAGATAGAGAGATAAAGACAGAGAGAGGGAGAGAGAGAGAGGAAGAAGCCTCCGCCCTCCGCTATAGTTTGGCGTAGAGGTAACGAAGCGGTTCATTCTCATTATAACGACCTTTCGGAGTCCAATGGGGTTAGGGATCCCTTGTCGTGCACATCACCGAACCCTCCTCACATGACGGCCCGACGACCACCCGGGGAAAGGAATAGAGTTCCTTACGTATGCTCCATCACAGTGAGCTTCGGCCGACAATGTCCATATTTGTAATTATACTATGTCGGTGATCTGACATACTTTTTAAACAAATGGAAGGGTATTATAACAATATGGAGTTTTCCTGAGAGGCGACCACGAAATCACACCCCAAATTCAAATATTCCACGTGGGCGATTAGGTGCCTTTGCCACGTGGACAGCGACGTGCGACGTTGACTCGGAGCGTGATTGGGTGACTCCGGTCTCGCAAGGCATTCGGTTCGATGCCTTCATCGCCCATCGTTTCGCTGCCACGTACTGGCTTCCGATATATTTGACAGAATCTATTCCGAACCGCCGACCACACGATGATCCAACGGAGGAACCGCAGTACCAAGGGCCGTTCGATCGGGCCGTCTCGACCGTTCGATGATGGTTCTCGGTCGGGGATCGGACGGTCCCGATTGGTCTCTGTAGCCGAAAGAGAAACAGAACTGGCGTGTCTCCTGGACGTCCGCCAGATGTTGATCGAATAGACAGAAACAGAGATCAGACAGTCCGAGAAGGTGGCCCCACCTCGAACGGGCTAGCCGACACGAACGACGGAAACGATTCCACCGGTCCGTTGTTATACCGGCGTTCGCCGGTCGCCGGCTGACGCCGTCACCACCGACCGTTAGCTGCAATATATAACCACTTCCCCGGCGCCTTCTTCCCCTCCAACTAGCTGCACCTTCTTTCTCCTCTTCCTCCTCCCCGGGCTGCCCTCCACCACAACCACCCGCCGGCAATTGTCACCGTCGAGGGGGGGCGTTCGTGGCGGACTGAATGGCGTTGTGTGAGAACCAGGCGTGGGGAGATGAAGCGGCGGAGAGTTTCCAGCGGAGCACGGCGGCGGCGGCGGCGTCGGAGTACCAGGGGATCATAGAGGGAATTCGCTCGGGGGACGAGAAGTGCAGGGTGGAGGCGGCGAAGGAGATCCGCCGGCTGACGAAGACGTCTTCGAAGCACCGGCGACAGCTATCTGGTGCAGTCGACCCGCTCGTCGAGATGCTCAGGTCCGGCAGCCTCGAGTGCAAGGAGTCTGCCTTGCTCGCCCTCCTCAACCTTGCTGTCATGGACGAGAGGTAGGCGGACCGAAGACTCCTCTCTCTCTTCTGATCCCGAATTTCACTGAATTAGCCTCAGCGTCTGATTCTGGTCGAGTTTTTCATTCGTCTCTTGAGCTCAACTCTCGCGGGTGTTTTCTGGTTCTGATGGAGGGATGTTCTTTCATCGGGATTCAACTCTTCGCGTAGCTTTTTTTCTAAAATTTTACTCATAATTCTTCCAAAACCTTTCACCACTTTTGATCATTCGTTCAGCCTTGCTTGTGAATTAGGCATCGGCGAGGGTATCCCTTTATTCCTCTGTACACCTTTCTTACGGACAAAGCAGGACACATCAGAATTATCTATAATTCTTTCCCTCCGTTCGTCTTCCCGATTAAAGATGCTAAGAACCACGTTGCTCTTTCCATCAGCCAAATCGTCGGTTGCGACGATGACGCTATGTGAATCTCTCTTCTTCTTCGACTCCGGCTTGCGGATCTACTGACTCGATCGTTTTGTTAGATATGATTTGATTCTGAATGAACTAGGGATTTCTGGCATCTATGGACGCCATCATAACCTTGGATTATCCAAATCTGCGAACAAATTGCGCTTCAATTGGCCACAAGAGCCTTTGGATTCATTCACGGGGCTTCTTCCTCACATCGGAATCCCACCTAATCATGTTGATCTATTGTTCCATCTTCGTTTTTCCTGGTGGTTAAAGGGGGGCCGAATGGGCGCCCATCCATCCTCAAAAGAAACGGAGAGAGTCCTGATCTTCGGCGATTCCCTCCTATCTCTGTCTGTGACTTTTAGCTTGACGGAGAAACGAATCCCTCAGCAAACCTCGCTGTTTTCCATTACACAGCAAACTAACTTCGAATCAGCCTCGTGCTGGCTGCGTGATGATGTCTCTATGCAGATGCCAAAAGGCCATACGTTCATCTTTTTATTGACTTTCCCACTTTCTTCCTTGTAACTATACCACTCACCTTCATCTATCATGGCTCAGATAAACCCGAGAGCGTTCCTTCTTCCTTTTGTTTTTTTCATGAGAAAAGGTTTAGCTTATGATATAAATGTGTAGATATCTGTAATCTCTTGAGTGGAGTTGGTGATGTTGAGGACCTTTTTTTTCACTCTATATGATTAGCATGGAACATTTTTTAAGGGGAAACTGGAAAACCATGTTTATCTCTCATAATTACCATTGAAATACCTTCTGTTCTTGAACAAACGAGTTCTTGAGAATTTGGGGGGAAAAAAAAATCCTGCAAATTTTGTGAAGGACTACCAAAACCAGGTACTGCGAACTCCGCCTGAGATTTGCCTGAGTGAGATGATTCCCCAGTAGATCCTTTATGTTACTGATGTTATTGATTCTCGTGTTATTTGGGTCAACGTCTCCAGTACATTTTTGAAGATCCCGAGCTGATAAATAATAAATATTCTCTAATTGGATACGGTTGACTTTGTCAGGAACAAGATCAAGATCGTGGATGCCGGCGCACTGGAACCACTCGTCGATTTCCTCCAATCTGCGAACACAGTCTTGAAGGAACACGCCGCGGCGGCGGTGCTCACCCTCACGGCCTCCGCCGTGAACAGGCCCTGCGTCGGCGCGGCGGGCGCCATCCCCTTGCTGGTGGAACTCCTCAGCGACGGCAACCCGCAGGCGGCGCTAGACGCCGCCATGGCCCTCACCAACCTCGCCACCGTGCCGGACAACCTCCGCGCCGTGCTCGCCGCGCGGCCCGTGCCCGCGCTGGTGGGCCTCCTCAGGGGTTGCAGGAAATCCTCCAAGATGGCGGACAAGTGCAGCGCCCTGCTGGAAGCCCTGCTGCGCTTCGAGGAGGCGCGGACGGCCCTCACTGCGGCGCACGGCGGCGTGCTGGCGGTGGTGGAGGTGCTCGAGGAAGGCAGCCTTCTGGGCAGGGAGCACGCGGTGGGGGGGCTTCTGATTCTGTGCGAAAGCGACAGGGACACCTACAGGGAGGCGATCCTCAACGAGGGCGCCATTCCCGGCCTGCTCGAGCTCACCGTGCAGGGCACGGCCAAGTCGCAGGCGAAGGCTCAGGTACTCCTGCAGCTACTGCGGGAGTCCCCCTACCGGAGGAGGAAGAGCGAGAAGTTCCAGCCGGAGACCTTTGAGAACATCGTCTGCAACATCGTGTCTCAGATCGACGGAGAAGTCCCCGGAGAGAAGGCGAAGAAGATGCTGGCTGAGATGGTGCAGGTCAGCATGCAGCAGAGCCTGCGGCATCTACAGCGCCGGGCCCTCATCTGCATCCCCCCGCCGTAGCTCACCCCCGCTCCCCCCCAAACGAAGAACCCTTCTTCCTTCCCCCCCCCCCCCCACTGTGAAGAGAGAGAGAGAGAGAGAAAGTATAGCAGTATAGGATGATGGATGCCAGTCCCGGCCATGACGGCAGAGGGCGACTGGTGACATGGTAGGGGGGGCTTTCTCCCTCAATCACAAACAAACAGTAAACTAAAGACAGAACCCTACGTTCATTAATATATGATTCGCTTCCGATTCTGGGTCTTAAAGAAGAGCTCCGGCGGCAGAGCGGCCAAGCCCGCAACATAAAAAAAGAGGTGTTTCATACGTTACTAGCTCTTATGTTCGGAGAAGGGAACAAATACCGGGAGTCCTTACAACAACTAATGAGAAGGAAGAAAGAGCACGGAAGAAGGTGACGGAGAAGAGACGACTGGCTGAGAGAGGGGAAATGAAAATGAACCCATCCATGGAATATGTCCGAGAACGACGATCGTCTGCCACAAAAAAAGAAAGGGTTTCTTCATTCACCACCCGCTCCAGCTCTCGTGGGCTTCGCAAGTTAGCAACTTTCCTAGGGCAATGCAGATCCGGGACTTTTCCACTGGCTCAGTATACAGAGGACCTCCAATGGCGGCTCGCTCGAGCTTTCCTTTTCTCCAACGGATCAAGACGGCACTGCGACGGAGTGGAGAGGAGGATCAGTCAGCAGATGAAACCTGGAAATCTCGTTTAGCCCACGTTAAGAGCGCAAGATTATAAACAAATACACTGTGAACAGGGCAACGTTAAAATCAGGGGAAACTATGCAATCTAGAGAGAGTGAAGCATATCAGAAAGCATCTCACTAAAAGACCGACGGTTGAATATTTCAAGATAATCCCTATTTAACAGCGCCAAAATTGTAGAAGCATATGGCAAACACAGCTCCATACAAATACGGGCATTGCTTGGCTTATGAACTTGAAAAAGGGAGCAAAATTAGCAGAAGTAGCAATTAATAAAAGACGACAGGCATAAGGAAAGATGACTGATGAAATTTGGCCCTGGGGATTGCAGAGTGTTCTCGCCTTCCTCTGGTAATTCCATCAAGCTTCTCTAATTCATGTGGATCAGCTTTACAACCTCAAAAGCAAACTACCACATGCCCCACCCCCAACCCACTTCCTCTAAAGGCTCACCTGAATGCACTGCTTTCCATCCCATTCACTAGTCATCCCTTTATCACAGACCTTTTATACGTCAAAACCAACTACAGACCACAATATAATACTTACCAATGTCCACTCATTAGTCAGCACCAAGGACCTAACATCCAACATTTATATATAGAGTTGGCTTATCTCTCATCAATTACTCTGCTTACTGAATCAAGAGATCCAGAGCACTAAAGATAATTGACTTTACCAAGAATATATGTTCCAGCAAGTGAATAGACAAGGAGTTGCTGCATGAAGCATGACCCAAGAAATCGCCGCAGCCATGTTTTTAGGGCGCTTCGGCATTCATATTAGTGGACCAGTCTCTCCTATGACAAGATATCCAAGAAATTTTAAGTCGAAATAATAGATCGAGGTTTCTCCTGGCAGTTAAGTTCACTTGCTGCACTCGAAAGGAAAGATAACGAATTCAATAAAGATTTGCACCATACAACATCAATAGATTAGCACATTATATGCATTCAATTGGATCTGAAAATATTGGAAAAATAAAACAAAAGAAACACCGCAATGCGCATCACAGTTTACCACGTCAACAACATAGAAACTGGCAAAACTATAACCTTGAAATCATCTAAACATATAAAGAAAGATAAACACTAAAAGTTACAACCAACCCCCATAGTGTGTTGTCGCAGTGGCAGCCACAATCATGCGGGACAGGAAAATATGAGAATAAAAAAAGTTGTGATAACTTACTGTAAGTAGAAGTGTCGATTTGCTCAGGCAGCTCCTTGATATCAACCTCAAATCTTTCTTGAACCTATTGGTTGGGAACGTTGGAAACTTAAACGACAAAACCTTGAAGGAATATCAACAAAATACAACATTATTTTGCAACAAACCTGATTAAGAATCGTAGAGTCAGATGCAGATGACACAAATGTGATAGCAAGACCCTTTGTCCCAAATCGACCGGCTCTACCAACCTGACAAGAAAACATTTGCAGTACTTCGTGATGTTTCAAACTCATAAAAGAAAATATCAGAACAGAACTGAGGACAAGTTGATGAGTAAATAATAATATTGAGTGACAGAAAATGTCCGCTACCTAGTATGTCATACGATATCAAAGAAAATCAAAACAAACACAGGTCATTAAAGCATCTCTAAATATGCAATCGAAAGAATTACCCTGTGCAGGTATGTATCTGCAGAATCTGGCATGTCATAGTTGATTACAATGTTGACACGCTCAATGTCAATCCCTCTGCCGACCAAATCAGTAGCAACAAGAATCCTTTTATGGCCCTCCTTGAAGTTTTTGTACTTGGTTAACCTGAACTTAAACAAAAAAAATTAAAGTAGGAGAAAAGTAATAGTTTTCAAAAAGCAAACAACCAGAAGGCATAATTTCCGAGAGTGATCAGAGGTTCTCTTCAAAATTTGAACAGATTGCAACAGCCATGCCTTCGATCTTATTCCGTACTGTAAGAAGAGAGCCATAAGAATAGCAGTAATAAAAAGATATCAAAGCATCGCCATTATTTTCTACCCTTGATTGGTCACGGCGAAACCAACCAAAGTGATGAAAATAATGTTCTCCATGATGACAATGGATTTTAAGGTTTATGCAACTACTTAAAACTACATTAAAAATGGTTAATGCTATCGTAACATAGCTTTTAGTATTTTAGTTTATCCAACGAAGTATTTGTGAAAAGCCAACATTTCTACTATAAGATGAATCATTCAAAAAAAAAAAAAAACCGCTATAACGCTTAGATGGATCTTGATAAAGTTATCAAGGTGTTAACCCGTCAATTTAAAAATTGGGCAATGGTTAATGAAAGAGTGAAGTTTCTACTGCAATTAAAGCGTTGTAATCGAAACCGTTTGTTAATTCCATGATATAACAACATGCAGTTTGTATAGAATTATTTTCAACAGCTGTAATAGTTGCTAGATGGTTACAATCTAAAAGGAGATAGGACTAGCCAAGGATTCTCAAATAAATCCCTAGCAGAGGAAATCAATGATAAATAATTCATTGATCTCATTGATTATATGTTAAAACTGGCACTTGGAAATAAATTGGAGGTCAGCATTAATTAATCCAAAAGATCATTTCAGTCTATAAAAGCTAATAAAAAACCATAAAGTTATTCCTACCTGTTAAAAAAGGAAAAAAACTTACTTTTTCTGAGACAATATTCATGTTCCTCCCCATGCACGAGGATTAAACAATGATTTTACAAGTCAACGAACTTACAAATAAAATTGAACATAGACAAGCTGTACACAACTGCTCTACCTTTCTTCTTGTGACATCCCAGAGTGAATGCAGATGGACGGAAAATTACATTCTATAAGTAGGGTATTAAGCTGTGCTGCTCTGCTGACACTTTTAACAAAGATAACCACTTGATTAAAGTCCAGAGCATCCAAAAGATCATTCAGCTTCCGATTTTTCTCATTCTCACTAAGTTTGATGTAGTGCTGCTCAGAAAAGACGTAAAGGATTACAAATAAATCAAAAAAAAAGACAATATGAATGGAAAAGTGTAGAAATGAAACATCACGAGTACCTGTACTAGACCATGAAGTGTCAACTTGGCCTCATCATCTACATAGATCTCCATGGGCTGAAATAGCAAAAATGTTAATCAGAGAAAGTTAGGAACTTCCCTCAAGATAACTACACTGTCCCACAAGAAAAACTCAAGATGAAATCCCACAAAATCCCCACATATTCTAATTAAAAATTACCGACGGCAAAAATGTTCAATCAAGCAGAGGATCATGCATGTTTATGCAACTACCAAAATGAAGTTTCAGACACGTTCTGAAACTCTAAACATAAAAAAAGGGGTGGGGGGGACAAAGCAAACCATGAACACCAGCATAGATACACTCCGAAAAAGGTATCATGTTCATAACTGATGCTCTAGATGGGCACCTAATATAACAGTACATAGAGTGAGAGGAACTGAGATCTCTAAGCGTGGCAGAATCAACTTCAGATAGCTGTACAAAATCTCCTTACTAGAGGAGATCGAAACCTAAATCTCAACAGTATAGGGTTGGTTGTCACTCTTTTGACACATTGTTCAGCTCTTCTTGTCTTTATGGGAGAGGTTATCACAATAGTGATGACATAACCATCACGGCAAATATGCTAGATATAACTCCCACAATATACATACTTATCAAACAATTGCTACAACATTTTCCAATGATCTGGGAAGAAGAATTTACATCTTGCATAAATTTCTTGCAAACAGGACGAATCTCTTTGCTGAGTGTCGCTGAAAACATCATAACTTGCTTATCATGAGGAGTCATCTTGAATATTTCTTGCACATCTCTCCTCATATCTAGAAACATGAAAAACACACAAAATAAAACAATGAGTCTACAGTAATCATCAGTTCAACGATAATGATCAGTGTTTAAATAACAAAACACATGATCCAGCTACACACTTGCATATGCAAGCACACATGAATGTGCGAGTATGCAAACGTAATTGAAAATACCACGTTTCAGCTTATACAAAGAGAAATCATCTTTCAATATAAATGAGATAATTGAATGTACCAAGTGCTTCCAGCATTTTGTCACACTCGTCGAGGATAAAATGTCTGACGTTCTTCAATACCAGATCCTTATCTCTGGCTAATGCAAGTATTCTTCCAGGAGTACCAACAACAATATGCGGACACTCATTTTTAAGTAGATCCTTGTGATTTTTAATGTGTACCCCACCATAAAAGACTGCAACTTTGACGTCTGGCAAGTACCTGGTGAATCTCTCAAATTCATGGCAGATCTGCAATAAACAACCAACTAATAAAAACCGATTGAACAATACAGCAATTAACAGCTGATAAAAAAGAAAGCAAAAAACAAAAAAACAAAAAACAAACCTGATAAGCTAGTTCTCTTGTGTGGCACAAAACAAGAGCAGCTACTTGACCAGAAACAGGCTCAATTTGCTGCAGAGTTGAGAGAACAAATACAGCGGTTTTCCCCATCCCAGATTTAGCTTGACAGATGACATCCATTCCCAAAATGGCCTGTGGGATGCATTCATGTTGTACTGATGGAGAATAAACAACGAAGTGGAGCAACCCTTAGTAAGCAAAGTGATCTTCTGGATCCTTCAATCCAGACGCATATGAAAATAATTACCCCCCTCCCTAAAATCAGTAACCTGCAAGTAGTGTATTACCTGAAATGAAATCAAATAATTAAGACGATACACAGAAAAAAATAAGCCAAAAATAATCAGGCAACATAATTAAATCAATGCAAAGAGATTTATGATTCATGAATTTGGCACGGCCATTAGTAAACCATGATAGTAGTAAATGCACCATATTTCTTGCATATGCCTTCTATGAGAATAGACTGAATTTCAATTCATATGCAGAAAAAAGGCCAAGGCATTGCAACATTTTTGTTGTTCCAAAAGAGATGAGCAGTAAATCATTGGCATTCAGAAATCATAGAAGACTAAGAAGTTGGTGAGGTAAAGAGAACTAGAAAAAATTAGGCACACTAAATAAATAAAGGTAAAAAAAAGAGACAGGATAGTTGCCCATTCCACAAGTCAAATGTAATTAATAGATACACTTGAAGGAAAAACAAATCTGCACTACAAAACAGCCATCTTCAGTAATAAAGGAAATGGAGTTCAACATCACGACAGAAAGGAAAAATAACCGAATCAGTAGTTATGAAGCATAAAAAATTAAAAAGAAAGTTGTCGATTCACTGTGTCACATTCAGGATGAACTAAAAAATTTCCTTGCCTTCTGAAGGATGCTCAAACCCCGAATCTACAATTGCCCGAAGAAGTTCTGGTTTTAAAAGGAAATCCCTGAATCCAGAGCTGTGAATTCCGACATAACCCCTACATATCAAAAAAAAAATCACGGTTAAAATGGCCTGAAAACTCATGAGTACAAATATGACTAGCCAGAAGACGAGAGAAGTATTAATCTTAAAAAGGGAAATAGCACGTGTTATGCTGCCAGGAAGAAACCAGACGATCAGAACAATGAGAGAGAATCTTCATCGCAAATGATAGACAACAGTCCATAAAAGACAGCATCATAATTATCAAAGTTCAAAACAGACGGGGAGGATCAAAAACGTGTCAACAGATTACAATACCAAGGTCATGTAAAAATAGTCAGTGAGTAAATCGAAACTTCCTGAGAACGGGAGTGATATATAAAAAGAAATCCACAATAAAAACCACAGAATAGTAGAAAAAAACACATGGAGTAGACGAAACCCATCAAATAGAATTCTTCATCCGTAATTGTATCACAGCCTATTAGTTTTTACTGCTCGTAACCAATTGTCTCATCCGCAACATCAACTAATTCGTTACGACCTAGACCACAATTTAGCGACTAAAGAGTGCCAATTTACTGGTCGATCCAATCCAGAGGACTCATACCCAATCACTCTCGTGATCGCGTTTGCAGCATACAACGAGATAACCGAAGGACAAATATACAACCTGCACGAATCTTACGAAGCAGAAGAATACCGCCAACCTGAAATTGTGCAATAATATACATGGGATTCCTCTACTCGTAGCCAACGAGTTCCATAACATTAATATAGTTTCCGACCGAAAACTTCATAAACCAGTCGAACAAGACTAACCGAAAAAAATCAAAAACTGATATTCAAGCAGGTTAAACATATTTATAAAACGGCAAACATGAGAAGCAGAAAGGATGTACAATGAACCCAAACTCCTGAAAGGATGCACACGTTCCATGGAAAGCAATTATATGTACACCTATAATCCAGAACGGACAAACGACCAAATAACAGTACAACAGGTAGACATACAAGAGATTAATTAACACAAAGCCTAATGGGACCAGAAGGATCAGGTCCCAGAACGATAATAGAAAGGACGACAAAGATGGGATGGAGTAAACTCACACATACAATGAAGTTCAAAAATCAAATAAATCAGATACAAATGGTTAGAGAGAACGAACCCAAGGAGATAAGACAGCCAAATGCATCCGTCCTTCACACATCACATTTACATCATTTTTCTCCTTCTAACCTTCGGCATGAACGTTAAATGTGAGATGGCATCCAACAGGGAAACCGTTACATCCCACTGTACCCTCAACTCTCTTAAAGAATGATGGGTGAATCTCTCGTGACTATGCCTAGACCCTGTCCACCACGGTCGCCTCTTAGCGTTGCAATGATATTGATTTCACTAATGTGCATGATACCCACCCCTCCACATCATCCAGCTCAAACTCGATTAACCATTACTTCCACTTCCATCCAACAGCATTATACCGGTAACAAAACATGAAACAATCACAAAACGTAGGAAAATATCGTGATTGGAGATTACAGACGTTTCGTCCTGCTGAGATCCCTCAAGAATATATAACGTTTCTTTTCTCAAATACATAACGTCATACAGGCGTTGTAAAGGAAATATTCTCGATAGCACAAACAGTAATACCATGGTTCTCTGTTGGACCTAGTTTCGGAATATCCTTGGTATCCATCCCTGATCCTACGCAACCTACTACATTCTCATCCTAAACCAACATAAGATTCCACAATGAGCATCTGAAAATGAGTTCCCCAATATCTCCGCTTCTCAATAACACCCTTCATCCCCCGTTCCCTCATCTGAAAATGAGCTTTCTTCAAGTCACGTTCCATCGAAATACCCAACTTACCTTAAAACAGTTTGTTACAAAGATATGACAGCAGAAAAAAAAACCAGATTAGAGCGTGAGAAATCTTGCGTATATACAGATATTTTCACAACGCAAAAGGAGCACGAGAAGAAAACCACACTTCACCGAGCGCTTCGGAAAATAACTTAACAAACCAGGAGAAGCAGAAGAAAAAAGCAGAAAGTCGCAGTCTTACTTCTTCGGTACTTCCCCGTTACCCTTGGCGGCAGCCGAATCGGGGGCCTTCTCTTCCTCCTCCTCATAGTCAAGAAGCTCCTCTTCGTAGGCATCGGCATCCTTGGCTTCCACCATCCTGCAACGAAACGCGAAACGGGCGAAACCATGATCCCACATCAAAGAACACAACGAGCGGCAAAAGAAAACAGGAAGAAGACCGGCATCCCCGAGCTGATCCCCACCTTCCGACTCCGAGCGACGAGAACCCGAGGGTTTCGATTCGAGCTCGCGACGTCTGCAGAAGAAAACCACAAAAGGGTAAACGGGAAAAAAAAACCCTAGATAAGGATCCCACGAGGGAGGCGAGAGCTTCGACTAGGGTTTTAGTTTTAGGCGAAGCCTCTCGTCGTCGCCACTACGGGACAAGGCGGTCACCGATACAAAGGTCGGGGAAATACTGGGCCTAATTACGGCCCAAAAGGAGGACCATTCCGCACAAATCATGGCCCTTTTATCGGACCTGGGTTGGGCCTTTTCCTCACCCCAAATAAATCCTGCTTAGTGGGCTTTGTATCCCAAAGTAGAAGATGGCCCACAACCATCTGGCCATTTTTAACTGTTTGAGGAAAAGTCTAAACCACCCCTCGTTGGTATCTTCTTCCTATATAATTTAATTAATTTTCAATATTTATATGAAAAACCGGCATATTGTTTTTTGGGGATTTAAATTGACCAAATCCAGATTTTTTTCAAATACAGCCTATATTTATACCGTTGAGGAAAAGACCAAACAACCCCTCATTGATATCAAGTCTCTTCCTGTATAATTCCAATAATTTACAATGCTTGTATGAAAATTAACACTTGCTTTAGGGGCTTTAAAATGATCAAATAAATATTTGGAAAAAAAAACACGCCTATAATTTAAATTATTGTAAGAAGAATTAATATATTTGTTTTGGGGGGGTTTAAAATTAACAAAATAAACGTTTTCCGCGTATTTTTTCGTCATTAAATTTATATGATGAAAATATAAGATTATAATATTTATCGGAAATTTAGGACCATAATGAGCGAAGGGCAAACGGACGGCGGCGGGCATGGTGCACCATCTTCCGCTTGAATGGCAGCCGTCGTGGGTAAAAGAGATGGCAGAGTGGGGGAAGCTTCTGAACGCAGAGAGCTCAGAGGAGAGATATGAATGGCAGAAGGATGGTGGTCGGAGCAGACGGTGACGGATGGAACAAAATCTTCCTCTTGTCAATAGAATCAGCTGATGGAACGGGGGATTGCATCACCCACGACGGTCATTCCCTACCGCCGCCCTTCTTCCTGCCGCCGCCGCCGCCGCTGCCGCCGGCGGCAGACACCCTGATCCTGGGGATCTACTCAGGGCCCAGGTGGGCTAGACAGAGAGAGAGAGAGAGAGAGGGGCCCTGTATATGTTCTTCTTCTCTGCGGCTTCTTGCCTGGAAAAGGGCGCAGTCCCCGACGTCTTCTGGAGAGTCGCTCCGTACTTTTACCAGGGCCTCCTCGTCTTCTTCCTCCCGACTCTCCTCTTATCCGTCTGGTAATCTTCTGACAGTAAGATGAAAAAGAAGCTGGGCTCCGTAGACCTGATCGGCGACGGTGATGGCGACGGCTGGTAGCAGACATCCGCCAGCTTCTTGCACCGGGAAGGGGGAGCCTACCCAAAGAGAGAGAGAAAGAGAGACGCAGAGAGGGAGTATGAAGCAATAGGTTGATTTACAGACAAGAGGTTCAAGATTTACAACCGGTGATGACAGCAGAGCACCACACTGGCGGAAAACTTCTCGCAGTCTTTCGACGACGCTGCAAGAACCCTAACCCTAAAGCGATGACACTGGGAGGTTGCAGAGAAGCGTTGTGAGGAAAACTATCTGCCTATCTGTTAGAGAAGAAAGAAGAAGAAGGCTATAGGTCAGCATGGTAAGGGGAATTGAGATCCGAGGATGGAGAATGCTCAGTAGGTATGGACGAAGAGGCCTGAGGACATAGCCATCAGGAGCATGGCCGCCTCCACTGCCTCCTTCCCGCAGGAGAGCTCCAACTTCCCGCTCTCCTCCATCAGCAACCAGAGCGTCTCCCACCGCCGCCGCAGCTTCTCCTCCTTCCTCAACTCAATTGATCGCGCGGATGACGAGGTCGTCGTCCTCGATGCCGTGGACGTCTTCCGGCCGCCGCCCCTGCCGTCAATTCGCTTATCAGCGGCCGCTGTCGACGGCGGCGCCGCGTATCTCTTCGTCTTCCGGTACCTAATTCCGCAAGCGTTGCAGAGAGACTACAGACAGAATCCATCGGAACAATATCCACGAAGAAGCAAGACAGATCCATAGCGATCGCAGGAAGAACTGAGATGATCACCTTTGGGCCGGCAGGTCCCCTTCTCCAGAGGGGGGTCCGGGAAGTCCCGCAGTCGGAGCAGACACTGAGAGACGACGCCATGTCTGGACAGACGCCTCGCTCAACCTTCCCCGCCATCTCTCCTTCCTCTGCTCCGGAACCTCCTCCAGCTTCCTGTAAGTGCCTCCCCTGCTTCCTCTTCCTGGAGTACCACAAACCAGCATCCCGCTTCACCCCCTCGCCGCACATCAACAGCTTACGACGGCGGGCTTTCTGGCAACGGCCGATGTGCCTGAGGCCGGCGCCGCCGCCGCCACCGCCGAATCCTTGACCGTGGGCATGGGAAGCCCTCACCCATGCCCTCGATGCCGTCAACATTCTGCTAACTCCTCTCCCTCTCTCTCTCTTCCCACTTCCAGCTCTCGACACTGCTTCTGCACTGTCCTGCTGGCAGAGGCGGAGTAAGAGGACGAGGAAGAGGAAGAGAGGGAAAGGCGTTTATGGCCCTCGTGCCCTGGGAAGAAGACGTTCTACTGTTCCGGCGGGAGTATTTTTCTTTGCGCTCCTCTTTAGGCGAAAAAAACTACAGCTGGCGCGATTTGCGCGGAGAAACTTGTTCGGAAAAGACACCAGAAGCCCTTGTCGCCTCTTTAATCGGTGTTCTTCTCTGAGGCACATGATTACAAGGGCGGCCTACCGTCCGATGGTAATCCGAGAGCCAGGAGGGCGTGATTGTCTGTCCCTCGACCATCGGCGGACGTGGCGAGAACTGGTGGGGCCTGGTGCGTGTCGGTGGCTATGCCCTGGAATGGCGGTGACACGATTTTCGGATTACAATTATTTTATTTTCCAGGGTGGACGAGTCCACAAAAATAACTACTCTCATTTTAGATTAAAAAAATAAATTATTTCATAATGTTAAACATCATCCGTTACCAATTTAATTAATATTTATAAAAATAAGGCATTTTAAAGCCAAAAAGTTATGGTATATTTTCATATTAAATTATCCGCTTCTTGGCTACGGGAAAAAATCCTCTGAACGGCGAATGTTAAAGCCGCCTCAAAATGGGTAAATATGTAAATTTTACCACGGAAAAAACTTCTGGAACCGCGGCACTAGGCCAGTAACGGACGTGACGGACCGTACGTCGGCGGACGGGGACAGACCTGACACGGCAACGACCGAGGAAAGCAGGCGGGGATCCGAAGGGGCCGTTGGGCGTCAGTGGGCCCGGCCATCAGTCGGTGTTGGTATTTTGATAGGCCCACTTTAGTTGACAGGCCCACTGGATGAGCTCAAACGGGCCAACAACAAGACTTATTTGAAAAGCAAACACTCCCCAGTGGGGCGGCGGCCCGTAATTTTTCAGCCACGTGTCCTCCTTTGTACCACCTACGCTTCACAGATATTTTAACATATATAAATAGATATATATAAGGAAAATGGTTAATAATAGCAGATTTATATTACTTAGGAAAAGCCATTATCTACAAAATCCCAAGCCTAAAAAAGCCCAGCCCAAGTAGGGCCAGGTTAAAGATCAGCCCATTAATTGGTATTGGGCCTCCTTAATTTCTGCCCCCCCCCCCCCTCTTCTATGGCCGCCGTCGTTGCTCTGGTCTTGGTCCATCGCCAGGCAGAAATCAAGCGGAGAGCTCTTCGGCGGCGGGAGAAGGAGCTTACAGAGAGGAGAGGATGGTGGGATCGCTGGACATTTCCTCCTCTGTGATCTCCTCCTCAGTGGGCGGTTCTTTGCCTCGCTCTGCCGTCCCGCGGGAGGTGGTCCTTTGGGTCGACTCTTCGGCCGAGGAGATCTACCTCGCAGCGACTTCTCTTGGGGCACCGGTCAAAGCTCCCCGGCTCCTGATGCCCCCATTGGGGGACGGCGTCGGCGGAGTTGAATCCCCCCGCCATGTCGAAGAGCATCTGCTGGAGCTCCTCGAGACTGTAAATCTTCTGCTGCGATGGAGAGAGACGGCAACGAGGTTTCAATACGAGGTGTTGTTCTAAGATGTAAGAAGGGCATCGAGGGAACTGGAAGGGTACCTGTCTCCTCACGTTGGACATGAGATCAACCATTTCCTGAACGAATCCGGCGAATCCCTGTTTCCGGGAACAGGAAGAAAGCAAAGGTCAGGGAAATGATTTCGGTAATGTAATGTGGCCTCCAAAAAAGATTCCACATCTGCTAGGAATTCACGGAGAGCGTCCGTCCATAGAAGGGGATCGATCCACCGTCTCTGTGAAGGGAGGCGAACAGGCATATACGGTCGCAGACAGGCGAAATGTGAGGGAAGGGAAGGGGATTATAACCTCGACCTCCTCCTGGCCGCAGCCATCGTCGTCGTTCTCGGGGTTGAATAGACCGGCATCATATAGTAATCTTTTCCTCTCATCCGACAACACTGTCGATCACAAAAGACGGGGCAAAATGTCTCGGTAAGATTTGCAGAGAGATCAACACAAATCAACCAATTGTCCCTACGGATGCGCCTTAATTGTACGATCTCGATGCAAGAAAAGGATCCTTGGGGTTTAATTACCTTGATAAGCCTCCAGTATCTTCTGGAACCTCCTCTTGGCTTCTCCCCTCGCCGATGTCTCTCTCCCCTCCCTACCCGCCCACCTGTCAGGATGCCACTTCTGCGATGTTTACCCCATTCAATGAAGGTTAGGAGAAAATCGCCATGACTGGATCATTTCGCCGACGCGGATCGCCAGCCGAAATGCGCGGAGGAGACGAGGAAAGGACGGGTCGCGACGCTTACCAAGGCGAGCCTACGGTAGGCGCTGCGGACGTCGGCGGAGGACGAATCTCGGCGGATTCCAAGCACGGTGTAGTAGTCACCCAAGCTTTCCCGAACTCCTCTCTCCTCCATTCCTCTGCTCCCGAGGACGAAGATCTTCCCTGCAGGAAGAGGATGAAGAGTTGAAACATCTTACCAGCAGAAGAATTGAGAACATTCCAGACCACTCCCGCCGAGGCTTCTAGCTCCACCTCCCTCCTCCAGACAAACCAGTTACACTGACGAAAATAGCCCTCAGCAGGCGTCTAACGGAAGAGCGCTCAGCCGTGGCTTTGTCGTAGTTATTACCATTGACGGAGGCATTTTTTCGAGCATTGCCGAGATGTATTTTTCATGGGCTATCCCATTTGACTTTCAATTACAGTCAACCCACGTAATCACCACCGATTTAATTAATATTTTTCGAAAATATCTAATTATTTATATTTAAATCGATATTTACACTCCATGACCACCAGATAAATACCCCGATCACCTTCTATTCCTCCTCTTCCTCGTTTCACTCGGCATGCAGGTCGACAGAAAGAAAGGAGGAGAGAGACAGACAGACAGATGGGGTGCAGTCCAATGAGCATGCTGAAGTCCATGGCGTTCGCCAAGGGAGAGGGTAAGCACAGTAACTTCAGTCTTCTTCCTCTTCGGCTCCTACTGATGACCCACGCGTTGACTTCGCCTGAAAGGAAGGGGGAGGAGATCAGAGAAGCACCACCATGAGAGAACGGGAGGCCGAATGTGCTCGCCGCCGCCGCAGAAGCTCGTCGGCGACTCCACCGTGAGGTCCGTGGTTTACCGCGACGAGAGCCGCCGTCATTCTTGCGCGGCGGCCGACGACATCCTTCCCTCGTTCCACGCCAGCGCGGCGGCGGAGCGAGACGTTGCGGCACCGGCGACGGAGTGGCGCCACCAAGCTTACCCGTACGCCGTCTCGCCGGTCCCATCCGCCGCGTGGGTGGAGCACCGGTACTGCTCCCCGACGGCGGCGGCGCCGCCGGAGAGGATCGACGGCGCAGCCACGGACGTCGGCGGCCTGACGACCATATTCAGCGACGAGAACCCCAACGCCTGCCGTATCGTCTGAAGGTCGCCGCCGGCGGGCCACGCCGGCGCCGGCTTTCGGTCTTTGATACCTTTTATTCTAATTTCGAATAAAAAAAAAAATGTTGCCGGAAGGGTCTTCTGTCTTTCCCGATCACTTTCCCCTTTATTCCCCGACCAGAATCCAATCCCCTTGCCAGCCTGTGGAGACCGCCCCTTGGAACGACTTCTCCGAAAATCAGATTCTCCCGAATCTCCAGTTATTTATTTTCAACATTTCCAGTCCGTAATGGGCCGACCCGTGGAAACTCAGATGGGCATGCTATTGTGAGGCCCATTTAACCTGGTTTGAGAGAGAGAGAGAGAGAGAGAGAGAGAGCTAGAGAGAGAAAATCAGATTCTCCCGAATTGTCTAATATCGGCATTCCCAATCCCTAATGGGCCGGCGCGTGGAAAACTTGGCATCTAATAGGAGAGAGAGAGAGCTAGAGAGAGAGAGAGAGAGAGGTGGGAGAGTGGAGGGAAGTTGAAGTGGAGGTGGGGGGAAGCTCCATATCCAGGAAGGAGAGGTGACGTACGATCCTCAGACGGGGAGGGTCATCACGGGATTCTGGCCGTGGGACTCCGCCCTCCACCTAGCCCACTGGATGGCCGCCGCCGGCGCGGCCGCCGGCGAGCTCTCCGGCAGGACCGTCCTCGAGCTCGGTGCCTCCCTCGTCGTCCTCACCGCCGCCCTCCTCGGCGCCTCCCTCGCCGTCCTCACCGACCTCCCGCCGCTCCTCCCCGTCCTCCGCGTCAACGCCGCCGCCAACGGCGTTGCAGACCGCGTGCAGGTGCGGGAGCTGGTTTGGGGATCCGCCGCCGGTGCATCGCCGGAGGAGACCGCCGACGTGGTCCTCCTCTCCGACGTGTTCTACGACCCAGCGGCGATGGCGCCACTAGCGAGCACTCTCAGGACGGTTTGCAGGGAGGAGACCCGGATATGGGCGGCGAGCGAGGTGAGGGAATCGATCTACAGTTGCCCGGATTTGTTGAAGGAGGAGGGTTGCCGAAGGTCGGAGTTGCCGGCTGTGAACCGGCGGCTGCTTCGCTCGCCGGAGGAGAGCTCGGAGTTCGCCGTCTTCATCATCTCCCCACCCGCTCCCCGAGGAGAAGGGGCGAGTGACCATAAGGTGCCCGCTAAAATGCCACAATTAAAGTCAACTTAACTGGGTTGACAAGTGACCAAAACTCGGACTAATTCACTCGGCTGCGTTGAGTCGGTCAACGGCGGCTCTCATCTTGGATTATCCACGGTAAGCAGTCAACTTTAATGATCAGCATGTCACTAGGACCCGGTTTGATCAGAACAATAATCACATCGTTGACTTACATAAAAAGTATGTGAAATAATTTGTGATTACATAGCATTTATAGGCTGAACGATTTGAAGGATTAAGCTTTTATTTCCTTAATCTGGCCAGGAATTTAGTAATAAAGAGTTTAATCATAGGAGGGTTCTTCTTCTTATTCTCTCTCTTTATAATGATTTTTTAAAATATTTTAACCAAATAAAAAACTCTAATTATTGCCTTTTATAGCATCTAGAGCAGGTATGTTGGCGAGAGCTTAATAGTACTAAATATTGATATTATATTTTAAAAAATACTGCATTATTTTGTTAGTACCATTGAGAAGAAATTTACCAACTCCATTATCTTCTAGAGAGAGAGAATAAACTCCCAAGAAATATACATCAAATTATTTTCCAGCAACAAAATTTATGATTCTTAACACTATTAAGGTAAGAAAACAGAGTTAATGTGTTTGATTCATTACACTTTTTTTGGAAAAATTATATTTTTTATCTAAACTTTCCCATATTTCCAAAGCTAAAACAACAATAAAGAGCAATCTGATATCTCACTTTTTACTTTGATGAAAACTCTCCAAATTTCTAGTTGGATGTGCTAATTAACATACACTAATGAATTAATGTATAAATAGATAAATGGACTCTCCAAATTCACACCATATTTTATATCATTGTTCATGAACACAGACAGCCAATACCAACTCAATTATGTCAAGATCACTATATATGTGGTTTAAAGGCTAAATTTGGAGCCTAAAGTGGATGTCTTTGCAATAAATGCATGCATTATTTTTGTATCATCTTTTATGATACTATAATTAACACCTTATGACTCTAAGTGATGTTCGTGATTATGATCAATGTTTGAGTCAGGGCTAGCCACATACATGTGAGATATGTGTTCATATTGTAAGAAAAAAAATTTAGAGACTATGACATTTCATATGGTTGGGGGCCAAATGTTTGTTTATTTCTATGGTTGCTGAACATGGCTTGACCTTAGGGACCTTGTTGAAACAAATGTCACCCTACCCTTAGTTAGGTGATTGACCCTTCAAGCATAATGTCTGTCATGTCATGTCATGTCATGTCAAATATGGTAGATGTTGATTTAATTAAAGCTATCAATTTTTGTAATTTTCAATATAACGGTTCGAATTTAAGTGGGTTATATATACTTTAATTGGTATATAAAGATTGGGGGTCCACATTTGTCTAATCAAGCTAATATATATAGTCCGATTTTTATAGGGTCCATTATGTGACTTTAGACTCCATCTCTCTCCTCATGGGTCTGCTAGTGATCAGCCTCTCTCTCTCTCTCTAGAGTAGGCACTTGTGGAGGGTCAGTCTTGATCTTCAAAGGGGACCATGTCAAGGGCGGTTTAGCGGGCTATTCTTTGGGCCTAGTGAGAGAATGATAGACTGCGGTTGATGTGGGAAAGGGCCCGCCATTGTTGGCCCACTGAAACCCTCCACCCCATAAATGTATTATTTTCCTCTATGATATTCATTATAATATTATTATGATAAAAAGAGCGGAATTCCCCATCTGTCCTCGCAGAGTTCAATGGTGTCCACGCATCAAGCGTTGGGATCTCCGCCAAAGAGGCCACGTGGAGAATGACCCCACCGCCCGTTGACATACGGCGTGGACTTTTCTGATATCTTCAGGGAAGATGAGACTTTCTTCGGCAATGATCTCTAGAGATACATCCTCTCTCTCACCTCCTCCGCCCGCGGTGCCGTGCCCCGTCCCGTCTCCTCTCCGAAAAGTCACGCCCGATCGCGCCGCCGATGGGTCCCCCGCTCGTCACCGAGGGGGCGGGGGGCGGCGGCAGCGCCTCGTTTCCGGCGGCGCTTCGTGGTGGCGATGGCGACGGCCTCAGTAAAAGTGATGTAGTTAAATCAGCCGTCATTTTTCTTGCCGGGGCCTGTGATGAGAGCCATCGGCAATGCCCGCTGGACATCCTTCGTCAACGCCCTCCTCTCTCTCTCTCTCTCTCTCTCTCTAACTCTCTTAAATAGAGAGATGGACAGTCGCGTGCGGACAGAAGGAGAGAAGTGGGAGCTGGGGCATCCATGGCGAATGGGATAGTCCGCTCGGTGTCCGCTTTTGTGGCGGCCTGCAACAAGAAGGTGGTCCGCATCTCAAAGAAGCTCCGTGGGGAAGAAGGCGAGAGCTCCAACGGCGAGGGAACGGCAGCCTGGCGGAGCAAGACTGAGGAGGAGGGGAAGAGGTGGAGCGGAGAGGCCTGTTTGTCGCCCTATTTTGCATGGAGCGGCGGCCTGAGGAAGACGGAGGAGGAGAGGAGGCGGAAAGCGGAAGCATGCCTGTCGCCGTATCTTGCATGGAGCGGCGACAGGAGGAGCAAGAAGGAGGAGGGGATGTGGAACGGGTCGCCGGCGAAGAAGGTGAGGAAGAGGCGCTGCGACGGCGGCGGCGATGGGCTGTGGCGGAGGACGATATTGCTCGGGGACAAGTGTCGGCCACTGGATTTTGAGGGAGTGATCCACTACGACGGCGAGGGGAGGCTGCTGGTGGTGCCACCACGTTCGCCCCTGCGGAGCCCGCTGCCGACCTTCCAGCTTCCGTCCGCCGTCTCTTCCGGCAACGACGGAAAATACTAGTTTCCCCAGTCTCTCTTTCTCTCTCTCTCTCTCTCTCTCTCACACACACACACACACACACGCTCTCTCTGTCTCTATACCGGCGACCTTCCATCACCATAGCTCGGGTGATGAGAGCACGCGTGCAAGGGGCGTGGAGTTTTCACCAGGCTAATTGCACTCATGCGTCGCTTTTCATGACCACTTGCAGCCGCCTTTGCTCACGACCATCCATGGAATGGTTGCTTGTGCTTTTTTTAAATTAAAAATACGAGACCATGTCGGGTAAGCATTTGTTCTCTCTCTCTAGAATAGCACAACGTAGACTGTAATAGATGATCTACAGAATGTTTGGGAGCTATTAGAATATTATATGAAATCGTCGTGGATGACTTCAACAACAGTCCAATCGGCGCTTTCTTATCTCTAGGCTAAACGATGACAGGGTGTTCTTAGAATATTTAGATCAAATATTCAGTTGCAGACTAAACAATGGTCCTGTCCGCTTTCACTCTTTCTCTCTCTCTCTCTCTCTCTCCCTCTCTCCCTATAATAGCAAAGCGCACGCTATCAATGATAATCTAGAAGGGTGTTTGCGTGGATTACTAGGAACCAGCAGATCAAATCTTCTCCAACGCCCACTCTCTCTCTCTCTCTCTCCAGAACAGCACATCTCACGCTGCAATCGATGATCTAGCAGAATGTTCAAGGGACTCATTTAGAATACTAGATCAAATCCTTATTGAACGAATTTAGAAGCTCCATGTCCTCTCTCTCTCTCTCTCTCTCTCTCTAGAATAACAGCTCAGGAGATATTGATGACCCAACAGCTCAGGACGTTGAGTAAAGTATCTGATCAGTTCTTTTAATCCCCCCATATAAAACCTGATCGGCAGCCGAATTAAAGGTTGACCGACAAGAAACCAAACGAAGGATGAGAGAAAGAGAGATGATTTTTTTACTAACTTTATATAAAACATGGTAGTAGCCACATAAATAAACCCCTCACCCATGCGGAGAATAACGTTAATAATAATAATAATAATAACTATCAAGGATCAGCTCGGTCAACCAACGAGATCAGCCGGGTGGAGAAGATAAATTCCGAGTCCTGGGATTTTCCGAAAATCTCTGCTTCGTCTCCAGCGTAATCAGCAGTGATCTAGCCACTTGATAAACTTCGTGGGGAATACTTATTCACCTGGTTAGTGAGAGAAAACTCGTCAGAAAAATAATTATATCAATGAAAAAAAAACAACAGACAGTAAAACATATGGCCCCATCCAAGAACAGAAAAAAGTCAACGCGTAGAGGATAGTACACAGCAGAAGGCGCAGCCTGGGCCTCAGTAGATGCTTTCTTGGACTTGTGTTTCGATCTTTTCTCCCGTTTCTTCCTGTAAAAAAAAAGACGCATTTCAGGATCTCATTTAACGCTGCATTTCCCATGCTTTAAAACCCAAGAACCCTAAAACCATGCATAACGCATGATTTAGAGAATGAGAGTTACTCGTCTAGAGAGCCCGGATCTAAGCAGCTCTTCAGCTTCCGATCGATGTGCTTCATATCGTGAGCTGTGGGGATCCGGAGCTTGTCCACCTGCAGAGCGGAACAGCTGATGGATTTCTAAATCTGCTCCTTGGCCTCGATCAACGCCTCAATTAATCGCTATATTTCCGTTGGATAAATATCTTTTTTCACGACAAAATATAGGTGGAATAAAACGGATAAATAAATGCTTGTGAGGCGAGATCGGGCATACCAGGGCATTAATGGTCTTGACGGATTCGATGAGCTCCCCAGCGCCGGTCAGAGAGCTCCGGCGGGACATCAGGCTGTCCAAATAACTGAAAATACAACTGGTCAACGCAGAGCTCAAGAAAAAAAGGAGAGGGGAGTAAAAAAGGGAGAGGGGAGTAGCGGGGTCAACGACCTTTCGAAATTGAGAGCTCTGTGCGTCTCGTTTGACTTGTACAGGGCCGCCAACGCCAACTACAGATGACAAAGTGATGGAATCCCAAGTCAACGGCAGCTCGAGACATTGGAAGACAAACCCAGTACCCAAGTAGGCGGATCAAGTCTTAACGAGGAAAAACCATCAAGAAGAAGCTGAAGATCCCATGAACAGGAGATTAATGCACTGCTATGCAATCCAGGTGGTCGACATGCAGGGAAATAACGGATCATGGTGCTCCCACCATCGATTTTATGAAGGTTTAAGAGTATATATAAGACATTAATCTCATGGGGGAGGGAAGTCAACCTGGTTAATACCGGAAAAAAATGCCCAAAAGAAGAAACTTTGCGCTCAGTTTGGCTACTGAACAAGAAGATTAAAGGTCAGAAATCATCCTATTTTTGTCGGTAAAGCAGGCCCTTGTTGGTCCTCCACCTGCTCCTCTCTTCTTCAGTGACGAACAGGTCAAGATCTCCAGTGCTTCCCCACCCACCGAAATCATACAGTCCAAGTGATATTGGGTGATTTTTCACAGTAATATAGTTCTGCTTTTATTTGGTATACTATGCACAGCATGCCGAATCCACGATCTTACGATAAAAGATAATGTAGAAAGCATTAAACAGAAGAGGAATACCAGCCCAGGAGGGAAGAGAAGCGGGGCGTCAGTCAGCATAGTCAAGTCTGTCTCCGATATAGCTGTATCTCTCAAGTCCTAATGATGGAGCAGATAAGTTAGTAACTCGCTCATAGATCTAATATGTGGTACAGTTCGGGTATTGAAAAGGAAATAAAATTATCATCAAGATGGAAAAATGGGTTGGAACACCATAACCATCTTTGTTTCCTCACTAGAGATCCCGAACAAGCTTCCTCACTTCTTTGTTTACAACGAAAAATGCATGCTGGGCTCGTTCTAATCACAAATCATCGTGGTGCAACATGAACTTGATCCCCCCAATTTACTGCATTCAACTGATTTTGAGGGGATTTTTTTTTTACTAACAAACGACATAAAATATTATAAATTTACCAAGATAAAGTGCAGGAAATGAGATCATATTTTACACTATTTTTGTCAAAACATCATATCATCCCCCTCGGTACTTAAGATGGGGAAAAAGAAGACGAAGACCTCCTCAGATCATATTAACCTTTTCAAAACGCACTTGCTCTTTGCCTATTCGGATGCACCACCAACAGATGATCATGCACAACTTCCTACATACGGATCCAATTTCACCAAGGCATCTAGAAATACAAACTAAAATAATTAAATATTGGTTCAGATATTATAAGGTTATGGTAAACAAAATCAAATCATAGCGTAGAGAACATTCACAAAAGTTGCTTTTAATTCTATGATCATCCTAAAGTATTGCAAGCTGGGTACCACCTCATTACCATGAGCATGCAGAAAGAATACCATAAGGCTCTAAGTATTACCTTAAACGTTTGTTGTTGATCATTACCTGCTCGACAGAAGTCCTAAAAAGCCAGCATCAAGAGAAACGAAAAAGATGAGCGTAAGGCAATGGAATCAAAGTTAGTCCTCACAGCCAAAGTGAATTCTCACCTCCATGTCAACAACAAAGCCCTCAATGGATCGATATGGAGCATAGACAATGAGATCAAACCCCAAGCCCTACAAAAAAACATAAACAATGATACAAACGAAAAATTATCCAAAAGCAACGAAACGTTTTGTTATGTGCGGAATTAACTCACCTGAAAAACGATCATTTCATTGTTCAGAATCACATGATGATCTTGTTCAATCCCCTTACCAAGCTCCTCTGCAGAGACGTGGCTTTCTTCAATCTTGCAGGATGCATAGATGCAAGTTAGCCTGTGGATTGAAAATAGATTTCCTCCTATTCAGATGAGCGATTGAAATTTTCTTTTCCCCATGTACTAGATAAAGATTAAAATCAAGCTAATTATGAGGGGGAAACAACCCAAAAGTGGTTATCCACATAGATGTATTAAAACATTGCAAGCATAGTTAAGAGAGGATTAAACATACTTTAGAGGAAACATAGGGCTAGCAAGGACGTTTGCTAAGGAAAAATAAATCGTGATGTGAAACTTCACTATTTTCTGTTGTGAAGCAGACTAGAATGAGCCGATCCTTTCTCTTAAAACGCCAAAGCACTCGTGTTCTTTCCTTGCTTTTTCGTCAGTAAACTTTTCCACATAATGGCAGGAGAAATTGCATTAGTGGCAGGATAAATTGGGTAACTCCAGGTTAGACTGGCACTAGCAATCAGGATTGATCCTACGGTTTCAATTTTATTTTTTTTCCCAAAATCCAAGCAAAAAAAATGAACTCTTATTTTTCAAATTAACCTGGTATTAATTTGGTTACACAATTCTCAACCAAAACTTACCTTCTGAAATGTTTTAGAGCTATTGCCTTATCCTTCTCATAAAATACTAGAAATATATCTTATTAAAGTTCTTTGGTCAAAACATAAAAACGTACAGGAACAAAAACACAGAACATTATTTACTCAAAATAAGATTTAGTCAAAACAATTAAGTTAAACAATGTGCCAATAAAAAACAGATAGATATGGATCCAAGGGATGAAGATAAGAGACCTGACTTGGCTGGATAAAAGGATATAATGGTGTATTGCTTTTGAGCACAGGTGGAGAAGAATATCACAAAAATTTATTTCCAGAGACCAAAGTTGTTAGGTTGTTTACTGTTTCGATAAATAAAAAACGATAAACTTCATCACTGTAGATACGACTGATGCAGATTATAAAGCTCATCATCGAGATGAATATAGAAAACGAAACCCATCACAGCATACATTATGTGCTTCGGGTGATGCTCCATCACAGACCATTGCAAATAAAACCTTTTGAAGTATATGATCGCTGTTGCCTGTGCAATATAAAAAGAACTCATTATCAGAAATTTTCTTATTTGCATATCAGCTGGCATTGGATTCTATCAAAATAAAAAACTGCACACCTGAATTTTGTGTGGAAATTTAAATGCTGCACAAACTTCTTGAATCTTGTGCTCATAAAATATCCGCATAAGTTGCTCCTCTTCACAGTTCAGTGGCTTTGAACGCGAATGGCGTCCACCTAAGTGCATAAAACTTCAGTGTCAACATTGAAGAACAAAGTAAAATCAATAAAGGGGAGTTACAAAACATATAACCAAACAAAAAAGTAGAAACGCATTGACATAGAAAAAGAGTATATCCTTAAGAGTTTTAAAGACACTGACATGAGGAATCAGAGAAGGGCATAGGCTTACCATTTTCTTTAGAATCAGTTTTTGTTGTGTGTGACAATGACCCATCGGTGCCTTCTTCTGACCGTCTGACTCCATGCTATAGAAAGTATCATCTATGGAAGATTAATGCAAAATAAAATAAAAAATGAATGCAGATGGGAAAAAAATAAAAATGCAATTAAACAACTCGTGCGTTGGAAGAGCATTCTAAGAGCATTACAAGCACGGAAAGCCGATGTATTGAAGTGTAATATTTTTTGGAGAGCTTCTTGGCGACAAGGCTAAGACCTTCAAAAGAAAAGTCGCAAGTTTCTGGTGCTTATAACTCACTTTATATCTCATTGAAAGACAATAGGAAAATTCAGCTAGATCAAACATCATGTTAATCCCAAAATAAGGAAGAAGTGTCCATGATGAAATGCCAGAGATTCAAAATCGAACCGGGCAATCTCCAGATAATATCATCTATACCCAGGGAAGTGAATGGACAGTTGACTCCTTTGTTTGTCCAGATAATCAAAAGAATGCTTGTTTTGACTTGGGGGATGGTACATTATAAAGTTTCTGATGCGGGGAACATTACGTGATAAAAATTTCGGGCAAATCCTTTCACCCTGGGGCAGAACGAAGGCATACCTGTTCAAGTCCCCTTTTTGCTCGGTCATTCGCAACTGCGTACTTCTCCACCTACGATTATCATCGAAAAGGAATTTAATTAAATTTATAAGATGTAGACACCAACAGTTTTGATATGATAATCGAGCAAAGGTTATTCTCGTTTCCATTTCCCCTTTTCTAATGCTGTTCATACTCGAGAGACAAAAATTGCACAAATCAAATGCAAGAAAGCATAAGCAGTGTCACAATATCCGAGCACGATCGGCGTTCAAAGGCGCAAAGAAGTAGCCATGTCGTTAGTGAGTCGATAACTATCAGTTCATAATATCCTCCACAGTGTTGCAACATGTCAGCGCCATTTGGTACTATATAGATTAAGTCATGACCATTAGCCATTCCATGTCACCAATAGATAGGATGACCAGCAATCATTATGGGATCCCCCCGCAGTTTTAGACATACGACGGCCCCGACACCCAACCCCTTCACTTCCTCTAAGCTAATTTTCCACGGAAGCAAAGATAAACGAATCATCCTACAAAAGGCGCACCCTGTAGTTCTCTTTGAATGGAACCAAGCCATGTGAGCGGCATGAGGGTGAAAGGGGTGAATACGGAGAAATCTTAGGAAGAGGAGAGCTTACCAGGTCCTGAGGAGTAAAAATCCACTTGGCACGGTGAGTCGACGTCTGGAAATCAGCCATCGCGACGCGATCGATGCAACTCGATTCACCCTGGAGATGGAGAGAGACGCAGGAAGGAGAAAGTCGGGGCAGCGGAGAAGGCTCATCGGGCTGCTTTGGGCGGCCGGAAAATCTACATAAATATGTTATTTACCTTTCTTTCCCCTACAATCCCTAACAATCTCCATCTATTTCAAATATAACCTCATCAAAGTTTTATTTATAAAAATAAAAAAACTTTCATAACAGTGCGCTTGTATCCTTTCCCGCTCGAAGTACCGAATTTCTCACTTATCTAATATAAAATAATCTATGTATTGATGACGTGTACCAATCCTGGTGACGTGTTTTTTTTGGTCCTCGTCGTCTCCCTCCGGCGGATTTTAAAGAATTCCCTCTGCTCGTCGCTCTCTCTGCGCACTGCTTGGCCGCTCCGTTCTCATGGCCAACCTCTGATTGTGGCTGTTTCAGCCCGATTTCTCGGGTCTGTCTCGAGAGAATTCTGATCGCCCCACGCTCCCTTCAAGTCCAGCGCCGGCAGATTCTCTTGCTGTTGCCTTTCTCTTTCTGCGGAGGGAGATCATTCGGGAGTAAGGAGGCGTATCCTTCGATGTCAGAGGAGCTGGGCGGCGCAAAGAAACGTGTAGTGTTTGAAAGAAGAAACAGAAGACGAATAAGAAGAAGAAGGAGGAGGTCAACGAGACGCAGATCCTCGTTTATTTATTACATTATTTATTCGTCTTTTATTATATTATTTAAAGCCTTCGATTTTAATTTTCTACGCTTTGGAATTTTCAGCTGGATGATGAACATAATGCGATCAAGTTCTTTTTATTTCCTTCTTGGGACAAGGTTATATATTGGACGACTGGCGGAAGATTAGCAAACTTAAGAAAGAAAATAAAATACCTCAATTTGCAGAAGAAATGAGTTAGGTTCAGCGCTAGAAATAAAAGTCTTCTCATCATTTATAGACTTGCAACATTAGAAACCACCTTTCATGCCTTGCATACGAGTAAACTAATATTCTGAAGCACTTCACGAATTTGACAAACATTCTCAAAATTTATACAAAATTATATTTTCTTTCACTCTTCACCTTTCACTCACATTCCACGCTTCTTATGCATATCACCATTAACACGCACACCTCTTTTTCGATATCATTGAGTACGAATTTCTTGTTCAGGACACAAACCAAAAACACTAAGATTTTGTCACATTTAGTATTATTTCAATCCTTAGTTTGCAGATTTGTCAAACTGCAGGCCAGAACGGAGACTGCCGACCCAATGCTTCCAAAAGAATTTGAAGCAGCTTTGAAAGATTTTCAAAAGGCTCACTTAGCTCCCATGTAGTTCTGCCATTGAGGAACTTTCGCATTATTTACATCGCTTGATTGGTCGTATCTGAAAATCTGTCCAATTGCTACAAAAGCTGGAAGAGAGAATCGACTGGTGGAAGCTTCCTCGTCTGTGATGAATGCTGAGATCCAGATAATGATGAGATGGACGACAAAAAGTCAATAGACGAATTTGCTTTGTCTGTCGGTGAAGATTTGTCTGATCCGTAAGATCCAGTGAGTTGGTGGAATATGATGACAGTTGGAGGCTGTACGATGGGAATTTTTGTGAAGAATACAATCTTGGGAAGGTACATGATGTTGGTCTCTCATACGTGGACAGAGAGAAGAGAAAGAGAGAGAAAGAGAGAGAAAGAGAGAGAAAGAGTGAGAGAGAGAGAGTTTATCTCTCTCCTCCCTCTTTTCCATTTTACCTTTTCCTTATTTTTCTCAAATAATTTTGGGGGAATGGGAGAGAGGCGTGGGTAAAGTGAGGTGATATTTCTTTTGAGTGCTTTGGGAAACTTCTTCCTCTATTTTCGCATTCTTGTCTGTGAAGAACGTGTGGCTAGTTGGTGCATCATTCTGTAGTCATTCTGAACCACACTTTGTTGTCCGAAAAGGCTATCTGAGGGGGACCATTGGAAGGAGGAAGTGACATAACTGGGGATGCTCGTCTTGGGCAAGAGATCCACTAAGTGCGAGCAAGGTTCTCTTCTCTCTTGTACTATTTTCTATCTAGCTAGATCTCTCTAGCTATCCTCGTGGATGTAGGAGGATCCTTCTGAATCACATAAGTCCTAGTGACATCATCTTCTCCTACTCTGTCATATTTCTCTCTCTTCTATATACGGTTGTCATTCTTTTGGCACGTACATGGTAGATAACATGATTCGCGATCCGACTTCTACTAAGGGTATTTGTACCTTTTTTTTTTCACAATACGAGTTAATTACTGCAGCCTGAAGCTTGAAAGTAAATGGTACTAAAGAATGAATGGAAATTAAGTCATGGACAGTAGATTTATCGTGATGAATCTTTAAATTTTCCCTGTCAAAAGAGTGATCGACTTCTAACGGTGGCGCCAGAGCATAAAATGGGGAGTCTTGAGAAAAGGCGGATAGGGATTTCAGAGAGGAAGATGATCGATGACGGGGAATATAGGTGATGGAGTATCATATTTATTCTATAGAGATGGATCCTTTTCGTCCTTGATTCAAGAAGAATTGTAAAAGGTTGAAAAATTTTATCTGGGGGGGAGAAATTAGCATGTGGCAGGGATGAAGGATTCTTCTTCTTACAGAGCCAAGAGAGTAGTGACAATAAGAAAGTGAAGAGTTTTTGGGAGCTTCCTTTGAAAATGAAGAAATGAAATCCCATGGAGAGTGGATGAAGATAGGGAAAAGAGAGGTTCAATATCTCTGCAAAAGTTTACGACAATGGACTGTCTAAGACCCAAGAGATGCAGAGAGGAATTAGAAGAGGATAATCCTTCTACCGACTTTCACGGGCAAATAAAAATAATCGAGAAACAACAACTCGTGAAAGAATACGAGAAAATTTGTCCTCAAAAGAAGGAACTAACAAGGTGCCAAAAATTGGATCCCCGAAATTCTATTTATGGCATAATCATCTTTTTATTTAGATTTTGTTACTTGTCATCAAAATATTTCCATGCTTAGAACACAGATGAATAGTAGAATCAACTCTTTTGCTATAATGCTCCTTTTGGCTCTCTCTCATCCTTCTCTGAACCATGTAAAATTAGTAGTTTTCAGTGATTACCTTCTTTGGTCTCAAAACAATGTTATTGTACATTAGTTTGTTGTCTAAATTGTTTTATTAAACCGAATTATTTCAAATTTAATGGAATTTAGCTATCCTAAGTCTGGCATTTTTTTTCTCAAGATTAGGCCTATTTTAATATGCGCAGCTATAATGTAGTTGAGATCAATGCAAGCTCAGACACAATAACTGAACAACGGGTTCTTCTCCTGGAGTCCAGACGGTATTTAGGCTGTACCGTAGCCATTTATTTATTATAGTTCAATGATTTAGAATGCTCCTTTCAGCATCTCGAGAAATTATTTTTGTAAAGCAAGTTTGGAGAGGATAATTATACGTTTTTGTGGGTGGCTTCACGTAGATTTTATATCATCAAATTATAGTTCTGGAAATATGGAAAAAATTCGAATGAAAATGTGCTTTCACAGTTGTCTGCTTACAGAAGATGTAGCTAACAACATTTTCCTGTGGCTTTAGTCACTGTTGATCTTGCGAAATATCAGTCCAGAGACCATTTCATTCCTTTGCTGCAGACTCACTAGTCAGGATTTCCATCAATGAGGTCGTTACTAAGAAGAAGGAACGAGAAATACAGGGGATCCCCAAGCAAGTTAGTGGGATCAACAAAATCCTCAAATACATTGCTGCGTGGGTCCACGAAGATGAAACCAAGATCGGCAATCTTGGTGCACCATTTCCTGACGCAACGGACGTATTCATTTTCATTAAATTTCACTGATTTCAGGATATTTTAAATCCGACATGGAGAGAACACATGCTGCATCTAACCGAGCAAATTCGCTCTCATCGAAGGTCCACCGGTTCAATTCATGCTCGGTATGCGTACCAAGCTGGTCTTTCTAGAATACCTGACTTGTTCTTGTTGGACACATTTGATTGTTATTTTATTTATTTTTTCATGCAGATGTGCTCGCTCTTGGTTATATTTGGTTTGTCCGCGTCGTTGGAACACTAGCCCTCTTCTTGCTTAGCCATAAATTTGCATTCATGCTTCGGTGAGATCACTGACAATATTTACATTAAAACTCGAGTATAGAATTTGTTATTTGCTTGGTAATCCTTCATGATAATTCTGCTTGTGTACGTATTCGGCATGATTCTATAGTTTATAATCCTTTGGTTCCTCCGAGTTTCTGATTCATGTTAGTCGCTCTTCAAAATTGGTTCTTGAATAAACTTAAAAGAATCATACCTGACCTTAGTCTACATCAATCTAGTAGAGAAATACACCGTAGAGATCATAAAATGGGAGCGAATCTGAGGTCGTGGCGTTCCCGACTGTGGGCATCCAGGCATGGGGGGCGGCAAAATGGACCCAGGCTTTGGATGGATGGGGTAGACCCATGCGTCGCATCAGCGGTCGTAGGCAGACTTCTCGGCCGGCTTTGGGGTGTGCGCCCACGCCCCCTCGATTGCCTTCTTCGACGTCACGAAGATCGGCCTACCTTGAGGTAAGGAGACCTTTCCTTCCGTGCCCACGGGCCTCCCTCACGCCTGTCTCTCTCGTTGCTGTTGATCAGGAACACGACGGGCGATGTCGCCGCTGGCTTGGTGTCCTGTCATCCTCCGTCGCTGTTGCGGCGTCATCACCACCGTGCTGATCCTCAGACATCGGCAAGACGGGTCGGCATCTGGCCTCTGCAGGAAGATAGAGTGATTTATTTGTTTCCAGGAAAGCGACTAGTTCTGCTTATCCTCGAAGTAGTCACTCTCGTACGGGAACCGAGGGGGAGAGAAAGAGACCCTAGAATATGAACCAGACGGCTGCAGCGAAAGTTAAACACGAGATCATTGGCGTTGGTCTCAGAGTGGTCGGGGTTCCAAAGCTGAATATCACCGTACGAGAAGGCACCAACGGAGGTCAAACGCTTGGGTTGCCTCTCTCCTTACGCCACCATGACGAGGTTGAGACGTGACAATTGACGTGATATCTACTGTCGCCTTCGGCATCGTGCACCTAGATTTGAATCGCCAGCAGGTCGTTAAAGGCGTCCTTGACTGGTAACTTTTTCGTTCATCTTCTCTGACGAAGTCATCATCTTTCGTTTAATTCCCTATAAACAGATGTACAGGCATAAATGAGTTAGATGAGGTTGATGCAGGATTTGTTCCCGTCTCCGTCCTGGGCTCCTCATTACTATATTCCCAAGTACGTGTATCCCCGTCGGAATATTTATCATGCCTGCAACTGGGAGCTAGAGAAGGGGAAACTCGTCCAACTCTTTGTTTCGCGTTCTTCACGTTCAAGGAAGGAAATTAAGGTCCTCATATCTTCTTCCCGTCCCATCGTTTATTCCTTCCTCTGTCCTCTTTTGCTTCCTAGGTTTACCTGCTTGGAGTTGGATCTCATAGGTATTATATTTCGAAGTGTCTTATATCTTTTGAACCCTATTCGTATTTCTAGGTTTTATTTTGCTGTTCGGTTCCTCTTTTTTTCTTGGCGCAGACAAACTCTGATATCCTTTTTACAGATTCTTAGCAATCATTTTTCTCCTGAGATTTTGCTGATTTGTACAGAGCATGCCTGATAAACAATTCTTCACCGATTATAGTGAGGCTACAAGATATCAAATCCAGGAGGTTATTGGCAAGGGAAGTTATGGTGTGGTGGGGGCTGCCCTGGATCTGCACACTGGTGAGAGGGTAGCAATCAAGAAGATAAAGGATGTATTTGAGCAAGTTTCTGATGCCACCCGCATTCTGAGGGAAATAAAGCTCCTCCGGTTGCTGCGCCATCCAGATATTGTAGAGATAAAGCACATAATGCTTCCTCCATCCCAGAGGGAGTTTAAGGATATATATGTTGTCTTTGAACTGATGGAATCTGATCTTCACCAAGTTATCGAGGCAAATGATGATCTCACCCCGGAGCATCACCAATTTTTTCTGTATCAGCTCCTCAGAGCGTTAAAATATATCCATTCAGGTCAATCTCCTTTGTGTTAGTTCATCTGTGAAGTCGGTCAGAGTGCGATTGCGGTATCTTTGCTGATATTTCCTGTTGCTCATTTGCAGCTAATGTTTTTCATCGGGACCTGAAGCCAAAAAATATCCTTGCTAATGCCGATAGCAGGCTGAAGATTTGTGATTTTGGGCTGGCACGAGTATCATTCAATGATTCTCCGTCAACTATTTTCTGGACTGTACGTGACTCTTTCTTGGTGTTCAAGTCCAATTCTGGCCTTTTGATATCGAGTTGCATTCAACAGCGTTTAATTTTTTGTTTCTCGCTCTATCCTTGTGGATAGCCCTGATATCAAATCTTAATCCTCTTTTCCCTCATAGGATTATGTGGCAACCAGATGGTATCGCGCTCCTGAGCTTTGTGGTTCCTTTTACTCCAACGTAAGTCGTGAGTTGCTTTTTCATAAGAGAAGAGTTGTTATTAAGTTTAGTCTGAGTGTGATACAGTAACTAAAGTTAATATTTTTCCCTGCAAAGATGTTGCATTGACACGGTAATTAGTATATTGGATCTTTTTTCTGCATAATGCATAATATACTAGGAAAGCTGCAATCCATTTCTGACGTAGGATTGCATGATCTCGGCAAAGCCTGTGCGGCCAAAACGTGTGGTTCTGCTTGAATGGTGAGAAGCGGGTCTGGGAAAAACGAGGCGTTTGGTGGGGTGGTGGGTGGACAGGAATAGACTACAAAAGTTAGTGCCTGGCCAGTTGAACACCAGGCCATTTCGGGCCTATTTTTACGCCTAGAAATTTTATTTTAGGATCGTACAATGTGGGGTCCCCCTATTTTTACGTATTTGGGTGATCAATCAAATTTGGTACTTATCACACAGATTTAAGATCTTAGTTTCCATGTGGTCACTGTAGAGTTCCCCACCACTTATTTGCGACTGTTCATTTGGATGGTTCACGACTATCGATGCACATCTATAGATGATGACTCATGTGGGAAGCTAACCACGCGTATAATGCATCTGCCTCAACAGTATACACCTGCGATCGACATTTGGAGCATAGGCTGCATATTTGCAGAGCTGCTAACCGGAAGGCCGTTATTCCCTGGTAAGAGCGTAGCTCACCAATTGGAGCTTATTACCGATCTACTTGGCACTCCCTCAGCAGTGTCCATTGCAAAGGTTGGTATCTCTCTGTTCTGTAGTTTCAGATTTTTTTTCATTTGTATATTTATAACTATTGGTATGCTTTATGAAGCTGGTAGTAGAGGCCAATTACAACATAAATCACTTACTGTTCTACTTGGGGTTGCTTCTAAAATGTGCAGATCCGCAATGAAAAGGCTTCTAAATATTTGAGAAACATGCGGAAGAAGAACGCCATTCCTTTCTCAAGAAAATTCCTGAATGCAGATCCTTTGGCTCTTCATCTACTTCAAGGATTACTTGCGTTTGATCCCAAGGATAGACTTACTGCTGAAGAGGTAAGATGTTGAGGTTTTGAACGTTTCTGAACCTGATCTGCATGATGAATGCAACCCTCGAATATATCATTCGTCTATCTTAATAAAATGACTTGAGCTTGCTAAACTTGGTTAGAATCGAATTTCGGTGATTTCCGCATCTTCAACTTTTACGACTTTTACGACCAGACTTGGTTTTAAGAGTATGAAAGCAGATATTCATCGGCCAGAATTTATCTTTGTTGTCTGCACTCCTTAAAATCAACAGCTATTTAGTTTTGTTTAACGTGCTTTCCAAGTGATTTTGAATGATATCTGTTATAGTAAATTTTATACGTAGCATCTTTTTTCCCTTGGGATCCGTGTTGAACGAGGCAAGTGTTTACTTGGACATAAACATGTTGACCCTACAATGGAAAGGACCCATTTTTGGGCTTGTGATTCTGATTCTCTGTTCAAACTCCTCTGTAGGCCCTTGCCCATCCGTATTTCCATGGCTTAGCAAATGTGAACGCTGAACCTGTAATGAGGCCCATTTCTAAAGCAGAATTTGATTTTGAGAGGAGGAAATTGACAAAAGACGATGTACGGGAACTGATTTATCGAGAGGTAGTAAAATCTGTTTTACCATCTTCTCATAGGTATGCACCATTCGTGCACCTTTCTTATGTTTAATTGTCTCTCAAAGTAAACAGATATTGGAGTATCATCCCCAGATGCGGGAAGAATACTGCCGTGGTGCAGATCCAACAAGTTTCTTGTACCCCAGGTGAGGGATTGTTTTCTTTATCATCGGAAATTTTTTCTGTCCTATTCCAGGTGAATATCTATGTTCCATTTCTTTCTTTTATGGGAGAAGTTTAGGTTGGGGTATATGGGTGTTTTTTTGGCCTGTTTGAATCATCAAAGGAAAAACCAAAATCATATTTTACCAGGCAGGATCAGTAAAATAATAATGGAGATAATCTGAGTATTTTATAAACGAATGACGTTGAATTTGAGCTTGGAATAGCTAGTTTCATGACTTGGTCCGCAGACCTGAGTAAAAATCGTCGCTAGAATCATGCCGCTGGGCATTCACCTCTCATAATTCTCTTGCTAGGGCGAAATGAAGGAATGTGGATGAATGACTCATGCAACTAGTATTTCGTTACCTAGAATAGGATAGTAGTAAAAGTGCTTCACAGAGATATTTCCTTAAGTCCTAAGTCCTCTTTTGTCTGAGCTTTTCCTCTTCATTTCTTGAGCAGGGACTAAGGCCAACAGCTACGGCTACTTCAATCATTCACCGCACCCACCTCCCTCTCCTTCTCTTTTTTAGCATCAATCAAGGTTACAATTCATTAGAATATCTAACGTGATAAGACAGCTACCGCCCTTCTGACTCACCCCCAAAAGTAATGTTGATGTACCAAAAAGGGTTTTTCATCAATCACTGAAAGTATCTCTTACGTATTTTATTTTAGTTTAGTTCTGAGTTTAGGTTTAACTTGTTTATGGCATTGATTTGGTCAGCGCTCTAAAATTTCTGAGATCCCCTAGCCCACATTGACCTTCTTTTACCAACTTTGCTGGATTCATCTCATATTCTGGCTGTCCTGGATCACGACTTTAAGGCGCCTTCAGACGTTTCTAGTTCTCTTTCAGCTCAACGTCTATAGCTGTATCTAGGTTAGGAACACGTTTTTTAAAAAACATTAGGACAGGCTTTTTGGATTTCTTCCTGTACAGAATTTTACTGTCACCTGCAGTATATTTTCTCATTTCCTTGACCCACAACTCTTTTGTCATACTTTGGTTCTGTTTGACGCAGCAGCCGTTTAATTATCCGATTCATCTGCTGAAAATGTTGGATATTTTGTTGGCAGCGGAGTCGATCGGTTCAACACACAGTTTACTCACCTCGAAGAGCATTGTGGCAGGGAAGAAACAGGCACGCCCCTCAGGAGGCAGCATGCGTCTTTGCCCAGGTTTTTTTTTTGTAATTTAATAGGTCATATTTAGTTATTTCGCGACGGAGATTGGAAAATAACTGAGCTATGATTATCAGATATCCATAGCTGACCTATGCCCAGCCAAGGGTTCATATTGATCCTTTTTCTCTTTCCTTTCTCCTTTTCAGGGAGCGAGTCTGCTCGTCCAAAGATGAAATTTCAGATCAAAATGGTGACTTTGAAAATAAAAGTCCGGCTTCTGTTGCCCAAACTCGTGAGGGCTCCCCAGTCTCAGCATTGACGACGGACAATGTACACAATAGATCAAATTGTAGTACTCGTTGTTTGACTAAAAGTGCCAGCATCAGCGCTTCTAAGTGTGTATCGGTCGATGATGGAAGACATTCAGAAGTAAGGCTTCTAGTTTCAAAACAGAAAATTTGTTCTTGTTTATTTATAAAAATTGATTTATTGTTGACCTAAAAGCAATTTCGAATTCCTAAACGGCAGTTTCTTTTTTTATTGGTTCCGTCGATAAATTTGTAGATTATGATTTAGGATCTGAATTTACATCTAAAATTTGAACGGATAATCTAGGATTTGGATTCCCCACTTAATATGTTGAAGAGGAATCGTATATGTTTC
The DNA here is from genome assembly GCA_902729315.2 of Spirodela intermedia. NCBI lineage: Eukaryota > Viridiplantae > Streptophyta > Magnoliopsida > Alismatales > Araceae > Spirodela > Spirodela intermedia. Next base: position 7,744,613 of record LR746272.1, read on the forward strand.
ATCAAAGAGTTGTTGTCTTTCATTATTGATTCTATCAGCTCTTAAATCAGTGCGAGTTATTATTAGCTTTCAACTGTTCCTTCATATCAACCATAAATACAGCCATTAATCTATTACTATCATCAATAAATGCGGATTTTTTCCCCAGTAATTTTTTTATCACCCCAAATCAAGTTTATACTTCACCAGGAATAGAAGTCATAACCCAAAACTAAACCCACCGCTGCAGTCGAATCTGCGTTTATCTTCCGTGAAATTCTGGATATTCCCTTTTTAGAATCTTGCTCCTTGGCATCGTGAAACCGACTCGTTTTATAAGAGTCAAATTTTTTTTTTAACCCATAACCATCTGCTAAACAGGATGAACCGCTTGATGAGCCGCCAGAAGACATTGATGGGTTACCACAGAAGATTTCTGCATTGCACACCTGATGCAATCGAAGACCCATCGGTGTTCTTGGTTCATCATAGCACCATGTGAATGCTTTTTTCACCTTTTTTTAAAAAAATTGCAGGCAAAAAACTCACTAGTTGATGCAGGGGAGAACCACCTTACAGAGGCTCCTATAATACTGCTCGTGACTATTGATGATGTTTACATGACCAAAGACTTCATTTTAAAGGTTACGTACAGATTGTTTTGCTTAATGAATATTTATACTTGTCAAATCATGATTCAAATGAGTACCTAGCTAAGAATGCCGAGATCTCACCCGTCAACTGAGTAAAACCAAAAAAAAAAAAAAGAAAAGCATCTTTACTCGGTTTAGATTTTCTCAATCACAAGGTACTATGTGCTATACAAGCCATATGTGTTCCTCAAAAGGAATGAGTCGTCTGCATGGAGTTCGATTTTCTTCAATGCTAATGTTAGCAATGAACACTTTGGAAACCACAATTTCTTGGCGAACAGCACGTCCAATAGAAATGGGTCTGGTTTTTGAACAATTTGTTCCTAGAAATCATGTATTTCCCCAAGACTTCAAAGATTACATGAATGTCCACAAGGCAGCAACTGTTTAAGAATTTTCCTGTGAAGCATGTCTACACTGTGAATCACATCCACTTGATTTCCTGGGAACTGGTTCAGAATTATTGCTTTCACAACTTCTCTACAGCAATCCACGGGTAGCATAAGAGTGGACTCTTCAGTTATGATCAACCACTGCCGTCAAGCTGCCCATGTGAAAGAAGGTGCGCCATGTATTGCTGCAGGAGAATGAAAACATGATGAAGCACTCCAAACCCAAGATCCGTGGCAAATTTAATGCACTATATAGCTGGTGAAAAGTAAGAAAAATGAACCACAGAAGCACTCTACCGATGTCGAAACAGACCCAAAATGCCCAGTAAGTTTGGAGTTTCGGATTCCAATCAATTCTACAAGTCACTAATAACCACATAGCTGAAGTTAGCTTTGGCTTGATCAATGGGCTCCTCTCCTCTACTATTAGATTCCTACTCTACTTACCCATCACCTGCCGTCTGCATCTGCCATCCATAGAGCACCCCTTTTTTTTTCTCGATTTCCCTGTCTGTTATAATTAACTCAAAAACTGCTAATAATCACAGTAAGTTCCCCGTGTTCCTCTAGGGTTAATCTTGCCTCATGGTAGCCTCCTTTCTCTTCTTCTGTGGGAGTGAATACTAAAATCATTTCAGCACCCCCAATGAGACATAGGGCTTGTGTTCGAACGGTTTCCTGTTGCACTTGTCTTCACTAAAATCACTTGTATTCCAGTATTGCATGCTCTTAAGTTGAGGCTGAAATGAAACATATTGCTTGCTCCACCCGGAGGAAAAAAAAAATCATGATTGTTTTGATATATCAAACACATTCGTTATGACTTATATTTTTAACTCCTATTAAGTAGATAACACAGTGTATTGACCCTCAAGACCAAAGGATCTAAAAAGTCAACATGTATTGTGTCCCATTTCCTCGCATTAAAACAATAGGAAAATGAATTTGATGAGCCTGATTTCTGAATTTTGCAACATACTAACCACTTTTCAGTGTCCATTGTCAACGTCTACCGTGCAACTCATAGAACTTGGTCGGCCTAACCTCTGAGATTTGAGATGAAGTGTCAAATCCCAGTGTTCCATGGGGGTCTAAAGTCAAAGCTCACCATACAAGCGCATGCATGCTCATTTTGGTTAGGGCCAGATGTGGTATGTAGATTAGACAAGTCAAAGGGAAGAACAAGGTTGGACCAGGTGAGCATGGAACTCACAGCATGATATGCATAAGGCGGCTTGCCCTGGCGTTCAAAGTGCTTTGCCATTATGCAGAATTCAATTGGCCCCCATTCATCCTCTTCGAAGCAATTACCCAACGCCGCCTTGTACAGCTGCTCCAAGACATAAAATAAGTATGTGCTGGCTGAAGAAGAAAGATAAGAAATCGGACCCCAATGAAGCATATTCACGTCGAAAATAGATGATATCTCGACGGCCCATTTATGAAGAAAGTGAAGGCCACACAGACGGGCAACGGGTCGAAGGCCAAGGCGCGCGGGGAGAAAGAGAGAGATCAGATGTGTGGAGAAGACTAGCCCCTCTCTTTTGGAGACGTATTGACGAGCAGGTGGCGTGCGGGGGGTTTCTTCTCAAACTAGGGAGAGAAAGAGGAAGAGCAGGCGGACCTTGGCGGTGTCGGTCAGAAGCTCGGTGCCGGCGGGGTAAGCGGCGTAGAACTGGTCCGCCCTGGAATAGCCGGCCCTAGTCCTGCGCCATGAGCTCGACAGATGAGAGGAGACGAAGCGAAGCGGAGGAGAGGGAGGGGGAGGGGCGAGGACGGACGTGTTATTGGTGTAGACATAGGTGAGGAAGGCGACAAAGGAGTAGAAGCCGGCGTAGCCGACCATCCGCCGGAACCTCTGGATCTTTAACGCGTCCTTCCACCGCTCGCGCAGCTCCATCCTCACCGCCGCCTCCGTCCCAGCTTCTCCGCGGCCCGAGGAAGGGAGGGAGGGAGGGAGGGGAAGAAGGGAACGACCGAGGGTGAATTGTGGGGACAACCCATTCCTAAACCCCTACAGAAGAATATTAATTAAAAATATTATGAGGACTTATTATAAAATAGGATTTGAATTATATGAATATAAGACCTCTTCTCACATGACACTACTAAATTATATCTCATATACAGCATTATATGTATATATACAATATTTTCACACAATGAGTTATATAATGAAGAATATATATATTTACAGTATAAATAAATTAAAATGTATTTATGAATCATGATTTTAGTCCCCATAAAACTCTTGCGTTACATTTATAATTATCATGCTTTTCGATATTCCACGTGGACCTATCAAGGTTCTGGGTGGGTCATCAGCCATGCCTCGACCGAATCCTAATCGGGCCCGTTAGCTGTTGTTTGGGTTCGGATCCTCGTCGTCCTCGAGAGGCCGGGAGGAGTGGAAGAGGGAAGAGGAGGGAAAGCGGACGACGGCGCCTAAGCTTAGTCAAAATGTCGTAGTTACATCAAGAGATAAGGGAAGTGAGGATCTCCATGGCCGATCGTCGTCCTCGGAGGAAGAGAGAGAGAAAGAGAGGGAGAGAGAGAGAGAGGGATCACGGTAGCACCAGCGGCAGCAGCAGGAGGACGACGACGGAGGACCACCACAGGTAGAGGAGGCGCTGGGGCGGCGGTGGGGGGGAGGCGGCGGCGGTGGCGGCGGCGGAGGAGGAGGAGGAGGAGGACTCGTCGAGCTGGACGTAGTTGACAGCGAGCGGTATGCCGTCGCGGGACAGGCTGCAGGAGAGCGGCCGCCCATTGGCGGGGGTCATCATTAGGGTGCGGAGCACGCGGGTGACGGTGGGCATGTACAGAGTCCGGTTCCGTCCGAGCAGCCATGTCAGGGCCATGAGCTGGCAGTCCCTGCTCCGGCCGAGCTTCCCTCCCCTCACGCTGAGGACCTCGCTATTCCCCCCGCCGGCGGCGCTCCCTCCGCCGCCGTGAGAGGCACCGTCCTCCTTCTCCTCCCTCTGCAAAGTCTCCCCCGCCGGGAGGAAAAGAGTGAAGGTGAGAACAAGGTGAGAGCAAGGATGAGACGAAAAGAGGAGAGGGAGATTCTCAGTCTGAGTGAAGGTGAGAACCAGGTGAGAAGAGCCGAGGAAGTGGAGAGCTCACCTGGTAGAGGCTTCGCAGGCAGCGGGTACAGCTACCTGGGCCGCCGGCGGCGCAGTCCTTCTCGAGGCGGCGGGCGTGGTCGTCGCCGGCGATCCACCGGCCGTCGCTGCCTCTCTCCAGGCGGAGGCCGCGGGGGCAGGAGAGAGGGCGCAGTCGCACGCCGCAGTAGCAGTAGGCCACGTCGCAGGTGCCGTTGACGTCCCCCAGCGCCACCCCGTGCCCCCGCAGCGCCTTCTGCACGCCGTCCATGCAGGTCTCGGAGTCGTCGGGAAGCACCGGGAGGTCGGAGGACTGGGTGGCGGAGGTTTGCAGCTTCACCGCCGCCGCGAGGGCGGTGGCGGAGTAGGCGGAGTAGAGCCAGGCGGCCAGCGTGGGGCAGCAGCGAGAGCGAGAGACGGTGGCGGGGGCGCCGGAGGAGGAAGACGATGACGATGGGCAGGCGCGGGCGATGCCCTTGAAGAGCTCATTGGGAAGGTCGAGGCGGCAGCTGCCGGAGAGATCGGCCTGCTCCGGGAAGGCGGGAATGGTGGCGGCGGGGAAGGCGGAGGAGGAGGAGGAGGAGGAGGAGGAGGCGGTGAAGGCCGACGATTGGATGGGCACTGGTTCTGGCTTCTCCGGAGGCACCTTCGGGGAGGAAAACACCGCCGGGAAGAGGAGGAACACCACAAAAATCACGAAGGAGCGCATTCCGATTTCTTCTTCCTTCTCTCCTCCGACCTGTTTCTTCTTCTTCTTCCTCACGAGAGGTTGGATGGAGAGAGCTCTTATGTTGGCAAGGCGGGGGAAAACTGTGACTGCTTCATCCTCCTCCGCTCTTTTTCACCCACTGGAGTCACCTAGTAAGCGCCAGCCGGAGAGCTGTAGACAGAGAGAATCCCCGGTGTGGACCCTCTCAGACAGCCATGCCTGATGAGAAAAAGCCCACTGAATCCCCATCATCTGTCAGCTAGATCTCTGCACATGACCAACAAGATGACGTCGATGCACCAGACTAGGGTTTTGAACGGAGACATCCCAGTAAAGTGGGGCTCATCTGGGTCATGTCGTGATATCGTCACAAGGTTACTAACTAAAGTCCCATTTTTATTTTTTCTTTTTTTTTGTGTGACCAAGCTAGTGAGAATTTCATCTAATTAACTCAATGAACTATATAAACCAAGGCGTTATGAGAACTTTATTCAAATGACGCGGCATTTGATTTTGATCAAGGATCAAAGACTTGCAACGAATCTAGAACTGGTATATTTCAGCATTATTATCCAGCACCATTAAAATGAGGGCGTGTGAGTGCTTGGAAATTAGGGTTTCTCCCCCAAAGGCCTGGCAGCCCAACCCGTACTGGCGTTTTCCAAGCATGTGACACAAATTATCTCTGCAAAAAAAATAAAATGTCCGGCTCGATTATCGTATTGGCCAGACCAATCACATTACATTCTCTTTCTCTCTCCGTCCCTCACCTACCAGCAGGTGCACGCAAGCGTAGGGAGAGAGAGAGAGAGAGGGAGAGAGAGAGAGAGAGAGAGAGAGAGAGAGAGAGAGAGAGAGAGAGAGAGTCTTACATGGAGTATACTGTAATCTCTGAGCTAGAATGTAGACATCTCCAAAAATATTTTTTTCCAGCCGCGGTGAGGTCGTTGCAGAATGATGGTTAATGAGGCATATCCGTCTATCTATCCGTCAATTCATAAGTCAAAGGGTTATGTCAACCCATCTAAAAGATGCTCGTAGCAGGGTAGGCTTGACCCTGAGCCGTTGACATATTTTTCTTACCCTGATGCCCCCGGCTAGCTTTGACTTTTTCACGTCATTGTAAACTTAATTTTGAGATATATAAGATTTAAATTTTAATTAAGGCAAGCCTTGGGTTTCCATTTGTGGAAAAGAGGGATTTTCCATGTAAGTATCATTGAAGAAAAATACCTTCCTTATGAGGAGCAAACCGGCAACATTTGTGAGATTTTTTTCTCTCCTTCTTGGTTAATTCCGGCCGTGGTGGCCTAAAATAATAAGATAATATGTACTTAAAAGGGATATAATATAATAATTATTATAATAATAACAATTTCTAAAAAAGGGAAGAAAATCCCTGTACTTTCTCTTTCACCTGCAACAACTGTCCAAAGCTCTGTGAACTGCGAAAAACAGTCGATGTCCTATCCATGTATCCTCCTTGTTACCCACTCGAGGGAATCTTATTGGTCGACATGGCAAGATCTGAATGATCTGGCGAATTCACCAGTTCCAATCCAATGAGGCCCAAGAACAGCGGATTATCTTGTGGAAAATCAAAGTCAACCCGTCAACCACCAATCGACCCACAGCAAGAAAGTGAGAGACATAGAAGCAGGGTCCAAGCACATCAAGTTAAAGAACAAAAGGTTACTCTCTAAGCTTCTGGAGAGAGAGAGTACACGGGGGAGGAGGGATGATCCACGACAGGATTCCAAACACTGACGTGCAAGAAAGCTGCCGTTTTCTAACTCGACGCGGAGGACACCCGAAGCAGCCGAGGCGAGTAGCGTAGCAATCCACGAAGGCGACGAACAAAGTCCCTGGTTGTTTCCGGCAGACCGTCTGCCGGTGGTGGAGCCGCCCTTCCCTCCCTTTCTTTCAAACATTCATATCTCCGATTCCCCAGTCGCAGCAACCGGGAAACAGACCACTCCCGTCCTCTCGCATCCTTTGTGGGCACCCTCCCTGATGCGTCTGGCGTCTGCCATCGCCGGTGCCTCTCTCTCTCTCCCTCCCACCCCCCTCAGCTTGTGAACAGCGGTTGGCCTTTTCTCGTTTGGCCGGTTGCCCACCGGGGGCACTGTAGGGGTGACTAACGTTGATTCCATTTGAGGGCACAGCTTGTCCGGGCGCCTGGCGGAGTCTCCCCCTGTGTACTGCCTCTCTCTCTCTCTCTCTCTCTCTCTCCCTCCCCCTCCCCTATTACGGCCCGAACGGAAAGCATCCTGTCCGAGAGCTGGGAGTCTGCCTTCGGGCTCTCATAATTCCGACATCATTTTCGTTCTCGTAGTCCACCGCCGTATCGACTGATGCCAAGCTCGAAACCAACGACGGGGACGATGTGATCATTAAACCCTAGTTTTTGGTCACTTCCTTCCCCTCCCTCCTAATAAAATGAAAATATATTTTCCACTGCTTTCGTAAAACAGTTAATTGGTTCTCAGTCGTATAGGCGGAGTTATGTAAAACAAATATTGTCAGAGATGACTTTGACCGCCAGATCATCGATTTCTTTGATCGCCCTGGTAAGGTTGACCTTGGGCACTCAAAAGTCAGATGGAGGCATTCCCCGGAAAGGAATATCAACCATTGACAAGTATGAAGAACACTAATTCTGGTTGCTGACCAAAACTAGGCTTCTTCTGGAGCGATGTTTAAAGTCAACCGATGCAATTCAACTTGATTTGGACCGTTCGAGCTCCCGATTACCGAAGAATCCAGTAGGCTCCAGGGCAAGTTTGTGGCCCGCACTGATAGATAGATCAAGGAAGCCCAATGGGCCAATTTTCATATCTGCATGGCCCATATAGAATCTAGGCCACACGTGGCGAAACATTGGCCGAGAGCGTGACTGGCCACCGCGTCTCGTTTACACGTGCACGTTACGATGTCTTCTTCTTCATCCTCTCTTCTTCTTCTTTCTCTCCAAGTGACGGCGGCTGCTACCTTGGCGAGGGGGGACGACCATGGCGAGCCACGTCGACCCGCTGGTGGTGGGGAGAGTCATCGGCGACGTTGTGGACATGTTCATGCCCACCGTCAACATGTCCGTCTGCTACGGCGCGAAGCACGTCAACAACGGCTGCGACGTGAAGCCCTCCGCCGCCGGGAATCCTCCGACGATCAACATCTCCGGCCGGACCGGCGACCTGTACACGCTGGTTCGTTCCCCTCCGCCGCCGGCGACGACGACGACTCCCCCACCCCCCGTCGGAAACCTCCGACTGACCTCATCTCTCTCTCTCTCTATCTGTGGACGCAGGTGATGACGGACCCGGACGCACCGAGCCCCAGCGATCCTACCATGAGGGAGTGGGTTCACTGGTAAATCCTCCTCCTCCTCCTCCTCCTCCTCCTCCGTCTTCTTCCTCCTCTCCTCCTTCGTCTTCCCCGCCGCCCTGGTTCTTCTTCTATGTATACTTGCCGGTTTGCCTCTGCTTTTTTTTTTTCAGGATCGTGGTGGACATCCCGGGAGGAACAGACCCATCGCAAGGTGAGAAAACCCTAAATCCTGCAAACCCTTTTGTCTCACAGTCTTGAGGTTGGTTTCGCTTGCCCGGCAGGGAGGGAGCTGCTGCAGTACATGGGGCCACGGCCGCCGGTGGGAATCCACCGCTACGTCTTCGCACTGTTCCGGCAGCGGGGAGCCTTTCCGCCGATTCCCCCCCCGACGCCGCGCTCCAACTTCTGTACCCGCGACTTCGCCGCCCAGTTTGACCTCGCCCTCCCCGTCGCGGGAGTCTACTACAACGCCCAGAAGGAGCCGGCCAGCCGCCGCCGTTGACCGCCGCCGACCCCTTCTACATAGATGTAGATGCCATGAACACACCTATATATATATATATATATATATATATATACATATATAGTTTTTCTACCCCCGATAATGAATATTAGACTTACATGACGATGAGCTTCAATTTTCGGAATCAATATCCCCTCCGTGTTTATTTAATCATAATGATTAATCGTTGACCAAATGGCCAGGACGGCCCGGAAATAAAGGATCCAGCCCGGCCCGACCTAAAGGGCTGACTTCAGAGGTTTAAACCATACTCCAGACGAATATCAAATGGGGCTCGAATGACCCTCCAGAGTAAGAAAAGGAGAATGGCGCTGAGCTTCCAAAGTCAACGATCGATTTGGGGATTAGCCTCGAAAACTATCGAAAAGAGTAGCACCTCTGATATATCCTAAAAAGTACGTGGGTGAATGATGTCAAAGCCGAGATGATATGATAGAAGCCCATCAGAAACCTCGTATGATAAAAAAAAAACCTTTTTTCCAACAGATAATTATTTATTACTCATGCCCACCTTACACTAATAATTCTACCTAAACTAAGGAGCACGGATCCTTGCAGAAATCTTTCATTGATTTATGAACAAGTCAACTACCAAGGCCCATTTAGATTCCGGATCATTCCCACGTCCATCAAGCTAAGTGGGTGGGTCAATCGTCCTCCGGGTGGTTGGTTACTTCAATACGTCAAACCCCATTGGAAATGTCTCTGGAGGCAAAAAAATTGCCAAAGATACCAGCAGAATTGTGAGGCCTAGTTCATAGTTCTAAGAGCAACTATCTTAATAAATCCCTCATCCATCAAACTTGGTGGGTCAACTATCCATTGACCTGATCCTAATTATACACACCAATACCCGATTCAGGTTTTGAACTTGAATGTATCTTGACAAATCCCACGTTCATCAAAGGAACTGTGTCAAACCGGTAAAACTGGACAGCTAAATTCACAGAGCAAGCCTTGTCCAAACGGATTTCAACAACCATGATTGGAATTGGTCAGCGCAATCAAATCCATGTTCATCACCCTCTGCAAAGGATCATTCTGAAGGTCAATGGCCCAAGGGTGCTGCTATCCGTCACCAGATATCTGACAAAGAAAACGCATTGGCACATGGAAATAAACTGCACCTGGAGTTAAAAAAATTCACGGACATGAACTTGAAGCAGGATGTTTCAAGATCTAGCATGACGAACTCGCAACCTGGTTTACAATGAGATGTTTCAAGATCATAATTTTCCATTCAGGCGTAAGAACACCCAATACTTTGTTTATCTGTCGTTAACATCTGAAGTAATGATTTATGGGCTGAAGCAGGCGAATTTATAGATCAGATCATTAAGCACGAAGCATCCGGAATGAATGGGTCCATCAAGACAGAAGAACATGTCTAGAAAGAGAAAAACAGAGCAAGGAGAGCTCTCACCAAGTTGAACAAGGCGAATGAAATCATCTGCCACCAGCTTCTGAATCCAGAGTTTGCCCTCGGAGCTCTTCGTCTACTCTCCTGAGGAACTGGTCCCAACCGCTTCCCGCGCCCATGTCAAGATAGTCGAAGGGTACGGCAGTCTTCAACCCTGGCCTGACCCCACACCGGTCTTCTATGACCTTGAACTCCGCTCCTTCCCCCTCCAGACATTCTGCCTTCCTCTCCAGTTCCTCCCAGTCAAAGAGCAGAGGCAAAGTGTAGGATCCCCAGGGATTGAAATCCAAGATCTTCACACTCCCATTTCGGGTCACAAACAGATCAAAAGTGTAGTCTTCTGAACCGAATTCTGGGCTCACGACATCCTCGAAGAAGCTTCTGATGAGGGGCTTGAGATCTTGTTTCTTCTCTGCCAGCACCGGGTAGAACGCGGTGACCTCGCGCTGGCAGATGCCCACCAGGCGGCGCCTGCGGACGAAACACCGGAATTCCATCTCTGGGCGAAGTGAATCGTGCCATTTCCGGAGGGCGAGGTAGAAGTCGAATCCACTGGCGGCAGAAGAAACCTGTTTCCGGTCAGAACACGACTCGAGGGCGTGGCACAAGTCGTGGGTGATGCAGTCGGAAGACTTGAGGAGGAGGACGATTTCAGAGAAGGTGGCGCATCTCAGGGACCCTCCAGAGCCCATGGATGCGGCGTCCTTGGGAGCGCTCCAGTTGAGCTTCGGAAAGACCGAGCCGCCGAGGGCCTTGATGGACTCCTCCACCGCTGATTCCAACTCCGGAAAGCAGGGGGGATCGGGAAGGGAACCGCCGCCGTCGCTGTCGGAACCAGACCCTCCGTTGGTTCCATCCTCTTCTTCCTCCTCGTCGTCGGCGAGCGTGGTGTCAGAGAAGAAAGGGTCGTCGGAGTTGGGGTGGCGTGGTAATGGGTCGACGCCTGAGGCCGAGGCGGGGAGGAGGAAGGGCCCGTCGTCCTGCAGGAGGTAGCGAAGGAAGGAATCCGGGATCGGATGGATTAGGGTTTTGATGGAGTGGCGGCAGAATCGAGGGTACCATTCCCCGATCTGGCACCGCAGAAGCTCCGCCTCCTTCATCCCGCCGCCTCCGCCGCCGCCGCTACCTCCTCCCTTCCTCCCCCGTCATGTTTTTGTAGACGGCAGCCTCGACAAATCGGGTTGAACTATCGGGCTACCAGTTCGAACAATCCGAACGATGGTCCGAAATAGTATTCTATTACGAATACGGGCCTGGCCCGAACTTGTACGGATGTCGGCCAGCCTGGCCCGGTACAATATTTTATATTAATCAAGCCCAGTGGACCCAGAGGTGGCAGAGTTCAAGTAACTGACACGAGGGGGGGGGGGGGGGGGGATATCTCAGGCCTGCCGTTATGTGTACCTGCGGAGGCCTGTAAACAGAGCGGAACACTGTCGGCGCTGTTGACCGGCCAACAGCATCATGCTGAAATGCGGAGGGCATGATAACTACGCTCATCCGAGGGACATCATATCCGACTTCGTCGTCACTCGCCGGCCGTCTTCTCTACCAGTATGCCGTACAAGAGGAAGTGGAGGAAGACGAAGACTCGGCCATGGAAGCTCGGCTCTATGGAGTTTCTAAATGTAGTCAGATCTCACGCTTCACGACAAAAGAAGTACGACCCGCTGCGGCTGACGCGGCGGCGCCGCCGGAAGGGGGTGGGCCCTTTCTCATCTGTGTGCTCTTCTCTACAGCTGTACAGCGCCGCCGGCCGCCGGCGGGTTGAGGCTGGTCTGGGTTAGCAGGCGGCGGAGGGCTGGCGGAGCGGTTTCGGGTCTCTGGTGAAGGAGCCCGGCAAGCCGGGTCTCCTGGCGCGCGCCTCCGAGGCGGCGCCGCCGCCACTGACGGCGATGGGGGTGGTAGCGCTGCCGCTGGTGGTGACGCGCTCGCAGCGGGGGCACATGGTGAGGGCGGAGGCCAGCATGGGCTCCCGCGTGTGGGGGGAGAGGACGGTGGGGGGAGCCACCCGCAGGGCCCGCAGCTGCTCCACCTCCCGCTGCAGCCGGCGGTTCTCCTCCGTCAGCGAGCCGAAGCACCGTCGCAGGTACTCGCACTCCATCTCCGTCTGCTTCAGCTTGGTCCTGCGTGCGGTGGCGGCGTCAGCTCCGGCGGAGATTTTCAGAGTCGACCGGTGAAGCGAAGGAAGAAGAAGATGGGCGGAGATCACCTCGCGCGGCGGTTCTGAAACCAGACCTCCACCTGGCGGGGCTTCAGATTCAGATTGAACGCCAAGGTCTCCTTCTGCTTCTGCACGTCCACCCAAAACCCGCCCGGAGACAGAAAGCGGAAGCAGAGGTAGGATCAGAGAGCAGAGGAAGGAAGGAGGAAGAAGACAAGGAGAGGGAAAAGAAAACGGAGGTGGCGGCTTACGGGGTTCAGGGTCTGGTTCTGCCGGAAGCTCTCCTCGAGAAGGCGGGACTGCTCCTTGGTCAGCCGCAGCTTTTTCGGACGGTGGGCGGTGCCGTCGTCGTCGTCCTCCACGGCGCCCATAAGGAACTCCTCCACCCCGGAGGGCGGCTGGTTGATGTCCAGGTTCTTCATATTGTAGCACCCGCCACCGTCTGCACCACACCATCGCATATCAAAACCGGAAAATCCGGCGACCAATCACCATACGATTTGATCCCAAATCTGAGAAATCCGAACCAGAGAAAAACGGCGGAGAAACGGAAGCTCCTCCTAACAGGGTGGGGAAGCCAGGTACTTACTGGAAGACCCAGACGGGGAGCTCATCCCCGGTACGGCCATGGTGAGCTCCAGGCGGGACTCGCACCTCTCCATCGAACCTCCCCCTCGCAGTAGACGAGCAAGAACAGGGGGAGGAAGCAGGAGGACGAAGAGCAGGAAGAACTGAATGCAGTGAGTGGGGGGAAGGGGGGGCGATTAATGTGGGCGGAGGAGACCTTGCGGCGTCTTTACTGCAGTTTTTTGACTCGCCCAGTGGCGGCCGTCGTCATCCGGCGGAGACTCGGGCGGCGCGCTTGGCCTGGGCTGTGGGGAAATCGCCGGCAAGTCCCCCTGTTCGGCGTTGCTGCGTCGTCTTGTCGGGCTTCAGGTCGGATAAGAAATCATTGGCCCCCAAAAGCTGCAACTCTCCCCCACTTCTCCCCTTGCTCCTATCTCTATCTCTCTCCCCATCATTAACTCCTCCGCTCCTCCGCTACCATCCCGTCGCCGTCGCCGTCGCCGCCCGACCTACCACCTCTTCCCGGGACGCGGAGGTTGAATCACCGCCGTACGCACTGCATCCGTCGGGCCGAGTTATTGGAACTTTATGGTCACCGCTGCTCCACCCATCAAAGCCGACCTAATCTCCCAGGGGTCCTCTCACGTGCCGCCATTAATTCCAGGAGATGTTTCCGAGGATGCCACGTGGACCTCATTTCATCCAGCCCATCAGCGAGTGGCTAGTGTCTCTCTCCCCGTAAATCACTCTAGCGAGAGAGAGAGAGAGAGAGAGGAGCTGTGGGACGACCACTGGTGGCGTTGACCGGAGAGGAAGTGAATCTACATGGAGGTGTCCCGGGGGGCGGCTGATTGGACGTTTCGGGGGGCTGTGGAGATCGGGTTAGAATCACCGGGAAGTGATTACTGGCAGGGGGATTACTGGCGGGCGCCAGCTTGTCCTAGCCGTCCCATCCTTCTCCGGTCGTTCTGTCGCACCTCTCGCCAGTCAAACCAGTTGCTAGCGTCATCAGCCTACCGGATCCGGGACGACCAGAGAGACGGCGATGCTCCACGTGATCTCACCCCGTGGGGACTGAAGAACACCGTTCTGCGGTGGAATGTCAACGCCCCGGCTATCACTAACCCCATTGTTGAGGGCCTATCCGTCCGCCGGTCCTCCTTCCTCATTGCACATAAGTAGATCTCATGCGTCCTGTGACGAAGACTTAAGGATTGATTGTAATAATTTATTGATATATTAAAGTATAGGAAATGTTATAAATAACTTATTGTAAAATTAGAAACAGCACATAAAGAAATAATTTGATATAATGAGTTTACCTTTCGATAGTGGGTTTCCACATTATAAACAACATTTTGCTTCCTCGTTCATCTGCCACCATTTCTTAGTCGCCGTCCATTTCATCTGCCATTCTATCTATTATGTCATCTCATCATTCGGTTCATTCTACCATCAACTTCTCGTTCATTCAGTTTTGTTCATTCCTATTTGTTCAGCCATCTCACAATTATATGTTAAGTTCCCACCATTAGTGACCAAGTAAATTGTCAAATCTGAAATGATTCAAATCTATGTAGATCTTATTGATAAAAAGTGATTAAACCCTAAGATCATATTAACACTAAATGAAGATATATATATATATAGGTGGGGGAAGAAAGAGAGATAATAAGTCCAAGTGGGCCACGTAAAAAAGAATATTTAAACACTCTCCTTAAAGCTAAAGCATATAAGTCAAACATATCTAAATTAGTACATACAGCATCATAGAACACTCTTATAAGACTCTTGGTGAAAATATCACCCAACTAATTAGATGAAGTGACATATGATGTGGAGATAATTCTTATCAAAATTTTATCTTAGATGTAGTGAGAATCAATATCGATATGTTTAGTCTGCTCATATAATGTGAGATTTTCAACAATAAAGATTATTACTTGATTGTCACAGGACATAGACATAGGTGTGTGACATCTAAACTCTTTAGAAGAGAGCAAAGTCATACTATCTCACATGTCATCTTAGCTATAACATGATATTTGATTTCTACATTACAATAAAATACTACATTTTACTTTTGAGAGCACTAATGACTAAGTTACTACCAACATACATATAATAGTCAATTGTTGACTTCTAATCTCCTTTGTCACCAATGTACTCAACATCTGAGTAAACTTCAACACGTAGGTGACCATGATACCTATAAATGAGCCCCTTCTTTGGAGCCCATTTGATATAAGTTAAGACATGTAGTACTCTCTCCCAATAGACCTAATGAGGCTCCTATATAAATTAATTAAGATACTGATTATATGTACTGTTAGAACAAGTATTAGTGTGATATATCAATCTCTCCAATAATTATAGATGACGATTAACATACTCTATCAGAAGTAAAGAAATATCTAAGAACTTCAAACACACCTCCATAGGTGATGACTTTGATTGTAGTAAAGAAGTCATATTTCTTGAAGAAGGTCAATGACATATTTTTTCTGAGATAAAACTAGCTTGTTCGATTGATAAGCAAACTCTATCTCAAAAAAGTAATGTAGTATTTCTAAGCCTCTTATGACAATGTGTTAATGTATGTAAGCTTTAGTGATAGAGATGTTTGCCTCATCACTCCTTATCACAAGAATGTCATCATCATATATATCTAGAATGATCATACATCCATGTGTGGTCTTCATTAGGATCGTGAGGTTATCAATACATAGTGAAATTGAAGGTAATAAGAAAGCCATTGAAATACATAAACCAAGCTTGAGAACTCTACTTAAGTCTGTATATAACATACTGAAGTAAGCAAACTTAAGAAGACGTTCTTTGAGCAACATATCTTGGAGGATGTTCTATGAAAATATACTCTTTTCTTAGTCATCGTTTATGAAAGTATTAGACATGTCTAATTAGTGAAGTGATTAATCACAATACATCACCAAGGAAATAAAAACTCGAATAGACTTTAATCAAACCATAAAAGAGAAACTCTCTTGTAATCAATGTCATAGACTTGAGTGAAGTCACATGCAACCATGTGACCTTTGTGGTGAGCTATGTAATCATTTGGGTTGTACTTCAATGTGAAGACTTACTTACATGTCATAATGTTAACATTAGTCAAACAAGGGACAAGCTTTCACATGCCCCGAGAAACTAGTACTCTCATCTTCAAACT
The DNA here is from genome assembly GCA_902729315.2 of Spirodela intermedia. Classification (NCBI taxonomy): domain Eukaryota; kingdom Viridiplantae; phylum Streptophyta; class Magnoliopsida; order Alismatales; family Araceae; genus Spirodela; species Spirodela intermedia. The sequence goes on from LR746272.1 coordinate 7,760,638, forward strand.
CATAGCTATCTTCCAAACAAGGACATGAAGTGTCTTAGTATGTGACTATGGAATCGGTTCAAAGGCCATGGAGAGGGCAAAAGTATGAAAAGGGGGTAAAGGCAATAATAAGAGATAAAATGAGATATAAGATATCTAATGTAAAAGCATATATCTTTGCACAACGTAATGAAAAGATGAAGACCATCCTTAGGCAACACATGATTGTCAACTAATGAAGGGATAGATAAAAACAAAATAGAAAGAGAATCCATGAAAATGACCAAATGTGAAAATCCGAGGGGTAGAGATGCTAATGGATGAGAAGATGAAAGAGATGGAACGAAAAAAAATTCTCATGAAAAATAACATCAACAGAAGTACACATAGCGACGAGTGTCAAGAAAGTATAGATGAAAACCTTTTTGAGTATGTAAGTAACCCACGAAGATACTTTTTAGAGCATGAGAAATGAGTTTAGAAAGAGATGATGAATAATCATGAACAAAATCAGTGTAGTCAAAAATCCGAAGAGGTAAAGAAAAGAGACAACATTAAGTGTGAGATATTGAAGAAGAATGACATCACCTAATGGAGTGGAAGTAAGATAATTCTGAAGACAATTGGCAGTTAACAGTACGTCGGATCATAGTTAATATAAAATATATATTTAAATGAATAATGTGTGAGTGATGTCAAATAAGTGATGATGTTTTTATTCAACAACTTCATTTTATTAAGAAGTGTATGAACAGGTGGTTTGATGAATAATACCATGATTAGTACAAAAAGTACAAATTGAATCTTAAATAAGTTCAAGTACATTATGTGTGCAAAGAATCATGAGTGTGATGAAATATTAGGTAAAAATCTTAGTGATAAATTAGATAACAATAGATAAAACTTGAAATTGATCACGGAGAAGATAAACCTAACTCACACAAATGTAATCATCAACAAAAATGATGTAATAGATATGTCTAGTGATAAAGACAACTTACGATGTTCTCAAACATCACAATAAACAAGATCGAATAGAGCTGATGATGAAATAATATCACAACTAAAATAAAATAAATGATAATATTTTCCTAATTAATATAACTCGCACACAAATTCATTAAAAGACAACACAACAAAATTTTCTAAAGTTTTGAAAAAGATGATCTAAACAAAAATGTCACAAAAGAGAGTAGAAATAATAAAAAGTACTCAAATGTCAAAAGAAGGTGCATCCGAGATAAGCTCATAAATACCTCAACCATTCTCACACCCCAAATCAATCATCTGTCTGGTATGTAGATCTTAAAAGATATAGTGGAAAGGAAAAAATATAATAGCAGAAAGTAAGACATGAGTGATGATATTGATAGATAAAAGGTTTACAAGAAAATTAGAAATGTAGAAGACTTGGGTCAACAATAAGATAAAGGTCATAGTGGTGGTACCATGACCTTTGACCAGATAAATCCAACCATCAACAATGGTCATGAGGGATAGTTTATGGTGCGATGAAGTGAGGAAAATATAGAAGGTGTACAAGTCATATGGGTGGAAGCCCCCCGAGTAAATAATTTGAGACGTTAAAGAGTTAAGTAAGGTATGTGTACATGGCATGGAGGCTCCTGACATAGATACAAGACTAGCAGAAAAAGGTGTATAAGAGAGAGTGATCATGGATCACTTCTAAGTTTCATATTTTGTCGACATAAAAGTCATATAATAGGAGGAGATGTTGCATAGTGAACCATGAATGAGGCTGATGTAAGAGAATCTGAATGATTATTAGAGATAACAACCTAAGTCTACTCAAGCTTGTTGAACTTCTTTCAATACTTGTTTGATGAATGACTTGACTTACCACAATAAAAATATGATGAAAAGGTATTGTGAACTTTATCTTTAGAAGGATGACCACTATTAAACTTTAGATTACGACCACCATCCCAATCATAAGAAATAAATACAATTATAGTTAATGAGATTGACGTGACAGTCGTTGTATATTAAATCATGTAAATATAAAACTTATAAAACTAGAAAATACAAATTTTTAAATATTTAGAAGTATTTCTGAGTAAATATATTAATTATAATTCACTAAACCTTTTTTCTCAATAAAAATGATTTTTTATGAATTTTATACTGGGAAATGAAAAGGAAATATATTTAAAATTCACGAAAAAGAGAAATAAGGGTGTGGACGTCAAGATGACGTCGGCGCCTGACGAAGGTAAATCGACCGAAAATAGAGTTTCACCCAATGATTCTTATGTAAGCGATTATAGACGATTTAATTGATCAAATTAAGATTTGTAAAAGACAGAAAAATCGTAATGAAATGAAGTATATATTGATAAATTTAAAATCAACAAATTATCACTAAATGAAATAGAAATTAAGTTGAAAGAAAGAAAATAGAGTTCTGGCATCGCGACAATGATGTATTGGCGATGTACCGGAATCCTGAATGTTCGGGAAGATCATCGTGCAGTGTCCACAGCCTCAAAGGCTCTCCTCAGACAAAGATGACATGGACAATCTCTAGATCTTCTCACGAAGTCTAGAGATTAATGAAATAGGTCGTCGAGTCATCTTCGGTGGCTGTCACCTGACAGAGCGGAAAAACGGCGACTTTGCGGCTCTCCGGCGACTGTCAATCGATGGAGAGGACCTGGATGGAGGTGGGGCGCATGTCAGGAAGCTTCATCCTCAAGTCCGCACAACAAGAGAAGGCTCTTCATCACATCTGGTACGCTCTCAAGAGGTGACGACTCATCTCCCGGCATATCATCCTCTTCCCGACGACGGCTTGTTCGTCAATCAATCGGAGATAATTTACTCGATGGATTCGCGATCCTTTTATCGCAAATTGTTTAACAATTTTCGTAACAATACTCTACAAATCACGTTGATGAGATTTTCGTCGATGATCTAGTGATTCTTGTTGTTTAATCCTTCACCGGTGATCTACAGGAAAGTTGCGATAATTAGATAAAAATATATGAATTTTGACTCTAGAAGGATTCAAACCTACGCCGGTCGCCCGCCTCTTCTGAGGAAGGTGTGATGCAAGTTTAGTCCCACATTGGTTGTGCACCGATTTTTCGGGTGAATATATAATAATGTTAGCATTATAACCAAAGTCACTTCTCTCATGTGTTTGACCACTCCTTGCCCCACAATCGGCTAGCCACTGGTGACGTGGAAGGGGAGGTGGCGCACATGTGCCCCAATCAGTCCAAGCTAAGCCACTTGAGCCCTTACTCGTGGCTACTCCCCAACTGCGCTTTCAACCCATTTACAGGCCCGGCTGGCCGGCAAGTTCCCTGATTTTGTAATATTTTTATTTTTATTTCTTGTTCTTCATTTATCTCAAAAGTAATACTATAAAAATTATATAAAATCACATAATAATCCCAAAAATTAACGTTAATCAATTGAAAACCACAAATCATACTTTAACACAAATATAAGTCTATTTATCATGAGTTAAGGCTAAAACTATATTATTTACTAATTATTAACTGATGATAATGAAGACTTATCACGCCCCCAAACTTAAATCATTGCTAGTTCCTTAGCAATAGAATTATGAAAATAAAATTTTACAAATTTTAAATATCATATGTCAAAACAGAAAAAAAATATAATTATAAATGATGTACCTTTAAACACTTTGGATTCTTATATCAAGTATTTAAGAATGATGTCAAGCATTTAAATGTTTAAACATTCTTTGGAATAACAATTTAGACTTCACTTATTCTGTTCACATCTTTATCACTTCTTCACTCATAGATGTATTTACAAGATGTTTTAATTATCAATATTCATCCAAGAATAATATTGATCTTATATTTCCCTTTTTCCATGACTTGATTTTTGAAGTTTGTACTATATTTCTTCCTTCTTTTTTTTTCTTTTTTTTTTATATATAGTGGATAAGTAGTTTTTCCTGTAGACAAATTTCGACAATAAAGATGATGTCTCACACCCTCCATATGTACTCTTTATTTTTAGGGCTTTCACTTTATCTACTTATTTTTCAGTAAATATTTTTCTATGCACGATTTTTGACAATAAGAATGATGTCTCACACCTTCTATATGTACTCTTCGTTTCTAGATTTTTCACATTGCTCTCTCTTTTTTTTTTTTTCGAAATAAGTGATTTCTCCTCACAAGTCCTATAGATCAAAGTGAAAAAATCTCTATTAAACTCAAATGATCAATCAAATTTTCACATCAAATAAATACTCTCCATCAAGATCATAAAGTGAAAATCTATAAAATCAAATTCATGTTATCTATCATGTATCTAAGGAGTATTCTAACATTTCATGCTACTAGATCATTCTTTTGACTCATTAATAATCTTCCTAGTATATTTTGGTATTAATTAATCTAATTGATTTAATTGTTCATACATGTAATATGATGTAAAGAATTTATAAATTAGATAGTTCTGACAATTTTATTTTCTATTTTTAGTTCTATTTTTAGCAACAATAAATTTGTCAAAAATAAATCAAAACTATCATATTTATAACTGTAATTTTAAATTTTAATAATATATATCTAGGGGATTAAAATGTGAGTAAATAGTCTTCTAGAATTTCAAATTTTGGGTTGTTTTTTGTCTGCTGTTTTTGGCAGTCTGTTGTTTCTGACAAAAAGCAAGAAAATAGATGTTGTAGTTTTTCTGAATTTTATTTTATTTTTATTTTTTTAGTTGCTATTCTAAGTTGAATAAAATGCAAACACATGTTTTTAATCGTCCTACAGCATAAATTAATAATGAATACTTCACCCCCAACTTTAAAATGACATTGTCCTCAATGACACAGAAAAATCGAAACAGAATATACAGAAAATATAATTTTCAAGTGAAACATGCATATCTGTAAATTTAAGTATTAAAAATATTTTCATAAATAATGAAGCTCAGAAAAACATCACCTCAGAAAGCATGCATATCTTACACTCTTACTCTTGTACTTTTTCGAAAAAACAAATACAGAAACAAGTACTACAAAATTCTAAGAAAAATAGAGCTTAAAAAAAATCAAGCAGAATGAAATAAAAACCATGGGTTACCTCTCATGCAACGCTGCATTTAATGTCTCCAGTTGGACAACTCTTAGATCATATAAGATGATCTATGGCCATCAAAATATATTTGTATCCCAAGGTAAGTTTCATGATATTCTTTTTTAGATTTAACATAAATTCATATACTTCATATATATACCTTGACATACTTTCAGCTAAAACAAAATAAAAATTAACAAAATTTTCTCATAAATAATATTTTCATTTTGAAAAGAATCTTTCCTTATTTCTATCTTATTTTGTAAGGCTCTCATTCATTAATAAATACTTTCTATTAATAGACCAAAAAATGTGATTAGGCCATATAATTTTCGAATTAGCTCTTACCCAATCTAAATTTTTTTCATCTAAATTGATATCTCTAGTTCTTCTATTCATCTATTTCTTAATGTCTTCTTTTATCTGCATAATCTTCCCTTGCTCCATTTTATCTTCCATACATATTTGTTTAATTTGTGAGGAGTGAAATATTTCAAGCTTAGAAATAATTCTAATGGGCTGTGGGTTTTGAAGGATGGAAGAATTTTCTTCTTTAATCTCAGATCTAATGAATTCAGTGAAATTCAAATTTTCTCTTCCAAAATTATCTCTATACTCATATTCATTATTTTCGTTTCTCTCTATTAGTTGAATTAATTCTTTTTCTAATTTTTTGTTTCTCAACTCATCAAATTCGTCATCTTCCCAAGAGCTATCTTTTAATTTTGGTATATGATATACATCATCATCCGCATAATCAACATCTATGGCTACAAAATTATGATTAAATTCATTAATTTCGTCTCCTACATCTCCCAAATCAACTTATTTTTTTTCACTTGAAATATATTTTTCTTCATTTCTGTCCTTACTCCCTTCTACTAAAATTTGGATGATTTTTCTATGATCAATTGCTATTTCTTCATCTAAGGGCTCTTTCTCCTCATCATCCTCACTATATTCATTCATCAATTGTGAGTAATTAATAATTTTATTCAAATTTTCTACTACTATATTTTTGGCTTTAATATTCTCATTTACTTATAATGAATCATCAATTTCTTCTAATAATTGAAAATAAAGATTAAGTAAAATATTCTCACTTAATGTATCACTGTCCTAATATTTTCATTTCATGAATTTTTTTCTAAATTTATCTAGCTAGACTCTTCTTATTGAAATCTTACTATTGGACAGTTTTCTGAATTTTCTATGGGCTGACTAGATAGTTGTCCTTTTTTTCTTATTCTCAAGAGCCTCTATAATTTATTTCTGGTGCAGCATCATTTGATTCATAGTTTGTTGCATCATTTGGCTCATTTGCTGCATCATTTCTATAGTATCATGTTAGGTTTGAGAGGACTGATTTTTCTGAAATGTATGTTCTTATTTTGGACGAAATTCAAAGTTTGAATTGGATCTAAGTACTTCTGGATTTTAAATATTATTTGGGTTTCTTCATGAAAAATTATTCCCTCAATTAAGATTATATGAATTAGAAAAATATTCTCTATTTTTACTCAAATCATGGGGTACCTGCACTTATTCTTACCTATGATAATATTGAAATTCAAAATGATCATTTTCACCATATATAGGACATGTACTATTTGAATTAAATTGAGGGTTAAGAGGTTTTCTAATATTGTCAATAAGTAAATCAAGTTTTTTTAATCTTTGATTAATCTGATTAACCTCATTTCTAAGTTTAGAATCATCATCATGATGCAATTCATAAATTCTTCTCTTCTTATCCCTGTTATATAATTCAAAAGAGGCTTGATCTCTAGAATTTTCACTTAAATTCTCATAAAGATTATAAATCTCATCAAGAATTTTCATCATAAAAATTCCTCCACATATAGAATTAACTATATTTCTAAATTATTCTAATAATCCATCATAAAAAATTCTATTGAGCTGTTATTTGGGTATAGCATGATGATGACACTTTTTAAGTAAATCTTTGAATTTTTCTCATGTCTCATGCAAAGTTTCTCTTGGTCTTTAAGAAAAATTTCATATATGTTTTCTCATATTTTGAATTTTTTCTAAGGGATAAAATTTTTGAAGAAAGGCTTGTTCTATATCTTTTCAACTAGTTAATTCTCTATCTAATGTGGATAGCCAATGACTAACTTTGTCCCCAAGTGTATGAGGGAATAATTTCATCTTAATAATTTCTAGTGTAACTTAAGAGAGATTAACTAAATCACAAACCATATGAAATTTTTCTAAGTGCTGATGAGGTTTCTCTAAAAACAATCCATGAAAATTAGGGAGCATTTGAAAAATTCTTAGATTTATTTCAAATTTAACGGTGGGTGTTAATAGGACTCTAATATCAGATGCTCTTTGAAATGAATCAGGGATATAATAATTTTTCATGGCCATAGGATTGTTCTCAATTTGACCTGTACTTCCTTCAAGATCCATCAAAATTAATTTTTCTTTCGGATTTTTATTTTTGAATGAAATAATGAAAAGATTTTCTAGCCTTGGATGCAAGGATCTTCTACCATGCATAAAAATCAATAAATTTGAGGGAAAAAGTTAGTAACTATTACCCTCCTTCATGATACTTTAGTCCTTGCCTTGCTTCTTTTCGTTCCCTTTTTCTAATAAAAAATCGACAAAAAAAAATAGAATAAGAGTTTTAAAAAAATTGTGTACTCTAAGAAAAAAATAGAAAAATACTAAATATTATCCAATACATCCCCAGCAACGGCACCAAAATTTGACATGACTCAGTCGTTGTATATTAAATCACGCAAATATAAAATTTATAAAACTAGAAAATACGAATTTTCAGATATTTAGAAGTATTTCTGAATAAATATATTAATTATAATTCAATAAAACTTTCAAAAATAGCGATAATTTATCAGATTGATCACATGGATGTAATATAATATCTGGTAATTATTTAGAATTTTTCTCAATGAATGTGATTTTCTATGAATTTTATACTAGGAAATGAAAAGGAAATATATTTAAAATTTATGAAAAAGGGGAATAAGGGTGCGGACATCAGGATGATATCAGTGCTTGGCAAAGGTGAATTGGCTGAAAATAGAGTTCCGTCTGGTGATTCTTACATAAGTGATTACAGACGATTTAATTGATTAAATTAAGATCTGTAAAAGATAGAAGAATTGTAATGAAATGAAATATATGTTGGTAAATTTAAAATCAATAAATTATCACTAAATGAAATGAAAATTAAGTTGAAAGTAGGAAAACAGAGTTACGGCATCGTGACGACGATGCGTCGGTGATGCATCAGAATCTTGAGCGTTTAGGAGGATCGTCATGCAGTGTCCACGACCTAGAAGGCTCTCCTTAGACAAAGATGGCATGGACAATCTCTAGATCTTCTCACGAAGTCTAGAGATTAATGAAATGAGGCGTCGAGTCGTTTCCAGTGGCTGTCACCCGACAGAGTGGAAAAATGGCGACTTTGTGGTTCTCCGGTGGCTGTCACCCGACGGAGAAGAAAAATAGCGACTTTGTGATTCTCCAATGGCTATCACCCGACGGAGAGGAGTTGAATGGAGGTGGGGCGCGTGTCAAGGAGCTTCACCCTCAAGTTCGCGCAACAAGAGGAGGCTCTTCATCGCATCTGATACATTCTCAGGAGGTGACAACTCGTCTCCCGACAAATCGTCCTCTTTCTAACGATGGCTTGTTCGTCGATCAATCGAAGATGATATACTCGATGGATTCACGATCTTTTTATTGTGAATCGTTCAACAATTTTAGTAGCAATGTTCCGTGAATCACGTTGATGAGATTTTCACTAATGATCTAGCGATTCTCATTGTTTAATCCTTCACCGACGATCTGTAGGAAAGTCGCGATAATTAGATAAAGATATATGAATTTTGACTCTAGAAGGATTCGAACTCGTGCCGGTCGTCCGCCTCTTCTGAGGAAGATGTGATGCGGGTTTAGTCCCACGTCGGTTGTGCATCGATTTTTCGAGTGAATATATAGTAATTTTAGCTTTATAACCAAAGTCACTTCTCTCGTGTGTACAACCACTCCTTGCCCCATAGCTGGCTGGCCACCACTGACGTGGAAGGGGAGGTGGCACACACGTGCCCCAATCAGTCCAAGCTAAGCCACTCGAGCCCCTACTCGCGGCTATTCTCTAACTGCACTTTCGACCTACTTACAAGCCTAGCTGGCTGGCAAGTCCCCCCATTTGGTAATATTTTTATTTTTATTTCTTGTTCTTTATTTATCTCAAAAGTAAGATTATAAAAATCGTATAAAATCACATAATTTCCCAAAAATTCACGTTAATCAATTGAAAACCACAAATCATACTTTAACACAAATATAAGTCTATTTATTATGAATTAAGGCTAAAACTATATTATTTACTAATTATTAACTTATGATAATGAAGACTTATCAAAGGTCAATGTGACAACTAACTGAGTGATGTTCGATTGAGTAGTAGGAATGCTCATACTCACATGAAGTGCTGTGAAAAAAATCGATAGAAAGTCTGAGACACAATCACTTGAGAGAATCTGGTCACAAATTTGTGGGATAATGTCTAGATATAGATCATTGAGATATTCACCTACATAAAACTCTTGATGATATCATTTAAAGATTTGAAAGTCGATAATTAGAAGTTAATAAAGAGACAACTCTTGAATTATCACCTAAGGTCAACTAAAGTATGTTTATTGTGAGAGATCATTTTACGTATAGGTGAGAAGAGACTAAAATAATTACACAGTACAATTGATATTTATCTTGTAGACATATATGGTATCTATCATGAGTCAAAGTTGATTGACATGCTTGATATAAGCAAGGGGTTTAGCAATAGTCTATTCAATACTTTGAACCATTCATGTGATTATAGTAGAGTCAATTAGAGACCAAGAAGTATAAGTCGAGTCAAAAATAATCAATGAATCATCTGTCAGATGATAAAGTAGATTGTGGGACAAAAAAGTATTTGAAACTCAATGTCCACGATGCATAATTAAGACTAGTGAAGAGGTATGTTGACCAAGTCAATTGTGTTATAATGAAGTGTTGCGGAAGAAGAGTTGTCGACGACAAAGACTCTTTGACTAAAAGTAGGGTTGTGGGCTAAAGTCTATAAAGTGAAGAAGACGTACTATCCTTTTTCATAATAATGACATGAAATAATATACTAATTTGAGTGCAAGAATATGCCGTAAGGGGTGGCATGGAGTAGGAAATGACACATAGTAAGAAGATAGTTTGGCGAGAGTTGGTACAATAAGAGACAATATTGCGAGATACCACGATATATCATGATATACCTCGAGAGGCAATGTGGTAATAAATAATACTGCGATATAATACGAAATACCACAAGATACTATAATGGCAGATACTACAAGAGCGAGAGGGCCGCAATGGTAGATGTCACAACGACAAGGGCTATGATGACAAGAGGGCTGTGGTGATAGGGGTGGGGCCCCGATGCTAATAGGCTGCAATGGTACGAAGGGCGACGGCTGTATGGGGGCTGTGATGGTAGGAGCTACGACAACAAGGGGTGTAATGGTAGTGTAGGCACCAACACATTGGTTGCGCATGGTGCAATGCCACGATGGCATGCAGAGAGAGAGAAAAGATAGAATACAGAGGATGCGATGGTAGCAGCAATAGGTGCAGTGGTAGCAACACAATTGTAGTGATGACAACTGAAAAAAACTTAGTGCTCTATTATGTTGACAATAAAGAATTAAACCCTGAGATCAGATTTACACTAAATGAAGAGATATATATATATATATATATATTTATATATGTAGGATAAGAGAGATAAATAATGGGCCCAAGTAGGCCACATAGAAGATGATGTTCGAACATATCTAAACAAGTCATACTTGGTTAGACCTAAGCTTGATCTAATGATCAATTCCATCATTGTTCATCAATAGTTAACAATCAACAATTAACTCTTAGTTAATAGTCCATGCTTGACTGACATTCACTATTTAAAGATTAAGCTTTGACATATCTTTTTTTGTATGAATAAATGTTCACTTTGACATCAAGATTGTCCCTAAATTGATTTTCTTTTTGAATTAAGTATTTTTTATTTAGGATATTGTACCTATAATTTATATTGAGTGATTTATAGAAAGTTCTACTTATTTTTATAATTGATAAAGAGTGTTATGAGAACCCCTTAATTTTTCAGTAGTCTAATTATTGTCAATGTAGCATCTTAATCTTGATAATTTTTTTTAACCACATTAATCTTATGTATTTCAATAATTGTGTAAGTGGATATAGAAAAGTTAATAGATGAATTGACAACAAGACTAAGTGTATTTCCAAAAATGATATCAAAAAAATAATATATGAGGAAAATATGGAGAGAAATAGAGAGAGAGAGAGAGAGAGAGAGAGAGAGAGAGAGAGGATGAATAAAGAGAGGGTGCATGAGTACCTTTCTCTAGCACAAACTTACGCTAAGATAGTTGATTTTCACTCTTCCCTTAGAGAACCTCTCAAAAGCTTGATTTTCACTCTTCCTTTAGAGAACCTCTCAAAAGCTTTCTACCCCCACTTGCATGGCTTTAATTTCTTTTTAAACATTAATGAAATAAAATTTTCGTGCCTATGTTCATCACCTCTCTTATTGATTGTTGTCACATTGACATTGTAGTACATAATTGTCTATATTGACTTGTCAACATAATGGTCAAGAGTCACTCCAACATAGGTGAGAAGTCTCAACAAAGATCACATCAAGACTACTAAGACATATCATGATCAATTTTCTTAGAGTCATAGATCAATTGTGAAAGTCATTTTAAGCTAATTATTTAACTAGTTATTTCATCTTGTGTGACACTAAATTTTGTATCATAACTTAGGTTCTTGTTAGAACATTCACTTTATTTAAATATATTTACATTAAAATCATAATCATTCTTTTCTTTTATAATTTAGTTCCATGTTCACTTTATCATCATGAATACTTGGTAGCCAAGAATCAATTAAGACACTTAATAGAAGGAGGATATGTGTAATTGGGCAAAAGAGTTATCTAAGAGACTTGATGGAGTCAAAGTCTATTTAACCCAGCTTGCTCAAACAATGGATCAAATATAAATCACCAAGAAAAAGATTGTGAGAGCATATGTAATCACCATCAAATAAAGTCCTTGAAAAAGTATTAAATAAAGTCCTTTAAGAATGAGTTAAGAATAAAAGACCACATAAACTAGTTGTCTCATGGGATTTAACATATAAGAGTGTTAAAGTTGAACCCTTACTTTGATGGGCTCCAAAATCTTAGAATATATATTGATTGAGAGGTTAAGATTGACTTTTATTGTAGATGGTATGAAATATCAAAAGAGAGTAAAAATATTACTCCATATGAGAAATCAAGAATCAATAATAATTGAGAGAAATAAAAGAAAAAAGCACATTTTTGCTATTTTCAGATTTAGATTAGTGACATAAATTAATATAAGGGAACCAACCCATATTGAAATATGTTTATCAATTTGATGATTTTTTTATAAGGTGTGAACTAAATAAAAATATTGAGGTAACTCTTTTAAGATTTAAAACCAAATTAAAAGAACATATCTAAAGAGAACTTTTTCTTCATGATATCACTATATTAGAACATGTCTATCAATTAAGTCAAGAAATAGAGAGATTTCACAAACCTCAATTTGTAAGTTATACATCCTCAATCTAACACATGACTCAAGCAAATAATAGAATATAAAGTTCTTTTTTTTTGTATTACTTATTTTCAAAGTCCTAATATTAGATTACCTAATAATCAAGAAGATGAAGGAAAAGTAATAATAACTAATAAGACATCTCAAGGTAGTGATTATAGCAATATGTGTTTTTAATGTTATGAGCATAGACATGGTATTTATCAATACCCCACATGTATTATTCACATAAGATAACTTTAAATGAACTCAATATTACATGAATATATAATTAATAAACGTGACTTGTAGAAGAATAAGAGTATAATGTTGATTATGACCTCATTTGAAAATTCAAGAAAAAAAATTATGCATTTCATTCTAAAAATATATATTAAACTGAGTCATGCAAGTGGCCACTTAAATAATGTACATTTAGAAGCTGCAAGATGTATTTTAACCAAACACATTGGAGAAGAAATCTTTTATCACACTTTTATTTTTCTCACATATCTTAAGATTAAGGAAAAATCTTATAAAATCATAGTAGATAATGGATGTTGAATGAATATAATCTCAATTAATATCATACCATGACTAAAGCTTACTCTAATTAATCATCATAACCCTATAAAGTGTTATGGGTTTACTCAACCTTCATTTTTTTGTTAAAAATAGATTGTTTATTGCTCTTATTACTAATTCATGAGAATTAAATTTAGAGTGATGTTCTACCAGTAACAATAGAAAGCCTAATTTTAAGAAGACAATATTATGTATTCAAGATGTAACACAATATAAAAAGTTTTACAAGCATTCTTTCATGTTTAATAGAAAAAAAGCACATGAAATCCTTATTAACTCAATCATCTAACCCAAAAAAGCAACTCCTACTAAAGGTTTGTATTTGATTAATGGACTTTGATTTTTTGAGATGTATTAAATTTTGGATTGTTTTGATAAGGGAAACTAAAAAATATTATCAATTTAAATCATCTATAACTCAATCTACCTTTTTGGGTGAGTTTTAGAAGATCTATCCATATGATCTATTTGACTAACTTCTTTTTTGTATGTGACATCTAACATGTGATTAACTTAATTCCAAGATCAATCCTACTCAACTTATCTTATTACATACTTAATTCTAGTAAATATAAGAATCTAAAGAGACAAATTATTAAACTTTACAAAAAGGGTTTTATTAAAGAAATCATGTCTATGTGTTGTACGAACATTATTAACATAGAAAAAAGATAGATCTTGAAATATGAGTGCAATCAATAAGATGAGAGTCAAATATCACTTTCCTATTATGCACTTGGATGATATGTTAGACATTACGATCAAGGCCACCATCTTTTCTAAAATTAATCTCAATAGTGATTACCATTAAGTCAACATAAAGTTATGAGATGGGTGAAAAATAACCTTTAATAATTAAGAGACCACATATAAATTATTAATGATGTTTTATAATTTATCAAATCTCTCAAACACCCTCACGAGATCAACAACTTAAATATTTCAAAAAAATTATTAGCAAATTTATTATCATATATTTTAATGATGATCATAATAATAATTGGATCATGAAAGATCATTTAAACCATTCACATAAGGAGTGTAAAATTCTTATGTACAAAAGTTTGTATATTAGTCATATCATTTTCTTAGGTTTTGTAATTTTTTATGTCATTTAATTAACATTAATAAAGTCAAACCAATCATCGAATTGTCCAAACTATTTAATTACTATGTTGTTTGAATGTTCTATTAGTCCGCAATCTTACTATCATTTTTTAAAAAAATTTAGTACAACTTATAACTCTTATCACTGAATACATCAACAAGAAAACATTTAAAATTGACCAAGACTACTCTTAGTGAATTTTCATAATTAAAAAGAGTGTGACTTGAACATGTGTACTTAAGTTTCTTGACTTTTGTAAGATGTTTGAGATAGATTTGATGTTTCAAGAAAAAAAAATTGAGGATTATTGAATCAAAAGAGTCACTCTATAATCTTATTCGGTGATAAAATTAATGATGCAAAATATTTTTATTATATATGAAAAATTATATTATGCTATTTTTAAAGTCTTGTGATATTGAAGTCATTATTTATTGTCTATATAATATATGTTTTACTTCAATCATAAAGGTCTTACATTATCTTAATTATAAAAGGAAACTCAATTTTTGAGATAACCCTTAGAACAAATTTTGTCAAAATATACACTTTTATCTTTAAATACAAATATGACATTAAGAATCAAATTGCATTTACACTCACTCACATAATTAATTTAATATATATATGGTAATTTTTTAGAAAAAGTTTTATGAAATTTGTGCATGCTTTATTAAGATAATCAATACACTCAAATAAAATCTTTAAAAGAAATAGTGATTATACGTATATTTGTGTGAGAGTTGCATTTGAGTGGATTAATTGGCCATTTTAAGTTGAAAAAAATTATAAAGATCATTTTTATTGACTAGTATAAAAAAGAAAACATAACATTGAATTCTACACCTCTCTTCTATTTCCTAGTCATAATTGAAAAGATGTTGGCAGAAACTTTATAATAGGCTTATTTAAGACTCAAAATAACCATTATTCTACTCTTGCGGTGGTTCATAGGTTTTCTAAGATTTCCCACATTCTATCTTACTCTATGATCATATATGGCTTTAGAATTATTAAATTTTATTTTAATAAAGTTATAAAACTTTGTAACTTACATCAAATAATAGTGTTAAATAGTAATGTAAAATTTATGAGGTACATTTAGAAAACATTATGACACATGATAGCAATTAAGTTTTAACTTTTCACAACCTTCCACTCTCAAACATGAACACAAGTAGTTAATAGAAATTTAAAAAATCTTATGAGATATTTAATTGGCCAACATTTAGAAATTTGAGATTTAATCTTCCCATGAATTGAGTTTGCATATAATAATCATGTTAATCAAGCCACAAGATTAAGTATATTCAAGATTGTGTATGATCATAAATTTAGAAAATTAGTTGATCTCATTAGTGTGTTGATGCATATTATAATTTGAGTTAGTTGAATCTTTTGCACAACATGTTAAGAGTATAAATAAACACATTAATATTACTGATGAGTCATATGAGTATCTAGTTGACTCTCATAAATAGCTCAAAGAATTTATGATACAAGTATGGCCACATAAGTTCATGTTATGTATTATTGTGAAGTTACAAGTTTTTAATGTAATACTTTTAAAAATTTTGAACAAATGAGAACATATGTATGTTGTTGATTTGCTATCTGAAAAAGGAGTAGCCCAACTTTCAATCTTTCTAACTTAGTTGTATATTAAACTGCAAGTTATTCTCAATGATACATTTGAGTCTTTTCTATCCCTTGTGAGTAAAACAAAACATGTGTCATGAGTCATATCTATTATATGACATGAGCAAATAAATGATATATTAAATGAATAAATTATTTATCTCATGAATAGAGTGTTTTAGTAATTCATTATACATTTGAGGGAGCACCTGCCATCAAATAATTCATATTTTTTTGAAAAGAAGCCATAGTATATAAATCTATACCTTAAATAAAATTATTATAGTAGACAAACACCACCATCAGCATGGTTGAGTTGTTACCATCTTAAGAGAATTAATGAAGACCAAAGAATTATGAACCATTGTCTAAGTTGTCAACACATTGGCTTATACTATTAAAAAGTAATTTATTTATTATTAAGTATATATTTTATTTATTATATATTAAAGAGGTTATAAATTATGTCTTGTAACCTTAGAAATGATGGAGAGAAAATGATTTTTGTTATTTTACCGATCATTCTATGAATGAGAGGTTGTGAAAACTATTATTCAATTAATTTAGTGAGGGAAAAGCTTTGACAACCATTATTCAGTGCCACCTCCAGAGATCGGGATCGTCATTGTTGTCCACCATCCTTCAATCCCCATTTATTGTTGACCACCACTCCATGGCACCATTCACCACCGTTGACCCTCGTCTGTCACCATTCCACTACCTCTTTGATAATCTCTCAAACTACTCATTATTCTAGTAAAACTAATATCTTTAACCCTCATAAGTCCATTTATATCTTATGAAAAATAATATTTCATATTAGTAAATCTTATCTAGAACAAGTTTAAATAAAACCCTAAAAAAAATCAACCATACAAGTTATCAAAGTTGATATTTACTATCCTTTGTTGGGCTTTGACCTTGGATCAACAACATCTTGTCGCTAATTGTAATGTAATAAAGGCATTGGGTGCCTTGGGTTGGTAGAAACTGGAGAGTACGGGAGGAAGCTTCGGAATAAGCAGTCAGAGGACCGTTGAGATCTAGTCTCACTCAGATCGTCCGATCCAGCCTGACCCCACGATCCTAAAGCTCGGCTGATCCGATTGGGAACGACCGAGGCATCTCCACTGGATCGTTCTCCGCAGCCGATCCAAGATAGAAAACCATCGGCAGTTTGTTGGGGCAAGATAGAAGTGTGACGACCGGCCCAGGCCCAGCAGTCACCCTTCTTCGAACCATCCGAAAATAAATGGTCAACCGAGCAATTCATCCTCTTGTAATAGTTGACTTTGAACTTTCCCTCAAGTAGGACCGTCTAAATGTAACGCTTCGTATTTAAGTTGACTAGCCGTGTAAGCAGAGCTTTTCTTGCATGTTCGAATGAGATCCTAGCGTTGACTGAAGCGACTGAGTGTCTGGTTGACCAATTGGCAATCCTCAGAGCAATCCCGATTTGACCAAACGACGTGCTTACAGCAGGTTCAGACAGGATCGAACAGGTGCGAAAACCTGCTCTCTATCTCTCTACTATCCTTGCATCTCAAGAGCGAAGCCCTTGAGTCTTTATCTTCCCCTGGCGGAGCCGCTCAATTGATGGGTCCTCTCACCTCACAGCACACAGCCCTGCTCCTTCCGTTAGGGGGAACAAGAAGTCGTCACTCAAGAAAGAGTGAGAAAAAGAGCGCGAAAGCGAGAGAGAGTGCAGTTCGCCATGAAGGCCTGAACTGGAATCTACGGAGGTAGCGAGCCCAGGAGGGGGGACTCTGCCATCGAGCTGGATAATGGAGATCTCAGTGCTAACCGCCGTGGAAGGGCCCCCGCCGCCAGCTGTCCTCCCCTCCCCTCCTCCCTTACGCCGGCAGAGAGGCTCCTGCGCCGCTGACCAGGGTGCCTTAGTTCTTCCCCGGCGGCGGAAATGACCCGGATGCGGCAGACATTGTTCGAGTGACGATCGACACTTTCAAGTGATGATAATATTTGTCGAAGAAAGGCAACCTTCGGAACGCGGGTTGATGAAATTCCTTGGTCTTTAATCGTATCAACGTAAACGAGGCCGGATCTCAATAGCTTGACAGAATGTGGACATCATTTCTTGTTCCAACAGTCGTAAGTTTCGGCAGCACCGAAGGTTGATTGGATGAAGAACCCTAAGCCAGTAGCAGCGGCGGCGACGACGGCGGCGCCGCCAAGAGCAGTCCCGCCTGAAGAAACCAAATGAAAGTGGGGAACACAGTCGCGCACCGCCCTGAGGAGGTCAGTTACGAGGGGTGGAGGCACGTGGGTTTTGGTTCCCGGCCGGAGAAAAGGACACCGCCGCCAGCCTAATCCCACGCCGCCGCCGGAGGCTTCCTCACCTCTCCGCCGCTTCGTGTCCAGCGACAAGATCAACGAAGCTTCGTCGTAGGAAAGTCGGCGCAGCTCGGTAAGCCAAAGAGGGACGTGGCGTATTAATGTCGGAAGTAATTTGAAGATTGAACCGAGATTAAGACTCGAGATCAACTAAAAATTTCCACGAACAGAGATCATCACGTTGCCGTGGGGAAATCAGGTCCTCACGCCGCTGGCATCTGGGGGCTTTAATGGCTTATAATGCGACGTGTGCGGGACGCGTGGAGCTGCCGGTCGATCCCGCCGCGGCACGGCAGTTGGCGCGCCGCTCGCGCCACCTGTCCCCCGCCGCGGCATTAACGGTGGCGCCGCCGGTGGCCCGGACCGGAGGGTGGGAGGGAAGAACAAAGTTCATCTGAGGAGACGTGACCCTCCTCATCTTCTTCTTCGTCCATTCGAACCAGTGGGTTTCGATTTCGATCTCTGCCCGGTTAGTGGGGATTCAGGAGGAGAAAAAAAAGAATAATAGAAAAGGAGAAGAAGCTGGGAGTTGCAGACGGGTAAAGAATCGCCGTTTTATCGGCCTCAAACCAGGGGCCGCCCCTCGTCGGAAGCCCGAGTAAATTCGATCAAAGCTTTCGCCTTGAATGGTCACTGTCCGCGTATCTGCTGCTACTCCATCTCCGCCGCCGCCGCGTCTCTCGAGGATGAAAGACGATGATCCTCTTTATCTCCGGTCTTCGCCGCCGCGGGTGCGGAGAATTAGATCGTGGCTGGTGGCCCACGGAAGCCTCACAGCCCAAGAACGATGTAGTAGAGGAGGGTGATGGGGAGCGATATCAGCATTCCAAAGAAGACCCTGCGGAAGAATTGCCAGAGGAATTTCTCAGTCAGCACCAACTAAAAGCTTATCTCCACATCTTCTTCTTCTTCTTCTTCTTCTTCTGCATCTATTGGCCTCTCTGATAGGACTCACCCTGCGCTGAGTATGGCGGGGTGGACGTTGTACTCCTTGGCGAAGACGAACGGGACGATCCCCTGCGGCAGCGCCGCCTGACGACGGCGCCGGAGAGATTAAACCGCCGTTAGCAACAACGAAGTAAAACAGAGACCGCCACATTAACTCCCCCATCGCCGTCACTCCCCACCGAGGTCGAAATTTACCTGCACGATGGCGATGTGGAGGAGGGTTCCCCGCAGGCCCACCGCAATGGAGGCCGCTGCCATCACGGCCGGCCCTGTGAGGAACCTCACCGTCATCGCGAAGCTCGCCACCGAGTTCCCGCACGCTATTATCTTCGGCTGTAATGCCATGAACAGCCCTGGATGGAGATCACAACGGAGCAAGAGATTAATCGGAAGTGGAAGACGACGCAGGAGATGAATGGAAATCGGTATAAATGGGGAGGGAAGCCGTGAACCCACCAAGGCTGAACATGGCCATCCCCAGTCCGGCGTCGGAGAGGATGGAGATGGACTGATCTACTATCTTCGGCATCGCAATATGCCACCTTCGTCCCCAGACGAACCAGTCAGGTCCCCGTAAGTAGTAGTAATTCGGAAGGGAGTTGCAGAGGCGAGTTTCTTACCGGAAGGCGATGAGGGACCATGTGAGGCCGACGAGGCTGGAGTAGGTGTTTGGGTTGCGGATAAGCTTCCGCCACACCATGATAAGTATCAACCTCGTCATCACGCTCGTCGGCGGCATCTGCTGTCGATTTCCACAGACCTTCCCCTCCATGGGCAGCCCTCCACCGCATCCACCGTCCTTAGGGAACTGCTCCGCCATAGTCGGCCCCTCCGCCGCCGGCCCCTCCTCAGTCGCCTCCTCCCCTCCGGTTACCGCTGGAGGAAGAATTACAGTCAGAAGCAGAGAATGAATGACGATGAGCATCAAAGAGGATTGAGCGATGTAAGTTACATTTCCTCTGAGGGAGGTCCTCCGGGATGATCATACGAATCTCCTTGGCGTCCTGCTCCGCGGCGGCGAACTCACCGTGGAAGCCACCGACATCGGAGACGGGGGAGGCGCTGGAGCTCCACACGAACATGTGGAGCTCCTTGGCGTCGTGGCTATGGTGGTGGTGACTGATCGGTTTGCCGGCGGCGGGATTGTTCCTGCCGCCGGCGATCTCCTGGTTGGGAAAGGCGGCCGGCCCCGTGAGGCTGTGACCGTCGTCGACGTTGGAAGGGCGAGGAGTCGGCCGCGCCATGGAGTAGAAGTCGGAGGGGTTGAAATTGGATCCCCTGGGAGTTGGGTCCCGGGAAGAGCTCAAGCTGTAGATCTCAGCACCGGTGAGGTTCGACGGCCGGGGAGTTAACAGGGAGACGGAGCGGCAGGAGGAGGTGGACTTGCGGACGGTGATGCGGATCTTGCCGTCGTCGCCGACTTCGGCGTCAGCCTGGAGGAACTGATGGCCGGAGCGGCCGTCGTCGCCGGCGCCGTCGACGAGCGAGGCGACGTCCGAGTCGACCTTGAAGGAGACAATAGAGCCCGCAGTGCCGTCGGGGAACTGATCGAGGATCAGCAGCCTGGCGGCGCGGTACTCGAAGAGGAAGAGGAGGAGGGTGCTCCAGATGATGCACTGGAGCACCACTACCTGCACCATGAGGCTGCCGGAGAAGTCGCCGTACATGGCGGTGAGGAGGGGGATGCCCATGATAAGGGTGTTGGGGAGGGTGGAGAGGGAAAAGATGGTGATAGCCCAGTCAAAGGAGGCCCCTCCGCCGCCGGCTCCGGCGGCGCCATCCGATCTGGACGGAATGTTGGACCAGATGACCACGGCGGCGAGGACGATGAGCTTCTGCAGTGTGTCGGCGGCGACGAAGCGGAGGTTCATGGCGTAGGGGTCGTTGGTGGCGATGAAGTGGAAAGAGAGCAGCGGCACGGCGAAGACGGCGACGAAGCGGTTGATGCCGGAGCACTGGTCGGGGGAGAAGATCCGCCACCACCGCACGGAGCCGTAGGCCAGGATCATCGCTACGTAAAGCGGCACCACCGCCGCCATCACCGTGTAGAAATCCTTCCATGTGATCATCTCCTCCTCCCCTCCGAGCTCCTCCCCAGAACGATCAGAGCCCACCGGCCGCCCCAAGATCCATGAAGGTCCTGATCAGAAAGAGAGAGAGAGAGAGAGAGAGAGAGAGAACAGGGGGGAAGAGAGATGGGTTCTGACAACTGAGATTCCGTAGCTCTCCGGTGAACTCTACGGAGGAGCTTCCACAGACCGGCGACGGCGGAGCAGCCTTGCTTTCTGAGGTGCCCCGGGTCGGCCTGCTGCGGAGGAGCCGATCAGGATTTATAAACCGCATGGGAGACCCCGTCTTCCCCGCCGGGGATTTCGGGGGCCTCGGATTTCTAGAGAGAGAGAGAGTAGGTGGAATGAAACTCACGTGGCGGCCAATGATAAGAAACTGGGTTTGGGGAGGATTGTCACGTAATCACCCTCGAGATCTCCGATCCTTACTTTTATGCCCCTACTCCCCGGTGGGACCCTCGAAAATACGGGTACCGGACAACCGTCATGCCTGACGGCCATCCGCCTGTCGGCGGGGTCTACTTCGTGGGCCCCGCGGCCTGGGTGTGCTATTCAAGGAAGGTCCTTTCGCTTCGGGTGGGCCCCGATGTTAACGGGAAATGGCATTGTCATCCACAGACGGCAGAGGATATATAGGTAATAATAATAAATCCCTCCCTATTCATGCCCTCTTTATTGTATACGATTAGGGAAATTTTCTCGTCGTTTTAGAGAGAAAAAAATGATCTCCGGGGATTTTCTAGCCTAATGACCGTGTTTAATCTGGGCATAAATTCATAGGATTTTTCACACAATGGGTAAAATAATAATAAAATATGTAAATTTAAAATTATTATAAATATAATTCTTTTTAGGCCGCATCAATGTCCTGGTAAATATGCTAAAAGCTATTATTCGTCACAATTACACAAAATTTGAGGGGAATTTGATTTATTCATCATGATGCTTTATGTCACCAATGAAACCATGCTAAATAGTTAAAATAATTTCATCATAGGAATTTAAAAAATTGAGATGAGGGAAGAAGATTACCTGTTTTCATGGGTCCATGGAACATTACTTCTGCTAAAAATCCATATTTATAAGTATTTTTTTAAAAAAATAGGAGTTCCTAGTCACAACGTTTTAATGATTCAGAGAAAAAAAATGTGCATGAGAAGACTTCTTAATTGGAATTTTGACAAGTATAATTTATTTGATAGTGGAAGAAATTATTGGTTCATCTTGTAGGTCTAAGCTGACGGCTCCACAGGAGGGACAGCCCTACGGGGAAGGCTCCTTTCCACGGCCTGATTGAGCCGGTGACCAGGGACCAGCCCACGCTGCACCATCAATGTCTAGTCAACAGCTCCTCTCTCTCTGTGTACTGCGCGCGTGTGTGTGTGGAGCGGGGGAGGTCGAGAGAGAAGAGGTCCCCATCGCAACCCCACCATGCCATCACAATCCTCCCCCTGTTGCGGCTGTCTGCGTCTCCAGCGACGGAGGCGTCCCTCTGCGGCCGCCCTCGTTCGTTCCCCCTCTCGTATCTGCAGTCGTCTTCTCCTCCGGTGGGTTTCCTGCCGCTGCGCATGTGCGCGAAGGATTCGCGATCGCCGCCGGCCCCGTCGCCGGTGACCGCTCACATGGCCCGCCGCCCGTCTCCCCTTCTTTCCGGTTCCCTCCGACTTTCCGTGGAAAGCCGTGCTTGTGCTCTAATAGCTCTTGGCTGGCTCCGAGCTTATAATTCCCAAATCATTGCTCTCTCTCTCTCAACTCTTCTTGATCTGGCTGTTTCGTACGTGCCTTCTCCTCAGAAGAGGAGACGAAGGCAGGTGAGACAGGAAGCTCGACGTCTCCGAGTGAGACACAACCGGCGCCGTTTCGACGACATGACAGCCAGGTCCCCCACTCCGGGCGGAACAGTCACGTGGCGCTACGTGAACTGGTCGCGAATCCATCGAGCTCGAGTTACCTTCCTACCGTCCGTGGGGAGGGAGGACCGGATCGCCGCCTAGTTTCACGTCCGTCGACGGCGAACGGCCCGGCTGAACCTGCCGTGGGTTTTCCTTCATAAATGTCGAAATCGTTGACGTTCATGAACACGCGTAGATCGTCCAGTTTCGAACCAGCGAGTCCTGAATACGTGCAACATCACCATCTACGTGTCCTAATTTGGCGCTGACTACGTCCTCTGGATTACAAAGTCAACGAGGATGAGCAACGTCCAGTTTCTGATTAATTGACGGCGACTAGACGGGCGGATGGAGACAAGATTCCCTCCTACCCGACTTACAGCCGAAACTTAAGGCTCTCCTGATCGGCTGCGAAGTTACTGCGAGGAGGAAACCCCCTGATATTGTGACCAAAAATCTGATTTTTCTCGACGAAGACGCTTTCCTACTCCCCGTGATATTGACTCCATCTCTCATCGAGCAGACCAAGGCCCATATGTTACGACAAAAAAATCGACTCTTTCCCGACAAAGACCTCATCTTTCTCTTTCTCCTTATCTTCTCTCTCTCTCTCTCTCTCTCTCTCTCTCTGAGTCATGGTACATGGAGTTGAAATATACAAGTGGGCAAGTTAGAGACGACGCCTTGGTCTTGATATCTGAGTGGGTGATCGATCTCCCTTGGCCTGAGCTTGGAGGGTCCTAGGTCAAGACGGTTGGGCCACCAGCATGGGAGGACGCGTGTCGAACCCCCATCGGCTGAGTGCAGTTAACTGCGTCCCTCCAGAACACGTGTCATTGTCGGAGAATAGCCCTGCACTGGATGACGGACAAGTTGACCCCTCTCCTACTCCTAGCGCTCTGACGGTCTACGTAAGAACCGTTCGTTTCGTTCGCGTTAGCACCTACGATATCTCCGGGTGTCTTGATGACACAGATTGACAGAGAGAGAGAGAGAGAGAGGGCATTCGAAGTTATATTAACCGACCATAGATGAGGCGTATATATCAAGCTTGGCACGCGCATGATATTTGTTTAAATATGTTTAATATATAATATCATTATATAGAGTCAAAGCTCTTTTTAAATAATTATCGCCTAGTTTATTTGGGTTTGCTCTTCTAGCTTCCATCGGCAAAATCGGGCCTACAAAGAAGAAGACAGGTGACTTCATCATCTGCCCATTTGAGCTAAGTTTAGAATTTTAACAGGGCCAATATCGGTACTAAAATCTCTCTCTCTCTCTCTCTCTCTCTCTCTCTCTCTCTCTCACACACACACACACACACACACACACACACACATTCTCTCTCTCTAAAATAATTGCATGAGTTCTTTTTTGGGCCCAAGCCCATCTGTCCTTTTGGAATGCCCGGTTAATGAGCCGGGCCGGAGAGAAGCCCGGGACATGAACACTCTCAGCTCGGCCCACCACACAAAGCGTTGAATAATCTCTGCAGACCAAGGTTCATGCTCGAAATTAGAGATTTATATCGCGGAGAATGTCAATTGACGAGCATATCGTATTGTATACTATATAAAGATGCTTATGTTGATAGAAAGTCCACTGGTTGACCCCATCGGTGGAGCCTAGGAACCGACCATTGTTCTTCGGGCATCCTCCAAAGTGAACACAGACGGGATTCATCAGAATAGGAGTTGACTTCTAATGATAGAATCGCGAGAGGGAGGGAGTCGGACAAATTCAGTTCTGTTGTTTGGACAAGTATGGGCGATGGTGATGATGCCCGTTGGCCACATCATCGCCGTTGCTCATCGTGGCGGCGGCGCAATCGCCATTAGATCGATCGGCGGCGATCGCCGAGGTCTTCTTCCCCACGCGGCCGCTCTTGGGAGAGACGGCGGCTAGCACGACCACCCCGCAGAGCAGCGCCAGCCCCACGCCCAGCGCGTTGACCACTACTGCCTCCGCCGATCTTGGAGCCGCCGCCGCCGCCTCCCCTTGTCCCCGCGCCGCCTGCAGGAAAGTCAGCTTCTCCAGGAGGCCCGTTTCGGCGGTGGCCACCGCCAGCCCGTACGTGTACAGCCCCACGAAGACGTGCCACGGCAGCACGCTCCCCCTCGTCCGCCGTCCCTCTCCCCTGTGCCAGAAGCTCCAAAACCCCACCACCCACTGCGCCGCCACCACCAATTATTCAGAGAGAGAAGATCTAGAGGGATGGAGAGAGAGAGCGGAAGAACCTGGGCAGCGAAGAGAGAGAGGCAGAGGAGGCCCATCCAAGAGTGGAGGCTGAGGAAGTTGGAGAGGAGGCCATCAGAGGCTCGGAATTTAGCCCAGATGCCGAAGATCCCGAAGGAGAAGGCTGCGCCTTGGAGGGCCAAGTGGGCTGACTTCCGGGTCCCTCGCGACCACCGACCCAGCGTCCGGTGGGCCAGGATGGCTGGAGCTCACCGACACAGCAAGACAACGGTTCGTCACTCTCGAGTGAACATACCGCCGCCGGAAACAGCTGCGGCGGAGGAGGAGGGGGGAGAGGGAGGTTACCTTCGCCGGTGAGGAGGATGAAGCCGATGACCATCAACAGCGGGTGGAGCACCTGCAGTGGGGGAGGGGGAGGAGAGAGAGAGTGAGTGAGCGGAATTGAAACGGAGATGGGGGAAGAGGGGGCGGGGGATTCCTACGGAGTAGACGAAGTCGAGTTGGAGAGTCGAGGAAGGGACGTCGGAGGCGGCGGCGGCGGCGGGAAGGAAGCTGGTCTGGAAGCTGAGGGCCCAGAATATCACGAGCGCCGCCACCATCGCCGCCGTGACCCTCGCCAACCCGACCAACAGTGCCCCCATCGGCGATCTGCCCTCCCTCCACTCTCTCTCTCACACACACTCTCACTCTCTCACTGTCTCTCTGTGGTCTTCCCCTTTGCTGAGGATACGCCTCCAACGCGAGTGACCGCACTCCAGGGATGGGGAATAGACTACCAGGTTTCTCTAGATCTACGCTGCCTCCCCCTCTTTCTCTCTCTTGATTTATATAAATATGCATATCTATCGATCTACGCTTCTTTCTCTCTCTCTCTGAGCCGTCTCTTTATCGACTGTATGATTCGGTGCGCTCGAGTCGAAAAATCCCTTCTTCCTTCCGCCCAGTGGGCCACCGGCTCTGAGATTAATAATCCTAATATTCTTTACCACATTTTCTCATAATTTTTTTTTTTCTCTCTCTCTCTCTCTCTCTCTATCCCCAGTGAGTCGACACGTGGCTCTGGATGGGGCCCATCGGCTTCACAACATCCCTCCCGGGTGGGACCCGAGATCGTGGAGGCCGCCTGGGCTCGGGGCCGACTAGGCGAGGCCCGGTTCGGGCCGGGCAAGCCACAGAGAGCTGTTATTAAAATAAAGATATAATTTTATAAACCCGTATTTTCTTACGGTGCACATTTTTCCGACAGGGAGGGGATCAGAATCTCGTATGACCATCTGGGCTTTGACTGAATCATAATATCATTTTTTTATAAAATAAATAAATCACGGGTCAACGGTATTCTGGGAGCCCCGAATCCCCGCGTCCCGTGTGCATGGTTGGTCATGGCGCTCAAGTTATGGCATTTTCCGCTAATATTTAAATAAAATGAGTAACAAATGGGAGTGGGGAAATTATCGACGAATATTATGGAACAGAAAGCCTGACCGTCTGTCGGAAGGCGAGCGGGGCGAGTTACTGGGGGGTGGGAGGGAAAGTAAATGCGAGCCATGCCGGGTGGATTCGGCAACACCGCCGCCCTTGGAACACGGAAGACCACGTGGTATCGCCATTAGGAAAATTAGAGACCGATTTGACTCGACGATGCTTAGCGATTTTCTCTATTATTCATTGAGAATTAATTATTGATAAATAACGTATCGGGCCCAGAAGGTAGAGTTTTACAGGACCCCGCCCGTTGGCCCCGCGAGGGCGGCTGTCGGAACAGCCGTCGTTGGGGCCCGACGGGGGGCGGCTTCGACGACGACACGCTTGCCTGTCTCGAGCCCGATCATTCAGATTCTCCCTGGTTAGTTGGGGCTTCGGAGGGTCACTCCTCCGTCGCGCCGCAGAAACCCTGTCCCCGGTTTCTTCGTCTTCTTTGTCTCCAGGCTGTGATCGATCCGAGGGGAAGAGAAGCGCGGCCTAGCGAACGCCACACCAGACGATACTGGGATCCTTTGGGTCGCCGGGAAAATCCTAGGATCATTCGGTGATTTCCAGCAAATGCCGTCGAATCTGACCGTGTTAGTGATTAGGGTTGATCTGGGGGAGGCGGAAGGAGGGCGAATGGCGACGTCATCGGTCTGTGCAATCAATGGTGTGATCACTGTTCATCGGAACTGGCTTCGAAGCCTCGGATCATCGTCATCATCATCATCATCATCTTCTTCTTCTTCTTCTTCTTCTTCCTCCTTTCCTTTCGTTGATCTAGGGAGGGGTAATTACAGGGAAGAACAGCTGAATCCTAGTCGAGTATGGAAGTGTGGAAGAATACCTTCAAACCTGACAATAATCGGGGTCAACCATTTGCTCTCCTCTTCTTCCTCGATTTTCTCCTGAAGCAGACGGGGAGGATGCGGTAGGGGATCTTCTGCGGCCGCATGCTGCGCGCGCGGTGGTGAATGTAAGAACAGGAGGGGAGAACCAGGGATGAATTGCTCTCTTCCGGATAACTCACCATAGCCTCGCGATCTCCACCTGGGAGAACTCCACGCCAACGAAACCGTCGCAATCCGTCGGGTGATTCTTCACGGCGAGGATCCGGCAATCGAGATTCCTCACAGAAAAGTGTGCCGTCGAAAATCTGCGGGGAAAACGAGAATGAGCAGGTTCCTTCGGAGCTTCAAACCTTGGGCCATGGCTCCCTTCCTCATCGTTCCGACGAGGTGCCAGTGTCATCGATTATCGGAAAACGGATGGTGGAACTACAGACAGCCACAAGGGGGAGAACACGGAGGACCTCTCTGTCTGTCTCTGTCTGTTTGTCTGTCTCTTTCTATCTCTGTCTCTCTGTGTCTCTGTGTCTGTGTATCTGTGACCGCTGTATGGGAAGAAACCACGGTCTTCATACTAGATTCCCCGGCGGTGGATCCTCAATGGATCGAGGGGCTGATTCGTTCCAAAACAGGGAAGAACAGATGAATCGCTGAGAGCAGGTGACCGGAAATTTGGTATAAAACCGACGAACGGGAACTGCTGTGTTCACCGCGTGGGAATTGGGAGAAGGGATGGAGGGGCCCGAGGGTACTCACTTGTAGAGGAAGCTGTGCTCGTGGAGCCCAAGAATGAGGACAGACGCGCGGATCTCGCTCACCAGCGCCGCCACCGTCACCGCCTGCTCCCCTTCCTTCACCACGATCTCCACTTTTGCCTGCAACACGGAGACCGTCAGGCCACAGATCACCTCCGCCATTCTCTCCCCTCTCAAACCTCCCCCTCGCATTTCCAGGAGAGGGATCCCCGTCAAGATCTCCCTTCCTCCGCGAGCACTTCCCCTCCTCGGATCCTCACAGATTTTCGCTCCGCCGATGAGCTGTGCCAACGAAGCATCCGATCTGATCAGAGGAGACATTTCTCCCGGAGTAGAGGGAGACCTACCTCAGGGACGCGAGAGCAGAGATCTCTGAAGGAGAGCGCCAACTGGAATCCCCTGAGCCGGAGAAGCCGCTGCCTCTTCCTCGACCGCGACGCAGGCAAGACGTGGAGAAGCGTTATCGTATCTCCGCGGCGGAGGAAGTTCCTCACCGCCCACCGGAGCGCCTCCACGGCGGCGTCCGCCTCTTCGACGAGCACCACCACCCTCTGCTCCTCCATTGCTCCCCCCTTCCGATCAACTCCGGCGCCATCCACCGGCCATCTCCGGCCCTACCTCCTCCATGCTCCTCGCTTCCTCTCCTACGTGATCTACAGTCGCGCCCCAGGTCGAAGGCCGCCCTCAACCACCTTTTCTTCTTTATCTGCATTTATACACCGTCAACTGTAAGGCTCCGAACACGCCTCTCTCTCTCTCTTTAAAGATGACGTGGCAGAGGAATGTTCGCGACGGATGCTTTGAGAGGCCTGTGGACGGTCGTGATCTCGAGGATCAGAAAGGTAGGTGACGTGGTGCGAGTTGCTGCGACCCAGGGCTCGACTCCGACCGGGAAGAAGACAGCGGCAACGACGACAGGCAGTCGGTCCCCCGCTTTTTCTGGTGGCTTCCTTGGTCACCCACTCCACGTCGGATCAACCGGTCAAAGAGGGCGGTGAGAAAATCCGCTCGATCCACTGTGGCACGGAGGGCCCCCAACGTGGGACCCACAGTTTTATGCATTCAAATAAATAAATAGAAGCAGGAGATTATTCATAAAATGATTAAAAAATAGGAGTAAATAACTGAGATTATAAAGTCGAGTTTTCTTCAAAAGCCCGATTTTTTTTGTGTTTTGAAAATTAAACCACTCTCTAAATCTCAGTTACGAGGGTTTTGGAAGCGGAAGATGGGTTGACGTCGCCGCCGCAGACGAGTTACCCTCCGGCGTGGTTCGGAAAGCTTGCAGGCCCTCCATGGCTGCCGCCGTCCTGGTCTCTGGTTCTTGTCATCGGGCTTCCTCTCCTCTGTCTCGAAGTCTGCTGTTGGCCCGCCATCTCTTCTTTCCCTCCCCGGAGATCCACAGTGCCTATCAATCCTACGCTCGCCCCCTTTCCTCGATCACGCATTCCGCAGGCACCGACTTGGAGCTCGACGCAGACGACCCAGTGCCTCGTTCAGGCTCCGACACGGGGACCCCGCCGCCGCCGCCGCCGCCGCAGCAGCAGCAGCAGCAGCAACGACTCTCTTTCCAGAGGCCACTGGAGAACGGGCTCGATCAGGGGGTTTTCAAGGTGGGCATCGTCTCGGTTGCGCCTGGTTCTTCAGTTTAGGGTTTTCTCATTAGCCATCTCTTCCGTCTCTTCGGAAGGCGATTCTCGTGGGGAAGGTGGGGCAGAAGCCCGTGCAGAAGTTCCTGAAGAGCGGGCGGCCCGTAACTCTCTTCTCGCTGGGCACCGGCGGGATTAGGAACAATCGGAGGCCGCTGGACGACGAAGACCCGAGGGAGTACGCAGATCGGTGCGCCGTCCAGTGGCACCGCGTCGCTGTGTACCCGGAGAGGCTGGGCAACGTCGCGCTGAAGCATGTGAAACCGGGGTGAGCTCCCCTCCGTCCCTAGGTCAGCCGGCATCGACGCCTCTTAATCAAATTCTCACATGGATTTTTCCGCCCTGCAGACGAACTATGGATGAAAGCTTCTGTTTAATCAGAATCTCTCCAGTAATTGCATCTAAAATAGTTTTTTTTCTCAGTGGAGCTCATTTCGATCGGAAAGAATTGTTCATGCAAGAACTGCGACTAATTCATGTCGTATGATTTCAAGAATTTGTGAGCTTTATCCAGGAGATTGACTGCCGGATCAAAGTTCTCTCTAGGATTTCTCTCATCAGCCTGCTATGCTAGGAATCTCCATCTGGGCAGGTTCGAGCAGAAGATTATAGAATAAAAATAGTGATTGCCCGTAAGTGCTTTCTGAGTCAAAGATGGATTGCCCGGAAGAACATGATTGCATCTATATTTACCCACTAGCTTACATCTTTCATTCGACAATATTTTTCCATAAAAAAATATCTGTTTATCGTCATATGCTTGAAACTCGCCGATGGACTGATTTGGGAAATTACCCAGTTTACGGTTTTATTAAGTTTTCTTATGATTCCAATCATATCATTGTTACCAATGATCGTGATCCAAATTATGGTTTTTTTTTTCTTGGGTTTTGGCTAATTACTCTGGGCTATTCAGGGGTGTCGTGTACTTGGAGGGGAATCTGGAGACGAAGATCTTCAGCGATCCGATCACAGGCCTGGTCAGGCGCATAAGAGAAGTCGCCATTCGCCGAGATGGTACTCCTCTCTCTCTCTCTCTCTTTTCATTTCTTCCCTCATTCGATTTTTTTGCAAAAAATAATTAAAATGGTATGTACAAAAATCCAATTTCTTGGCTGATTTCGATGCAAAATGGTTTTTTTAGGTCGCCTGGTTTTTGTGAGCGGAGAGGCCGAGGATAAGCAGGCGGCGGGGCTGGACCTGAAGGGCGTCGGCTACTACTGAAGAGAGCTCGAGGGGTGGAGCTTTAATGGGCGGCCTTCCAGCTCCTGGTTAGGGTTAGGGTTAGGGTTTCCAGCGGGTTGATTCTACAGGACGATCTTGTTTCATTTTGATTGTCGGTGATGAAGTAATCCTCGCCGTCGATCATCGGCGCCGGTGATGGACGTCTGGTTTCCCTTCATTCCTTATCCACGACGTTGACCGCCATTAGATGGTGGAGATCGAGAAGAGAGGGAGAGGGAGAGGGAGAGAGACGAAGGTCTGGAGGAGGATGAGGTTGCAGCTACAGGGACTGCATTTACAGTCCTCGTCAGGTCAAACCCTCCGACCGGCGGCGCCGCCAATTCCATGCCGCGGTGCTAGGGCCGGGAATTACCACCGCCGGCGGGTGGCGGCCTCCGCCGCAGGGCCGCTGGTTTCAGAGCTCGATTCTCCGATCTCTCGCAGGACCCTCGCCGTCGGCGGCGCTCTTCTACCGCTCCTCCTCCGGCCGGTCCCGTCCATGGCTGAGGACGAAGACCAGCCCGGCGGCGCCGCCTGTGGACACGGAGCTCCCACGCAGAAGGCGTTTCTGGACGTTTCCATCGACGGTGAACCCGCCGGCAGAATCGTCGTCGGCCTCTTCGGCGCCGACGTGCCCGGCGGCGCCGCCAGGTTCGCCGGCCTCGTCTCCGGCGCCACCGGCATCACCTACCGCCGGAAGCCCTTCATCAAGATCATGCCGGGATACATCCAGCACGGGGGCATCAGAGCGGGAGAACCCGGCGCCGCCGCCGGCGGCGACCTGGTTGCCGAGTGGGAGAAGAACCGGGGGAGCTGCCGGAGGACGAAGAACGTGGCGGGCTCTGTTGGGATGATCGTCAGAGACCCCTCAAAGCCGCCGCCGAAGCTGAAGCTGGTGGCACGGAAGGGGAAGCTGGAGATCGACGAGGAGGAGGTGGGGACGGGCCCCAACGGGACGGAGTTCGTCATCGCTACCAAGGACTCGCCGGAGCTGGACGACTCCACCCTGGTTGTCGGCCGGGTCATCGCCGGAATGGAGGTGGCGGAGCGGATCGCCGCCGTGAAGACGGTGAAGGAGAACACCGCCTCGCCCTACTTCAGGTAATCCCGCCGCCGCCACTCTCCATGAACGAGAAAGATCATCGTCTTCCTCCCTTTATCTGAGAAAACCAGAGGGATCTGTGTTCAGGGTGGCGAAGCTGATCGGCGACAAGAGAGCCGTTGTGGCGGAGAGAGGCTTCAACCGGCCCTACTCCAAGGTCGTCGTCACCAACTGCGGCCTCCTCGACTGAGCCGCCGTCCTTCTAGCTACCCTAATGGATCGTACTGGATCATTGTTTCTTACATGGGCTTCTATAATTCCCACATTCAGGCGAAGCCCAGAGAGAGAGAGAGAAAGAGAGAGAGAGAGAGAGAGAGAGAGAGAGAGAGGGGCGGGATCCTTGCGAATCCTGGAGATGGGGGAACCCTAATTATTGGATCTGACGAAGAGGGTGGTCCTGTTCTGGCCCCTGGTCCTTCAGGGATGTGGGGTTGGAGAAATGTTCCATATTTGGGGAGGTAACGTCGTTCTTTCGTCGGTGATGAGCCTCAAGCCCGCTCTCTTCTCCGCGCTGCACCTGCAACTACTCGCCTCCGCCATGAACAGAAGAACGGCGAGCGGTCCTGCGCGGTCGACGAACGCAGAGTTCTGCAGAGTAGCAGAGCGGCCGCCTTCAATTAAAGGGCCCCCTTTCCTCGACCGCGTCGGAGATGGGTAGAAGTCGTCCTCTCCCACCAACGACGGCGAGGACACGGTGAAAGATGAGATTCTTGGGTTTCCGGGGGGAGATGGTCCCCTTCTGCAACCCTAGGAGCTACCCTCCTCCATAACCCTTTCATGGATTGCGGCGGAACTGCTGAAGAGTGGAGAGGATGGGATGGGGGGACAGAGCAGAGCGATTAAATCGCAGAGGAAAGAAGAACCGATTCTATTTCCATCACCAACCTCACTTCTTGTTGTCTTGAGGCATCGCGCCATCCTCCCATCGCATCCTTCCATTATTACTCACATGTGACGATCTGAACATCCTCATCCTCCCCGTCCATCCTGCGTCTTTTCTGTCGACGGAATCCGAGCTGCGGCCCGGTTAATCCCTTCATTTTCCCCTCCCCTCCCCTCTCTCTGAGCTTCCTTTTTACTCTGCTCGGAGGGGGGGTGTTGTCATCCTCTTCCCGCCATTGGAGGAGCCGCTGTAAGTAGTTCCTGGTAATTCTTTGAAGTAGGAGGGAAGGGCAAGGGCAGAGAGCTCCCCACTCCGACGCGCCATTCTTGGATTAAATTTCCTTCACGGCTCATGAGAAACCTCTACCGACTCGGCGCCGTCTTCGTCCTCCCGCTCCTCCTCTGCAACGCTGCCCTCCATGCGCACGCGCAGGACTCGGCTGCTCCAATGGAGAAGAAGGAGCAAGAGTCGCTCTACTCCACCATCCGGAGCTTCGTCGGCAGGTGGTGGAACGGCTCCGAGCTCTTCCCCGATCCCTGCGGGTCGACCCCCGTTCAGGTCCTCCGCCATCTTATATCCTTCTGCAACTCCGAACTCTTCTCCCTGTTCTAACAGAGCGCTCATTCTCTCTCTCTCTCTGTTCGCGCAAGCTCAGGGTGTCCTCTGCGACGTCTTCGACGGACTCTGGTACGTGACGGCGCTGAGCGTCGGGCCAGTCATGGAGAACTCCCTCGACTGTGCTAGAGATTCACACTTCCCTCTGCAACTGTTCGAGCTGGGCCACCTGCGGAGCCTCTCCGTCTTCAGCTGCTTCTCCGACCCAGCTCGCCACCCTGTCGCCATCCCCTCGAAGGGGTGGGAGAAGCTCTCCGGGAGCTTGGAAAGCCTAGAGGCCCGGTCGAACAGAGGCCTCACCGGCGAGGTTCCCGCCGCCATTGGCGCACTGAACAAACTCCAGTCTCTGGTTCTGGAGGAGAACAAGCTATCTGGAGAGCTTCCCCACGAGCTGGGAGAGCTGTCCAAGCTGAGAAGACTGGTCCTCTCCGGGAACCAGTTCTCCGGCAGTGTTCCAGCTTCTCTGGGCTCCGCCATGTCGGAGCTCCTCATCCTCGACCTCAGCAGGAACGCCCTAAAGGGCCTTCTTCCCCCGGCGGCCGGCGGGCTCCGTTCCCTGGAGAAGCTCGACCTGAGCAGCAACCTTCTCGGCGGGGTGATCCCGGCGGCCTTGGGTGAGCTGAGGAGCCTTACCCTACTGGACCTTCGGAACAACAACTTCTCCGGCGGCGGCGCCGCCGGAAGCTTCGGCTTCCTCCGCGGCATGGCGGCGCTGCAGGAGCTGCTGCTCTCCAACAACCCGCTGGGAGGGGAGATTGGGAGCTTCCCGTGGGCGAGCTTGGAGAACCTTTCCGCCGTCGGCCTCTCCAACACCTTCCTGGGAGGGGAGATTCCCGCGGCCATCGCCGGCCTGAAGGGACTTCGGTTTCTCGCTCTGGATAACAACCGGCTTCGCGGGGGGGTGCCGCCGGAGCTGGAGAGCTTGCCGGCGGTGGGGGCTCTGTATCTGAGCCGGAACAACCTCTCCGGCAGGCTGCAGTTCTCCAGCGAGTTCTACCGGCGGATGGGGACGAGGTTCGCCGCCTGGGGAAACCCTAATCTCTGCTACGCCGGCGGCGGAGGGGACGACGCGCCGATAGGCGTGCAACAGTGCCGGGGAGAGCAGGGGCTCGCCACCGACGGCGATTTGGGTGGAGGGACCTCCGGCCTGAGGGCCTCCGCTGCCGTCCTGTCGGCCTCGTCGTCCTTCGCAGGCGGCGGCGGCGGTGGGGCACCGTGGGCGGCGTCGCCGGCGATCTTCCTCGCGGCGCTGCTGCTCTAGTGAGCCAGCCCCTTCCCCCCCTCCCATGGGGGGAGGAGCCAAAAGGTTTCATTTTTAAAACTCTGAACATAATTTTCTTGGGCGCGCAATCCACTCCCCATGATTTCTCACTTCTTTTTTAGGAAAGTCAAATATCACGTTTTTGGCCTGGGATCACTTCTTACAAAACGAAAGAAAAAGAATTAGCGATCGTATAATATAATATCGTAATTATACCCGACCGATGACTAATGATTTAATATTAGGGTTTTATAATTAATAAAACATGCCGATTTAATCCAAGAACATCGTCTTCATCTTTTTATGAGATTTTTGGGTGCTTATTTTTCTTCCCAAGTCTGGTTGGAAGCCCTGAGAGACGCTCTCTCCGTGGACTTTTAGCTGAGGCCCAATAAGGTCAACCATTGGCCGATCATAGTCAGTTTCGCTCTCCCCTGGATTAGTAGAGAAAACATTAAAATGATTTTATTAAAAAAAATCACTAAAACCATTTTTTTAATAGTATTATAAAAAAAATATTTATGGGAGGGACAAGTTAGCGTTCTTAGGGCTAAGTATAGCAAAGTCAACCCCATTGACTTATTATTATTGTTATTATTACTTTAATGAAAATAAGCAACTTGGATCCGCATGTTGTGTATGATCTTAGAGAGTGTGTTAGGGCACTGGGACATGAAACAAGGCTTTGTCTAGTGATTGCTACTCTGCCTAACATATTAGAGCAATAAGGGACCATGAAATCGACCAGACATACGAATCGATGCGTGTTAGGTCTGTACGCATACGGATACCATTTGTGGGTCGTTATCTTGGGGATGCAAGCCACGTACCATATCTTGACGGTAGATTCGAGTAAAGAATCAGGTTTAGAGGGCTTTTCCTTTTATTTTTGATATATTTTTATTTATTTATTTATTTAGTTATTGATCTTAGGCATAGAACATAAGGCTGGGGTGGGGTCTGACTTGTGGAGGCGCTCTTGTCTTCTCGTTATTTAAAAAGTCAACGCTTGTTATCCAACAACAGTGATTGAAGTTATTATTACCGAAGCCTTTGCTTTTTTTGCCCAGTGCCTATGCATCATGGCCTTTGGAGCTTACTTGATTTGGATGGGTTTCTAGAAGGAAGGAAGATAACTGGATAATCCCCATCGCTAGTGGAGATTTACCTCGTCTAGGGTCAACTCCGGCGGGCGGTTACCCCGTTTTTCTTACGGGGTCAATAACTCCGGAGTGAGAAAGTCCATCTGTGTCTTCTTTCTCTCTCTAGGATAGGTGAGTCGGGCCGGGGCCCGGCTCATATGATTGCGAAGGTAGCGGCGCCACAAGAAAGACATGGAAGGTCCCATGCGGTGGAGCCGAGGGGGATCGGGACGGCTAACTGTAGCCCATGGTGGACCCGTTTAAATGCTTCGTGAGGTGGTTTGCTCCATTGACTTTCCTGTCTCAAGAAGTCAAACTCGAGGAGAGGTGGGGGCAGAGCGCGCCTCCACCACTGGCTGGGTTCCAAGGAGGTCTCTCTCACCCGCAGGGCAGGGACCCCACAGTCACCCGACACATCATTCAGTTGTGGACAGCATTGTTCTCATCTCGTCATCATATGTCGCGGCTTTGAGAGGAGAGAGACACCTTTCTCTATCTGACCCTGTTCATCTCTCTCGCTCTCTCCCGCTCCCCATCAGGTTAGACGCGGGCCGTCGACGTATTAGGCAAGGCATGGCGTTGTCGCGAAAGAGAGTTCCTCCACCGATAGCCACGTTCTGAACTGGTTCACTTCTCTCTCTCTAAATGAGTGCAGTTACTCCGGCTTACGAAGTAAGCCAGTTAGGCCAGCGTTAACTCCTGGTTAGGGTTCGTGCAAGCCCGTCAGGACTGACGATGACGGTCTCCCTGGGCTTCTCAGGTCGTCCAAGCCCCGTCTTCTTCTGCATTATTTAAGTTCTTATCACCAATAAAAATATCTGTCTCCGAGTCATCTTGGCTTCGAGTGTCAACAGCGGCGGTTTATTCTGATGATAAGTTGCTCCAGGTCAACTAATTCCATCTCCAAAGAATAATCAAGACCATGGTATTTAGAATTCCGCGCGAGCAGTAGGTGAGCAAGATCTCACCTTCTCTTCATTTCGTCCTTTCCTCATGCAGAAATGCCCCCTTCACAGGTATAACAGCCGTGCTTTCTTGAGGTCCCCAGCCGCACCTCCACGGCCCTCACCAGGTTTCCACCCCGGCCCTCTGCAACTCCGTATCCCCTCCTAGATGGGTTCTCGTCATCCCACTCTCTTCTCGTGCTGCTGCTGCTGGTGCCTCTTCTTCCTTCCTCCCCTTGGACCCCCGTGAAGCCCCGGCTGCTCCTCCACGGTTGCCATCAAGCAGGTCTCCACCCGATCCACTCTCTGCACTACGGATCTCCTGCCATATGGGTTCCAGTAATCCCACTCTCTTCTCGTGTTGCTGCCTCTTCTTCCTCCTCTTGTACCCCTTGCCATTCCATGGCTATCGCCTAAGCAGAGGCGGCGGGGCCGCCGACTTCTTGCCGACCGCTCCAGGGGAAGGAAGCCCCAGCCCCGAAGGTCGCCGCCGCAAGCCGGTTACGACGAGCTTCACGTTGCCGGGAGGGCAGGGCTTCGCGTTCCTGCCGAAAGGGTCTCCCATCCCGCCCTCCGCGCCATCGAATCGTCACAACTCGGTTTCAGACTCCATCGGTAGAGCTCCATAGATCTCAAACTCGAGCTCCGGGTTTTCAAGGCTCACATCTCTCTCTCTCTCTCTCTCTCTTTCTCTCTCTTCTTTCTCCCTCTCGCTTCCTACTGTATAACTTAATTTGTTTAGACATCAAGGATGTAATCTACAGGATGAGACTGATGTAGCCATATCCATGAAGCTTGCGATATTTCCCCTCAATAATGGTTTTGTTTACTGTTCTTGGAACACTTAGCTAACTCGTGTGGACGGGGTTGAGATTTGGGGGGGGGGGATCGCCTCAGATTCTGCACCATATTCGCCGCCGACTTCGTCAAACCTTCCCACTCGTCCTCCCTACGCTGCAGTTGATACTTCCTTTTCTCCGGTACGTCACCATGGCCATTGAAAGCTCCTGCGACTGGCCTCACTCCATCCATCGACAACCCCACTCTCACCTTCTAACAGCCATTTGTTTTTCCCCTGTGGGGACGTCATGGTCGGTGCACCAAATCAAGGCAACCTAATGCTCTTGCACCATCCACAGATGCGGCCCGTCCCTTCCCTCCCTCTCTCTCTCTCTCTGTATCTATCTATCTATCTATCTTTCTCTCACTCTCTCTCACGCGGACAGCTTGAGGCCAATTGAGAAACTGTTGCCCGACACGGAAGTCAAACCCGAGTTGGTTTCATTCATGGCAGTTCAGAGGATAAAATGTTTGGAGTTTTAAGAATACTCTGACAAATTTAGCTCTCACGGACAGGGTATTAAAGCCCATTTAAAATCTTCTTTTGGCCTTAATTCATCGACACTGTTGAAGGTATCATCCACGTGCATGTCCAGGGATTTTCTGCATGCCGTAGTAACTCTCATAAATACTACTAGCCTACTAGACTCATCTGTCCTCTGGTTCTCTCTCTCTCTCTCTCTCTCTCTCTCTCTAAGTCCTCGTCAAAACCGCTCAGTTTACTCCATCGAAAAAATCGTCGGGAATCATCTCGCCACTCCACAGGATCTCTCTCTCCTCGCTCGCTCTAATCACCAGCATTAATCTCTGACATAGAATAAAAGACTTCGTCATGCAGGTCCCCTAAATTTACGACGTGATATCAATACCTGTCATGCACAGTACCAAGGTTTTATGCGAAAAGAAGTGATCTGGATGGAGAGAGAGTGCATGACAACGGACACAGAGATAGAGAGTGAGAGACCGCCGTTCTTCCGCGGCGCGAAAAACGATTAATCTGTATCGAGATTTAAGAACAGCCCAAATAAGTCAAACTGGAACAATTAGACTCGATCAAGCGGGTATCCTAATGAGATTCAGATTTACCCTTTCGAGCTATAAGATCATACTCTAATCCGAGTTGAGACTGCGGGTGACCGATACGATTATGAGAACAGTAGAGAGAGAGAGAGAAGTGTGGACAGCGCAGAAGGCTCTTCTCTCCACTTCCCCATTGGGCTTCGTAGCTCCCATGGTCGAAGAACAATAGCTCTGTATCGATTTTTAATCTTATTAAAATTAAGAACAATAGCTCTGTATCGATTTTTAATCTTATTAAAATTAAGAACAATAGCTCTGAAATAGACTACCCAAAAAAAGAGAGACGTAATCTTTGAAACACTGAGAGCTAAAACTTGAACATCACATTTATGTAAATATAACTTCTTTTTCATAATTCATCAAGACAAGTTGTTCAAATGTCCCTTGCTTCTTAGAGAAAAAATAAAACTATAAAAAAAAATGAAGTATTTTTTATATTTTATAAAATATTTGAAGATCATATAATTTTATAAACGTTCAAGTTGGTATGATTTGACTAAGATGGGGACAACCCACTTTCAATAAACAGTCAAGGCGAAATTTTTAATGAAAACAAGGGGAAGAACTATTCATGGTTAGATGAAGACCCAAGATGTGACATTTAGCGGACTAGAGACGTTCCTGAGATGCCTCCATGTCTGCCCAAGGAGAGTCTCATCGTCGACCCCGCACCGTAGATCTTCTCTAGTAGTGAGAGAGAGATGAAATTCGACGACGGGAGAGAATCCGGGTCTTCAGCTACCTCGCCCTGCCGTAGGGCTTCCCCCCGACGGCGGACTCCTTGCCATCATCCATCACTGTCTCTGATGCAGCAATCTTATCACTGCCGGACTTCTCTACGTTCATGCGGGTAATAAGGTAGACGCTGGACAGGAGAGGGAAAGGGAGAGAAAGTAGGGGGACTGCAGGGGGAGGGTAGCAGGGTCGGTGAGGTGTGGTGTAACGGATCGCAACCGACGGACAGACGAGCTCCGGCCAACGCACGGTGGGCATTCACTGGAGTCCAGTGGCTCGGGTTCCTCTCTCCAAAAGAGAGAGAAAGAGAGAGAGAGAGAGAGAGAGAGAGAGAGAGGGATAGGGGCATTCGCCGTCTTATTTTCGAAGCATTCCCTCCCCAACGACGGCGAAAAGGAGGGGATTGGGGGGCGGCGGCGGAGAGAGATCGATGGGGCGACGGCGGGCAGGCTCAATGTTGAGCAAGAAATCGGAGAAGAGACACCGTCGGAGTTCGGGGTTTGAATCTCGGTAACCCGCGTGAAATGGTAAACCCGAGAAAGGAGTCTGAGGGAATCGCCCGTGATTTTCCATGTCGCATCTGCACCCAACAGGCCGCTGTTCGTCCGTCCCCGAACCACCCTTCCCCCCCCCGTCAATCTCTCTCTCTCTCTCTCTCGCTTCACAGGAAAGATGGACCCTTTGCCATGCTGGGTCTACCAACACTGCAGCGGAGAAACAGAATGAGGGGATGGTGGTGGTGGAAGCTCGAGATCCCACCGCTGCCGGCGTCAGAAGCATAACCAGCGCTCCATCGGAGGAACCACCGACGCCGGTGGGGCCGATACAAGACAAGATAGATGACTACATCACCTCTCCGGCTTGCCTCCGCCGACGGTCAAAGATCCAAAAGTGGGCTGTGGATTTGCCTCTCGAGGAGGTCCCCTTGTCAGACTTGCTGAGATTCTCAGAATTCCCTCGGGCTCAAAGATAGTTACTGATACAGTTCTATTTATCCCTCGCTCGGGCTCCTGTCTTCCCCCCCCCACACCCGGCCTCCCTAGATTAAGATATATCCAGAGATCCACATCTCGCTTTCGATCATTTTCACTTCCTACTTCTGGAAAGCGAGGGCACGGAGCTCCGCCTATGAGCGAGAAAGAGGGCGGCGGCTGCTTAATTTCACACCGGACGAGGAGGGTATACAGCAATGACAGAGATCAGCATTTATATACAGTACCATCCCATGGGTGGGAGAAACAGACGACCCCACTGACCGGATTATTGGTACAGACGAGGCAAGAAAGGGGAAGAAGAAAGCGAGAGTTGAGGAGGAAACTAGTGAGAGAAACTGCGAACGAGTTCCTTGCATCTGAAAATAGGAAGGCTTCCAGTTCAGACTCTGAGAAGGTAGATGCTGAGCTCGGGGCCGCCGTTACCGTCGGGGTTCATCATGTAAAAGGCCTCCGAGTCTCTGGAACCCACCACCCTCTCGAACCTCGCCCTCATGTACATGATCCCCCCCTCAGATTCTCCCTCCCCCGCCGGAGCAGGGAGGACGCCGGCGCCCATGGAAACCGGCTCCACCGCGCTCAGAACCTTCAAGTCAGCGGGTCCACATTCCCGGCGGACGGCGTAGCCGCACTTCTTCCCGTTGCAGAAGGTCCGCCACAGAGGCTCCTCAAGGAGGCGCCTCGAGGCGGCGCCGTGGGGCTTCTTCTCGCACTCAAGGGCGATGCGGACGAGCCCCGAGGCCATCTCCCGGACGAGGCCGCTGGTTGGCGTGGCGAGCTCGATGAGGAGAACTGGGGAGGACCTAGGGTTTCCTTGGAAGGCGAAGTGGACGTGGCCGCGCCGCCGGCCATAGAGAGTGCCGGTGACCCGCGTGCCGAGGCCGTTGCCGGCGCCGCCGCGGTGGAGCCTCCCGCTGGCAATGGCGGACATGAAGGCGGCCCTGAACCTGGACATAGCCACAGCCGCTGCAGCACCTGGGTGCTTCTTCTTCGTGGGGGCGTTGAAGCTTCCCACGTCGACGGTGTCGCCGGCGGCGGCCGCGAAGCCCTGGGCTTCTTCCTCCTCCTCGCCGTGCTTCTCCTCTTCTGGCCTCGACTCGGCCTTCCCGCCGGGCCCCGGCTTCTTCGTGATCCACTGGAAGTGTCGCTTGGAGAAGGACACGGACGAGTCGTGGGGAGTCCTCGCCATGATCGTCCTCATCGGAGAGGGCAGCTCCGATTACGCCCAAGAGAGGGATACGAGACAGAATCAGTAAGAGAGAGAGGAGCTTTATGTGAGGGGAGAGTAAAGACAGTGGAGAGATCGGGGTGGGGGAGGGGATGGGCTGCCTCTTTTTCTTGTTCCTGGTTGGGTGGGGGATAGGAAGGGCGTATAAAAGAGTGATCTTTTTGGCCCACGGCGGGTGGCGAGAATGAGAGAGAGAGAGCTCATTTATTCCTTGCTTCTAGTCCTTCTTGTCAGCCGTTCCTGTCGCTGATGTTGGGTTGGGGGGGATCGCGATGTCGTGTTTTTATTCTGTTGCGGTGTTAGCTACAGGCCTACTGTGGATTGCTGCCAGCGCAATGTACAGAGAGAGAGAGAGAGAGAGAGAGAGATAGAGAGCGAGTCCTGACAAAAGCAGGGGAGATGGCCAGTCCCCGTTCATATACAACGAAAAAGAAACCAAACGAAAGTAGCCGCTCTGGGGCAGGCAGCCCAGATTCATCAGACCACCCTGTGGAGAAGACGATGGCTAGAAAGAGAGAGATGCAGAGAGAGAGAGAGAGAAAGGAGGAGGAGGGGGGGGGGGTTGCGGGCCGTCAAAGGTGTTGTCTTTGTGGTGCATGGGGATGTGGGTCGAGATGGTGGGGTTCCAATCAACGCAGGAAAGCGAAAGGATGACCAGAGGAATGCCGGCTTGACTGCCTCCGCGCGCCCAGTGAAGGCAAGGCAAGGCAACGGCGCCGCAAGCGCCGCCGGGAGACTGGCGGCGGAATCGCCGACAGGCGCAGCGGCAAGAGATTTGATAGCTTTCAGGGGCCGTCCGGCCTTAAATCTCCGGTGCCCCTCCGGCAAACCGGCGAGGAGCGCCGGCGACGACGAGGTCGGACAGGGCTTGACGATGACGAGCAGAGAAGGTTGGCGACAGATTTGACCGCCAAAGTCACCGTCAGTTCTGTCTTCCCACTCTTACCTCAAAAGTCATTAAATAATTATTTTCAAGTATTACACATTTCCAATTATTAACATTTTCGATCTATTTATTACGAGGCCAAAAACATAAACAAATTGTTTATTCAACCAGGACATAAAATCTACATTTTAATGAGGATAAGAGAGAGAGAGAGAGACTCCATTCCTTCTTCTTCTTCGGAAGATCACCGAAGGGGAATCGAGAGGAAACCCTAATCGAGCAGGAGAAGAAATGGGGGAAATCAAAAGGGGCTGACCCGGCGAGCGAGCTGCAGCATGAACTCGGGAACCAGGCGCCGCGAGGGGGGAGCGTTGGCGTCCTTGGCAAGCTCGATTGGGTCGCCGGCGTGGATTATGCTCAGTATATCTCGCAGCAGTTCGTCCTTCCCGCCTCTCAGCGGGTCCTGCACATTCATTCATTCACCGCCCACCCATCAAAACTGGGCCCAAAAAAAAGCAAAAAAAAAAAAAAAAAAAAAAAAAAAACCCAGATACAATAGTAGCCCACCTCTGAAGCACATGAGAGAGAGAGAGAGAGAGAGAGATGTCTGAATGATACGGCTTGCAATCTCTTACCCTGCCTTCTGCTAAGTGTTCTAAATATGGCCCGGCATTGCTTCGGCATCAGTTCTATGACGGGTTGCAGAGAGAAGAAGCTAAATTATACTAGAAATTTCTGCGATAGAACCATTTCATCTTTTGAATTTAGTTCAGAAGAGAGGAACTGAGGGTTTCCAATGAACATAAAAAATAAAATAAAATAAAAACGAGAAATAGATGCCCGGATTGGGAATTCCGTAAATTCACATTTTAAAAAAGAAATTTCCATTTTTTAAAGAAAAGTTAGGTCCTTTTTAGCAAGAAAATGTGGAACTCTCCCAAATCCTAATCCTAATCTAGACTTTTCTGGGATGCAATCCGAATGAACATACCAAGAAAGTGAATTTCTAGATTAGCCCAACCCAATTATTTCTCGTTTGGTACCCTGACTCCAACGCTGCTGTCAAACCCTAAAATATATAAGAAAAAAAGATAATATTTTGATACCTCAAAGACTTCACAGAATCTGTGCTACCACTATGGCCAAGTTAGCAGGCAAATAACAAATATGTATATATATATATATATATATATTTATTACATCTATAGATGATGTTTTTGAGTGCCAATCCCAAGGCTGTCGATGGGCAAGATCATACTACGAAAATAACAAAGCTTTCATAAGATGCAGAAGCCAAAGGAAAAGAAAGTCAAACAAACGAAGTATTAGGTGGTCATTTTACCGAATTGGGCGGTAAAAATAAATCGATATTTGTAAATTTCATACAAATATTCCAAGAAGAAATAAATATTCATTTAATCCATTAATCTTTTACCTGAAGAAAAAGGTCAGTATGAGTTTTTCCTTCGTACAAGAT
The DNA here is from genome assembly GCA_902729315.2 of Spirodela intermedia. Classification (NCBI taxonomy): domain Eukaryota; kingdom Viridiplantae; phylum Streptophyta; class Magnoliopsida; order Alismatales; family Araceae; genus Spirodela; species Spirodela intermedia. Next base: position 7,805,320 of record LR746272.1, read on the forward strand.
TAGGTCAACTTCGGCACCAACCCGTAGGAGAGCATCGGCGAACATTTTACTGCAGCAAAAGGACCAAAGGAGTAATGGATCCTGATAACTATGCCCAGCATTTCTTTGCGAAGGAGCAGTCTCAAGGATTCCCTCAATAAATCATTGAGGAAAGATAAAAGTGGAAGAATCGAAAACATAGGGTACGACAAGCATAATATGTGACCGATCAAGTTTGCTTAGTTGACTGTGAAACTCTTCAAGACTTGTTCATTAGCATAGCACAGGAGACTGCGCGTCACAAGAAACTGGCATGAAGCATAACATGACGACTAAGAAACCGTGTACCATCTAAGAAGAAAAATAATGTCACTGTAACCAAAGGATATGAGGTTGGTATTGAGAGATACTGAAGAAATATTACATGAAAAGACCTTGGCCCTATAAAATAATCTGCCGGTCTCCTCTGAGTATAGCATGTATTCAGGAAGCAGAGACACCAATCAATATGAATCATCTACACGAGATACTGCTTACTAAAGAACTGTCATGTAACCTCATCATTTTGGTGTTGATTTCGTGGACACAAAATATTTAAGCAACTTCGTGAAAACAACTTTTTTTTTTGTGTGTGTGTGCATACGGGACGAAAACAGTCTGCATAGAAATCACAGGCATTGCTAGTTTATTGGACAGTTTTGTTCAAGATAGCCACAGATTTCAGGTTTTCTACGGTCAACCTGGCATCTGATGGTATGGAGTAGTCTCCTGTCCCATGGAAGAGGATAATGCGGGGCAGAAGATGTACAGCACATCTGACACTTTCGTGTTGCACTGTGAGTTCAGGGGAAAAGCGTTGCAAGGATTGCTCCCCTTCCATTATTCTGGAATATGGCACATAAAGAACGAAAGTTGTCAATTTTTATGTATATCATGATAAGTAAGGAAGAATTGATGAAGAGTACCCGAGGAAGATGGACCTATAGAGGCCACGCCCGTGAAAGTAATCGATCAAATTCAGCATGTTGTACCTGTCGGAAAGATTTCTCAGACGGACGTGGAAGATTTACGTTCATCAATTCAGTTTCTATGAGGAAATCGTTCATGTCACTTATTACAGATATCAGAAATTCAATCACGAACTGTTGTGGTGATCACTGACCGTCTGAAAGAAAAAATGAATCATGATGGTCTTCCTATCGGAAAAAAAAGTCTATAGTCATAACCCGTAGGGTAATTTTTATGATGTAAGATCATTCACATCACCCATGAGCCCTGAATAATCAATCAATCCAATAAAAAATATAAACTGCCTCTTTTTTTACAATAAAAAATAAATCGCCGGATTGTTTCACGAGAGTCAAAACTGAGGGCGGGATTTATCATTATTTTTTTCCCAGGAGCATCATTTACATACATTAATAAAATCATATATCGCAATATAAGAGGCAAGAAACCGGGTGCAGCCAGCCGCTTCAGAAATTAGATTTTTCTGACCGTCCAATTCGTATAAAACGGTTAATAATCACAAGATCAGACATGCATTTATCACTGAACTTACTTCATAACCAAGAAGAATGACAAGTTCTCTGCGAAGAATTCTAGTACAGAAAGGAACAACTTTGTTTCTGGGCTTCATTAACAATCAGACTCAGAACCTGACTCTTTGATCGCTCGAATGCAATTTGTCACAAGTTATTCTGTGATTGTCAATTATTAACTAAATGGGTACCCTAGGTGCATAAGAGGAGAAATGTAAACAGACATAAGCATAATAATAATACAAAAGGGTGGACAAGCTCAACAGACGTTATTAACTAATTTTTTGCGATATCGCTAGCCGTCAAGTGCAAAAGAGAAGTTCTAGGCTGACTCAAAATCATGCTTCTTTTCTTTTATCTGAAACCTTTATCTTAGTCAAACATAAACTCTCAACTTGATGAGGTGGCCAAAAATCTAAAATTGCATACACAAAGAAAGAACCGGAAAGTTAAAACAACCTCATAATTTGCTATGAATAACATAGATGCGACAAGAAACAGTCAAAGACATGTTACAGAAGCTATTTTTACAAAGCACAAGAAGGAAGTGGTAGCAACATCAATATGATAAAATAAAGATGAAGAATGTACTAACGTTTTCAAGAATGACATGGCAATTACCCGCCAGATATACCCATGTAGGCCTTCAGCTGTGAGACATTCCAATCAGAGTTTTCTCCTTCACCACACTCTTTATTTACCTGCTCTAGTAGGGCACAAGCAGCAATATGGGACCCAGCTGATTGTCCAATTAGGAAAACTCTACAATATATAACAGAAAAAGACATACAGCATTAAGCATGCCTATTGACATCCAAAAAATTCGTAAGGTAGAAGGTTACGCACCGGTTTGGGTCACCTCCATAGTTAGCAATATTGTTACATACAAACGAGATTCCTTGAGATGCATCTTGCACCATATCACCGATGGTTCCCTGAGGAAAGTTTCTGCAATTGTAATAAATGCTAGTCAAGATAGTGTACCATTGCACGCGTCAAGTTAGATACATCACATTGAAGAGAGAACCTGTAGTCAATACAAGCTACTATGATGTCCCTTTCTGCCAGATGCTTTCCCAGAAGTGAACCCCATGCTTTATACCTGAAGAGGAGAAAATTCTCATAAATAAGGAAAAAATAAAATAAATCACATCCAGAGATTAGGGAGATTATCAAAATTTAGATCTCTCAAGACGTCCCATTTTACAACACTCATTCACGATTTTGTTTTACTATATGTTAACTCACCCTATTATCCATGCTCCACCAGTAACAAAAGCCACAACTGGCTTTGGCCCATCAGTATTTCTTGGTAAATGGAGATCCAACCTGACGTAACAATTTGAATCACTGGTTAGTCAGGTGACATAAATTGGAATATATGGTTGCAGTACAACCCTAATTTTTAACTATTTCAGAGTTCTCAATTTGTATACCTGTTTCGAGCTTGTTCCCCATAAATTATGCTTCGTCGTACCTGAGTTGAGAAGAAATAGTAGTAGCCAACTGCAAGGAAAAAATGATCACCAGAAAATAAAAGAAGTCTGGACTTTCTTGTTAAGATAGGGAAACACCCAGAATCGGTGGAGTTGCAAAAAAAGATAAGAAAACGTTTAAGTTGCAACTGTGAACTGAAATTGTATAAACATGAAATGGGTTTACTATAAAACCAGTATTACAACTAACCATACTAAACATTCTCCTACAACAATGATGCACATCCAAGATATACATTTTCTAAACGAAAACAACAAATACACCCACCCTGTAAAAATCCTGGCATTAGCAGTATTGCATAGCAAGTGAGTGCGAGAAACTTCGTCATCCATCTGTAGCCTATCCTGAATAAAGGGAAGTGATCAAAAGGCGGATCAAATCTACAATACAGACAAATTGCACTGAATAAAGTCGCTGAAAAAACGTTTCACGTTTAAGTTCTACATTTCAACAAACTTATCAAAGTGAAATTACAGATATGAACTATAGGATCATGAATAAAAATTACGTATGAAAGAATGATGGCATTGAAATAAAGCTCAAGTTTCCCTTTGTCCACAATTCTTAGACTATATTTTACTACATGAACCCGTCAGAATCATGCGAGAAAAGAGTTCGTCCAGTAAGAGGGGCGAGAAAAGAGCTCGTCCACCGAATGTCAGCCAATATGTAATATAGTCATGGATCAAATATTAAAGGTCCACTCAATCATCACTCACATAATCAAATAATTTTTAGGATAAATATATGAAACATCAAACTTAAGGAACCTCCACCAGGATTATGCAAATTTGCAAAATACCTTTGTTAATGCAGGGTCGTATGACACTAAAGAAGATAAAGTAAATTGGGTGCAATCATAGTGATCCATTTTGTTCACGCACCATATAAGGAAATAAGCGATATTGTACATATATTATGAGACATAAGGAAAGGGAACTTGTCTCTGGTTTTTAATAGCTAATCAAACTGAACTTCTGTCAAGGAAAAACATCATTTGGCGAAAAAAAAAAGAGAAATTTACATTGATAAATATTTACCAATGATACACATATCTTAAAAGAGAGGAATCTGAACTATATGAAGGGAAAAATGATAGAAAATATTAGAGCCCTGCTGGTAACAAGAATCTGCCAACACTCTCTAATTTTCAAGGTTCATCAGAAAACTAAATCCAAAAATTTGTGGAGCAGCTCGCATCAATTTACGTAAGTGTAACATTACCATTTGTTCAGATGGTTCGAATTCAATGCTTCTAAAAGTTACATAAAAGCCTTCCAACTAACTCTAAAATAGTCAAAAAAGAATTTGTGCATGTTATCCCAAAAGTGTGTGCTCCACTGTCCCAAAATGAAAGGGAAAACCTCAACAAGCTAGTTCTAAAACAAAAAATACTGTCCCAAATGACATTAAAGCCTAGGTAACTCAGCTGCAAAGACAAGGAAAAAGCTTGCACCTTTCCTTAGCAGATCCAGAGAAATATCTACAACCAATACATGTTAAAATCGAAAAAGAATCAAATGCGTTTTTCAATTTGGACCTTTTAATACTAGGGGGACTACAATAGGTTCTAGCGGTTATAAATATTTCTGTCACCCAGCACTATTCGAAGGTTGGCCATTTTCTTTTGAATGGAACTGGTTCATAATTTTTCTTTAATCTATCAGATGATAATGATGCTGCATAAATTTAAAAAGTTACAACGAGTTACACGGCCCGATTCACCAGGAAAAAAGTGAAATAAAAAAGGCCGTTATAGTCCAATGCTCAGTCGGCACAACGAATACCAGTGTACGCAGAACAAATTATACACCATCAACACTCGCATATATCCCCTCGCCAACTACGTAGCACAAAATAGAGGGACATAAATGATCGAGCAATCACTAAAAAAAGTGTCATTAGAAAACTCTTACCCTTTTTTCACGATGGATCTACAGTCTAAAAAGCACATTACGTGGCGAAGTGTCATTGAATCATAGAGTAAACTGATGTCATACCCAGTGCATCGGCAGCTGGACAATCTTCGCAGCAAAAGAGACGTTTACAGGGAAATTGTACGGAGGATAACAAAACCAGGATGAGAACCAGGCGGCGAGGATACATAGGAGAGGACTCAGGAATTACCCTAGGTACCGGAGAAGCGTCAGAGTAAGGCGGGTGACCAGGTATGTCTCGGCAGCCGCGTGCCCCACCTCGCGGCGAAATGACGCACCCCGAGAGGGAGAAGCAGGCAGCGAAGAGAGCGGATTGGAGAACGGCAACGACACGCGATGCAGAGACGCCTCGCTCGCCGTCCTCCGCCTCCTCTTCTGAGATGCTCCTCCGCCCCCACCGACGCTGACGGAAGACGGAGACCTGAGGAGGAACGGTGCATCTACGCTCCCATCCTCGGCCGAGGACGACACCGCCATCTCCTCCTCCGCCGCGTACCCCGCCGTCGCGGCAAGCTCCGATCCCATGGTGACCAGCGAGCGGCGGCGAGGAGGAGGGCCGCCTCGAGGGACCTGGAAAGCCGGAGAAATGGGCCTCGGCTCCTGGGAACGAGCGGGTGGCAGTTTGTTCGTTTCTTCTCGCAGTTCCGTGTGCTTCTTCTGAGACGTTGCGTGCCGTTCTCTTGGCAACGTATAGCTGACGTGTTGCGCTTACCGTGAGATGGTCAATTATTTTGGGCCTACTTATCTTGAAGAAAAAAATCCTTCGCAATAATGTCTCCGAATTTTCCTGGCGTATTATTATTTTCATTAATCCTTAAAAAAAGCGGGCCCGCATACTATTCGTTCATTCAGAAATTCATACCACTCCATGCTGATTAAATTATTTATTTTTTTAAAAAATAGATTTCCCATTTTTCCTAGAAATAAATAAAAATAATAAAGAAAAAAATAATTCGCAATAATTTCCTCCAGATTTCCTGCCATAGTATTGCTCTCATAAAAACAGAAAAAAACAAAGTTCAGGCCTACATAATCTTTCTTCACTCGGAAATTCCTAAGTAATCCCACTCCATCAAGATTAAATTATTTTATTTTTTAAAAAAATATATCTTTCCCATTTCTCCTGGAAACAAGTAAAATTCATAAAGAAAAAAAATATTTCGCAATAATTTCCTCCAGATTTCCTGCCACATTTTTGTTCTCATAATGTCAGAAAAAAACAGAATTCAGGGCTATCTAATCTTTCCTCATTCGGAAATTCCTCAGAAATCCACTCCATCCAGATTGAATTATTTAATATTTTTATTTATTCGCATATTAGCTTCTATTTTCTTTCGATGATCAAACCGTTGACATTTTGAGTAAACAATCAGGCCGGAAATACCCGTAGATAAAACTAAATAAAAATAAAAATCAAGGATTTAATTTCGGACAAGCAAAATAGAGGTGGGCTGTTTCTGGAGAAAGAGGACTCTTAGATTCAACCAATGAGGGGCAGCGGCGGCGGCGGGGGAGAATTAAATAAGCATCAGCAGTGTTTTACATATATACACGCCGAGGGGGGGTTGCACGGCCACAACAGCTTACAGAGAGAGCAGGTTCACGTATGAGCAACACCTTGGAAGTAGCTATGGTCCTTCTTTCAACAGCAGGATTGAAGGGGGGAGGGGGTGGGGAGAAGAAGAGGAGGGTTGACCATACCTCCCAACTAGATCTTCTCTTTGTCGGCGAGCCCTTGCCACCGGGTGCTTCTGGGCAATCAGAATGAGGCTACAGAGACGAAAGAAAGACGGTGGGTGGCTCGTCAGAAAGATGGCCTCTGTTCATATTTATGGTCAGCCCATGAGTCAGAAAGATAGTCAACCCCTGGCTCAGTCTCTCTCCTTTGCCAATTTTTTTTTTCTAATTCTTATTTTTCGTCTGCCCAGGTTTGACATCCAAGTCTGGGTCAACCCCGCCGGATGGAAAAAAAGATAGCTAATTTCTCTGGTGAATGGAGTGATGTAATCACCTCTGCTTTGGGGATGCTCCGTGTTAGGAGCTGGACAGGAAGTGATGAAAACGCTCGACTTTAACGGCGTGCAAGGAATTTGCCCGCTCCTGAGAGGAGGATGATGATGAGCTCCCACCAGACGAAATCCTCTTCTTCTTGCGGCAGAAGAGATCCTCCGTGTCCAGAACGTAAGAAACCTGGGGGAGAAAGATGCAGTCAATGGATAAGCATTTGACCAAAGACCCCATTTCCATTTACCAGAGGAAGCACCTTGGACGAGCTGCATGATATCTTGCACTCCAGCCCGTTGACCACCCGGATCCCTTCCATGGCTTTGCAAGAGGGAGAGTCTTCGTCGCCATTTATGCGCTTCCTTTTATTTCTGCGAGGATGGGCCCATCAACCACGAGTCAAATAAAAGGAGAGAGAGCTCCTTAGAGGGAGATGTGGCCCGGCCGTACCTTCCGAGGAAGACATTGTGGGGATCTTTCCTCCTGGGGACGATGGAGAGAAAATCGTTGTTCAGGTAAGATGCGAAGCTGGAATCGATGGAGACGGCGGGGACTTCGGGCTTTTCGTGGCTGTACTCCATCAACTGTATTGAAAAGCGGGCCGGGTTGGAGGACTGCAGAGAAGAAACAAGCAAGATCAGCCGAACGCGGCGGCGGCTTCTTTGGTTAGGAGGTCAACTCTCATAGAGCGCAATGAAGTCAGATCAAGAACCCACGCATTCAAACCGGTATATGCTCTCATCATGAAGCAGGATGCGAGCATTCTCATGGTAAACTAGATCGACAAACTGCCCAGGTCGTCGTGATCTTTCGTAGGAATATAGCTGGAGAAGCTTGTTGTCCGTATCATCAGACGCAATAGCCTGAAGCTGCAGCAATTTTTCGCAAGAGTCTCAGAGATATAAGTCAACTGGTTTGACCACAGTGAAAGCGAAAATACCTGTTTGACCACTTTATATATCAACTTGTCCAGGGTGAAGAGCACGTAGGACTGAGTCCCAATGATGGCACGGCAATCATCCTCAAACTTTGTATTGTCGGCAGAGCCATCGAGTAGATTGTAGAGGGCGCTCATGAACCTGGATACCATGTTGATGCAACAAGGAAGGGGATATATGAATAATTGAGGAATATAAATATGATATGTGCGAGGTTAAAAAAAAAGGAACTTACTTAGCATATAGGTTGGGAGAATTCGCATCCTTTGATGATCTCCACTTTCTCTCGGAGGAGGACGAATTCATTTTCGCTGAGAATATTCTCTCATACAGAGTCTGCAACACAAGAGAGGTGGATGATGAGTGGCGCCAAGATGCATGCATGGAATGATAAGAGACTAGATCGTTAGTATCTCATACTTGCTGGAGCCTAAAAAGCAGGTAGAAAGAGTCATTGCCGTAGAAGATGCGGGAGCCTTTCTCCTCTGTAATATCGAGTAACGCTGAAGGAACGTGCTTGGCCAGGGGCTTTACTGTGTGCAGAAAACACTCCGAAAATGCCAATGATGTGCCCTCTCCCTCGGCATCGTGTACATCAGCCATTCCTTCTGCTTCACCTTCACTCTCCGCCTTCCCATCCTGGTCGTCATGATCGGCGTCATCATCCTCTTCATGATCCTCATGAGAGCACTCTTCACCATCACCGGACTCGCTGGCTGAGACCTCTTCCCCAGCCTCAGAAGCATTCTCACTGTCCTCTGAGGATCTTTGGGCGCTTTCTTCGCCTTCGTCGTCTGCATCGGCGTCATTTTCCCCTGCCGCCTCACCGGAGCGACCCTCTACTTCTCCAGGTTTGGCTTGATACGCCCGACTGGGAGGACCTTCCTGAGGGTTAGGTGCGGCCTCAGCAGCAGCTTCAAATGCCACGAAATTATCCTCCTCAAAGTCACCGTTGGGAGATAGCTCGCCCTCCTCCCTTTCACCTTTGAAGTTGTCATGCACTGTAGAGCCCTCATGGTACCTGTGAGCTTTGGTGACTTCCATCGCACATCCTCCGTTTACAGAAATGACTGGCCTCATATTATCATCTCCCTAGAGCAAACGCCGAAAATGTCAAATCCGGTAGTACCGAGCCAAGAAGATTACATAACAAGAAAAGCCAAGAGATCATACCTCTGAAGAATGTACAGCTTCATTACTAACTCGGGTTGCAAGCCCTGGATCACTACCAGGTTTTGAAGGAGTAGTTGCATTGACACCTAGATAAAATAAAAGATAAAGCTTATCATTCTCACTTTTCCTAGAATAATAAAAGTCTCCAGCTATTTCTAGGGCACAAACCTGATGTAATTTCCAGACTGTTCCTGCAACAGTTGGGCTCACCTCTGATGACGATTGATCCGTTATCAGTGAGCCTTTCAGCAGAACCTGTCTGCATGCTTACACCTGACATCTCATCGGCAGTCTGAAGATTGTTTGGTCCTTTTCCATGCAAGAGGGCGCTACTGAGTGCATCATTTCGATGTGCAACTCGATCAGCATCGTAGGCATCTTCTTTCTCACCTACATCCCCGTTGGCTGACCTTGCCCTGCAAGAGCTTGTTTCCTCGGCCGGTTTGCTTTCATTGCCATTACTGGTAGTATTTAACTGTATGGACGTTGCAGCAGCAGTGTCAGCACGGGGACTTCTGTCACCTTCCCCTGATTTTGTATTGTTGCTCTTGCTGGTGACATTCTTGCTCTTAACTGCATCTTCAGTATCTTCTGCTCCCTGAGGTCTTGCAGGGACACCGAGCATTGGCTCCACGAAGGTAGTCCAAATCCGCATGACTTTATCCATCTGATCAACGGAGGAGCAGACCTCTCCACATGAATATTTTATAATTTGATATAGATCTCCATGAATATCTGGATCTGAAAATTCAAATTCCATGTCTGAAACAATAGGTCGTCGGTTGCCAGCAGCAATAGCAAAAAGTGCATCATCTTCTTTCCGCTTCTTTTCATTTATTTCTTTGATCTCGGCCAACAGAGCTGAAAAGTAAAGAAAAGCATCGTTAATGATTATAAAATAAATTACAGGAAAATCGTACATAAAACTAGGAACAGATCAATAGACAAACTCCGAACAGCTTCTAAATCAAACCAAAATAGCACACAGAATACCTCAATGAAAGCAGCAGCGAAAAGGGGCATCGATTAAACAAGAAAGCAGATTCATCAGCATAAATTATTTTTCAGCAGTATATAGACTTTTGGTTCAAGAAGTCAACTAATCAGAGCAACAACAGAAGGCCCAGTTTGAAACTGGAGTAACCTCCGAGGAGCGGAATCATCGAGGACTTGCTTGAAACAGGCTAAGTTAGTTGAACTCAAGGGTAATGGACATCCAATGATCAGAGCCATTAGTAACTAGAAGAATAACGGGAATGCCATAACAATGGACAGAGCTTTCCCAACAATTCACAGATTTATATCTACTCAATGGATGACCCAAAAATGATCGAAACTCCGATTATCCAATAGACTTAACATTCACCTCCAAAGTTCAAGAGATTTTTTCAATTTTAATCAAAGGCAGGGAATGACACGGAAAGACACCCCCGCCTAACATGGGACATCTCGGTTGCGTATCACTAAATACTAGAAGGTAAAAGAAAAAGCTATCTTAATGTTCACCCAGAGCAAAAAAAGGAAAACAGAGTATGAAGAATGATACCTTTAGTACTCAAGTTCTTTGTGTCCTGTTGTTTGAAGTAGAAACTTCGGTGATCAAGTGATTTATGATAATTCTTTGCATAAATTTCAGCCCAGACCTTGTTGAAGTCTGCTCGACACTTTGACCATTCCTCCTGCTTCTGCTTCAAACGAGTTAATATGACGGGAAGTGCAAGACCAGGGTTCTTCCGCAAAATATCCATGACATCCAGCCCGTGATCACCATATAATCGTTCAATACATCTTAGATTTAAGGCTATACATGTAAACAGTAAAATATTCAAGATAAGCACAAAATCATAAGTAATCTTTGAAAAAGGACACTAAACGCCACAGAATATTAGTTCTTCACACGGACCTGTAAGGTGGTCGTCAATACGAATCTGACTTTCTGGTTTTATTATATTATCATGCATTGCTTTTAGCAGATCTTCCACCTGCCTAGTGGTTACATTCACCGACTCCAATAGCATGTCAAGCTCAAACCTGGTAAAACAATAAATCGAAGGGACAAAAAAAATAAGGTTGGTTATTATGGAAACACAGAAGTCCAAAGGAGCATATCATAGCTATGAAGAAGATTTTTATCAGTGAAAATCGATTAAAGGTTACCAGCGAGCACAGCCTACCAACCCGCGGCAAAACAATAGTGTAGCATTATGGAAATAAAAGATTTACCTATCATCTTCACATCTGAACAGGCTTTCTTCATACTGGTTCTTCCGCATGTGCTTAAAAGAATAGTCCTCGCTACCGGAAGTTACTGATACCCAAACATCATTTAGCACAGAAGCGCCAAGGTCGGTCCTATTGCTTGCTTTAGGAATTGGATACTGCAAGTGCCATATATTTTTATGAATGGAATCAGCATAACATAAAGAGCAAAAAATGGAAAAGACACGGATGAAAAATGGCTTACACTCTTTGGCAAAAGACGGTAACTGGGGGTACAACGCTGACAGGCGGACAGATCAAGCTCCGAAATTGGTTTGGCCCAGTTGTATTTATCCTTCACAACTGAAGGCACCTTGTGGGCTGCAGAATCTTTTAGCCTTTCCCGGTCTTTGTCTCTCTCTCTCTCGTGGTCTCTATCTTTCTCCCTCTCAGATTCCCGGTCTTTATCTTTATCTTCTACCTTGACCGGTCTAGCTATATTTCCTTCATTTCATAAGGTTATATTAGTAAAAGGGGCATAAAAAATAAAACCTCTGACAAACTAGTGCAAGCATGAAAAGACGTGCATCCAGTGAATCAAACAAAAAACAGAGCGAAAAGCTTGATGCAGATTACGAATAAAGGAATTATGAAATGAAAAAACTTTGTAAGGAAAAGCTACATACTTTTACTGAAAACTCCTGCAAGAAATCCATCTGCACAAAAAGATACACTTCAGAAAAAAGCAGCCACAGACAAATTAAAAATGCAGTCACCTGCATCTGCAATACAGAATAATTTGTTGACCTTACCAATGTTCTCACAATGCGCCAAAAACTCATTGAACCCATCCATAAGATCAGGATACTTTCCAAGGAGATCGCCAACCTGAGACCAATACACAATAGCTATTGGATAACTATAATTGAAGTATTGCCGATTAGGAGGGGAAATATATTTAGAATATTTCACAGAGGAATAATTTGAAAGATGTGCAAAAGTATCCAGCATAGTTATACGTTCCATGATTAGGAAGATTAGAACGAAAAATACTAAGTCAGCTGTGAGCTGATGCATACGCTAACAAGCCAAAGGATGAAGATAGATGATCAGAATTTGTGATTGCCATCAACCCATCGACATGAGTATCAAGCAAATATTATCATCGGACACAAGAGGATTAGCAATAACCAGGAAGATCATTCAATTGGACAAAAGAGTTTCCTCTTGGCAAATCAGGAGATCTGACAGACAAAAAACTAAAAGCAAGCAAAGAATCTCCTTCAGATTGACAGTAGTTCCCACTAACTACCTGAAGAACTGAAATAACCATACAAGATGCCGCTCAGGCAAGAGATTCAAGAATGGTGCGATGACCTTTTATTTTCTTTTTTCCTGAGGGAGGGGGAAGGGGCAGATACAAAGGCAGATGTTGTCTCTCAAATGCCTGAGTAATCAGTAGCTATTTGTTCCCTTTTTGTTGCTCAGAACGATATCACGAAGGTAGGAGACTCAAGAATGGTGTGGTGACCTTTTCTTTTCTTTTTTTTCCTGAGGGAGGGGGAAGCGGCAGGTACAAGGGCAGATGTTTTCGCTCAAATGCTCGAGTGATCACTGGCTATTTATTCCCTTTTTGTTGGACCTCAGACAAGTATCGCGTTGGTAGTTGCAACATTAGCCACCTACCAACTTCCTAACAGCATCCGTAGGATCAAGTTTAATTGGCATAAAAGAAAATAAGTAGACATAAAAGAGAAACGCCATCTCGAGATGTGCATGTGTTACTGAATGCAATATTAAGAAATAATTACTCCTAAAGAGCAAGTTAGGAGGCATGAAATAAAAGAGATCATGTTGACATAAGCCATTAAATAAAATATATCACAAGAAAATGGAAAATAAAAGTAATTTGAGTGATGCATCTGTACCAAATTCTTTAGTTCAGTTCTGCTGATAATTTCGTTGCTGTAGATGTTGAGGCACTTCAAAAATTCCTGGTACGTATCAGCATGAAGCTTATCTTTGACTTTCTCACAGAAATTGAACTCTTGGGTATAGACACCTGAAATAGACATCCTTACTCCAGTTTTATCAGATGTTCCCAAAATGCTTAGTTGCGGAAAATGTAAAACATTGAAATAAGTCTCAATATAGAAAAATAACCCTCATGACTATCATAGAGAACATTTCCGGACAACTTTAATTTCAACAACTTCCTTTCTACATAGCAGAAACATAACTTCGGTTTTTTTTATAACAAAGCACCATCAGCAAGTGCGATAGACAAAAACTTGGTAGAATGGATAAGCAGTTTTGAATCCAAACACAATAATACCCAGTTGTGACTCACTTTTCAGAGCATTTTTGTCATCATAGGAAGAAGCTGTCATGGAGTAAACGCCAAAATTCTCAGCACCTTCGCCACCTTGGTGTGGTACCTCTGAGGGTGAGTCATCAACCCTCCGTGAGGATTTCCTCTTACGATGGGCATTCTCCATCTCCCTGACATCATGCTCTAGATCTTTATCCTCCCGCTCACGGTCTCTCCTGTCCCTGTCATCCTTTCTTTCCTTTTCCTTCTCAGAACGTTTCCTCTGTTTCTCATGCTCTTGCTCAGGTCGGTCAACACTGACGTCACGATCAGCATGAGAAATATATCCTTTGTCCCTCTAAAACACATGTAGAAAAAGGCATAAGCATAATCTAACAAAAAGACCCAGAAGATTCTGAAGGCATATCACAGACATAAAACCATATCGTAAAAGCTTGCAAATAGATGACAGAAAAAATGTTAGAAGTATTCAATGGAACATATCCATCCATAAAAATGGCCCAGATTTTAAAGACAAATATTTCTTTACAGTAAAAGGTAAGTCACCTTCGAAGATCAAGCAAAAATGTCCTTGTGATGAACAACAACATGTTGCAAACTCATCATTTCTAAATAGAACTGCGTTCAATTTAGTGGTAAAAATGTAAACGTTCATGTATGAGACAATACCTTATCCACCTGTCCATGCCTGGCAGTAACTACACCAGAGCTCTTCTCATCCCGTCGCAAGAAACCTCTGCCTGCTGCCGAATGGGGACCTGTTGCTGTTTGATCTGGTAAGAAATGAGTAAATTCATCCAAGAGGTCCTGATGACTATGAAACAGTACTGCTACCTGCAGTTGACGACATCAAAATTTTAAGCCCAACATATTACACAAAAAAATATATATAAAAAAAGAATTGTATGTAATGCACATACTTCCTGATACACTTCTCCAATCCCCTTGTTCTCCTTGCGGTACATGTTAAGAATATCCAAAAATGACTTATAAACATGCTCATCATTTTGAAAACGCGTCTGGAAGAATGAAGGAAAAAAAAGTCAGTACGTAGCATAGAATAAAATGAAAAACATAAACACACTAACACGATGGTCCGATCTGTTCCGTTCACCTTTATTTTATTCACAAAATTGATAGCTTCCTCAAACTCAACAGGCTTCTTCTGTTGGTACTCCTCTTCAGGAGGGAGAGTGATCTCATATCCTTTAGGCAAGAAGGTGTTGAAGCCCAGAATCAGGTTCCGATGCCCTCTGAACAGGTCTTTCACCCTCTCAATAACGCCCGCCGTATCTATCCTGCAAGAATAGTAAAGAACAGTGTAAGAGAAAAAACGAGGACAAGACAGGTAAGTAGGAATCCCAAATTTAACCATTGCAAGTCAAACCTCTGTGCTTTGAAATCCTTCATCACTTCAAGGAATTCATCATATTTTTCTCTTTTATCCTGGAATATTTCTTTCACGTCCTTCAAATATGCTAGGGCATCATTGGTTGTCAGTTTCTGTGCACCACTGCCAGTAGTTGCAGTGGCCGTAGACATTTGCCCAGACCTTTGTCATTGACGCCATAAAAATCAACATATTATAAGCAACAGAAAATAGTTTCAAGATTGTAAATTATCAACGCATCTGATGTTCAAGGCAACCATCGATCTAAAAAAAGAAACACTAGGGTAGTACCAACAAAGACCTGAAAAATCAATGTTTTTATCAAGTATCAAAAGATCATAGGCAACATCTCGAAACTAGTACAGAGAAAACATCCAAATATTCAATTATCGCGGAAGAAAAACGAGGTCGAGGAATTGTAAATAAATATCAAGCGTGCCTCTCGTCCGAGTCAATTACTACATGCATGCTGGCACCGGATATAATTAGCGACGAAAAATAATAAAAATACCCGCGTTCCCGGCGTTATCGCCATTTAAGAAACAAGACATGTCCGCATGTAACAAACCAGAGGATAAAAGCGAAAGCTGAATAACCAGAAATAGATCGACTGAGGCAAGAAGATGAAAAAGTCCCAACGAAGATAAATAGAGAATCAAAATCCTGCACGTAATAGAGAGTTTCCTCCTTGGCATATCTCACCATATGTAACCAAGTAAATTAGACGCAAGTACAGAGCGTAGGGATTCAGAGCCGCGAAAAGAGGAACAAAATAGAAAAAGAATAATTTTATCCTTAACCATTCCACCAAATCGTCTCATGAAAAATAAGTACGGCCTTGATCTAACCCCCGAAACCTCAAACACCGCGCAGGACTACCAAAGGAGAACGGCCAAAAAATACACCAAAAAAATATACCAAATAGAAATAGGGAGGAAGGCAACGAGGTAACGATACTCACGGATCCCCTCGGGAAGAGTTCTGCCACTTCATATTCGAGGCCATGTATCCATCCTCCCGGGACCTTTTCATTTCCTCATACACGCCCTCGCAGGCCGGGAACCAACCGACCAAAACGAAGAATACTCCTCCCCCCACCCCCCGGCCGCTCACCGGTAACCAACACCACCACTACCAGAGCCGATCACGGCTGTCCAGGGCCACCACACCCCCCGTCTCCCGCTCCTCGAGCGGATCTACAGCCACCAGAAAATTCTCACCGATTGCGTGAAGAGGGAGAAACAACAGCCCCCCACGGAACGACAGAAGAAAGATAGCGCCGCCGAGTGGATACGAATCGCCGCGCCGTCACCTTCTCCTCCTTCCCCAACGCCTATCTGGACTTCGAGCTCTGGAGGGAAAGCCAAGGAGGAAGAAGAAGAAGAGGCAAGGAGGGACGATGCGAGCGGAGAAGCGAGAAGAAGAGCCCTCTAACATCAAAGAAATCGAGACCCGGAGATCGACCTTTATATACCCTGGTGCCGCAAACGACTCCCTTCTTCTAAACGAATCACCCGCAGTGTGCAAGGGCCCTTACAATTGCTCAAGAGCCGCTGCCAACCGCAAGATGGATGTTCCCTCGTTTAATGAGCTGTGTGGACCGTCAGATCTTTAGGTTTCTCTCTGCCGACTAGGGCACCGTGCGGACTAGTCATCAGGTGGTCACTGGTCGTGGGACGCCGGGTTGAATCGCCCACCCCCCACCCTTTCCCCCCGGTAGCGTTCGGATTCCGAATCGGTGAGTCCAGGGGGTTGACCCTTCGTAAGCGGATTCTACCCGTTCAGATCAAAATGGGCGGTGATGATGGAGCTTCATCTCGCTCGCGAAAATTATTGAACTTCCGCATCGCTGCTGACTCCAGGTTACCTTGTTTGAGCCACGCCGAAGCCCAGTTTACGACCAAAGACGGGCCTACTGAAAAGGCCAATAAACCGATCATTTTCCACGTGTACAATGAGAGGACGCCACGTCGCAATGCCCATTCTTGTTACTGGGCTTGAATTTGGCCCAATAACAAAATATTCGATGATTATCCACATACATAAACTCTCTCTCTCTCTCTCTCTCTCTCTCTCTCTCTGATATATATATATGGGAGGATAAAGTGGGGCTGGGTCTTCGTTGCAATGCAAGTCGGGGCTACTCGCTGTTCGGTAAATGAGGATCGGATTGGGGTAATTCTATCATTAGATCCGAAGAATTGGAAGGCGTCATTTCGTGATGGAGATACTATGATTGCCAAATTTTTATAACTTTTTCTTTCCAGATTTCACAGGTATCGCCATTTGCTTTGATCTTGCGGGAGCGTAATCTCAGTTCTGATGGAGATGGAGACGGTGAGACGAAGAATACAGTTCAAATGCGTTGAAACAAGCTGAATCTTCGAGATATCGAGGAGATTCTGACCTTGTCCTTTGGAGAGGCGACGGATTATCCTCGGCTAGTGGTCGGAGAATGGACGGATTCAAGGAGGAGTTCCTGCATTGCAGGCCAACCGGATGTGTGATCGAATTCCGGAGAATGGGAGATCGGAACAGAGGCGGTTCAGATTTTCAGGCGTTCTATCCTCTGTTCCATCGACGGTGGTAAATCGACGGCGGCGAGGTTTCTGCCGGCGATTTCGCGGACGATGTTGCCGCGGCAGATTCGCGTGGCCTTGCTTGCTCTGCCCGATGATCTCATCTATGGCTCCGAATTCCTCGAGGTTCTCCTGACGCCCGAGACTTCTTATTCTTTCTTCGTTTCCGTCGGCTTCCTTGCACGGTTTCTCTGAATCCATACTTTCCGTTGGTGATCGTGATCTCTTCCAGTCGACAAGCAGATCGGCCACGGTTATAAGTATTTCTTCTCCGATTTGAAACCGACATAGGTAGAACTTGTAAATGCAAAGCTGGGGTTTGAGAGGAAGCATAATTTGCCGCGGCCCCTGATACTCTGCCAACACAGTGGAAACAAGAAAACAAGCATGAACAAGCACATATTTATATACATATGTTTGCGCATATACATAACTTTAATGAGTCGATCCCTTTAACTCTGAACTAAACTTGATCATATCATTCAGCACAATCTTTGAGAGCTCATCTTTCACACCCCCCCCCCCCACACGTCACATTTTTTGAACTTGAATTTTTTTTCATGAACACTTATTATCCTCCCTTGCCCTAAACATCCCATGCATTTCCATCTTTGAGAAAAGGTTCTGGATGGTGTTATTCTTCTTGTTTTTTTTTCAAAGGGAAATTGTCTAGATAATTGCTTGCTTAGATTTTTCACTATCTATGAGCGAGGGGTGATTTGATTATTATGCACATAGACTATGATATTTTTTAAAAAAATAGAGATTATCACAGGCTAAATCACTCCCATAACCACATGAGACCTCCATATAAATTTCTTCCTCAAGTTCTCCATGTAGGAATGCATTCTTGACATCAAATTACTGTAAGTTTCAAAAAAAAAATGTTGCCACTTTTGGATGTATTAGATATCTAACTATTCACTAATCTTGCATAATTTTATGTTTTGAGTGGGAGAAAAATGTCATAGGATGCAAAAAACAAGTTAATTTACTCCACAAAATACTAAAAAATTAAAAATGCATATAATAAATACTGCAAAACATGATATCTACATACTTTCAAAGTTTGATGATGGTCACATGACATGAGAAAGGGAATTGAAGCAAGATTTTATACAATAAATAAGGAAAAATAAATTAGGTGCAAGAGATCATCAAGTGAATTTTCCATTAAAATAGCACACAAGTCCTTGCTAGAACCATAACTATTAGACGGTTGAATTTGTGGGTGATAACCTTTATGATCTACCAATATTTTTTTCTTCTCAACATAAAATCAATCCTTCTCCATGAGATAGCCAAATAAACAATTAGGGTAATCTTCAAAGTTTCGTCTCACAAGCTTCCCTAGTGCATCAATCCCATCTTGGCTGAAAAAAAATCATGATTGCCGAGGGGGATAGAATAGAATACACAAATGGCTCATGGAAAACACTGACACATATTCCTCAATGGCCATGAGGACCAATTAAGTAATATGATTTTTAATGATCTTATATTAAAATTTGTGAAAATATAGTGGTGGGATGAAAAACTGGGAATAACATTTTCCCCCAGTGTATTAGTCTCTTAAAATTTCCCTTGCATACTTTTTCTAGTAAAATAGCTTGACCTAATTAACTACTCAAGAGATCAATTCTTCAATTAGTCATTTCATAATCCCAAGATTGACCCATATATTAATCCATATTTTTTATTTTTCTCATTCATTTAAGAACAAATATGGTAGCTTATTTTAGTTTAATGCATTAATGTTTCCCAAGTATTTACCTCTGCCACCCGATAGGGATAAGCGCACCACTGATGCAGAATTGAATGGGATACTTCACGCTGCTTTGGGAATAACACGTGTTAGAAAATCTATTTACATTGGGCCCCCAAAAATTCGTTGAATTAAATAGGGTATTCTCTACATGAAAAATATTATATATTTTCTCCTTATTTGGAATAATTAATTTGGAATCAGGTGCCCTCTTGATGGCCAAGGCCAGGAGGTCAACTAGCTGGACCGGGCCCACAGGTAGACGTCTCCGAGTCCAGCCCTTGAGGGTGCCTTTCATCAGGTCAAGATACACTTTCCGCCCCGGGCCCGCCGCCCCAATCTCTAATGTTGTGCTAGAGACATTGAACAGCAGCGGATGGGTGTGTGTGTAAGAGTAAGAGAGAGAGAGAACGAGAAGAGAGAAGAGAGAAGAGAGAGAGGGATTCGGGCCGGGCCGGATAAAGACTGGGGGCCCAGTTACAGTCCACACCAAGAGCCCGTTATTATTCGTATTCCCTGTCAGTCGCTGGGATATTCCGCCGCTCACGGTCGCTAGGATATTCCCCCGCTCACGGCACACGGCCTCTGTGTCAGCCAGCCCGAGAGAAGGTGAAGGGATTTCCTCCTATCGAACTAGCCGATTCCTCACGTCTATAAACAGTAGCAGATGCCCATATCGTGATCTCCTGCGATGCTCCTCTTTGGTTTTGATGGATCTCTCTCTCTCTCTCTCTCTCTCAGACACACACACACACACACACACACACTTTCCACGTTTGTAGGAGGATCCGGGGTCATCATCTTCTCGCCGACCCATCTTCCGCATCTTGAGGCTCTCAGTCTCCAGCGGTCTCTCTTCCCACGGCAAGGAAAGATCCGAACTTACATCCTCCCCAAGCTTCACGAGGAGACAACGCGAAGCTCGGGCATATCCCAGGGAGAATACTCACAGCATCTTCAGCATTCCACTGGAGCGAAGCCACCCACCCACCCTTCCTCCCTATCCTACCACAGTTCTTCCCTCCGCTGTTAGCTTTCCTCAGCTTTCCCAACGGAATATGCCGCCGACGGCGGGTCAGGATGAGTCCGTCGTGGGATTATTCCGGCATCCTCCTGGGGGCAGCCGTGGAAATCACCGGGGAGGCTATCGATTCTTCGAAGAGCCCATGGAGTAGGAGAACCCTATGCCTTGGTGGTTTATTCTCCTTGGAGGAGAAGTTGAGGTGGGGAATGGAATTCGGGAGGGACGATGCGATAAGATAGCTCCGGAGATAATGCCGCTTCCCCGCGGTAGCGGTGGCGCTGCCCCTGCTTCATCCTGGTGCCGGCATCTCATCAGTGGGGAGGTTACGGTGGGGGGATTAGGGTTCACCGGCGGGGGCCCCGGCAGGAGGGTTGACCACTTGAAACCCGTTTAATGTTTGGTCCTCATAGAGGAAGTCAGAAGCTGTGGTTGTTCTTTGAAAGCCAGATATCCTGTTGTCCGTTTGTACTCCCAAGGCTCTCTCTCTCTCTCTCTCTCTCTCCCCGGAGACTCACCCTGTATGCAATCCCCGGACAAGACTTTATTAAAGTATAGACCGTATCCGCGGAACAACCAGATCAAATATGGGAGAAATGGAGTCCACAAGATCTCATTTTGAGCATAGTTGACCTTTTTGAGGTTCCTAACTATGGGACGACGGGTCTTGCGGTACAGCTTACACTCGGTGCGTCGTGGAAGAAAGAACCGCCATTAAGTGACGAAGGGGAGCAAATCTTTTCAAAACCCAAGAGCGGACCTCTTCATGCTTTACTTAAAATGAGTGGGGCTACTTAAAATATCACTAAGCTAAGAGGCTCTTATCCCCAGTTGGTGGAATCCTTGCTGGTTCAATGAACTGCATTCCTTTTTGCCCTTGATCTCCTTACTAGCGTTTTCAGGCTCTTTCTCTCTCTCTCTCTACACTTCATCTTGGGTATCTCTTAAAGAAAGGAACTGATCAGAGCTTATTTCTTGACGCTTATATACGTTCATGGGAGTTGAAAATAGTGATAAAATATCAGAGTATAGTCTCTTGGATTGTGGGGGGTTGAGCGGGGGGGGGGGGCAGAGAAAGAGAGAGAGAGAGAGAGAGAGAGAATCATCTCCTGGTACTTTGTCCCTAGGCATTTTTGACTTGGTATCTACAGATTTTACCATGGTTTAGAAACCTATTTTCTAATCACATGGTTTTGCGAATTCATAAAGGGTCTGATACCTGGCTAAATGATCGTTTTCATGGATAATTTATTAACAAATATGCATATTATTGATGACATTTAAATGGTCGTAATATTAGGTTGAATGTGTTCTCCGTGTCCATCTGGAGGCCCGTGTCTCACTTGCTTCTTTCCTTTCCGATCAAACCATGGAGAGATCCAGGAGGCGTTTCAGTCACGCCGAGGGCGCCTCCAACATGCAGGCCCGCTGTGGCGAGCAGATCATGCCACCTGGACACCAGGTGTTCTTCCTCACAACATGCCGAGTCGCGGCCACCGTGCACCCGCCAACTTGGACTCTCAGGGGAGGATGGATAGATAGATAGATAAAGGGCAGATGCAGGATGAATTTGAGAGAGATGAATGGATATATAGCTAGAGGGACGGATGATGAATCAGGGGAATGGATAGATACATAGATGGATAGATAGATCGAGAGAGGGGAGAGAGAGAGAGAGAGAGAGAGAGAGAGGAATGGAATGAGTGAGAGAGAAGAAGGGGGGAGAGGGCAGTGGAGGATTGGCATATTTGTGGGATTTAAGAACATTTTAGAATGTGCTGTCGACCAACAGAACCAAAGCCGCGATGCTCCGCCTCCTCTCTCGCGCGCTACCCCCCTTTGTACCGCGAGAGAAAGCTACATAAAGGGAACCATGACCTTCACACAGAATGAACACCCCGGTAGTTGCTGGCGTGCACGGAGGGGAGAGAGAGAAGGAGAAGATGGTGAAGTTCTCCAAGCAATTCGAGGGCCAGCTGGTCCCCGAGTGGAAGGAGGCCTTCGTCGATTACTGGCAGCTGAAGAAGGACCTCAAGAAGATGCAGAAGCCTCCCGGCGGCCAAACACCTCCCCAGAGGCCTTCCCGGCCTTCGCTCAGCAGAGCTCTTCTCTCTCCGCTCGCCATGTTCGCCCGGTCCTTCGGCTACGGGCGAGAACGGGACCATGGCGTCATCCAGGCATCTCTCTCTCTCTCTCTCTCTCTCTCTCTCTAACACTGATCACCTTGGTATCTCTGATAATCTCCGCTCAATCGCGTACCACACAAGAACCCAATTCGAGATTAAAATGATAATAACTGCATTATGATGCCATATTTTGATTACGTATCTATCCTTTCTCATCCAATGCTGGATTACGGCTTGTCTCCCTCTCTGTCTCTCTCTCTCTCCTTCTCCATACGTATTTGTCTGTTTCTCGACTGTGTTCATCTTCTCAAAGGTCCCATTATCCATGCATAGAAGCCATCAAGGGGGATACTAATATAGACCCTGAGTTGACATATCGGCTTCTTCTGGTTATCAGGTTCACAAGAAACTGGGTTCGTCGGCGAGCAAGGGAGATCTGTACGAGACAGAGCTGCTGGAGCAGTTCGCCGACACCGATGCGGCGAAGGAGTTCTTCTCCCGATTGGATCTCCAGCTGAACAAGGTGAACCAGTTCTACAAGGCCAAGGAAGGGGAGTTCCTGGAGAGAGGGGAGTCGCTGAGGAGGCAGATGGAGATCCTCGTTGAGCTCAAGGCCACGCTGAAGCAGCAGCGCAGGGGTGGCTCCTCAGCGGGCGACTCCAAGGACGACCCCTCCATATCCTGCTCTATCGCCTGCGGTATGTAGAAAGAGAAAAACCAGGAAGCTCAAGCATCTTCCCTCCCCACCCCCTTGATTCATTTTCATTTGGCGATGGCCAGGGTCAGTCCTTGCCAGGTCAGGGGGGGGCTTTCACGAGGCCCCTATAAAAGCCCGGAAGACGGGCTACAACCCTGCATATGCACCCATAAGAGCGTCAGAGAGAAGAGAGAGGATAGAAAAGGAGAGAGAGAGAGAGAGAGTACGTCTTCGCAGCTGTGGCGTGGAAAATGGGTTCTCCACCCATGGATCTAATCTTATCCAAGTCCGAAATCTGACGGCACAAAGATCGGGTTAGACTTATTTTCTCCTCCAATCTTGACTTTGAGAAGTAGATTTCCACAAAAATCAGGTCAATTAGGGATCGAATATTACCCAGCTCATTTACACCCGTAATCCTGACGTGGTTCTCCTTTCCGAGTCATTCCCTAATCTTACTTTTTGTTAAAAACATGATCTTTTTATTAAAAAACTTGGGCTTTTTTGAATGATACCGCCCGGTATTTGGCTAGAAAAGCGATCAGATTACTAGGCTTCCTCAGTTGAGTAGAATATCTATGCGGGTATATATAACTTTTGGGTGTTGTTTTATATATTCTAATACTTTGGTGGAAACGGATAATCATAAGATTGCTTTTGCAAACATTTCGATAATATGACTTCTAAAGCTATCTCTTCATGGATTCTTTCCCAAATGGAAGGGAAGAATGGGTAGCTCTAGGATGCTGTTCTCGTTCGACTAGTGGGCATGAACATTCAGACCCTCTCTCTCTCTCCTTCCTCACAGCTCTCTCCCGACACGGGACCGAAAATTCATGATGATATTTCTAGAATTCTTCTAAGGTGTTTAAAACATCATGGATTGCAGAGGAGGACTCGATCAAGCGCGGAGGAGATGATGACGACCAGCTCCAGGAGTGCCCAGTCTGCGACCTCGACAAGAAAGATCCGCAGGCGGCCGAGTCACCAGTGGGAGACGACCCGGACAAGTTGGACAAGGCGAAGAGAGAGGAAGGGAGGCCCAGCGGCCTCTCCGGTGGGGTCTTCAGCTGCCAGGGAAAGAGCCTGAGGATGAACATCCCGCTAACAACCCCGTCAAGGACCATCTCCGCTCTCACCTCCCTCCTGTGGGAAGATCTGGTGAGCCAGCCCAAGAAGTTGGGATCTGAGGGAAACGGCAGGCTCAGCGTCAACCGGGCCAAGCTCCACCGCGCCGAGAAGATGATACGCGGCGCCTTCGTGGAGCTCTACAAAGGGTTGGGCTATCTCAGCACCTACCGGTAAATCCTTCTCAGCGAAAAATGCACGAACGTCTGTTGCGCATGGGCGGCATTTTTTACTCGCCTCATCGGACTTATCTTCCGTGATTCACGCAGGAACTTGAACATGATGGCTTTTGCGAAGATCCTGAAGAAGTTCGACAAGGTTAGGCCACGGCCACGCGGCGGCCATGGAAATCTTGGGGTTTCCCAAGTTCCGCCATGAATAATGGTTCTCTTGTTGCAGGTTACCGGGAAACAAGTGCTTCCAATCTACCTCAAGGTCGTGGAGAGCTCATACTTCAATAGCTCGGACAAGGCGATCAAGCTGATGGACGAGGTGGAGGAGCTCTTCGTCAAGCACTTCACGGAGGAAGACCGACGGAAGGCCATGAAGTACCTCAGACCCAACCAGCGCAAGGACTCACACTCTCTCACCTTCTTCATCGGTAAGAAGACAACCTCTGCGATGGGGCGTCGTCCCTCTCCTCCGTGACCTTCCTCCACCGTCTCTCATGGCCTCTTAACCTTATCTCCTTCTCCAGGTCTCTTCACCGGTTGCTTCATCTCGCTCTTCGTCGGATACTGCATTATGGCCCATGTCGCAGGGATGTACACTCAGAGATCTGACTCCATTTACATGGAGACCACCTACCCTGTCCTGAGGCAAGTTCATCCTCCCTCCCTCTCTCTCTCTCTCTCTCTCTCTCTCTCTCTCTGTGCTCTTGAATAAGGAAACCCTGGAAGATGTTTCTCTCTCGTTGCAGCATGTTCAGCCTTCTGTTCTTGCACCTTTTTCTCTACGGGTGCAACATCTTCGCGTGGAGGATGACGAGGATAAACTATAGCTTCATCTTCGAGTTCGCCCCCACCAGGGAGCTCAAGCACAGGGACGTGTTCTTGATCTGCTCCACCGCGATGAGCGTGGTGGTGGGGGTGATGTTCGCTCACCTGTCGCTCACTGTGAGGGGCTACTCTTCTGGCCACGTCCAAGCCATCCCGGGCCTTCTGGTTCTGGTAATCATCCTCAACGTGCTCAATTTCATTAGTATCTGTTAAATAACTTCTCAAAGAACATTCATAGTTTCAATTCCATCCGAGATAAAACCCGGATTTGAAGTAGAATGGAGAAATTGGAGTCTCGTTCGATGCCTGGCTCGGTATGATAATATAAGAGCGAGAGAGAGAGAGAGAGAGAGAAAGAAAGAGAGAGAGGTGAGCTACCATTAAGGTAATCTTGAGACATTTGCATTGCGTGATTCCCTGAATATGAAAAATCTAGGAGTAACTCTCCCCATTGAGAAGCCTGCTTATCACCCACGTGGTATACTCCCAGAGAGGTAGCCTAGCCTATACGGGAGAGATCAAAGTGGAGCACAATCATCAAACTTAGTCTCTCTCACGCAGATGTTCTTGGTCCTCCTCGTGTGCCCCTTCAACATCCTCTACCGGCAGACCCGCTACCGCTTCATCGGAGTCATGAGGAGCATCGTCCTCTCTCCTTTCTATAGGGTAAGAAGCTCATCTCATCTCTCCGGCGAGTGGACGTCCAGCGGCGGCCATTGAGATCCTCCCTCCGATGGTTTCAGGTGGTTATGGTGGATTTCTTCATGGCCGACCAGCTGTGCAGCCAGGTTGTCATCCTCCTCCTACTCCACCCATTTCCTTGGAAACTTGCTTCATGTTTCAGAGAGATCTCACCGCTGGTCAAGAGATCAACCTGCGCAGGTTCCCATGCTGAGGAATCTGGAATATGTCGCCTGCTACTACATAACGGGAAGCTACAAGAGACAAGACTACGGCTTCTGCAGCACCACCACGCACTACAGAGACCTCGCCTACGCCGTCTCCTTCCTCCCCTACTACTGGAGAGCCATGCAGGTCTCCACATGACCAGAAAGCTACAGATTTCGTTCATTTCAGCTCATTCTCAGTCGGTGATTCTGAGATGATGATGGCCCTGCAGTGCGCTCGGAGATGGTTTGACGAAGGGCAGACGAGCCACCTGGCAAACCTCGGCAAGTACGTGTCCGCCATGCTGGCGGCGGGGGCCAAGGTGGCGTACGAGAAGGAGAAGGGCATGGGGTGGCTCTCCCTCTTCGTCATCGCCTCCAGCTTCGCCACCGCTTACCAGCTCTACTGGGACTTTGTCAAGGACTGGGGGCTCCTCCAGGTCAACTCCAAGAATCCTTGGCTCCGGAACGAGCTCATTCTCCGCCGCAAATCCGTCTACTACTTCTCCATGGTAGACAACCTCTTACATCGACCGCTGTAATTAGGTAGATTCAGCTTTTGTGATCAGAATATACGTTAATAGCGGTGGAATTCGCAGGTTCTGAACTTCGTCCTTAGACTGGCGTGGCTACAGAGCGTCCTCCACCTCAACTTCGCCGGATTGGACTACAGAGTCACCGCCTTCTTCTCAGCGGCGCTCGAGGTGCTCCGGCGAGGGCTGTGGAACTTCTACAGGTCGGTCCTCGAGCTTAGGCTCGCTCTCGACTGCCTCTGAGAGCTTTCCCTTTTCAGAAAATCATGGCATCGGATCTTTCGCAGGCTGGAGAACGAGCATCTGAACAACGTCGGTAAGTTCCGTGCGGTGAAGACGGTGCCGCTCCCCTTCCACGAGGTGGATGAGGATTGACGGGCTTCCGCCGCCGTGGATCGAGCGGCGCCGCCAAGCTCGGCGCATTAGACTATACTCTACGAAGATGGATCATTTAGGGTTTGCATGCTGGGGGCTCCAAGAAGCGCCGTTGATGATTATCGGGGAAAGATCGTGTGATTGACAGATATCTTGTTTATAATTTATACAAGGAAAGAAGCCTGTTTGGATACCCCTGCTTTCACGCTCACGGACAAAGGTGATGCCCATCGGGGCTCGATTCCAATACGTTGACTATGTTTGACCTCTTCACTCCCGTTGACCTATAAGGACAAAAATGCTTGTCCAGCTAGACTTTGACCACGAATGAATTAGGTGCCCAAAAAGTCGAGTCAACCTTTTTACCCTAAACAGGCAATTTCTCCAGGTATTTCACTAATGTCTCCTAAAATTAGAGGTATCAAGAGGTCGGAAGATAGCATGCGAAGCATCAGAGGTGTTTTAAGTTTATAACTTTACAGGGGCTTATGTATAAAATGCTACCCCCCCCCCTTGTTCTCCAAGGGGTTTCGCGAGGGGGAGGGAGGGACGGAGGAAGGGTCCCGACACAGGACGGGCTTTCTCTCCGGCAAGCATCGGTCTTGGTTGATGGGTTCGCCATCGTTGGTGACGACGCGTGCTTGGGAGAGGAGCTTGGCCTTCTCTCCCCAAGCTCCCTCCTCTTCTCGTCCTTCCCTTCGAGTTCGAAGGGCTCAACCCCTGACTCTGCCTTCCGCCCTCTGCTTCCCATCCAAGCAGAGGTGAGGCTCCCCTCTCGTCTTCGCCTTCATGGTCCTTTATTTTCCACATGATCGCCATGTTTAGCCATGGTTTGATGCTTTTAATGACACTCTTCGTGTTCTATCTCTTGTTCTTCAGTCTGTCGGCTGCTGCCCACGTCCGTAGCTGCCGCCCAATTGCCGCCTGCTTGAAGACCACTTCGAGCTTGGGGATCCCCGACGAGAATGGCTACTCTCTGGGGGATTCCGTGCCCAGCCCTTCTTCCTCCTCCTCCTCACATGCGGTAATTGAATCCTACATTACGTGGATTTTTTTCCGGTAAATCTTCAAGAATGGAAGAAAAAAAGTATTCTGAAAACTTTGCGTGGCTCATAATAATTCCACATTCGGGCGCGTTTTCTCAAAAAACTTTTTATTCTCTAACTCATTTCTTCTCACCCGGATCCCCTTCTTAGCTGAAAATTCTGAAGAGCCATGATTCGATTATTTTCTATGGCTATTTTCCGATTTTCTCTTACCTATTCGAACTGTCTGGCCCAGCTTTTGCTTAACTTGGGTTGTTCTCTGCTCACTTCACTCTCGATTGACTGACATGGCGGATGCTGCACTGCTCCAGTATGGTTTGGTGGGTCATGCCACACCTCTCCTGTGCACGACTGACAAAGCCCAGGTCGCGTTTGGGGTGGAACCTGTGGGGATGTAATCTATGGTCCATGACCTTATACAAATTCGTTGAGATCTCACATAAACAACCTGCATGCATTGATCAATTTTTTTGTTTGTTTTGTTTTGATCTGTGTGCATTCAATTCTAGGGTGGATTGTTCGATTGAGTCTTAGAAACTTCCAGTTCTTAGTGTTTGGATTGAAGAAAAATACAAGAGCAAGCCTGTGATGAAATCTTTGATTTAACATATTCCTGCAACGAATTTGTGTCAGGCCATGAACCTTAGATCTCCATTTTTCTCTATCATTCTTGTATTTAATTGGGCATGCTTATTATTTTCCTATTTTGTTCGTCATTCTTTAGAAATGTTCAATTTTTTTACTTTTTCTTTTCCTCGTAAATTTCTTGCAAATATTATGGTCACGTTTTCTTGAGCACATTTGAAACCGTCGTCCTCTACAGTTTTCAATTTTTATGGCGTCTGTATCAACATCTATGGGACTTTGTACATATGAGCGAATGTTTCAATTATAAAATGAATTAAAAGTTACTTGGCAACTGATGATGTTCAGTTTTAGTAATGTTATCTAGTAGATCATTAAGTAGGGAAGTTGCAAAGATTTTCCATTTATTTCAAAAGATGGTATTAACTTCAGCTGTTTCTATCCCATAACTTTAATGCACATTATCAACAAGACTGATGCCGAATGTATATCTATTAATGGGGGATGATTTTTTGTTCTACAAGCTTGATTTTTCTTTGATAATTTCTTCTGTTCTTCCATGTCAAACAAGACGGGTCATGTCAATTGCAGTAGCATCCATATGAGCTCTGATCACAAAGCCGTGGACAAAACGAGCACACATAAGACGACCACGCCTATACTATTCTGTCATCATTTTCTTCTGTTAGTCAACGGAGTGAAAGATCTTCTAAGATAATATCGTGGCTATGATTTTATTAGAAAACCCATATGCTGAATAACATTGTGAAGTTTGTTTTATTTTATTTTATTAAGGTTTTTTATTCATGCTTCGCGTTGACATAAACCAGGAAGCAGCTTCTGATATAAGGTTGCCTAGAAGGAATTTGCTGGTGCAATTTACATGCAATTTATGTGGAGAAAGGACTCAAAGAATAATAAACCGAGTGGCCTATGATCGAGGGACCGTCTTTTTGCAGGTATTAAAATCATTTATTTCTTTGTCTTCCTTTAATTGCATCATAATGCTCATAGAGTTCTTGAAAAGGGGTCACTTCCCACTCTCCTCACATTTTCTCCTCATTGCTGTGCTTGACTTTTGGAGATATGATTTATATATCAGCGAATGAATAATCTGACGAAGAAATCAGACCTAGAATTGGACGACTATTGGTCGATTGACTTATGTATGAAAAAGGGTTGTCTCCCTTTTCTCTCTTCCTCTTCTTTGATCTTCTCTCTAACACCAAAGTCAACATGGTTGAGTTATTCACACCTCAGGAGAATTAATGAAGACAGAAGAAGTATGAACCATCATCCAAGTTGACAACACATTGGCCCAAACTATTAAGAAGTAATTCTCTTTTTATTAAGCATTTTTATTTATTAAATATTAAAGAGGTTATAAATAATGTCTTGTAACCCTAGAAATGGCGGAGGAAGAATATTTTTTTTGTGATTTTACCATCCGATCCATCCTTGCGTTTGGGTTGTTGGAGGATCTCGCTCCCAATGTGGGTGCGGGTCAATGCTTATTATCTTCATGGTACAAACCAACATACATATAGATGATCATCCGTTTCTTTCTTTAAAAAAATAAATAAATAATAATTCACTCGATTTGAATAATTTTTCAATTGATGCTTATTTTTAATCGAGTTTTAAGTTATTTTTTGTTATCCTAATGATTCCATGTGTGGAGCAGCTTTTGTTGCTACAAATTCCAATCATACTCTCACTTTTTGCGAGTGATTTCTCTCCTCCTGTTACTCTTCATAATTCATAACAATATCAATTATTATTATTATTATTATTATTATTATTATCATTTGGGAATAACATGGTTAATTACTTGCAGAATAATTTTAGAATTAGTGCTTATTTTTAATCGACCATTAAGTTATTTTTTGATCTTGAA
Source organism: Spirodela intermedia (assembly GCA_902729315.2). Taxonomy (NCBI): domain Eukaryota; kingdom Viridiplantae; phylum Streptophyta; class Magnoliopsida; order Alismatales; family Araceae; genus Spirodela; species Spirodela intermedia. Next base: position 7,835,947 of record LR746272.1, read on the forward strand.
GAATGTTTATCCAACGAATCCTGGAGCAGTTTTTGTTGCAATGAATTCTAATCATACTCTCACCTTTTGTGAATGATTTCTCTCCTCCTATTATTCTTCATAATCCAGAAAAATATTAATTATTATTATTATCATTTGGGAATAACATGGTTAATTACTACAGTGTGCAGGATGTAAAGTGTACCACAAGCTCGTGGACAACCTCAACCTTGTGGTTGAGTATGACTTGCGTGATGACAGAGATACATCTGATGATGCTGGCGGATAGGGCCGATGCATTATCATTTTACCATATTTGGAAGGTCAATATTCAAATCGATTCTCATATCAGAGATTCAACCCCCTTCACCCCCCAAGAATTTAGTGTTTTCCTATTATTTTTTCTCCTAAATGTATGTGTTTCTTCCCTGTTTTTGCTAGAAGATCCAACTACTGATCCTACCCCATTTACAAGCTTTTAAAGAAAATTTCTATATTCAGCTTCATCATCTATAAATAGAGGCAAAGAATGAATCACAGCAAGAGCAGATTGATATTGCACCAGGAAATTAACCAAGAATAGTACAGCCTGATGAGAACCCACCTGAGGAAAATCCGCAGGAGCACCCCCGCACTACATGCAGGCCATCATGCAGAAGATGTTGTGCATCTTGGTCAACAACTTCGTTGGGTAATTTATCAGGGAGTGCGGCGGTGGTGGCGGCGGCGGCGGAGGTGGCGGTTTGTTCTTCTTCCTCCTCAGCTGAAAGAACTGCTGCATGGCGTCTGCACACTCCGTGGCCAGGACGCCACGTCTTATGCTCATCTTCGGGTGGAAAGGGTGCACAGGCCCGTCTCTCCCCTCATCCCCAGTGGGGAATAATCTGGCGGACAACATGAAGAGCATAGTCAATCTCTTGGTTCCTCTCTTTGGCCCGGGCCGGGCCCTGTGAAGCCCAGTCTGAGAGAGAGAGAGAGAGAGAGAGAGAGAGCTAAAATTGACTGGTTTCCTCAAGATTTATAGAGCATGGAATGAAGATCTGACCTGACCCAGCTGCCGTCAGCTCCTAGAAGCTTGTTTGGAGCACCCCACACTATGGTGTCTATTCTAGCCTGAAGAATGGCCCCGGCACACATCGGGCATGGTTCCAGCGTCACATAGAGAGTCGTTCCCTATAAATAAAATAATAAAAAAAAAGAGCACAGACACAGACTTAATGGGCCATTTTCATCACACCGATTATGCCTCTTAACTTGTGTTTATTCCTAAAATTAGAAAATATTTGCCAATATGAAGTTCTTATCCACTCTGCTCCACAGATTCCCCAACAGGAAAGAAATGTGGGAGGAGAGGATGGGGGTGGAGAGCATCATTAGTGGTGTTCTTCAGAGATTACTCCTAGTCAATGAATTATATTGGGGTGGGATCAGCAAACCTATGTATAATTCGTCCATGAGGCGATGGGTGGCCGTATATTTCCATTTTTATCAAGTACAATGAGAGGTCAACGTGGAAAAAATAAATACCCAAACAGAGAAAAGTATTACCGCAAGACGCCATGTTCTGAGAAGGGTGGAAGCTTCTCGTATGCATATCATCTCAGCATGCGCAGTTGAATCCCTCAGATCTTCGACGCTGTGTGAAGCTCAATAAAGTCAAGAATAAAATTACAGAGAGGATAAAACTATAATAAGAGCAGAGTGGAATGTGTTGCTTACAGATTGCAGCCTCGAGCGATAATCTTCCCGTTCTGCACCAGCACAGCCCCTACGGGCACCTCCCAGATATCCGCGGCCTTCTTAGCTTCCATCAGGGCTTCTCTCATGAAGAACTCGTCGGTTGTCCTCTGCTCAGTTTCCAGCCTGTATGCATCTTCCCATTCCTCGAATTCCTCTCTAAGTACTTGCTTGTTCCTTTGAAGAGGTTTTCTCCTCTTCAGTTCGACATCCTTCCCCTCCATAGCATCGATTTCAGATGCCTTCTCTTTTATTTGTATGCCTTCTCTTTTATCAGTTTCTGTCCCTGCACCAGATGTAGAAGCTAAAGCACCTCCAAACGAAGAAGGCAGACCGACCATTGAAGGCGCAGAAGGAACGCCTGGCATTCCCTTTTCATCCACAATAGGGATTAAATTTTCTAGGGGAGGGACTGGGAGAGAGACTTGGGATCCGAGACTTCCCCCAGTGCTCCCTGTTGGGATCGACACATCAAGCTTAATCGGCGTTACCTGATCTCCTGGTCTCAAAACCTCGGAGGGTACTTGACCCAGGCTTGGACTCGAACTTGAAAGGGGTTTATCCACAGCTGTTTTGGACAGCTCTGACTCCACTGAGGCTCTTCTTCCCTTTCGTGCATTTTCTTCTTCATCATATTCTAATTCATGGCCAGAGTACCAAGCATCACTGCTCACAGATTCATTTGATGAACTCTTTGTACCGGATTTGACGGTTGGCTTTTGAGGATCAGCACGCGTTCTCCACCCAATTCGAAATATGTCTGCAACATAACCCCATAGGGATCTGCCAGATCTCTTAGTGATGGCACCACTGGTGCTTGGTGGAGCACTCGTCACGTCTGGAATTCTCGCAATGGAAGAGTCATCAGGTTCTTCTGTAGGGGAAGGCTCCTGAGAGGAAGCACCCCTCACATCCCAAACTTCATCAGATGGCCCTGTTGGATCAGACGTAGCTGAATGCTGTGGAGGGTCTTCCTGATTTCTTATCTCATCTTTATGTTTCACTGTAGCCTTTTGTTTCTGGGAAGATGATGGCTGACCTTCCCTATGAGTCTCAGATGAACCAGAGGATGCAGAATTAGATTCATCCGTAGCAGACACCTTCTGCTGCATTTTATCCAAAAATGCCTCAACATAGTGTGCAGAGGACTTATCGAAATTCGCAGCAGACTCGAGTACATCATCTTTGACAGGGTCAAACTCGTGGAGTGTCTGCCTTTGCCCAGTGGTGAAATGACTTTCCGATTTTCCAGTAGAAGTTCCAACCATCTCCTCGACCGAATCTGACTTTCGTTTCCCCTTTGCTTCCTGAACCAATACTAACAAAGAATCTCCTTCATTTGTCCTGGTATCAGATGACGGTTTTGAAACAGAAACATCTGCTGTTTGACCCTGAATGAAATCAAATGCCCTCTGTTGGGAATCATTTCTCGACATGATTTGCTGGGTTGCTTGCTTGTTCTCACTCTTCCTCTGACTCTGCACCTCATCAATCAGATTCACAGTTGACACTGAACTCTGTTCTTGGTCAACCGGTGCAACACTGGAAATTCCGGCTTCACTTCTGTAGACGTCTGGAACATTGGGGTGCCCTTGGGATTCCTTGCTAATACTTAATTCCACAATTACTTGGCGATCATCTATAATTTTCTTCTCTCTTCCCGCCTTAACCAGATGTTGAACTGACGTTGATACCTCTTCTTGGTCCTCCACCATGGTTTCAACACGATTTTGAGTTCCAGATGCTATGGCCGTATCATTCTTGTGCATCTCCAACACATCAGCAGTCTTCTGAGAACTTTCTCTCCAGTCAACACCTCCAATAACTTGTTTACCGATAATGCCAACTTGGTCTCTCCGTTCATCAACCAATCTGACTGCTGAACTTGTATCCTCTTTCTGCAAGTTCACTCTAGTCACATGATCCCTCCGCAATATTGAGTCAGTTTCAACACTGGTACTACGAATATCTCTTCTTTCATTGACTTTCTGTGAACTGTCTTTCAAATTGGTGTACCTAATGTTCTGCTCATCTAGAACAATATTAGTGTTATGCTCTTGATTTTCCTGATCCAAATAGACAGCTGAAGTTACACTCTTTTTGTTGTCATCTGAAACTGTAGTCAGACCCATTGTGTAGTTCGAATACCTCCCAACATTAGTTTCATGAGAATCTGACGTCTTTGCTTTTTGGCGATTTTGTCTCAAGTAATTACTGGTCTGCTGGTGGTCATTCGCGTTTTGCACCATCTCTTCCTCAACAAAATTAACACCTGAACTTGAACTCTCTTCCCTGACATCAGAGATTTTTCTGACTGATTTACTAGGATTGGTTTCCCTTACCTCGTTGTCCTCCGTCTTGAATGATCTCATAATCTTTCGACAATTTGCATTTAATTGCTCCATTTCAACACGCTGTCTTCGAACTTCCTCGAGCAAGCTCATTTGCAGGGAAGATCTTTCCTCCAGGTCTTCAGCCTTTGTGTGGGATGCGTTACTGGAGGAAGAGGCCTTCATGAGATTGGTGTCGTCCATCTTTGTTGTTCTAAGAAGGTTCTGGTAATCCTTCCGCAACTGTTCAATTTCAGTGCGCTGCCTTCTCAATTCCTCGAGCAAATCCACAGTTGAAGCTTCTTCTTTCATCACACTCAACATCTTTTTACTCCTGAAATCTGTCTCTTTAGCACTGCTCTCCTGCACAATGGATGTCCTTGAAACCTTTTCCAGCTCTTCTTTTGACTCCTTTTGTCCAGTGAAGAGGCGGTCATCCTGCACATGCCTCTCTCTGGACTGGCGGTCAGAGCTCAATGATAAAGTAGTACGATCCTGTAGATCTCTCTTCCTCACTTCTCTCTTCTTAGCGTCAGTTTCCGATCGAACAGTGCCATCTGAGGCATAGAATCTCCTTCTTGAACTTGAGTCATTTTCACTCTTCCAATCCTCTTTCTTGGCTATTTCATCATTCTGGCGATAGTAGCTTGAAGATTCGGCTCTATCTTGCCTCTGGCGCAGTTTACTGCTTCCAGATTCAGCTGAACTTGATGAAAATGAAGAAGCTGTTTGATGAGACGAACTCAAATTGCTTCTCCGCTCTGTATGATCATTCTTCCTTGAGGAATCTCTCTCGTTCCTGTAGCTTCCTCTAAACTTCTCGCCATACGACTTATTTCCAACCTTCCCCTTTACATAAGCATCCTCAAAAGCACCACAAGTACCTGCATTTACATCTATTCCAGAACACTCCTCGATCTCATCTAGTAAGCCCGACATATCCTGGAAGATCTCACCGGAGGCTCCGGGCCTAGAACCGACCCTCCTGGAGGCACAGCAGGTCCGCTTGCTCCACACTGCACTTGGACATGGATCCCCATTCCAGACAGCCTCCAATTTCCTGTACCGAGCCGCCGATCCCCCACCGTCGTCACAGGCAACGATTCTAAAAGGCGTGCAGCGGATCAAGGTCGCCTGCCTCAATAAGTACGAGTAAACAAACCTGGAACTCGCAAGGGTGCTACGGCAGGAAAATCCCGCCGCATACAAGGACGGCTGCGAGGTTCCCAGAAGGCATCCGCTTCCGCAGCAGCTGCCTCCCTCCGCCACCCGGTCGCCGGATAAGTAGACATGGCGGCGGTGATAGAATGAATCCTTCGACCTCAAGGCCAGTGCGGTGCTGTACATGGCACCGTCACAGGAAATTGAAACCTGTGAACCAGATTTCTGCAGCTGAGGAACTCAAACCAGATCGATGAATCCTGGCAATAACTGCTACGATGGAAGGAACAGACGACTCCGAGTTCACCTCTGCTCGATGGGATGCGACGACCGCCGAATGAGGACATACGGAGAGGATCGATCCTCCGGAGAGAGATGCGTACGCCAATCTCTTCCTCGATCCTTGGAACGCTCCTCCTCGGGGAGAAGCTGGAGGAGCCGGATGGGAAGCGCCAGAAGGGGGAGGAGATGGGTGGAGCCGCAGAGGAATGAGCTTCTGATTTCCGTGATCCGCAGGAAGAGGCCAGATAGTAAATTCACACTACGTGGCAAATTTATACTGGTCAAATAGTCAAATCTCGGTCCAAAACCGAGGCTCCCTCCCAAAGGAGTCCACAGTTACACTGGTCACTGTTTCGTTATTCCCATCCAAATAAATACATAAATGATATTATCCTTGAATTTTTATTTTTTTCTTAAAATAATGTAAAACGCGGGTGCAAGTTAAGGGGATTGTGTATGGGCCAATTTGATGGGCTGGATCCATAATAAAGCCCATTTAGGTGCCAGCCAGCCAGGCCCATTAACAAATATAGTAAGCTTATTTTTATCGGATCGTAATGTCGGGCCCAACCTGATCCGATTTGTGATGGCTATTCGCCACTCAGTCCGAGACCGACGTTGCGCCGTCCAATCTCTCGGCACGTCTCTCTCTCTCTCTCTCTCTCGCTCCAACTCATTTTTGGGGTCTTCTTGCCTTGGATTTTCGTCTCGAGGGCTTTAGATTCCAGTATCCCCGAAGGAAGAGAGCGAAGATGGACGAGGGCGAAGAGGATTTCGTCTTCTATGGCACGCCGATCGAGCGAGAAGAGGAGACGTCCCGGCGAAAGAGGAAGGCTGTCGCGGATGCGGGGCAGATGCGGAGTCTGCCTGTGTGGAAGCAGGAGGTGGATTCTTCACTCCCTCTTTCGTCTCTGGAGCTGTTTCTTCTTTTGAGTGTTTGCGATAAATGATTATCTTGAGTGCCGGGAGAAGGCGTCGCTTATGCGTTGTACTCTGCTTGGGATGTGAATTCTGTTCCAGAGGTCTTATCAGGTTTTCTATTTCTCGCTAGTGACGATTCTCTCGGATAGTGACGGGAAGAAGACGAGTTTTAGTATCGTAGCGTTGTTTATCTTCATGTTGTTAAAGATTTAACAATGCATATCCATTGCCCGCTGTCTCATTTGCCTGTCTTGCCTGTTCTACCGGAGAGGATACTCTCTGCATGATAAGAAATCTAGGTTTTGGAAGTTTTTTATACTATGGGGTACTAAACTGAAAAAAATTCCTGTTCTGAGTAGTACCCCGTGAACAGACGTTGAAAACTGTTTCAATGAGTATCCATAAAAAACATGAGATTCTGGTGCATTTAAAACCCTAAAAGCCACGATGACTTAGTCACGTAAACATGCTGTAATAACTCAATGCAACTAGTTTGTTATTTATGTGGCTTGGGTTTGAAATATTTAAACCACAGTCAGTAGCATCAATGCTCACCGAAACAAAACAAAAAAGAAAAAGAGGAAGCTTCTGACTTGGCCCGCTTCCTCATTGTTGGCATCATGTGCATCAGACATAGACACAATGAGCGAGATATTCAGCTTCTCTGCCTCAGGCCATGAATTTCGCATGCATTAATGCAAAATAAACTTTTTTTTTGCCACATGGTGCTGCAAGTTTGTCGTCCTGCCAGTGGTTAAAACTTACAGATTCGACATCGTTGGTAATCCCGTACAGTATGAGATAAATCATCAACTTTACATATCTGGAATGAGCGTGCTCCACATTACATAAATAATTATGCACTTAGGTGTTGTTTCTCCCATTTAATGCATCAACGAACACATTTGCTTTACTCATTTTGAACCGTATTTCCAGGTTACTGACGAGGAAGGGAGAAGAAGATTTCATGGCGCATTTACTGGAGGATTTTCAGCAGGCTACTACAACACAGTTGGTTCAAAAGAAGGTGTGCATTCAAAGAAATTCGACCTCTTGACATTTGTTCTGTTGGAGTTGTAAATCATTATTTAATGACTCTCTTTTTCAGGATGGACTCCACAGACATTCACGTCATCACGTAAAAATAGGGCAGAAGTGAAAAAGCAGAGCATCTATAGCTTCTTAGATGATGATGAGAAAGCAGTATGTCCGATATCCGCATTCTTTTCCTCCGTATTAAAATAGCTTCAGTAAACTACTGAGTAAGTTGATGGGAACTTGGGCAGATATTCTGAATATTTCACGAACCAATATACCTCGCTTCTGTGCCTTGTAGTCCTTCAGATCAATTTTCTTTAAGTTCGAGCTTTTTAATGCGTTTTTTTGTAAAACAAAGTCCATCCTTTGAGGGTTTCTACCATGTGGCCACTACTATCTAAACAGATAGAGACATGGTATTCACATTAGCTAATAAATCAAAACCCATCAGACAAAGTTGAGAAGGGTTGCAGTTCAATCGAGTGCCAGTAAAGCTTGAAATAAAGTTATTGACGTGACGTGGATCAGTGGAAAGACCTTGAGGTTTAGCAGACGATAAATAAATGTTTTATAAGCATGCTTAATGTCACATTTTTTGAAGAAAAAAAGTGAAAACCTCGCAATTGACATGGTATAACTCCATTAATTATGGGGCGGATTGACCCAAATATGCATAGGCTTATGCACTTAGGTTGAAGTTCGGATGAAATAAGAAGTCTAGGCTGGAAATAAAGAACTATCGTTGGCATGAAGGCTTCGAATCAAGAATTCATGTGAGACAGTTGAAGCTACCTGATTAACCGTTTTAAATGATCCAAAGGCTCAATGTCACCTGCCTCTCTACAAGCTATATTCTTTAGTATTTGCGTATTTTCCACTTCGATTTTATTAAATTGTCTACCTAAAATATTGGAGCATCTTTTCTCCCTTTCTCCTTTTATTTATTTTTTCTTTAATTCTTACTTTCATATTTTTTTAAAATGTTTAAGTCACCAACTAGATGTAATCAATCATAGTTTTGCTTCATATTTGGAATTTTGGGAGCATCTCTTCTTCTGATGTTGGGTGGCTTCCTTGCATTAAAATCTTACTGCTCGAGGTAGTAGGTTTTTTTGGTTTTCCTATGTGCCACATCATGAATGGATTGCAGATTAGTTAAATTCTGGAGTTCTTGGAATAGATATGTATCTATGTATGTATGTATGTATGTATGTATGTATGTATGTATGTAGGTATGTATGTATATCATTGCAATGAGTTTGCAAGGAGAAATATTGCAATGTGAGCTCTGTCATTTATCACTTGGGAGTTTGGCAGCTGGGTTGCATATAAATGTTTCTGATGCACTTTTGATCATTCCATGGGACCATTGGTGTTTTGTATTGTACAGTTAGAATCAGTCTACTGTTAGGATTTTTGGGGAGAAATTTGGCCTTTGTGTGAATATCTGAGAGTCACGAATCAATTTATGGGCCCAAACACTTAAATAATTACATTCTTAGGCTCATATATGCATTTTCCTTTTTTTATGCTGTTTTCATTTTCATCTTATTACCTTGTCATTTCGCTTATTTGTATGTCCAACTATTATTTCTGTTTTTTCTACTCGATTTTATTGATATACTGCCTATATTTTTCACTGTCTTTCAAATAGCATTCGAGTTTTGTTCCTACATATGTTCCTACTGGCTGCTACATTGAAGGAATGATTCCTCTGTGGCTCCCACATTGAGCATATCTACTTGTAAATGCCTTTCTTAAAATGGGTTATTATGCTATCCACTATTTGAAGAATTGTTTATCTTGCTCTTTCCTTTTTTACGGTGTACCATTTAGGCTTCATGTCGCCATCTTTCATGTGCTATTTGAGGTAGTTCAAGTGTAACAGAACACTGTGAAAAACTGTCGAGGATATGAGTTCCTTGTTCGTACTGATTTTCTTTTGATGTGAGTTCAGTTTTTGAAGTCGTCACTGAACACCTACGAATCCAGAGATTGACACTTTTCCTATGAAAACCCAAATTTTTTCAAAGAAGATATCACCTGTTGGGATTGATGTGGCCTGACAAACTAAATTTATAGTTCAAGATAGTCATTTTGTCCAGTATTCAACCTGCAGGAACTAGGAGGACATGGACTGGAAACTTCCTTGCAGTTTGATACCTTCGGGTTCACTGCTGCAGAAGTTGCTCGAAAACAGGCTGAAAAGGAGCAACAGATGAGGTCAGTTGTAGTGGCTACGTTTTTCTGCAGGTTTTATTTTCAAAATTGTGTTAAAGTCATAGGATTCGTCTCTATTTGTCTCTGTGCCAGTCTACTTTCTTTTTTTGGCGGTTGAGTCTATTTTTATCATTTGTGCAATCGCAGACCATCAGCTATTCCTGGACCTGCTCCTGATGAAATAGTGCTTCCGGCAACAAATTCTATTGGTTGGTTCTTGTTCCCTGGTCGACCAGTTGGGGCTTATCACTGTCACAAGAACAATAAATTCATTAATATGGGTCTTTTGTTATAAGAATAGGTGTGAAGCTGTTGTTGAAAATGGGATGGCGGCATGGGCACTCAATCAAGAGTTCACATACTGGGAAATTGTATGGTATGCTACTCTGACCAGCCTTTATAACCGAGAAAATTTTCACTTGTGTCATTCTTGTATATTGGTTATAATGGAAAAAAAAATGCGTGAAACATAATATTTCTACAAAATACTTGAGTGATGCTCTTTTTGTTAGTAAAACTTCAAGCGAGACTGAAGGCTCTACAAATGTAGTTCCATCCTTTTCCTTTTATTATTGTTTTCATATGAACATATGTGGTCTATCATTTACTTTACAGTGATACATCTTAGTGCTGGGGGCCTTATAGTTTTCGATAGTGTATTCTCCGAGAGAATTCAGGAGTTTTCCCTCTCAGACTGATGTGGATGAGGGGATGATGCAAAATCATTGTTTCAAACAGTGTATGATTTATGTCATTTTGCCAAACTTTAATTCACTACTCATGCTAATGAATGTATACATTGATGAGCTAGACATGAAGCCCTCATATTTTTGCCAAGTGTCCCTGTTTATGATCCCCAGTGCCTGGTTGGTATGTATCTGATGTTTATTCTGACTTTCCAAAACAAGGAAAAAATATATCTGACATCGGAGCAGGATCATCTTGAATATTAACTATCTTTGTCACTGACTATATAATGCATTGTTTGCTGATAGAAAAAGAAGGAAAATCCATAGCTTGATGGTAGACATGAACAATGGAACCAGACGCTCAACTTTGGTGTTATCCTACCGGAAAAAATATTCAATTAATCTGTTTTCATTTGTTGCCTTGATCTCTCGTTGTTTTTATTTCCCATCACTTAATCCCTACTGCATATTTTTCTTAGATGCACGTAGAGAAGCCCGAAAAGCATTCCTCGCATTGTCTGGTAACGATGACAGTTCAGAAATTGCGGAACTTGAACCCAGTAAGGTTGACTCTCAGAATCTTCTTGAGAGACATAATGACAGTGCCCAGGGTTTTGGAAGCACACCAGTAAGTGACATTGCTGACACCGCATTTTTTTTGTTTTCTTTAATCTGATCGCATTCTGTTATCTCATCTTTACTGGTTTTATTTAGTAAAGTGTTATTTGATCACTAGTTTCTTGCGAAATTGATTCATTTTTTTGGTACTCTGTCGATGGGAGGATCTAAGGATGACTCGAATTTCCAACAAATACCCGATCTTGGTTCTGTTGAAAATTTGCTAGTTGTTATTTTCTGTGTTCTTATTGGACTTCTTTCAGTATGCACAATACATAGAGATAGACTTATTGTAATTTTGGTTGTTCTTCATATTTTTAATCAAACTGAGAACGCTTTTGGGTATTTTCTTTCAAGTACATGATAAGTTGAGGAGATGATGCTATGATTAAAATTCTGAAGACAGTGATAACAAGCTTGATGTTAGATTGCCGACTTGTGAAATGGATGCAGGGTTGTAATATAAGTTGCGCCAACTGTTAATAAATTAAAAGAGGAATTGAAGGTGATTGGAAAGAACAAAACCAGCAAGTGACTCCCAATGGCGTGATGGCAGGATGGATTTTTTTAAGTTTCTTACACTGTTTCCATATAAATGTGGTGATTGAAAAAAACGTTCATCTGTGTGGTTGTTTACGCTTTTTATTTTCAAAACTTTATTTCAGGTTTTTGTTCTTGAGCCAAAGAAAGACCTACATGGTCTAGGTTTTGACCCTTTTAAAAATGCTCCTGAATTCAGAGGTAATAAGTTCTCAGATCACATCAGTTCCTTTCTGAACATTGTTTAACCACCAAATTTAATCAATATATCTTGTTGTAATCTTTTTCAGAAAGGAAGGCTTTGCATACATCTGGTAGTAAAGATCCGGGAACCAGGAATGCTTCTAGGAAAGGAGGGCTGTTTGTGACAAACTGCAAGTTTCTTTGTCTAAACCTGTTTTGATTATTTTTCATACGATCTTGTATATTTGAACTTATCTCGAATTGACCTTTTGGCTCTATCACCAGCAGGAAAACTTGCTCCTGGATTTGGAATTGGTGCACTGGAGGAGGCTGATATTGAAGATGAAGATATCTATGCTTCTAGTAAGTGCTGAATAATTTCAATATATCCGATGAATTTCTTTGAGCATGGTCGTTTTCGTGACTAATATAATGGTTTTAACTTATGTTATCATTTTATTTTGTTTAATTATATATGCGGGGAAAGTCATTAGCCACATTTTGCCAAAAAGTTGGCTGCTCCATCCTGTTAGCTCCAGCTGTCCTTATAATCAAGAGACTAATTATGTACGTTTTTTCCATGGAAATATATGTTCTTACATATCCTACTGAGATTGATGGCCATAGTGTGGCTACAACCATTTCTATGCACGAGCCTGCATGCTGTTTCTATTTATACTCACACCCACATCTGCTCCTTGGACCCACGTCTTACTCTGAGGGTCTGTTATCTCACAGATCATGCATTTCCATTTCGAAAGTGAATATTGACGGACTGATTGTGTTTCAGACTTAGCATATGTTTGCTCCGCAGATTTAGTACCTTCTGGCTTGGATTAGCCAATTCGGGTGGGAATTGACTCTCATCATCTCTAGAGTACTCATTTTTTATTAGATAAACTCTTTTTTTGGTACCAGGAAAGCAGAAGATTTTCTTGCTCGGTGAACCCCTTGTAGCCGTTCTGTTTTCCTCTTTCACGTTGCCCAGCATTTTTCACGGTTGCAGAGCTTCGTGGACATTAGTATTTGCTGAATTAGAAGTGAAGTAGTTCGGCCATCCACGGGCATTATGGCAATGGCTGCGCGAATGTTTTCTCAGGACAGTAGAGATCTTTATCGCCATATTAAGAAAGTTGACATTCGGTGAGGCGCTGGACATTGAGTCCGACTCTGGATCAACGGCGAAGAACTCCTCTTCTCTGCAAATGTAGAAGCTTTCATGTAATTTCTTCCAGTCGAGATCATTAGTTAGGTGATTATGGCCATCTCATGATCCTAAAACAAAAAAATTTAACGTTGGAGATGATATCATCATTGCCCTCCATTCAGTTCCGTTCCTTGGTGCCTGCCATGAAATTTGCGGCGACGCTACTTACCTTATATGTCTGCATCAACACTGATTTTCTCTTTGAGTGGGAGATGAGCTTCTCTGGCCTAGTTTATGTGGATGAAGTATTAGTTCCTTGTTTCGTTCAGAGGGTTTTGGAGTTGATGGCACCTCTGTTCCGACATCTTGTCTATCTTTGGATGGTTGTTCTCCAGATTTTGAATTCGAAGAACCCTATGTTGAAGAAGCGGAGCAGCCTTTGAGAATTGAACAAGATAGCAAGCTGAGATTAACTCAAAAGGAGCATAATGTTATTCGTGGCTTTAAAGCTGCCTCTAATGCAGATTACAACACAGAAAGGTAGCTCTCTCTCCCTCTCTCCCTCTCTCCCTCTCTCTCTCTCTCTCTCTCTCTCTCTCTCTCTCTCTCTCTCTGTGTTCTGACTTCCGTCACGCCTATTTGTCCTGCAGATTTCGTCCTCCAGTGATTCCACCCGATTTCCAGCCTCACCACAAATTCCTTGTTCCTCTTCAAGTTCTGAGCAAGCTGGGCAATCTGCCTCCCCCCCCTGAAGCACCTGCCCCAGAAGAGAAAGATCTGAAGCTCCTCATTGACGGCTTTGCAACGCTGGTCGCCCGCTGCGGCAAGTTATACGAAGATCTCTCGAGGGACAAGAACAAGGCCAACCCTCTCTTCTCCTTCCTCAGCGGGGGAAAGGGCCACGATTACTATGCGAGGAAACTGTGGGAGGAGCAGCAGAAGCGCCCTGACCATCGTGAACCGCAGGTCGATGGGCATCAACGGGCCTCATCCGTCAGGAAGATGACAGCAGAGAGCCGCGGGCGAATTCTGGGCGAGAAGCCATTAAAGAGGAGCGACGACAGCTCCGCCCCATCACCACCCACCTCTAAGCAGGCCATCCAGCTGCAGTACAACCTTTCTGACTCCTTCACGACGCCTGAATCTCTTGTGAGTGGGTTCTGCTTCTGGTTTCTGCACTCGGCAGTCCTCTACTCACTCCATTGTTCTTCGTCTTGCTAAGATCAGCAATTTTGGTTTTCCTGCGCAGGCGGGGCTTCCCGAGTCTGTGAAGCCATTCAGAGATGATCCGATGAAGCAGGCGAGGTTCGAACAATTCTTGAAGGACAAGTACCAAGGTGGGCTTCGATCTACGTACGCCGCCGGCAACAGCACCATGACGGAGGCGGATCGCGCCCGTGAGCGACTGGACTTTGAAGCCGCCGCCGAAGCTCTGTCTCAGGGGAAACCCCAGAGGACCCCCCAAGCTCAGCCGCTCCCATTGGTGGCCATGCAGTTTGTATCAGGTGGTGCAGAGGTAAGTAATGCCGGCCGCCCCATCATTAATTTTCTATTTCTGGATGGGTTTCCCTCACTGATAGGCTCTGTCTCGTGCTTGAGCAGAAAACGTATTCTACTCAGCACGAAGCGGCGGCAGTGGCGGCGGTGGCGGCGGCTGCAGAGAAGAACAGTTACCCGAAGCGGGAAGAGTTCCAGTGGAGACCGTCGCCCGTCCTGTGCAAGCGTTTCGACCTCGTTGATCCTTTCATGGGGAAGGTGGTTCTTCTTGAAATCATTTCTCCCACTGTGATTGATCATCTGGGTTTCTGAACAAGAATGTGGTTGATCATCGCGCAGCCTCCGCCATTGCCCAGAGCGAGAAGCAAGGTGGAGACACTGATCATCATGCCGGAGGTTTTCAAGTCCAAGTTTGAGGAGGCTGCCGACTCAGGCAGAGATACTCCGGCGTCATCTCGGTCGGAGATGCCTGACCAGATAGCAATCCCAGAGGCCGATTCCCAGCCCGAAGTCGCCATCACTGAGAGGCCTGTCGATCTGTACAAGGTGATCCTCTCCCCCCCCCCCACCCAAATGCGCCGCCAATAGTTCTTCCTCCACTGTTGTTCTGATCCCGTGCTTCGTTTCTCCAAAGGCCATATTCTCAGAGGACGATGAAGATGGCGACGACGAGGAAGAAGATGATAACCCTGCCGACAATCCCGCCGCCGGCGGAGGGATGAAGGCCGAAGGGGGTAATACCACGCTGAACCGACTGATCGCCGGAGACTTTCTTCAGTCGCTGGGCCAGGAGCTTGGACTGGAAGTGCCTGAACTGCCGCCGCTCAGCTCATCGAGAAAACCAGCTCCGGCGGCGATCTCCGGTGAACCAGTTCTCCTCCCGCCACCAGGGCGGGGACGGGGGAAGACGGAGGTCAACCTCCCTGGACCTTCCGAGGGCTCGTCCCCTGCTGCCGGCGCCGGCGACTTCTCAGAGCAGAAGAAACAGCGCAGAACCCACTCCGGCCATCGCCGGAGCGCTAGCGATGGCTCAGACTCTGAATCTTCTCAGTCAGACGGCGGCGGTGGCGGTGGCAGCAGGTCAGACAGTGACTCGAGGAGGAAGAAGCGTTCGTCCCACAGAAGCAGGAAACGGTCGTCGAAGCACCGTGAACGGAGCAAGAGCAGGGGATCTCCTTCGAGGCGTTCTTCTCACGGCGGCGGCGGGAGGGAGGAGAGGAGATCGAGAGGAGATCATGGTTCAAGATCGGGTAATCATAGGAGACACCATTGATGTGCAGGTAGCTGCTGCTTTGCATCAACCTGCTGTTGAATTGCAGGAAAAAAACGTCAATTTTGATCCGTGTTTATGGAATGAAGAGCCTTCCGTGATGTTCTTATTCCATTAACCAGTTGCAGCCATGGATGTGCTGGAGGTGCTGTTCCTCTAGCTCTGACCCATGTCTGGATTTTTCATATTACTCCCGTGATAGATAAGCTCCCTCTAGTAGGCTAGGTTGCAGGCAGCCATGGTGACCGAAGCTTCTTGGGCTGCATCTTCAACAGAAGAGACACTCGGATGATCGAAGGAATCTCTCTCTCTCTCTCTCTCTCTCTTTCTCTCTCTACTGCAACTGCATGGGTTTAATATGCGTTTTCATATTCATGTAGAGAAAGAGAAAGAGAGATCCCTTGGATCATCCGAGAGGATTACTGTCTATGATGCAACTGTGTGGGTTTTAATATGCATTTTCATATTGATGTAGAGAGAGAGAGAGAGAGAGAGAGAGCCCTTGGATCACCGAGAGGATCACTCTCTATGATGCAACTGTGTGGGTTTTAATATGCGTTTTCATATTGATCTAGAGAGAGAGAGAGAGAGAGGAGAGGGGGATTTGGATGGCGACTGTGTGGTTTTGGTTGGACCGCATAAAAAAGAAGGTATTTTTATGAGAAGTCCACAGGGCAACTTCATAACCCGGTGGCAGCCCCCGTTTGGCACGTTTCTACGCGTCATGTGGACCATGTGGGACGACCAAGTGGGCGGCTGATCTTCAGCCAGCGGTCCCCGGAACCAATTGAGCTTCGGCCTTCCTGTTGGAGGAATTAGACTCCGGCTCTTCTCTCTCTCTCTCTCTCTCTCTTTGAATCACATGCCGCCACAAGGAACTCGTCCTTCTCCTCGGCGACTTGACTTCCAAACACCGCGTCTCTCTCTCTCTAAACGAAGACGAAGAGAAGACGAGATGTGTTGCCTCTGGAGAAGAAGGTACTGCCTAGTTTCCTCCTCAGAGACACTAGACTTGGCGTGGGCGTCACATGGATTGCGGCTCGAAGGTCCCATGAAGCGATCCAGTTGACTTCCGTCCGGACGGGACTCCGCGTACGGGTTGAAGCTTGGATGAGGGGCTTTCAACTACCACGTGGCAGATTCTTTTGGTTCAACCGGCAATCCGCCGCTGTCTGAATGCCGTCCTGGAAATTTCTAGAAGCGACCAACGGGCTACCTCCGCCGCCGCCTAATCAATTATTCGACCCCACTATTTTTTCTATTTTTAAAATAAATTATTTATAAGATTAAAGCTTCCACTAACGTGCAAGGAGAGAGAGAGAGAGAGAGAGAGAGAGAGATTACACACGATTTCCGACAAGAAGATTCTATAGAAATTGCTTGTATCCATTTAACTATATAATTAAAAAAATCCTCTTAAATTCGTGTCGTGAGGTAGACGCCGACAGAAAGTCACGCAGTAAGACGTGGGCGCTGGCGTCGTTCTTCAACAGGGCCAATCAGCCGGTGCCACCTTTCAAGATATCGGGCGTCCACGGACTTATCGGGTTTGGATCCGATAACGTCGCATTCCGGAGCTGCGGTCCACGGGCCGTGGACTTGTCTCGGGCACCAAATCCACACGTGAAAAGAAGAGAGAGTGGGGCCGCATATCCACACACGGTATCACACGTGTGAAGAAAGGGGGGGGACTCTTCTGAACGGTTGCGCTATATAAAATATTATTTTCCGGAATTAATTATTTATCTATTTTATTATTATTATTAGATCATTTCGTATTCTCCACCCCACGAAGTATTTCCCGTTTATTATTCACCTTTTTTTACACGATTTAATTTTTTAGGCGCACTTGTGCAACGCCGCTCCATTTTTACTAATTTTGAATTATTATCTAATTAAACTAAATGAAAATATATAATTTAATGATTATTCAGGTCAAAAAGAAGCTAGCTTGAATAGCCACGCGAATTCAGTAAAACGTGGTTGCCATCGCATTTATTGCATTTAACAGAAGGAATTTAAATAATCTTTATTTTATTGGCCTCCCAATTAGCATCACACCGTAGGCCAACATTTTCGGTGACGGTCCCGCGAAAACGGGGTTTTCTTCGATATGTACAAGAAATGGGGTATAAAAGCCAAAAAAAGCACAAGTAATGGGTCGGACGCAAAGAATATCATCAAGTTTTCTTCTTTTTTCTTTTAAAAAAATCTGGGTTTTGATGCTGATGGGTGCGACGCGGTAATTGCACCAAAGGGGTCTCCCGAAACAGGTGAGTCCGCTCATTGCCCTCGAAACATGGTCGGTCCTTGAGAACCGGAAATGTTGAATAATTTTTATAATTTTCATAATTTTTATAATATCGAAAAAATGCTCGAAAACGTTGAGAATATGATGAATATGGAAAATAAATCGGAATCGCATGTCACGTTTAATGGCTGAGTCTTCGGTTAGTAGTCCTACGAGCGGTGAGAATATGTGGAGCGGTGAGGTTAACTCCCCCTCCTGGTCATGTTCTTCCCCCGCTTCCGTAGAATTTTCAGGTGCCCGAGTTTCCCTCCTTGCTGCACACACGAGAAGGGGCAGAGAGAGAGAGAGAGAGAGAGAGAGAGAGAGAGAGAGGAAGGAGAAGGTAGAGGGAAAGGAATTTCCTTAGGAAAATGAGGGGAAGATCGCCATGGCGACTGGGAAGGGGAAGCCCATTTCCTTCCCGCCACATTCGAGCAGGGTTTCGACGAGCACTCTCAGAGCGTTGACCTTGTGAGCGGCGAACAGGTCCATATCCTCTCTCTCTCTCTCTAGAGTTGTTCATCTCAACACGGTGACGGGGGGTGGGGGGAGGAAGAAGAAGAGGAGGAAGGAAGGGGCTATTAAGGTCTTCGGTCGTCCCTTCCGCCGCCGATTTTCTTATAGATTTCTGGGTGGCCCCAACTCGTTTTCATCGAGTCAAAGCCGAGAAGGATAGGCCCCCAGCTTCCTTACCCGTTCAAAGATTCAACCCATGCCGCCTCTCCTGACGAAAATTTCAAAGCTGATGATCTTCTTCTTCCTCCCCGTCCCCTTCCTCCCCGTTCTCCTCCACACATCTTCCCCATTTCCTCGCCGTCATCTATAAACAACCTGGGGGGAGGTCCTCGCCGCGGAGTCTGCTGCCGGTCAGATTCAGATTAAGAGCCCTCTCCTCCTCCTCCTCCGGCCGGGAGATCGGGCTCTGCAACTGGGCCTTCCCTGATCTTCTCCAATTTCTTCCCGCCGCCGGCGGCGGCGGCCGGTCGCCCTCTGAGTGTTCGACGTCGGCACCAAGATCTAGCAACTGGGTCTCCATCTTCTGCAAGCTCGAGCCGCAGGAAATCGGCCCTGATCCATCTCCGGAGTCTGCGGGTGGGTTTTGGAGATCAATTAGGGAAGAAGGCCTCGGGCGAAGTGCTGCTTCTCAGAGCTTTCCCCTCCGGCGAGGTTTCCGCAGAGATCGGAGATGGGGGGCGGGAGGAGGAGGATACGGTTCAGTAAGATCTACACCTTCTCTTGTGGGAAGCATTCTCTGCAGGAGGAGCATTCCCAGATTGGAGGAAGAGGGTACTCCCGCAGAGCCTTCGTCAATGAGCCCGATTGCCTCGAGGCGAGGAATCTCGCCTATGTCTCCAACTACGTCTCCACAACCAAGTACACCGTGGCCACCTTCCTACCCAAGTCCCTGTTCGAGCAGTTCAGGAGGGTCGCCAACATCTACTTCCTCATCAGCGCCTGCCTCTCCTTCACCCCCCTCGCCCCTTACACCGCCGTCAGCGCCGTCGTCCCTCTTATCGTCGTCATCGGCGCCACCATGGTCAAGGAGGCCGTCGAAGACTGGCGCCGCTTCCAACAGGTAAACCCCCACCCACCCTTCTTCTTCCTGGTTTCTCCTCCCCTTCCTTCTACTTGCTGGTTTCTTCTCCACCTCCTCCTACTTCCTGGTTTCTTCTTCTTCTTCTTCTTCTTCTTCTTCTTCTTCTTCCTGGTTTCATCATCCTCTTCTTCTTGCTGGTTTCTTCGTGGGCAGGATGTGGAGGTGAACAATCGGAGGATCAAAGTGCATCGGGGGGGCGGCGAGTTCGACAGCACGGATTGGAAGAATCTGAGGGTGGGGGACATAGTGAAGGTGGAGAAGGACCACTTCTTCCCCGCCGACCTGGTCCTCCTGTCCTCGAGCTACGAGGACGGGATCTGCTATGTGGAGACCATGAACCTGGACGGGGAGACCAACCTGAAGCTCAAGCAGGCCCTGGATTCTACCTCTTCTTCTCAGGAGGATTCGAGTTTCAGAGACTTTCGGGCCGTGATCAAATGCGAGGACCCCAACGCCAATCTCTACACCTTCATCGGCACCATGGATTACCAGGGCCAGCAGCTCCCCCTCTCCCCCCAGCAGATCCTCCTCAGAGACTCCAAGCTCCGCAACACAGAGCACATCTTCGGCGCAGTAATCTTCACCGGGCAAGACACCAAGGTCATGCAGAACGCCACCGACCCGCCATCGAAGCGGAGCAAGGTCGAGCGGAAGATGGATAAGATCATCTACCTGCTCCTGTGCATGCTGTTCTTGATCGCCGCCATTGGGTCCGTCTTCTTCGGCATCGCCACCGACGAGGACCTCTCCGGCGGCAAGATGAAGCGGTGGTACCTCCGACCGGACGACACGGAGATCTACTTCGACCCCAAAAGGGTCGCGGCGGCGTCCATCTTCCACGCCCTCACGGCCATGCTCCTGTTCAGCTACTTCATCCCCATCTCCCTCTACGTCTCGATCGAGATCTGCAAGATCTTGCAGAGCATGTTCATCAACCAGGACGTGGCCATGTACTACGAGGAGGCCGACAAGCCCGCCCACGCGAGGACCTCGAACCTCAACGAGGAGCTCGGGCAGGTAGACACGGTGCTCTCCGACAAGACGGGGACGTTGACCTGCAACTCCATGGAGTTCATCAAGTGCTCCATCGCCGGCATCGCCTACGGCCGCGGGGTGACGGAGGTGGAGAGGGCGCTGGCCAAGAGGAAGGGCTCCCCGCTGCCGCCGCGGTCGGAGGACAGCGAGTGGAGCGACGGCGCCGCCCCCGCCCCCGCCGTGAAGGGATTCAACTTCAAGGACGAGAGGATCATGGGAGGGAACTGGGTCAACGAGCCCCGTTCCGACGCCATACAGAGATTCTTCCGCCTGCTCGCCGTCTGCCACACGGCCATTCCCGAGCTAGACGAGGACTCCGGCAAGATCTCCTACGAGGCCGAGTCCCCCGACGAAGCTGCGTTCGTCATCGCCGCCAGGGAACTAGGCTTCGAGTTCTACCAGAGGACCCAGACGAGCATATCCATCAACGAGCTCGATCCCTCCTCCGGCCGGATTGTCCAGAGGTTCGTCGATTCCATGCCCAACGACAAATACCTATCCGCATAGAATTAACCAACATGCTGGTGTTCTACTGGTTCATTTCTTGATGATGATGATGTTCCTTGCAGGGGGTACAAGCTGCTGAACATCTTGGAGTTCAACAGCACCAGGAAGAGGATGTCCGTGGTGGTGAGAGACGCAGAGGGGAAGCTCCTGCTGCTGAGCAAGGGCGCCGACAAGTTCGTGACTTTTCTGTGCCGAGAATGTTGCTGAATCTGTGCTGCGATTTTTTGCTTGCTGATCGGCGTGTCCGTGGGCGTGTGCGCAGCGTCATGTTCGAGCGGCTGGCGAAGGGGGGAAGGGAGTTCGAGGAGGCGACCAAGGAGCACATCAAGGAGTACGCTGATGCGGGGCTGAGGACGCTCATCCTGGCCTATAGGGAGCTGGCCGAAGAGGAGTACCAGGCCTTCAACAAGCTCTTCACTGAGGCGAAGAACTCGATCAGCGCCGACAGGGCCGACAAGGTCGACGAGGCGGCGGACAAGATCGAGCAGAATCTCATCCTCCTCGGCGCAACCGCTGTGGAGGACAAACTCCAGAACGGGGTACGTGGGGTTTCCTCCTTCTTAGTCCTACGATTATTACCATTAATAGACGATCAAAGGGGGAGCTTATACGACGCCCCGGATTGGATGATTTCAGGTCCCCGAGTGCATCGACAAGCTTGCCCAGGCGGGAATCAAGATCTGGGTGCTCACCGGAGATAAGATGGAGACAGCCATCAACATAGGGTAACCATGAAAGCCTCTGCCTCTGCCTCTGCTCGAGAGAGGCTGACCTTCGTCGTCAACCTGACCCCTCGTGTCCTCGTGTTCCTACAGCTTCGCGTGCAGCCTGCTGAGAGAAGGGATGAAGAAGATCATCATCACCCTGGACTCGCCCGAAATCAAGGCTCTGGAGAAGGAGGGCAACAAGAGCACCATCTCCAAAGTAAGCGAGCTCTTCTTCCCCAACATCCAGACCGAGGGAGCAGCCGGCGGGAAGTGGTTTCTCACTTGCCTGTGTGCCTGGTGGTGTTTCAGGCATCGAAGGCGAACGTCGTGCAGCAGATAACGGAGGGGAAGTCGTCTCTTTCCAAGTCCAAAACGGACGCCTTCGCCCTGATCATCGACGGGAAGTCGCTGGCGTATGCTCTCGAGGACGACGTGAAGAATATTTTCCTGTCTCTCGCCGTCGGCTGCGCCTCCGTCATCTGCTGCCGCTCCTCCCCCAAGCAGAAGGCCCTGGTCAGTCTTCTTCTTCGTCATCATCATCTTCTTCTTCTTCTCCCTGGTTTTCATCTTCTTCGTCTTCTTGTTCTTCCTGGTTTCATCATCTTCTTCTTCTTGTTCTTGCAGGTGACGAGGCTGGTGAAGACCGGCACGGGGAACACCACGCTGGCGATCGGCGACGGCGCCAACGACGTCGGCATGCTGCAGGAAGCCGACATCGGGATCGGCATCAGCGGCTTCGAAGGAATGCAGGCCGTCATGGCGAGCGACATCGCCATCGCCCAGTTCCGGTTCCTGGAGCGGCTGCTCCTCGTTCACGGGCACTGGTGCTACCGGCGGCTGTCCACGATGGTACGGACCCACGCGCGGTGGCAACGCCGCCACCCTCTTCTTCTTCTTCTTCACTCCGCCTTCACCGTTGTACTGGCTGACGAATGTGGTGTGCGCCGCCGCAGATATGCTACTTCTTCTACAAGAACATCACCTTCGGCTTCACGCTGTTCCTGTTCGAGGCGTACACGTCCTTCTCCGGGCAGGCCGCCTACAATGACTGGTTCATGGCCTTCTACAACGTCTTCTTCACCTCGCTGCCGGCCATCGCCCTCGGCGTCTTCGACCAGGATGTCTCCGCCCGCTACTGCCTCAAGGTACACCGCCGCCGCCGCCGAGCTCAATCGAGAGACCCTGCAGATTTGATTTGATTCGATGTTAGTGAGCTGAATGAATAACCTGGTGGCCGGATGCAGTTCCCCATTCTGTACCAGGAAGGCGTGCAGAACGTGCTCTTCCGGTGGCGGCGGATCATCGGGTGGATGCTGAACGGGGTCTGCAACGCCGTCGTCGTCTTCTTCTTCTGCGCGGCGGCGCTGGAGCACCAGGCCTTCCGGAAGGGCGGCGAGGTCATCAGCCGCGACATCTTCGGCGCCGTGATGTACACCTGCGTCGTCTGGGTGGTCAACTGCCAGATGGCACTCTCCATCAGCTACTTCACGCTGATTCAGCACGTCTTCGTGTGGGGCAGCATAGCCACCTGGTACCTCTTCCTGCTGGCCTACGGCGCCATCACGCCCACCATCTCCACCACCGCCTTCAAGGTCTTCGCCGAGGGGTTGGCCCCCGCGCCTTCCTACTGGGTGCTGACGCTTCTCGTCGTGGTGGCCACGCTCATCCCATACTTCGCCTACGCGGCCATCAGGATGAGGTTCTTTCCCATGTACCACGGCATGATCCAGTGGCTGCGCCACGAGGGCCAGTGCGACGACCCAGAGTACTGCCAGATGGTGAGACAGAGGTCCTTAAGGGTCACCACCGTAGGGTACACCGCGCGGATTGAGGCCAAGTCCGGCCACCACCACCGCAAGCACAAGGTGCACAGTAACCTTTACGCCTCGTGAGATTCTTCTTCTTCTTCTTGCCTGCAGCAAGGGAAAAAGTTGGTGTATAGGGAAAAGCTGAATTGTGGGCGCCGCCGCGCCTGGACTGCGGGTCTCTGTGAATACCTGTGTCTGTATATCGGGCATCCAGGTTCTGGGCTTCTTGATGGAGCTTCACATTTTTGATTTGATTGATTTTTTCTTCTTCGAACGCCCCGGCGGCGTTTCGTTGTATCCTCCCTGAAAATAAATCTGTAGATGAAAATTAGAAAAATATGGCTTCCCTTGTCGGAAATCATTGTTCTGCTTCTCGATGGACCGCCTGATCTTTCTGTGTCGCGAGGGGGACAGGGGAAAAGTCAAAAGCTTGGAACCGAGCGAACGTGAAGAGCAAGCAAGGCCACGTGGGTGGTTACAGCTGCCTCCGGCTGATTCCCGCGGCATCGTGCTTTCCTTGACCTGCGTCCGAGTCCTAGTTCAAGGAGAAGAAGAGGGGAATCAATGTCCTCCGGCCACCTCGCTTAAGTCGTAGTCATCCATCCATGGTGTCGTAAGAGGCGTGCGGTGGACGCACCCGAAGCTATGATACAACATACAAGTAGTCAGAAGTGTTGATTTAATAAAAGGGAAGGAACAGCATCCCTTAAGTGGAATAGTTCACCTGTCATTTAGAGGTTTTAATAAAACAAGTATAAGCAATCAATTCAAAGACAAAAAAGAAATCACTAATACCGGTGATTGGTTGAAGGCTTAGACGCCTCTTTCTTTGAGGCATGTGTCTTCGTCGGGAGATCCCCGAGAGTACGCACTCTCATGAGAACATGTGATACGTTCACATGTATGGTCAAGGGCACCATGCCCACTCGATCTTCGTGACCTTGCTCTAATCACGCTGATGGTGACTTAGCTGGTGCCCTTGATGACTGGGAAGACCCAGATGAAGCCGTTGATTGAACTAAAAGCTCAGTGTCTTGTATACATTAAAAAGGATGCTGAATTTACATCTATGTCTATTCAAAGAATTAATACTTTAGTATTTGAAACGTCACAAGATGACAGCAAAGCAATCTAGTACATTGAGTAGTCAATATGTGCAGTACAGGAGACAATATTAGATGGTTATAAACTTAACAGAAGCAACTCTCTGTTGAACCCTGATACGATAGGTTAGTTACCTAGGATTGATCCTCTCTATACGCGCAAGGATTAGCCAAGTCACATGATAAATGTTCTTAAAAAATACCTATCGTTCGTAAGATAGTCCACAGACGAAAGCCCCGGTCCCAGATGGGTCAGCTCGAATAGCAAACGAGTTGGGGCGATTAGACACAAATTTTCAATTTTCAGGCATCAAAATGATACTGGGTTTTTCAACATTGGTTTAAACATTGCAAACATCAGATAAACCTGCAGATCATTTCCAAAGGAGCCACGCATTTGCTGCTCTAATATTACTATTATTTAAAATATTTTCCCATTTTGCTTGGGTTCTCCAGAAATGTCTTACTAGCCAGGTTTTTAACACAGGTGAGACCAAATGACATGATCAAACATATTTTGCATTATATACACCTTCAAAGTTTGAAAATACGTTTTTTGGGCCTTATCAACGGCACAACATAGCAGAACCTGCTCAGATAGCAATAGTTTCATTTAATTCCAGTGGAAAACTTAGCCAAATTAACCACGAAACTGTCATAATGACGCCGGTATTCTTTGTATCCGTCAAAATATTAGGTACCCGTTTTCCCACTAAACATATGCAAGGGAGACTACTACTGTGTATGCACGAACTACATAGCCTCATGTTTGAATGACTAGGCTGGAGATATAAGGCTCCACATTGCCAGATAAATTTAACTGATAACTTCACTTGTTCTTCAATAATTGATCCTGATAGTCGTCAAAACAATGCACTTAGCACCAGTATTTTTCCAGAATATTTCGTAAGATACCAAGTGTACTCTCTAGCTTTATCAAAGTCAATGAGAACAATCTCAGGTGTCGCATCCCTGAACTTATCTGGCGACTGTCAGCTAGGATAGTAGAAGAGAACGAGCTTCAAGAAATCATATGATGGAAAATTTTAGGATGCCAACTCATATGCATAGGTAAGGAATAAGCAGAGATTATACATTCCAAAATATATTGCAACGAAACATCAGTTAAATAAATCTGAATATTTAGAGCACCGACTGAAAACAGAGACGATCATAAAGTACGAGTTAACAACTCAAAACTGCACGATGAGAAAGATGAAATCCATTGCTAAAGAATTAACAGCCACTACGCGAATCCCATGGGAAAATTCCTGACTTCTATTTGAATTTCAATGATAGAGGGAATATTCAACGCGACAGAGGTAAAAAGATGGAGCCCAGGTACTCATGCGAATCAGGAAAAACAGCCACAACAAGGTGGATCGAGGAAACAGCATCGAGATAAACGGATGATATCGATTTCCCTCTATCTTTTTCTTTCATTCTTGAATAAGCATAGTGTAGTTCTTCTCGTCACAATCGAGACCGGTGTGCTCTACTCACTTTGAACCGCGGGAAGAACTTGGGCTTGAAATGACCTACCGACGACGTCAAGCCAGCCGGCCGGTCAGGTGGAGCTGAGACGACAACGACGACGATAACCCAGCAGCAGCCGCAGTGCTGTCCACATCTTGTGCGGCTCGTCTTCCTCCCCGCCGGAGAGGAATGAAGAGTAGGAGGATCGCCCGTCCACAGGCCACCACCACACCGACGCCTTGCAACTGCCACACCGCAGGTAGGGGATACAATCACCGTTCCAGTCAGCGAAAAGCTGGTATGCCGTCACCACCAGGTGCCTTCGATCTCTCTCGTTCAACCCAGGGATAACGACAAGACGTAACGGCCATCTGATCAGATCAAGAACATCTGACCACTGCTGACCGTCGATGTCACCATCTCCCCTCACCGGAGACTTTTAACTTACGCCAACCGGACTTCCACGACACGGCCGGCGGCGCAACCGGACTTCCACGGCGGCGCCCCCGCGTCGTCCCCTCCTGTCCTCCTCCTCCAGAAGCTTCCAAAGCCGAACTCTCCCCGCCGGTGAAGCTCCGCCATCACCTCCTCCGCCTCCGCGATCGCGCAGCCGCGGCAGGCGGCGGTGGCGCCGCCCCCTCCCAAAACGTCGCCGTCTGAGAGCCACATTGCGACGTCCGCCAGATCTCCACCGGTGGCGGCCCCCTCTCCGGCAGCACTCCGGCGTCCTCCACCGCCGAGCTTCCTCCTCACGAGCTCCCTGGAGTTCCTCGCCAGCCTCCGCGGGACGCCGACCACGAGGAGGACGAGGATCTGGACGACCAGGCAGGGGCAGCAGCTGCAGACCGCCACGCAGTCGCCGGCGAGCTGCCGCCGGTCCTCCCCCATCGGCGGGGCAATGACGATCCACATCCAGAGAAGAGGAGGTCGCCGCTTCTGTGAAGGTAGTGGGTGGCTTGAAATGGCGGGCAATCGCTCATCGGAAGAATCGCATAAAACTCGGGCTCCAATAAAGCGCGCCATCGATACCATAAACAATGCTACGACCCTTCATTATTTATAATATTTGCAATTTTAATATTAATCCACTATAATATATTATCTGAGAGATTGTTTGCACCAGATTATTCTAAAAGTCGTTATTTTTGCTTGAGATAAAATAAAAATAATAGACGAGGGATCGTGGTTTAGGAAAAGGGCATATTTGGTATATGTGTTTAGTCGGGGGCTTTCTGCCATAGCCGGACCGCGAGGGGGGGGGGGGAGGCAGCCAACCGCGCCGGAATCGGCCGGCCGTTCCGGTCACGTGCCGAGTTTCCGTTCCGGGGCGATGCCGTCGACGGGGCAGCGACGGGCTGCCGGGCCGGTCGCGGGAAAACGCCGGGCCACGTCAGCGAGTCACGTGCGTCGGCGTATGACTGTGATCGGCACAAAACGTAAATATGGTAAATTAGAGGGGTAGTTGAAGAAGTGAGAGTAACCGCTTCTCTGCGCCTCTGCCTGTCCCATGCAGGCTTGAAGCAATGAGAGTGAGGACACCTCCTGTATTACGTCGGTTACCGCACCGCCCGCCTCTGTTGGGGCTAATATAACCTTACGCGGTAACGCAGGCGGAGGTCCGGATCCGGGCCGTAATCGTACGGATATACGAGGTTTTTCTGTCTATTTAACCTTCTTCCTTCTTCCTCACCAGGCCTCATCTTCTCCTCCTGGTCTCTCAGATCTGCCTCTCTCTCTCGCTCTCTCGTTTTCTCTGCGGATTGCTCAGGTTCTCCGTCGGTCGGGGATCCTGGGGGGGTGAAGATGGTGACCGCGGAGACTGCTCGGAGTATCGTGGGGATTACAGGTGCTTGAGGAGTACCTATGCTTCGATGGATTTGCTAGGGTTTTTTGTCCCTTCGATCTCTCTATTGTTCTGATGCTTAACCGATAAAACGCCTGACCACTGGACGGGTGATGAAGCACTGAGTTAGATAAATTTGCGTGCATGAAATGCTTCGTGAGTTGATCTCGGACATGAAAATAGTATCGACACCAGAAGGACGTACTACTTTGGCGCTTCTTTTGGTGTTCTGCTGTTCTGCTCCTATTAAACCGACAGTGACACTGGAATTTTCCTTCAGTGTGCTCCTGCATTGATCACAGGCGTTCTCGTGATTCTAACTACTTTCACTTCTTTCTCTCTCTCTAGGGAATGTGATCTCGTTCGGGCTCTTCCTCTCTCCTCTGTAAGCCCCTTCGTCTACTCTTAGGCAGGATCCCAGCGGTTCCTCTCAAGCGTCTGCCATCGATCTTGGATCTGACGATGGATGCACGTTGGGTTAATCGTTTGATGGAGATTCCAGCAGAGGCCGTGGATCGTTTATCGGCATCTCCATGTCCTGTGTCGTTAATTAACGAAAACCCACGTTATCTTTGTGTCTCAGGCCAACCGTCTACAAGATATGTGAGAAGAAGGCAGTGGAGGGCTTCTCACCGATCCCCTACCTAGCCACCCTTCTCAACTGCATGATGTGGGTCCTCTACGGCATCCCCCTCGTCCACCCCCACAGCCTTCTCGTCGTCACCATCAACGGCACCGGCCTCCTCCTCCAGACCATCTACCTCACCATTTTCATTCTCTACTCCACTCCCCCTCTCAGGGTAACGTACTCATCGGGCTACTCCTTTTCCGGTCTCCTCTTTTTTTATTTTTTGCTTCATCGATGCCGTTCCGTTCCTGAATTTCCTCTTCCCATCCACGATGGTGCGATCGACAGCGCAAGGTTCTAAAGTTCGTCTCGGCTGAGATTCTGTTCATGATGGCCGTGGTGATTGGAGTTCTCATGGGAGCTAAAACCCATGAGAAGAGGTCGCTCATCGTCGGGGTGATGTCCGTCGTCTTCGGCACCTGCATGTATGCCTCGCCGCTGGCTGCCATGGTTAGATTCTCCGCACTCGCTCGTCTCGCTTCCCACCTACCTGCATGCCTTCACTGACCGATCGCTCATTCCAAAAACCTCGGCCCCCGCCTTGAGATCCTATTCTTCGATTGCAGAGGCTTGTAATCAGGACAAGAAGTGTCGAGTACATGCCCTTCTCTATCTCCATGGCATCGTTCCTGAACAGCATCTGCTGGACGCTCTATGCCGTCATCCGCTTCGACATCTTCATCACCGTGAGCCGACGCCATCCTATTTCTCCTGGACTCTCTATACCCGTTCAGTGCAGCCTTTGACGGCCCTCCTACTGGGCCATTCTCCTTCTGGACTTTTCCTCCTCGCAGATCCCCAACGGGCTTGGGACCCTGCTCAGCTTGGCGCAGCTCGTGTTGTACGCCACCTACTACTATTCGTCGACGCCGCCCAAGGACGAGCCCAAGCTGGACCTCCAGCTGCCGACTGCGACGGTCGCCCCTCGCAACGACAACGCGATCCCCTTCATCTCCACACGATGATCATCCGGGGAGGCCATCCATCCCCTCATCTGCTCTACTTTTACCGAGATTGGCTCATGCATCTTCCCCTTCTTCTCCCCTGGATCACCTCTGCTAAGTGTTTACTCCTGTGGATCATCCTCCTCTCGATTGTGTTACTCACCGAGCTTCCTCCGTCAACTCCTTATAATAATCCCCACGTTTTGCACCTGGAGATCCCTGGTTTCCCGGGTCGGACAGGCCTGGAAGATGGGAAACGTCCGCCGAAAATCGACCCTCGCCGCCGCGACCCCGATTCGGAGAACCCCCGCCGTCCACGGCGGCGATTCGGTTCGGTCCCCATCCATCTTGGGGAAGAGAGAAGCAGGTGGGCGGCGGCGCTGTTCAAGCCCCCCGCCCCCACGCCATTCTTGGGAAACATTTCCCTGCTGTCTAAAAATCTACACTTAAGACGACCCATCACACCTAAAACGCCTTAATGACGCCCATTAATCCTACCTGCAATTCTCTAACCCAGTTCTTGCCGTTCAAAGATAATCACCGACATAATTTCAGATTAATAGCTACTACTCTCTCTCTCTCTCTCTCTCTCTCTCTCTCTCTGTCATCGTTTTCCATCATCAAGGGCCCTCCGGGTGGCGTGGGGGGTACTCTCTGGAGGAGATAGCCTTATCCAGAAACCAGGCGAGGGCGATTCGCTCCCCGGCTGCGAACCTTATCCCTGCGTCCAAATCACTGCCGCTCTTCTCTGGTGAGGTGAGTACAGTGGGGTGAGGAGGGGATCCAAAACTTGTGTCTCAGCTCCACCATGGCGGCTCTCCTCTCCTCCCATCTCCGCCCCTGTGGCTCTTCTCTGGTGCTTCCAGTGTCTCCGGGGGGAAGGAACTGCTACGGCGGCCGTTCTATCCGCCCGGAGGGAGGAGTCGCCTGCTTCCGTCGCTTGGTCTGCCGATCGTCCTCCTCTTCATCCTCGAGGTCGTCTTCCCCCCGGTTTGAACCAGATGAATGTCAGGTGAGTCCTCTCCCTGAATTCCTCCCGTTATCTTCTCGTTTTCTTATGCTCCGTTGAATTATCTCTGGTCCCGGCTCGGCATTGATGATTCGATCTAAACAAGTGGCGATCATCTGCTTGGATTCCCGAGAACGGGGTCGTCACGGGAAACCTGTTGAATAGATCGCAGGTGGCGATCCAGCGATCCCCAAATGCTCGCTTATTCGGCTTGCTGTTTCTTCAAATCATCTGTTGAGAATTGAATTATTTCAATTTCGTCATCTCACTGTGCTGCATTTTTGTGTCGTTCGTTGGCCAGAAGGTGATCCCACGCTTCCTAAAAGAGGGCGTAGTTTCTTTGGCTCTGGCCGTCGGACTTCTCGCCGGAGCGCCGGCACTGGACGTTCCTGCGTATGCCTCTCCATCGGGACCTGTTGTGCCCGACCTCGCCGTGCTGATATCCGGCCCTCCTATCAAGGATCCCGGAGCACTGTTGAGGAACGCTCTTCCCATAGACAACAAGGCCATTAGGGAAGTGCAGAAGCCGCTCGAGGACATCACCGAGAGTCTCAAGGTTGCCGGCGTCAAGGCGCTGGATTCGGTGGAGAGGGTAAGCAGCAGATGGAGAATCTCCTCTGTTTCTTCCTGTTGCAGTCAAATTATTACGGTTTTCTAAAATAGGGTTACTTCTGTGCTTTCAGAATGTGAGGCAGGCGTCCCGTGCTCTCAGCCAGGGGAGATCACTGATTCTGTCAGGCCTTGCAGAGTCGAAAAGGGCACTGGGGGAGGAAACCCTGAGCAAGTTGGCTGCTGGGTTGGGCGAGCTCCAAACCATTGTAGAAGAAAGGAACAGGGATGCAGTGGCCCCAAAGCAGAAGGAGCTTCTTCAGTACGTTGGAAGGTAGGCAATTTGCTTCCAATATCCATCTCTCTCCTTTTTTTTATTTCCTTCATGCATATTAAAATATGCCCAGTTCTTCTCTTAAATTTCTACTTTTCTGAAATCCTCAAACCTCTCATAACCGGGGATCAGATTTCAATTGGGACTATATGCTCTGTCCTAAAAAAAATCCCCTCATTGATATTTTTAATACATGTTGGGTGGAATTTATTTTTCATGGAGGTCAGGAAATAGGTTTAAACACTTTTATCTCTTGGCCTGGCATTATTAAGTTGTCTTTCTCTGCCTGCCATTCACTTTTTTTTTCCCTTCTTAAGTACATATTGTTAAATCTAAAGGATCTAATGTTGATATCAATGAAGAATGATAAAACATACATAGAATGGATTAAAGTCATATCTGAATCCATGAAGTCACAAATATGAAGATTGTCTTTTAGATCAGCACAGAAAAATCGTGTAATGACTTACTCAAAAGAAATTGGATACTCTAAAAGTGACATTCAATGTGTGACCCAAGAACTATGACTCATTTATAGACAAGAGGTGATTAATCTCTTAGTATCTTCTTTTTAATATAGTCTATCATAAAATTAGAATAGAACTTAATCTCTACACATATTTATATTTACACTCATACTTACGAGAGAGCTCGTAATCTTAAATACTTACAACTTCAATAAATCATTTTAAGTGGAATTAACTCAATGATAACATCATAATACACAATTCATATATAATTTTTCACATTGAGATTAATTTAAAAACACATCACTTGTTATGTAATTAATTTATGACCAGCATATGATGAACACAGAATGTGTATTTAATTATGTAATTAGGGTGGTATAAGTTATCTCTAGAAACATTCAATTGAGAAACAAGTTTCAGTTGGGTTGTCATCTAGATCGATTCTCCTCCATTCTATGGTGATGGTTGCAACCCGTTTGATCTTCGTTACCATTCTCCTGATTTCGTGCATAATCAATGATTATGCAAGATCTGGAACAGAATAAAATTTTTCTGAGAACACCTCGAGAGAAATTGTTCTCATATAGATCCTTGTGATTGACTGCAGCTGAGATCTTCCTGGGACATTGGATTTCTGCAGTGTTGAAGAGGATATGGTGGATGGTTTCCCAATTGAGGTGCCCGAAGAGTACCGCAATATGCCCATTCTGAAAGGGAGGGCGACAGTGGATATGAAGGTTAAGGTCAAGGACAACCCCAATGCCCAGGACTTCGTCTTCCGCATGGTTCTGGATGGCTACAACGCTCCTGTGACTGCAGGGAATTTCCTCGATCTCGTCCAGAGACACTTCTACGACGGCATGGAGATCCAGAGAGGTAGCCCTCTGAGCCTCCCATTCCATCCCTGAACGCATATCCCATATCGCATATCTCTTCGATGCTGGCCGCTGATGGTGCATTCTGCTGCAGCGGACGGCTTCGTGGTCCAGACCGGAGATCCTGATGGTCCTGCCGAAGGCTTCATCGATCCAAGCACCGAGAAGATCCGCACGGTTCCGTTGGAAATCATGGTGGTCGGCGACAAATCGCCCATCTATGGTGAAACCTTGGAGGTGAGCCCCTGTTCCCATGGTGGATCAAGGAGAGCGATTTCTACCCATAATAGGAAATGGAAGGGGCCTCGAGCTTTCATCTTGTTCGAGCTCCGATCTGTGCGGGAGCTTGGAGGCCTTCTTCTGGGATGAACAGTCCATGACCCGCACTCAGGCATCGAGATCTCATCTGATGGCTTCCTCTGTGTGATTTTTCAGGATCTAGGCCGATACAAGGACCAGACCCGGCTGCCTTTCAACGCATTTGGAACCCTAGCCATGGCGAGAGAGGTAATTGCTCTCTGTCTCTCTCTATCTCTCTCTCTCTCTCTCTCTCTCTCTCTCTCTCTACCTCTGTTCTTTCTCTCTCTTAATCTCTGTGCTGTGGGACAGGAATTCGACAACAACTCGGCCTCCAGCCAGGTGTTCTGGCTTCTGAAGGAAAGTGAGCTCACTCCGAGCAACGCCAACATCTTGGACGGCAGGTACTCTGTCTTCGGGTACATCACACAGAACGAGGATTTATTGGCAGACCTCAAGGTGGGAGATGTGATCGAGTCGATCGAAGTGGTTTCCGGGCTCGACAACCTGGTCAACCCCAGCTACAAGGTCGCGGGTTGACTATCGCCCACCTCCTAACTGCACCTCTTCATGTATAAATACGAGGGCTCAATCAATTTTCTTTCCAGGTTTCATCGTAGATCGTCCGGCTCAGCTCTTCCTTTTTTTTTTTCTGCCAGAGGTTTTGTAAACGAGGGATTGCCGAACCAATTCCTTCAGAAAATCTCCTCGAAATTGAGGCTCCATTTTGATCAACCCCGTCTATGCTCGTTGACTTTCGGAATATCAACTATCTTAGATCTGCATGGTCAACTCTCTTCACATCATCATCATCATCATCATCATCGTCATCATCAGGAGAAGATCTGACTTCGAGGTCAACTAAGGGCCTCGGGTCCGGCGTAAACAGAGGCAGCTCCGCTGCTGGTCGTCGGCGATCATGCCGCCGCCTTTGGTGGTGTCGATGGCCTCCAAGATCGCCACCACCTCGTCCATCTCCGGCCGGCGGTCCGGGTTCGCGTCCCAGCACCTCTTCATCACGTTCCCCAGCGAGCTCGGGCAGCACCGAGGGATCTCCGGCCGCAGGTTCTGACAGAATCGAAGCAGCAAAAGGAAAAAAAGTCAACTCACCTAACAAATCTCGAAGCAGTATAAGATCGCATCTGGAAAAAAATGGGATTTGGAGAAGCAGGAAGGTCAACTTATCCAATAATTTTTCATAACAAAAGTCAACGCATCTAAAAGAGCTCAGAAAAGCTCTTAAAGATCGCATCTAAATATGAGAATTGGAAAAGCAAGATAGGTTAATGCATCTAAAAAAGCTCATAGGACTTAAAAGACTGCATCTAAAGCAGATATTTGGAAACGGTGAAAAAGGTCAACGCATCTAAAAAATTGCAGCAGCATAAAAAGTCAATGCACCTAAAAAGGCTCAAAGAGCTTAAAGATCGCATCTAAAAATGAAGATTGGAGGAGCATAAAGAGGTCAGCGCACCTGCCGGACGACGGCAGAGGAGACCTCGGCGAAGGTGAGGTCCGGGTAGGGCATGTCGCAGCAGTAGATCTCCCACAGGCAGATCCCAAAGCTGTAGACGTCGCACTTCCTGTTGTAGGGGTGGCCGTTGAGCACCTGAAGGCGACCCAGAAGAGTCAACCCGCGTCAGAGACCAGATAGAGGTCAACGATGCTGAAAATGGGTATAGGTCAACGATGCTGAAGCGGGTGGAGGTAAACCTCCGGGGCCATGTAACCGAGAGTGCCGGTCTCTCCGGTCATGTCGTTGGGATTCTGAGCTTCGAGCCGGGCCACGCCGAAGTCAGCGATCTTCACGGTCCTCGCCTTGTCCATCAGCATGTTCTCGGTCTTCACGTCCCGGTGGACGACCTTCTTCGAGTGGAGGTAGCTCAGCCTGCGCCGCAAAAAGGACGGCGGCTCATCAACTCCGAAGACAGAAGGAAGAGAGAGAGAGAGAGAGAGAGAGAGAGAGAGAGAGGTTGACCCTCTGGCGAGGTCGAGGGCGATCTGGACGACGACTTTGAATGGCAGCTTCCTGCGCCGGTTCTTGATGAGGTACGACTTCAGGGTGCCCCCAGGGAGGTACTCCACCACCACGCAGCAGATGTTGGTGGGCATCCCCAGTTGACCGGATTCTGTCTGAATTTCCAGGTCCGTCGCGCCCATTATCGCGCCCACAAACTGTTTTATCACATTTTTGCGGAAATGAATGCAGCTCAGGTTTGGAAAGTTCCGGTTTTATCACACTAATAATTTTTTTTTCCTACAAAAAGTCAACCCGGAACGGGAACATGGTTGACAAAAGGACAACGCAAAGTCTTTTCTATGGGGGCGGGATGGTCAGAGTAAGATCGGTACCTTGGTGACATTAAGATGGTCGAGCTTGTGCCAGACAACAACCTCCTGAGTGAAGGCCGCCCTGAGGGAAGCGATCTCGGCTTCTGTTCTGGCTCCTTCCTCGCCCCAGTCCAGCAGTTTGACTGAACAAGGCAAGTGGCCAAGAATATTGGTCAACTCACTCTGATCTATCCCTCCCACCACCATAATATGACACCCTTGCTCGTATAAACCAAGATTATTCTTCTTCGTCTCACCAGTGAGTTGACTCTGGGTTTTGGGAATAACGGCCCTTTTAAGATCACATCGTCAAAGTAGAGGTTCTCAATTTAGGTAGAGGATGTTGAACCAGAGCGAATAATAATCAGTCAATGATTACCGAAGGGACTGCTTATCCTTGAGCTGATATATATAGAGAAACGTGAGCTGAATCCAACTCCCAAAGGACGGCGAAGCTGTGCCCCAGAAAAAGTCCGCGGAGAGCGAGAGAAGAGAGAGAGAGAGAGAGAGAGAGAGAGAGAGAGAGAGAGAGAGAGAGAGAGAGAGAGAGAGAGAGAGAGAGAGATCATCGTATCTCAAAACATAAACCAGGGTTTGTTGATGAGGGGGAAGATCGGAGCAAGAAGAAAAGCTGAGTAGAAGTCAGAAGCGAAGACGCAGAAATCAGAGAGGAGAGGCGTATGCTCGGAGCTAACTAAAAGCACTGGCTGCGATGGAGGACGATGGAAGAGACACCCAGGAATCAAGATTTCAGCGAGCTGTCCACCAGGAGTCTCAGAAAATTGTAGAGCGAGAGAGAGAGAGAGAGAGCGACTCACCGGCGACGTCGAGGCCTTCGTAGACGCCGCGGTGGACGGTGCCGAAGGTACCCCGGGCGATGGCTCCCTTGATGACGAGCTTGGAGGGGTCGATCTCCCACTCCGGCTTCTCCCTGGCAGCGCCGCCAGACCGCCCCCGGCTGCCGCCACCGCCCTCCTGCTTCCTGATCTTCTCCAGCGTCCAGACCCGTGAGAGGTGCCGCTCCAGCTGCTCGTCCAGGCTCTTCAGGTCGATCTGGTCCGCCCTCACGAACCCGCCGCCGCCGCCTCCGTCGCCCCCCTCCATTTCTCCTTCGTCCACCGCCCTTCGCCGGCGCCTCCCCTCACGCTCCTCTGGGGAGACGGCGGCGGGAGGTCGAAGAAGAGGAAGCCTGCCGCCGGCGGTGGGCTCTTCGGAGCACCACCACAGTCATCGCCGCCACGGCGGCCACTACTTACAGAGTTGACGATCAGCTACTTCCCAGTTCTCTCTACCTCCCCCTCCTTCCTCCTCTACGTTCCATGTGACCACATGGGTTGCCTGAACACAACGTGCTTCTCTGACCCACCTCTCTCTTCCTCTCTTTCTCTCTCTCTCTCTCTCTTATCCTCGTTAAGCTCTAGCAGCTGCATTGGTCTTATGAAAGAACCTACCCCAAGCATTCCTCCCTAGAGTCTGATGATCACCCACACCCGAGATGGGGAAAACCGTGGGGGCCGGTGGGGCGAAGGTCAACAACCAGGAGGTGTGATGAAACCAGGGCGGCAGTAGCCGCCAAGGTGGGCATTCATCAGGGGCCTGCTGGAAATCGGCGCGTGGCCTTTTTGTCAAATCAGCTTTTCCCACGCGGCGCATAGAGATCAGAGGCTTTGACTGGGGAGAGCTCAGACGGCGCTCTCCTCCCTCTTTATAATAACTGGTGGAGAGAGAGGGAGGGGAAGGCACGTGACTCATCCGCTCAAGTCAGATGGGTTGACGGGAGTCAATCCAAAGAGATAGATATCAGCATATCAATGCCGGTGTCCTCTTGTCCACTGTCCTGTGAATATACGAATATACCGGATCAACCCACATGCATTTTCCTAAACCCCACAATTTTTTATAAAAAAAAGAAGTCACTCAATTCTTGATGCGTTATCTTCTCTTTGAGAGGATCGCAGTGGGCAGCACCAATCAACGGGCGCCGAGATTTCTCTTTTTTTTATTATTATTCTGCAGAAGATCCAAAAGGGGGGCACCAGCGGACAAAAGATGGTGGTAAAAAAATCTGATGCATCCATCGGAAGGATCCGGACAAGCCGGAGCTACGCCGGAGCGAGAACGGGGAAGTACATTCCCCACCGCCAAAACCCCATTTCCGGATTGACCCAAGGTGATTGATATAAAAGAGAGAAAGCAGATCATCTTCTTCTTTTTCTTTTTTTTTAAGGTAATTTTTTAACCCCATCTCCCCAGTATTTAGAGACGACTTCTCTAAGTCAATGACTACGAGTGTCAAAAGTCTAAAGTAATACTCACCGGGGCCGGAGTCGTCCCACTAAGCCACGGGGCCTGCAGATATTGTCTACTTTAGTCAATGACAAGAACAATAATAATAATACGAATAATCATTCAGAGGAGGAAATTGGTAGAGAACCTGACAGCGCTCCATTGGCGAACTCTGTCTCGGCCTGTCACGGGCGGGGGGGGTGGGGCGTGGTGTGGGGGGGAGAGAAAGAGAGAGAGAGAGAGAGAGAGCCCACGTCGTATGTATGCATGTATGCATGTATGTATAAGAGAGGGACCGACTGTTCATACAGATCATAACCACTGTGTATGGCGACATGATTTGAAGAATGATGTGATTGGATTAGATTACTTGCGGCGTTTCTTCTTGTCCGGGGTATCGTGGACTTGGGCCTTGACGCCGAACATCCTCAGCTGGAGATTCTCAAACGCCTCCGATATCGCTTCCACCTGAATTCAAAACCAGTGAGCGAGGGGGTGAGGAGAAAAAAAGGAAAAGAAAGGGGGAGATGGTGGGTGAGGTTCCACCGACCAGCTCTGGCTTCTTCGAGTAAACGCGGACGATTCTGTCCTGGTAGGACACCGGCAGGAGGTGGCTGATGCGGTCGTCAGAGACTGGGAACTTGCCGCCGCTCTCGTAGTCCTGAAAGCAAGAGTCAACCATCTAACATGAACAGGGGAAAGGCAGGGACGTTGACGAAAAGATCATTGCAGGGAAGTTTTAACGGGATTCGCGGATTAGACAGAGAAAGTTGATACCTTGAAGAAGTTGATGCTGATTGGTCGCGCATTCGCAGGCCCAGAAAACATAATTAAAGATTATCAGCAGCAGAAGAGCCGATTCGACTGACGTTTATGAAAGCACCGAAATGCGTATTAAAATGAAAATATGTGCCCGTCAAGAACCTGCGGAGGGGGTTATCGTTTCCGCATGTCAAATCAATCTTGACATTGCTCACCGCAACGTCTTCCTCTCTTAAAGTGATTCCAGTAGCTCTCTACAGGCACAAGACTTGTCAGCTAGAACCACTCAGTGGAGCAATCAGTGACAAGGTAACAGCAGAAATACGAGGCGCCCGGAGGAAGGACCTGAGAACAGACAATATCTTGCGGGGTGATGTTTTTAAAATGCTCCAGTTCATCCTTGGGGACGGCAAACTCATTGCAGAACTGCCGTAAGACACCCAACGAGCCTTTAGGACACGTGGCAGAATATAAACATAGCACGTAAAATAGAACACAATTCTCCGCATTTCAAGTGATTTCTTCGAGGTATGGTTGGAATTTTTAGGGACATGAGTGGACAAAATAAGAATAACTGTACCCTTTAAAAATAAAATATAATAATAATAATTTTATATTTTAAATGTTGATGAAAAAAGAAAAGAACAAAAGAGATTCGTACCTGATATAATTCTCTGCGTCGGATGCGCCGGATTAAATCCCGCGATTCCTGTAGCTCCGGGTTTGGAGCTGTTTCAATAGTTTTGATTATAGTGTCATCTAGCTGCAGAAGACCCAGATACGGGCATCAACATGGATCTGTAAAACATTAACCAGACTGGGTGACCAGCACAGACGATCAGAGTACCTTCCAATACTCGCTGGGATCGTAGATGTGAGAAGAGATTTCCAGAAAATCGTTGGCTTTCACGAGTGCGTCCACGAGCATGAGCTCTATAGCCTGCACAGAAATCCTACTGTCAGTTGGCTGGGGCTTTAGAGTAAAAGAGCAACCGTATGAATGGATTAGAGCATCACCTTTACTTTCGCATGAGTATAGACGGTTCGATGAAGATCAGCGCGGGTGGCGAATAATTTGTGGATCGTTAGATCTAATAGGATGAACCATATCAGCAGGGTAGAAGTAAGATACATCTGGATACGGCAAAAATATGAGATTGTGATCTGACACTAACATTCCTTT
The DNA here is from genome assembly GCA_902729315.2 of Spirodela intermedia. Classification (NCBI taxonomy): domain Eukaryota; kingdom Viridiplantae; phylum Streptophyta; class Magnoliopsida; order Alismatales; family Araceae; genus Spirodela; species Spirodela intermedia. Next base: position 7,875,593 of record LR746272.1, read on the forward strand.
GCGGGGTAGCAAATTTCATCATCTATAACTCGCATGCTCTCCATTAGCCTGGAACAAACAACATAGAACGCATACGGCATCATTCTTATTGACTGAAACCTAGAAGTCAACATAGTTGGAGGGCTGGAATTCAAATTATCTAAAAGATCCCATAACACAATCCCCTACATGCATTAATAAATATAAGTTTGGACAAAGTACGCAAGTATTTTCAATTCATACCTCCTGAACTGAAAATTGCATCCAAGACCACAGGCACGAGAATCACGACCAATATAATCAAACCTATTCATTAGGATATATATATACAACGACATCAGGCACTTCTAAAGAAGTCAGCATAAACGTTCAAAATATATATATATATATATATATATTTTTTTTTAAGGTATAAAAATCCATAAATCGGAAAGCTATTGAGAAAGGGAAATAAATAGATTCCATACTTGTCAACATCGATTCCATTGCGGCCATTGGCAACAATATCGAATAAGAACTGTTTTTCCCTGGATTTCTAGGCGAAAGAAAGTTTGAAAGAATGTTTAAGAAGCCATTAAAAGAGGGAACAGAGGTAACAGGATCACATGGGAAAACAAAAGAGTCGTGTGTCTCACCTTCGGTGCTGAAACGTTACAGCTGGCAACTATCATTTCCTGTGTGAACCGAAGGGGCGTATTTAGCAACTTCTCCACTTTAGAGAAAATAAGCTCTCAGATTATCAAGATCACACAATGAACAGAGGCAAGTGCCGACAACCAACGATGTTATATATGTAAGAAGCGAATGGCAAGATCCACAGACAGTGGGATTCAAATACACTATAACAGCTCGAGCATAGCCTTTGTAATGCATCTAGTTTGTTTTATCACATTAAGGATTTATGAACCATCATTAGCAAAAGAAAACCAAGAGAAAAAGGCTGAGGAAAACTACGCGTTCTTGAACTAACCCGTATACACTGTTAATTGGTAATAAGGAAGTGATGCAAAAATGAAAGTAGGGCCCTACATTCTTTAAGGTAAATGATGGCAGCAATAAGGTCGAAAATGGAGCATCTAACATACTCAGGATGCCATATATTCGTATGAATTTTATGTGAGAAAAAAGAGCGCCTCGTAGGACTGATATGTGCAAAGACATCTCCGGTCTGACCGTTGTACATGCCATCGCATTCTTGCTCTTCTTTTTATCAGCAAAAATAATCTGAATTGCAAGACCATGCCAGTTAGATGTATCATTCTTTTGCCACATCGGATGTAAGGGGTATCTAATTTCTCTACTTCTCTGCCCCCTAAAGCATAACCATTGGCACCGTAAAGAATTATAACCTTGTTAACTTAACAACTACAACAGAAAAATTATGAGAAAAACCATCTTACTTTCACTCTTCCGAGGATGTCAGAATCAATGTCAATATGATGCTCATCAACAATAAAATCAACCAACATCCCAGACATATGCTCATGAGACCTAAACAAAAATTTCAAGGTGTATGAAAAAATTAATACAATCTGTTGAATCTATGCGGATATTTACAGGAAATTATTAAAATAATTTCATATAATAAATTGCAGTAAGAAGATAAAATTTAATTCACCAATTTCTTATTTGGAGAAAAAATTCATGTGATTGACCTTGGGGAAAGAATGAACATCAGACTGATAAAACCTTATTTGGTGCATCCGCCCAAAAATGATTATCTATATCATGTTGATAATAAAAAAATATTTATGGGCATTGCTGAAGGACAAAGTATTTACTTGGGGAGAACATCAGTTCTTACATCAGTTCGCATCGTTAAACAGTTGTGAGGAGAAAGGGGTGGATCATAGAGGCTCAATTTTCCCTTGTGATTTTCCTTCAAAGGTGATTAATGCTGGAAGTCGTGAATATAAAAAGCTAAGATTCCTACGAGTCAATACAGTTATTAAAAGCACCTTGAGGATATATGCATCATAGCAAACCAACCACAGTATATCTACTACCCTTGAGCAAAAAAAAAAAAAACAGAAGAACTTCTAATAATTATTGCCCCTAGCACCTTATGCCAAATAGGCATGGATCCGCCAAAGAATCAACAGATCATGCATCCGTGTCCTGTAGAAGGTTCTGGAACTGTTTTGTGTTACATTGTCCACGAAAGTAGAACCTAAATAAGACCTGACTCAACGCTGCTTAATAACTATTCCTACAAGGTACAGTTTATCAAGATGCCGAAGTGATTAAGTACATGAATACGAAAAGGGTCTGAATTTGATTATTTGAGTGCGTGGAAGCCAAAGGCGACATCATTCAAAAAAGAATAAGTCACTGATAGTGGCTTCTCGGATAAGTTTACACCACATAAAATTGGGGATAATAGCGAACTAAGCGACAGACAAACAATATTACCGCAGGATATTCAGTTACGCTCTCAAACTTAACTGTGAAACTCTAATACCTGCCAGTAAATATTATTTTAGCACAGCGAAGCATTTTAACATTTAGTACCAAAGACGTTTAAGTGAACGAATATAAATTACTTCCTATTTATTATTATTCAATTGTTACTATTTGATGCAATAGGAAAACTGAAAATCACCATTTAGATCCTGTAAGTACACGAGGAAGAAATCCATTCTCGAAAAGGTGGCTAAATGGGCCATGGCCAAGATCATGCAACAAACCTATCAAGATCAGAAAAAGGATTAGAAATACTGATTACCAAAAATTTACAGCTGTTGAGAGTACAATAACTTACCTGCAAGTTTCACTGTCTGTATGTCAAAGTGATCGATGTCAAGCTCTAAACCCTATAAGCGTAGCTGAGGCACTTTAGTAGCTTTTCTAAAGCATTTAACGAGAAATAAACAACAACAAAATTTAAAAGGAAAGAGGGCCTTGTTATAGCTTCAAGACCTGGTAAGTTTGAAGGCACTCGATTGCTTCGTTAGCAAGCCAATATACCCCTAGAGAGTGCTCAAATCGAGTGTGTACAGCTCCCGGATAAACCATACATGTAAGACCTAAAACATCCGGAACCTCAGTCATCCAAAAAGATTAACGGAATAAAATTGGCCGCAATTCATGTATGAAATACCTTCTATGTTGGTGAGTAAGAGTCATATAGACCAAGTAAAAAATGACCAGATGGGCCGGTGTACTTGACTTGCATTAAAAATGAGAGAAACAAAAACAATTCAATAAAAAAACAATAAGGAGGCTTAGAAACAACTAACTATAGCCCTAAGCAGATAAAGGGCACATTAAACAAGATGTTTTAGGATAGGCATATGACGTCACGGTTCTCAAGAATATACAGAGATGACGTGGCATAATTGATAAAGTCTTCATACTGTCAAAAGAAAAATGAGGCAAACTTTAAAACATTAATTTTGGAGAGTCTATGAGGTGCTGAGATTGTATAGTATTATAACAAGATAAATCTGCCGCACATTCTAATGAGAAAGGACTTTGAAGGTAGTAATATTACTTGCCACAAGTAGACCCAATCTGTAATTGATATTTAAATTTAATTTAAATTTTCAATGAGAATCATCCATCACATGCTTGAATGGAAATCAGGAAAACTAGGCAAACCTTTATTTTGACCACAAAAAATTCAAAAAAATATGTTGTGGATAGATGAGGAGCTCTTGAATTTTTATTTCTCAAACGACCAAGGTAGACTAGCACAACTGCTGGAATTTTTTTATTAGGATATGGAGCACTATATAAATTTCTGTATCTTGGCATTTATACCCCGATCTTCTACATCTCAGCCTCTACTGCGACAGAAGTAGCCCCCAAGCCGAGAGTTGCAAACGACCCAATGAATGACCCACGTTCAGACAAGGACATGCATTCATCCTATAAACGAAAGTTTAATGGAAGTATAAAAAACTAAACAAGAATGACAAAGACATTGTTATTACTATTAATAAGACTGCTCAGTTACACGTGTTTTACACAGTTGGTTCACTTTATAGACCCATTTCTTGTCAATTATATAGGACTGGATAACATTGCAATGAAGAGCATGATAAGATCTTTCCAATTCCTAGATAATTTTAATGCTTACATATCCTGCTTCTCATTATTGAAAAGTTGAAAAGGTAAAACTGACTAAATGGACGGTAGCGATATAGCTACACAGGTCGGAACCAAACCAACCATTTCAGTATCCACAATACAGAACGTAATGGAGTCAGCATTATAAGAAAATCACTCTCAGCAATAATCGTAATCTTCAATGATGCTTAAAACATCCAAATGATTCAAAGCTTTAACATAATCAGACATATCTAAGACGTTCTATAGGTAACGTTTTTCTTGAAGAAATGAATATTCTGAAATATTTCATCTCTGACAGTTAGATTCATAGGCTGTAACCTCAAATATGAGATTAGGCGCCAACGCTAAAGTATTCCCATTCTAAATGTTATTTAACACTTCTATTAAAGGAATCCAAATGCTACGATTATAAGATTAGTAATCTACTTGTATCCTTATTTGGTCATTCCTCTCATATCATTTTTACTAGATGAAGGGGACACTAGGGGCGAGCCATTAGGGCATCCAATAATTTATAGATGACATGTGGACAACATCTATGTCCTTACATGAATGGAAGCTCTGCATAATTTGAAAAGGACATAGAAAAACGGTTTCTTGGAGCAAATAAAGTCAAAAATGTGAAAATCCGTACTACTAAGATATGGCATAGAACTTACAAGAAGTTATCCTATTCCTGCAAAGCATATTTTAAGATGTTTATCCACTTTGAATGCTCACATTTATTCTGAATAACAGCTGAGATAACTAAAGCTAACCATAGTAAAATGAAAATATAAATACATCAATCTATCTCTGGAGGATAAAATCATTTCTCTTTGATTTTGTATGTTCTATTTCAAATTTCCAGCATGCTAACGACGCTCACCAAGCTGCTTCATATCTCGTAGCCTGCCAATTGGAATGAAGGATTAAGTCAGGCCTTGAAGCATTACATTTGAAAATATAGGTAAGCATAAACTTGAACAAATCTCTTAATTGATAGCCAGAGACTATTGTTCTCACCTCTGAAATTGTTCTGTGTCAATAAATTTCAAGCACACCTGCAGCAGATAGATGCAGATTATATTCATAACAGCTTAAATATATAAAAATGAAAGGCTATCTGAAGTCGTTTCGTCTGTAAGCAAGATGTACCAAAATAAATTACTGAGAGGGTTATGATGCTGATTATAAGAAACAAATCGATTCAAATTCATAAAGACCAAATAAGTTTACTTACATGAGGCATAAAATGACGAACAATCAAAGGAAGAATCAATGTCAATCATCAAAAAAATGTTGACCATTCTGTTGACGTCAGCGGAAGGTAATTTATCTTGGGAAAATGAGCATGAACCATAGAGCTTCTACATGGCTTAACTGAAAAAAAATTAAAAAATTTACAAAAAAAATAATCTCCTCTAACAATCTGAGAAATCACATAGGGTTAAATTCAAATAAGAAAATTAGGACGCCAAGCTGGAGGGAACTCTAATAAACAGGACTGCAAAGAGTCCAAAGAGTGAAAGGATATGGTAGCATTACAAAACTCTGAGTTCTTGGTTCTTTTGTGACTTCTAACTCAGGTCCTTATGTAGTTGGGATTTTTAACTACTTTGTCTACTTTAGGAGCTTGGCCAGCTACTCCAGACCTCATCGATCTACAAGACATAAAAGTCCTTTTTGAGAAAAAAGGTTGGGGTCTAAACCTATGAAACTAATGGATTTATTTTTTCCAATTTTAATATTAATTTTATTAAAGATTATTAGTAAAGAAAACTAGAACAACAACGAACAAGGGATGCATGTTACACGAAATTGTTGTGGGATCGGATGCACAATAAACTTAAGATTCAGAACAGGTTTACAATAAACCGGAGATGACTATCAGCACTTCTCGCACATTATCTTCTCATAATATATTTGTATATCCACGCACATATATCCACCTAATATCACGAGAGACGAACGATAGACTATAAAAATGGAGTAACGCAGCACGCATCCTCTTACTAGACAAGATCCAAAAAGTCGGCACTAATATTGTTAGGCTCCACAGGCATTATATATTTCGGAGGGGCTAAACAAGACTGCACAAGATACAGCTCATTCCAAGCACTCTTCACCGAGTCCATTGCAAAGTATTCGAGAAGTTTTCCGAGACTTTAATAACAAAAATGTGCTGAAAACCGATATAATTGTTAGCCAGTAAAAATAAGCAGCAGGAGTGGTACGATAATAGAGAAAAACCGAAAAAAAGGAGCATACGAGAACGAGATGATGCAAAAGAAGAGCATCAGATGGTAACTGAGCGCATTTAAAACGATGAGTCAGCACCAAATCAAGCACGCAATGATATGATGCCAATTCAAATCCTACTTCGCACCACAATCAGCACGCATGAAAAAATATCCAGTCGGGGCCTACTACCGTCCATCCTACTCCAAGCCTAGCAATTCAATTTCGAAGAAATTCCGCAATCAAGCACGCAACCACATGATGCCAAGTCGAGTCCTGCTTCACACCACAATCAGCAAGCATGCACAAACATCCAGTCGAGGCCTATTACGAACGGAGACGGAGAACCGTGCGTTCGTCAGTCCATCCGACTTCAGGTCTAACAGTTACATTCCGAAGAAACACCGCAATAAAGCAGACGGCAGAGGACTCAAAAACTCACGGGGTCCAGGTAGATGTTTCCGTGGACGTTGTCGTAAACGTGCTTCAGGAGCCTCCGGTCACGCGACACTCTGGTGTGGAAGAGCTGCTGGTGGCGTTGAGGCGGAGGGAGCACTCCGTTGCAGCACTCTCCCATCTTCTCTACGTTCCGCCTCTCTCCGTCAGAGAGCGGGACAGAGGAAGAGGAGAGAGAATGATGGGGCTGGGGTTTCCCGCGAGCAGTTGTTTGGTGGGGGCGAGTTGGAGGGAAAAGGATGAGGGAGGAGGCTGATGATGGCGCCACTGCGGGTGGAAGTTGGGAAGCGACGACTGGGGGAATTTGTAGGAAAGCCCCCCCAGGCGGTTGACTATTAAATATTAGTCCAACTAACCTACAAGTATATATATTTATATCGGAGCGGAGAAAGCGGTAATCTACGTGGCGGGGGTTACTCTATTTACACAGAATGTCGGATCGCCAGTTCAGGCTCAACTCCTCGCTTTACGTTAGCGGACCTACAGGTCGGGCCCCTGGAATATTAGGTCAACGTGTAAGGGTATTTTCGGTAACACCGCTAGCTAGGGGTGTTTTCGGCTGCCCAACCATTCCTAGTCAACGTGTAGGTGTCTTTCAAGTGACGTATAGGGGTCTACCTGCTCAACTGATAGGCCACTTTCGGCTGCCCAGCCACTCCTAATCAACGTGTCGGTGTCTTTCAAGTGACGTATAGGAGTGTACCTGCTTAACTGATAGGCCACTTTCGGCTGCCATCAACCACTCCTAATCAACGTGCAGGTGTCGTTTAAGTAGCATGTAGGGTGTACTTCGTCAACTTAGGTCATTTTCAGCTGCCGAAACCTCCCCTTTGTCAACGGGTAGGGGTATTTTCGGTAGCATGCATCGCGAGCCTGCATGCCAGATCAATTATTTTTTTGTACCCTCATCGATCCCTTCCTTCACAATTTTTTTTTCAAAAGATATGTTTGTGAGTAACTTCTTCCTTCAGTCACATCCAATGAAGCATTCGATCTAATTAAGTAGAACACATAGGAGGGGATGAATTGATTTCTTATATAATGTTCTATTTTTTATATTATCTATGAGTGTATGTGTCAACACAGGTTCAAATAACTTCTCTGTAATGCATACATATTTACTTAATTTAGTTTCTCTTTCTATATGAGTTCACTCTAATCTCTCTGTCTCTCATCATCAAGAACACATAATTTTTATACTAATTCACCCCTCACTAGACTATGTCAAGCCTTAAAGTCTATAGTTTACTATTTAAGTCTAGGTACACTTCTTTACTTCAAGGATTTATTATGTACCTAGAATGCTCTCAACATCTTTACTTTTAGAATTACTCTTAGGGTTTGATGGAGAAAAACAATCTTCAATATAACTGATTGATTTATTTGTCATTTCAAATGATTAAAAATGATGAAACTTTAATTACTTATTTAAAATGTGTGGTTACTTTGTTATATGGGATTGGGTGTATCTTACTTTGAACTAATGTAAATGACGTAGATGTAGATTTCTTTGTTCAACATTGACTTCATTTGTTCTCAACTCCCTCTACTTATACTCTAATAAATTTATGTTATATCAATATTTGAAAACACTCATATTATTTTAAATATCTTCTTGTTACTCCACCAATGCTCTAGTGACCTTTGCTTTTTACTTTAAAGTTTTCTTTTCTAGTGATAGTTGTTCATGGTATTTGGTTTGAAAATTTATACCTAATTGATTAATATTTCTTCTTTCAGAAGAGAACATTTGACTTGTCCTTAGTCCATATCTTCTATTTCATGAGTTACCATCTATAATTCAAGCTTTTAACTTTTGATCATGTTAATGTTTAAATATTTTAACTCGTTGATATATTGTATGGAGATATTTAACTGATCAATGTATATATTTGTCTTCAAGGTCAAGCTAAAATATTATTGTTGAGCTTGTCATTTACACTACACACTCTAATTACATGTTACCATATAGAGAGTGAGAAGCTTACCTTGAGTCTTCATTCATTTTCAAACACACATGTCTCTCATAGTTCATCTTCAAAACTTTTTTCAAGAGATAAATGAAACTTCAACGATTGATCTTACTTCGACACTAGGTTTAAGTTTAATTATTTCTACTTTATCATTTTTTCTAAGACTAAAGCCTTCAATTTTTTAGAGTATTCAAAGAGTAGTTTTTTCATCACTTCATGAATTGAATTTTCTTAGTTCCTCTTTCAATTATTATAAATAAATAATTTACATCCAAATGTTTTAAAGTAACTTATATTTGGCTTCATGTGCTTCAAAGGTTTATATGAAATTTTCTTCAATTCAACTCTAATTAACACTATATTTGTGACTTAATATGTTGAACAACCTCTAATTAAAACTCTATTTGTGAAAGTCACAATCAACTATATGGTCTTAGATAGATTAAGTAGAGTTTTATTTTTTTCTCTCATGACTCCATTATATTGAGTTTTAAGTGTTGAAAATTCATGAGTGATTCCTAATTCATCATTAAATTTTGAAAAACATAATATTTTTAAATTTACCTATATTATTCCTTATAATTATCCTAATTGATGAGTCTAGTTAATTTGTATCTTCTTTGCAAATGTAACAAAGAAATTAAATATTTTATTTTAATGAAATAAAAAGAACACCTAAGTAAATCTAGAATAGTAATCAACAATAACAAAGTAATAAAGTTTTTGCCCAAGTTAAAATTGATTTGGACCAAACAAGTTAAATGAATTAATTCTAGAGGTTGTGTTGAAGATATAAGTTTTTCATTCTAAATATTCTATATTTTTTTTTCCTTGATGCAACTCTCATTTGTGTATTTTTCATATTTGTGAGTTTGGGTAGTCTTATAACTATATCTAATTTTGATTTTTTTAATTATTTTCATATTTACGTGTCCAAGCCTTTTATGCCAAAGATTCATTTCTTCTTCATCTCTTTCAAATATGAGACATACATTTGATTTAGTTAACTTTTCAAGATCGAGTACATTTTCATCTTATCACCAGTGTTATCATTTAAAATCAAACATTTGTCTTTGTTGAACTTGACTTTCGTGTCATTATCACAAAGGTAACTAATATTAATGAGATTATAATTTAAATCCATCAACAAGTAAGATATCTTTAACAATAGATTTATCATTTAAAGTAATATCTCAACATCTATAAATGTTTCTTTTTTTGCTATCCCTAAATGTGACTTTGCCTCCATTTATAGGCTTGAATGTGGAGAGTCAGTTCTGATGTCTAATCATATATCTTGAACATCCCCTATCTAAGTATCATCATGAAATTCCACCAATCCCCTTGAAAAGTTAACTAAGTTTTTAGTTGGAGGACACAAATTATTTTGGGCTCAACTAAACTACCCTTAGGACTCATATACTGTATTGAGCTTAATTTCATTTCTATTAAAAAATTAAATTTCATTCCTTAAATGACTTCTTGTTGATTTTAGTTTCAAGTCTAATATTTCTTTTCTAAGTGAGAGTTTTTGATTTCCTAATAATATATCTAATGTCACTTGACAACAATATAACTTTTTGTAATATATCTCAAATTAAATATTTTCCTTTCTAAACTACCGTCTTTTTCTGTGACATTTAATTTTTGTACCCAAGCTATCATTTTTTATCCTTAATTTTTGATTTTCTAAACTTAGAAATTATGTTTTTATGTGCAAGACACTCATGGTTTGATGAGATGAGTCTTGTGTTGATCTTTGGCTCTTATTGACTATTTTCATAAGATTTTCAATTCTATTTCTCCAAACTTTTAGTTATGGTGGTGTGATTATTTTACTTTCTAGAGCATTATTTGACTAAATGATTTTCTTCATATTAAGTACACAATTAAAGTTTAACAATGTCAAATACATCAATAAGTTCATTAAGATCATTTTATAACTTATTATTTGAGGGAGAGTAGTCAAGATTATATACCTCTAACAATCTAGTTATTAGACATATAACTTTATTTTCTTTAGTCTCTTTGTTTATACAACAATCGATGTCGCTCTATGTAGCCATCATTGTCCTTCATCTTTGATTTAATTTTTTCTTCTTTAATATTAGGTATTTAGCCTTGAAGTGACCTAGTTTCTTATATTCAAAATAGAGATTATTAGAATTTTTAGAAAGTTGATTTATACTTTTACTATATATGAAATTTCTTTTTCTTTTATATAATTTATTCAACTATCTAGATGACAAAGTGATTTAGTCATTTTCATAAGATCTTTGAATGATTTAAAGGCAATCTTGTAGTTCTTTTTCTTAAGAGGGCTATACTTCTAGCTATATTAGTTTCTTGGGTTAGTAGTAAATCATTAATTTTTTGTTGAAAGATAGTATTTATATTTTTAGATTCTATGACTATCATCTTCTTCGTAATCCTAACATAAGTCAATGTCCTAATTAGTTTGACTTACTTCTCAATGTCTTCTTTGGGAAAAGTTTTACTAAGGTTTCTCATGTTATTAATTGTTTTGTCAAAATTTATGATGAGATTATTAATGGAATCTCATTCTTTCATATAAAATAATTTATATCTACCAACTAAGATGTCGATCCTAATATCCTTCACAACTTGAAAAAATTAAATGCAGATACATTAATAATACTAAGTATTCTTCACTCTAACATTTAAACTTGAGATTTGTTCCGTCATAGACTCATCTATAGTTTTCTATACACCATCCCTAATCATCTTCCACACCTTAGATCTTTGACCTATAGCATATATTCTAACTCTACTTTTTCAAAATATATAATTTATTCCATCAAACATAAATGGTATAAGGTTGAAGAATTTAGTTATTTCACTAGCCATAAGATCTACTCCTTGAGATGTTTTAATCTCTATCGATCAAGGTGGTCCTTGATGCTAATTGAAGGGTTCTTTGTGATTAAGTAGAATACCAATAAGAGTTGTTAAACTAGTTTTCTACATCTAATGTTCTATTCTTTTGTTCTACCTATGAATGTATGTGTCAACACAAAGTTTCACAAAACTTCTCTATTTTAGATACGAGATTACTAAAGTCAATCTCTCTCTCTCTCTCTCTCTCTCTCTCTCTCTCTCTCTCTCTCTCTCTCTATGTGGGTTCACTCTAATTTCTCTCTTTCATCACTATAAATAATATAGAAAGTTTTTATATTAGTTCATCCCTCATTGGACTACATCTAGTCTTAAATGATCATTCTTATTAGAGTTCATTATTATTTTCAAAAATATAATTTGAATTCAAAAAATCATTTGTCAAATCAATCAATTTGATCACCATAAATATCACACTTCTCATGAACACAATATAATTCTTAACACCACATGCTTTAGTTAAATACACAAGCCTCTTCAAATACCAAGTCTTTCATGAGTGCTAATAGACTTTCTACAAACTGTGTCTTAGCCTAAGCCTTTATTCACTCATCACATAGGTATCTTAGGGCCTGATAGAGAGAGTCAATCTTTGAAGTAAGTTGACTTGAATCACTATAGTAGAATGAGATGTTTGATGTATCTTTGGACTTTTCTTTAAAGCACCTAATAATGTGGCTTTGACAGATGAAGAAATATATTCATCAAAGTATAAATGATGGTAGTAGAGATGTCTTTGTCCTTGATTAGTTATTATTTTTTATAAGCTCTTTCCTTATATTATCAAACGTCTTCATACCTTTTCACCACTTGAAAAAATATCATACAAATTTAAATTTCTTTTCATTATTTTATTGGTATATTAGTAACTTTTGTTATTTAATTTTAAGCTTATTATTCTCATATTAATTATCCTTAAAATTTTGTCTATTTTTTTTTAATATATCAATAGACATTTTTGCTCTCAAGACCAAGCTTAAAGAATATCTTTAAGTTTATTATTATCTCTATGTAGTCTACTGACATATTTTCATCTAAAATGTATGGTTATGCTCTTTTCTCGCTCTTTGCTTCAAGACTTGTTATTTTTAGATCAATTATATTTGAACTTTTGTTAGGAGCCATATGATTCATCAACAATTACTTTTACTATTGAGTTTAAGTTAGAGTAAGTCTATTTGATTTGTCATTTTCTACATATGTTTTACCAACATGTTGTTGTTGAAGATACATGGCAAAAACTTCTCTCATTTTGTGATGACTTCATGCAAACACTTCAATTTTGTCGTTATATAAGATCAGAGTTCAAATCTTATCAAAGACATTAGTGCTATGATATTTCTTTATTTTTCTCTACTCAAGTTTTCAATGTGTTGTCTCTCATATTTCAATTTTGAATCTTAATAGTGTCATTATTTAATGTAATTTTCAGACATTTTACTAGTTAAGAGTTCTACCTTTTCATTGCTTAGATCTTAAGCTAAAATTCTACTGCCTAACTTCTTATACTTCAATTTTTCAAGTGTTTTTCTCATTGAGGCTTCTAACTTCTCAATGTTCAGGTCATGATTCAAATCTCATCAATGGGTTCTACTCTTTGATTTTTTAGAAACTTCATTACATATGTTGATACCTAATTCTTTGTAGTTATATATGAACTATATGATGTTGTATTAAATTCATGATGAAAATATCTCAAGGATATAATTATCACATTAATTTTTTGGTCATGTGATTATTTAATCATCATCAATGTATATTTAGAATACTTATTTATGTCTTCATTATCATAAATTAATAATTAGTTATATAATATATTTTACACCTTAAATCATGATAAATAAACTTATATTTATGTAAAATTCAGAAAATATTTTTTTAATTAAATAATGTGAAAATTTAACTAATTATATAATTTTTAAACTCATATTTTTAAATATAATATAAAAAATAAATATAAAAAAATAAGAAAAAAGGGGGACCCACTAACCAATTGAGACTTAGTAAACATAGAGAGGACCGCATGTGGGTTCAAATCCTACTAAAGTTACATTTGTGTAAAAGAAGATGATTCGTTAAACCCTCTCATCAATTTTTAGACTTTACAAGAGGACCTAAAGATTGCTCACATCATGAGTGTCAAAGGAGAGTCTTTGGGCTATGGACATTATACATAAATCTTATCAAACATTCAGATTTTGGGATCACAATTGCAACAAACTATGTTTCTCCTGTTTTAAATTGAATTAGTCTTTAAATTAATGAGATTTTATGTAATTCTAATTTTTTAAAATCTTTTTATTCAAATATGATTCTTTTGGCTTTTACATATATTAATTTGATCAATTAAATTATTTCTAATCACTTATGTAATAATCCCAAGGTGAAAATAAAGTTTCATTTTGAATTGTATTCATTAGGGTGCTACGTACTCTTGATAGTAACATTCAAAATTTTCTTTTTTGTGAATTTGTAAATAGATTTTGCCATCATCATTTAATCTAAAAATCTTAAAAAATGTATTTTTTTATCATTTTAATTATTATTATCTTACATCCTTGTGATTGACTTGTAAAATTATCACTATTTTTAGAACCTTTTGTCAAATTATAATTGATATATTGTATTAAAATACTTCTAAAAAATTAAATAATATTTTTTTAAAATTTATAAATTTTAAATTTACACGATTTATCATACAATGATTAAGTACTTAATTCTAAATTTAATTTTTTTTAATTATTTTAAAAGATAGATGAGTCAATCTATAATGATAGGGTCAGATGTGTAAATTCCATTGATTTAAATTCTTAATGATAGATCCTTAATTCTTGAATAAGTAATTGAATATTCAGTGAGTCCTCGACCTACCATCATGATTGTTTACATCACAAGTTAAATATAATTGATAAATATTTAAATTATATATATTGGTGGTGTTACAAAAAATCTAAGTCACACTTTTGAGACAACTTTTTATGTTGAAATAATACAGTGTAATGTTTTCAAAATATGTGTAAAATCATACGTCAACACATGTGACAAAGTCTCATGTATATTTTTTGAAAAATAAAATTACTAGTGGGATTCAAACACAACACGCAAGCACTATAAAGATAGAAGTGTAACAAAAAAAATTGTTTGGAAAATAAAAAAAGATAAAATGTCAGATTTTAGATTTAAACTCAATAAGTAAGCTATGCAAAACGTAGAAAAAATAATGGCCAAAATATTTGAATATCATATAAACCAAAACTATGGAATTTAAATCAAAATCATTGTAGTGACATCATAGAAAGTTAATCATAAATTTAGAGTAAACTCACACAATTAGTAACTGAAGCAAGATTCAATATTCGATCCTACGTGGTAGCTTAGTGGACCATTCACATGAAACTATAAAGAAAGTATATAAGTATTTACCACATAACCTACATAGTGACATGCCATAGTCTTATGTTGAGAAAATGACAAAATAGAATGATCAACTTCAACTAAATCTCAAAGGTAAAATCATTTATTAAAATATCATGAATCTATAGAAAAAAGATTCAAAGATCATTTGTCAGAGACATACATATTTCATTAGAAAAAAGAACTCAAGATTAATTTCATACATCTTAAATGGTAATATATCACCGAAGTTTGTATATAAAATAGCAAGCTCAATAACAATATCATAGCTAGACCTTGAAGACAAAGATGTACGTTGATCAATTAAAATCTCTAGAAACATTATCAATGACAATATATATACGAGTAAAAATATTTGAACTGAAGTATGATCAAAGGTCAAAAGCATAGATTTAGATAGTAACTTATTTGAGCAAGACATTAAAAGAGAAAATATTTTTTGATCAATTAAAAATCTTCATATAAGATATCACATATAACAAACATAAGAGTGAAAAGCATCAAACTATAAAATAGTTGAAGGTCACAAATATGTTGATAGAAAAATAGAAAAAAATTCAAACTCATATGACTATTCTCATATGTTAAAATAACATAGGTATGTTAGAATATAAAAATGATAAACTGAAGTCAACTTAATATTAATGTTAACCAAAGATACTCCCATTTACATTATTCACTAAAACTTGAGAAGAAGATCCCACTTACGCAAAATAACCACACATCACAAAGAGAGAATCAAAGTTTTGTTATATTGACTCATATATATAAATCTATAAATCAACTAACTGAATTAAATGTTTTCTCTCTCTATCAAGCTTTAAGGTAAATTTGGGTGATGAGTTATGCTAAGGCACAAAATGGTGAGAGTTGAAAATTACCTATGGAGGGTGATTTCTCAAAGGAGAATTATAAATTGACTTAGGCACGTTGTGCTAAGAGTCTAAACCTACTCGTGAGGGGTGAGATCTTTGCAAGCATTGAACATTGATGTTTTTGGGAATTAATCTTATTAAGT
Organism: Spirodela intermedia; assembly: GCA_902729315.2. Taxonomy (NCBI): domain Eukaryota; kingdom Viridiplantae; phylum Streptophyta; class Magnoliopsida; order Alismatales; family Araceae; genus Spirodela; species Spirodela intermedia. Next base: position 7,891,643 of record LR746272.1, read on the forward strand.
CAATTATATTTTTAGAAGAAATAGTAAAATCTAACAATTGCATCCTCTAGGACTGAATGTAATCTAAGAAATGGTGAATTCGTATAAAAATCTGTGTCCATCATAGTTACTAGTGAGAGAGATTGAGAGATCATGTAATGAAAAAAATGAAACTTTGGTAATTTGCATATAGATTTGAGAGAATATGTTCTAACGTGTATTGACACATATAGTTGCAGATAGAATACTAGAATAATATACATATAGAAAATCAATCCACCCCCCTTCTTGGTATTTCACTTGGCCACATCAAACCTAACAAACTATTGTCTAATGCATATTAAGAAAAATATGTCATTTCATCAATATGTAGTTGCCTTCCAATAAGAATATTCCTCTCATTTGCAACACTTGATTAACATGAAATGTCAAAGTTTATTCCACTCTGAAACAAGTCCAATCATCTTCCCTAATATCTCATTTGAAGAAATGAAAGTATTAAGATGAAATAAATTAGAGCATTATAGTCTAAATATAGTTTATGTATAAACATTAAATTTATAATTTATTTAGGGACATGGAATATATCTTTTAAGAAAATAGATGGAGTAACATAAATGTTTCATATCATAGGCATTGTAATTAGAGAATTATTGGTTGCAACTATATTCTTATTACTAAGACAAATAATAAGTGAAAAATAATTTTGAAAGATGGGTCATGTGCTTATTTTAACTTTATAACCTAATAATTTCAAGGAGATGGGGACTCCCCACAATGTCCTAGTGAATATGAAACCAAGGTTGTTCACACACTATTTTTCTTTTTGATCCTTTTATTTTTTCCTCTAGTTACATCTTTAATATACAACCTTGATTTGACAGTTGACCATGAAATTTCTAACATGTCTCTTTAATATGATGTGGCTTCTTATTAAATGCATCACCAAGAAAGTAACATGAAGCATTTGATATGTCTCCTTAACTATGATCATAATTTTAAATTATCGTGTATGCTATCTTAGTTCTTGATCTTTAATTAGAATGAATGATTATTTTTTACTATATATGATATTTACTATATTTTTTGATTTACTAAGTATTATTCATTAGTGATTATTTCTTTTTTGACTTATGAAATTACTATCTCAAAGATATGGGTTCTTCATGATCAAGAATTTGAGATTGTATTTTATTAAATTCATCCCTTAGTCTCATTAAGAAATCATTGATTCTATCTCTCTCTATTGAATCTCGAAAAATAGTTACATTCATAAGGTATCTCATCTTCACATTGTTATGTTGACCATATTTTTACAATAATGTCTTTAACCTATTGTTAGATTCCTCAATCTAGTTGTGTAATATGTGCACGGTGAAATTAGACCATAGAAACACGGATTTAATTCTCTAGTTAGTTATGTATGACAAATTAATTTTAGTACTCATGTTCATTTTTTGTCCTAGGATAATAGCAAATGACTAACTTGTTTTCAACCATATTTCAATTTGCCTTTTTATCATAGTAGTGATGTCTATGACTTTCAGCTTAAATATGAATATTATCATATTAGTGAATACTATTTATTCTCACTCTTCTTCTTCTTTCCCCTTTTTATTAGGGATTTGAGAGAGAGTTAACCATCTCAAAAAATTTCCATTCTCTTTTTTATTTTTTTGAAGTATTTGAGAACACAAAGCTCATATAAAGAATTCAACATTCATCCCTAATAACCTACCTAAATTCACTAGTATTTAAAATCTGATTTTCAAAATCCAAATTCAGTATAAATATTAAGTTTGATGTCTTTTAATTCAAAAATTAAAAGACTATCTATCATAGAGTAGACACTATTGATAGATGAGAGGCTTATAGCTAACATCTGAAATTAAGGCTTCATATTATTCTTTGAAATAGTTGGGTTTAATTGTAACTAAGTCTTTTATATGATTAGATTAGGTTGCTATATGTTAGTTTAATCTAATTAAACATAAAAAGGAAACATGTAATAGTGAAATAATATTTGATGACAATGTACATTACATTAGTCATCCTAAATTTCACTATTGAAGGTGTGTGATAGATGAAAAAAGAGAAAAATGATGTATACCTACAAACAACAAATGATGACTCTGGGCTCAAAGTTCATTAATTTTTGACCTCTCAACTCCCCCAACTATAATCTTACAATGTCTTAGACAACAAAGGGCCTTAAATCACAATTGACGATGCATATGTATGACCAATATTATTCTTATTCGAAAACTCTTGATATCAATATAATTTTAAAATAAGTTCAATGACATAATAATCTTGGTCATGTTAGATCCAATGTAAGTCAAATCACATTCATGTAGTTCATCAATGATGTAAAGGCAAGTTGAAAATTAAGGTTAGATTGGACTAGAAATGACCACGTGGGATTATGTAAAACCTATAGACTCAGCTATGTACTTCATGAAGAGTGAGTGAGTGAGTGAGTGAGTGTGTGAGAGAGAGAGAGAGAGGGAGAGAGAGAGGGAGAGATGTGAGAAAAAAATGAATCATACTTTGGTTCAGACGTGGATAGAAAGTGTTGGTGATATTTTTAATTTAAGACCTCTCTCCCACTCTAAACATCATATATGTTAGATAATTTATCACCTTCGTAGATGATTGCATACAACATATGGGTTTATTTACTTAGACATAAATTGAAAGTTCATATTACATTCACAAAATTTCACTCTTTTAAAAAATAAATTTATATAAATAGTATATATATATTAGAGAATATTTTAACTACAATATGATTATGTTTTTCAAAAGAGGGACATTATACATGAGTCTTCATGTGTCAATGCCCCCCAACAAAATGATATATTTGAAAGAGAAAACAAACATTTAGTAGAATTAAATCTAAATATTAATATAAAGTCTCAATTGAGTCAACTTCTCCTAGAGATAATGAGATCAATAATCTACCTATGAATGACAGTGATGATTATATATTGTTCTTAAGAAAATAACTCAATAGTATAACAACATTTATAAAACACCTCACTATTCTATTACTTATTTTATTTCTTAAAACAACTCTCATTGTCTCATAAATCCTTTACTACAAACCTAGATAAAATTAGAATATCATCTTCTATTTCATGTTGAAGTATTAAAATTGAAAGATGGGAGCATGATAAGAGATTGAATTACGTTTAATTCATAATATGCATGATTACATATGAAACATAGAATATTTAAGTACATCTCAAAATAACATTAGTAGAAGTCTAGATGAGATCATACTAAATGTATTTGTGATCCATGATGTTAAACTAGCTTACTTGGTTGATTATATCATGAAAAACTATTATTTTATATATTACTATCAAAATTATTAATATTTTTAGAAATTCAGATAGTAATAAAAAGGTAATAAATGTAATTAAATCAACAAGATTTCATGAAGTAAAATGTGAGTAAAAGCTTTGTCTATAGACTCATGATCTCACATCATAAGTTTTGAAAGGTTTTCACTTTGAATTAATAGAATGTATTCAAACTATTTATTTATAACAAATATGATTTTCTTAACAATATCAAATATATATTTAGAATCATGTGATTATCTAAATCACTAAAGTTGTGATTTAATATACTATGATCGTTGATCAAGATATTTTCTTGGACATCACATTTTATTTGGCATAATTCAAAATCAATTTTGAGTACTTTATTATGATTTTACTAAGACATGATTTTATTAACGTCAGTTCACATGATATCAAATTCTTAATTAGATTAACATGAATTGATACAATTTAGATATGATCATTAAGTGATAAAAGAGTCATATATTGGTTTCACCTAAGGATATCCATAACATTTAAAAGAACATATCATTTTAGTTTCTTAACACTTTGAATTAATCATATTTTAGAGAAAATATCTCATGCTCTACATTTAAGCCTCTCACATAAGAAATTCAAGTATAGAATGAAAATGAGTTACCAAGTCAATCTATACAAAGGTATTGACTCAAGAAGGGCTGCAGCAACATTCAATGATCCTTCTTGCACTATCTATAGTATGAAAGTTTTTCAATCTATGGCTAACAAATCAACTAAAAGGGGACATCATTTCATCAATATTTATCTTCTCCATCGAAATTTTAAAAATACTCAAAGTTCACATCATCTCCAGAATATTTATCATAATGGCATCATTTCATATTATTGTGGGATGAACTTATGATTAAAATATTATTTGATCACTTGTGAAAGTTATCACTTGAAATAATTGTTAGCCTCCTAGAGTCATAAGTCTAGAAGATAATTTCAATGTGAAATTTAACTTGAGTTGAACCTTGTAGTTAGTAGTATATGATCAGATAAGTATAATAAGTAGGTAGCGTGCTGAGCCAATATAAAATATATTTACCTTGTAACCACTAAGCTAGAGGGATTACACAAACCTTGTTGATAGAGAAAAAGTAGAGTCACTTTTGTAAATTTAGATAGAGCTAAATAATAGAAATAAGTAATAGAAATAATAAATAGAGCTAAAAAAGTAGAGTCATCTATTCTTAATTCTAGTCTTGGTTGTAGCCCAATATTTCCAAGGTACACTCTAGTAAATAATAGAAATAAATTATGGACAAAGGAATAGATGTGTTAGAAGAAAAATAAAATTTGAGAACATATAACGCTATCAACAAAGAAAAAACTTATTGGTTGCAAATGAATCTACATAATGAAATATAAAGTTAATGGTAATATAGAAGGATTCAAGACATGTCTAGTTTCAAAGAGATGTATGCAAACTTACGGAATTGATTATTTATAAACTTTTTTACATGTAGGAAAAATGAACACTATCATAATTTTGTTATCACTAATTACTAAGTTTAACTAGAACTTCCTATAGTTTAATGTCAGAAATACTTTTTTGTTTATAGAACTCCTAGTGAGATATAAGACTAAATTATTTGAGAATATTTTTTGTAAATTAAATAAGACTTTATATGGACTGAAACAATCTCTTTTAAGGGGAGTTGCATATTGTTAGTATATGTCAATGACATCATTTTGACTGAAAATTATGAGAAAGAAAAAGAATATTTAAATCAGTGATTGAAAATGTAATTTGAAATTAAAATACTAGAAAAGTCAAAGTAAAGTAGTTTTTTAAAATTGTAGTTCATTTGAGAAAGAGAATCTTTATTTCTCAATAAAAATCTATCATAGATCTCTAGAATGAGATATGTATGATAGTTTGTCAGCCATGTAATACTCTCATATATGACAATGTTAAATTTGAGAATATAGAGGAATCTAATAAAGTAGATTAGGAGATATCTTTGCACTTAATTGGACAACTGATTTATCTTTTACATACATGACCTGATATATATTATGCCATAAGTATAATTACTCAATTTATGTAAAACCTCAAATAAATACACAGATTCAATACATCAAATATTATGATGTAAAGGTACACTCAGAAAATATATATTATTCAAATTATATGGAATATTAAAATTTGATATTTTTATTGATACTGATTTGACAAGTTCCATATTAGACAATTGGTCTATCATTAGATATTGTACCTTCCTCGGCAGAAATATTATTACATAAAGAAGTAAAAAATAAGGTTTGTAGCAAGATCAGTTATAGAATCAGAGTTTAGAGCTACTACTCAAGCTATGCACGAATTACAAAGGGTCAAGCTCTATAGGAAGATCTGAAGGTCTTATGAGATCTTCCAAGATATCTGATTGAGCACGATGCATTCTCTCTCTCTCTCTCTCTCTCTCTCTCTCTCTCTCTCTCTAAAATATTAGTGCAAGCTCATCTGTAAGTGATGTGCCTGAGATCTGAATTGGGGCCGTCACCAAAGTGTAATAACAATAAATCAGTTGAGGCAGCTGCACGACTCAATGCAGGGACCAATATAAATTTAGCATAGAGAACTGAGTGTGGGCCAATAACAGGCAGATGACGGTCACCGGCTAACATTTGTGAACAGGTGTGTTCATGGGGATATCGAACAGTTCATACAGTGGTGTAAGCACTGGAAAAAACACCCAGATGTTCTAGAAAGCCTGCTACAGCATCACCTCCCACCAAGGCTTCAGAAAGATTGTAAAGTTGCATTCAAAACGTCCAGAAATGGGGGATTGGAGCAGAGCTTCGAGGAAGCCTAATCATGGCTGACCAGCCGCTTCAGCCTCTCTGATAGTCGCGAAGCCTCCAGGCCAATCCGAGGACAACGCACCTGCAGAGGGAGGAAGATGAGAATAACAGCACCAGAGAGAACCAGATTCCAGCTTCTAAGAGAGTGAGGAGGGGAGGGTTAGGTTTACTTGAGCGTGGATTGTGTAGAAGGTCTTCTCGTTGACACTGGAGAAGCTGGCGTTGACCACGTCTGCTCCCTCTTCCTCCAGAACCCCGATAACCTCGTAGAAGAGGGACCTCCTGTCAGGCCCGCAGATGAGGACCACTTCCAGCGTTGACTCCAGGGCACGGATCTCTACCAGTGGCAGCCGGAGGCCGATCATCAGCTCAGGAGCGGCGCCGGACTTGTCGGGGGTGGCGGCGCCGCCCTCAGCGGCTCTGTCAACGGTGAGCTCCTTCTTCTGCTTTAAACGGTCGATACGCTCTCTAAGGGTCTTGATGTAGGCGGCCGCTTGGTCCAGATGATCTTGCTGGGTCAGCGAGTCCTGAGACAGATGAGCAGGCGAGTTAGAGAGGGGTGAGGGGGGGATGGAGGCTTTATTGAATTGCACTGTTGAAGTACTTGGTGAGTAGGAAGGCAACACCCATTGAAGACCAACAACATAGAGATAGATAGATAGATAGAGAAAGAGAGAAAGAGAGATTGTGATATCCCTCAATAATTTCCACTCTCTAGTCACTCCCTCTTCTCGTCTACTTCTGGATCTTGAGGGTTGGCCACAGACGGAGGTCACTCTCCTGCTTCTCTCTTAAAGCCTCCTCTCTCCATCCTTCCCGTCTATTCTGCAGTGTAGCCCACTCTTTCGACGGTCCCTCTGCCTCTCTCTCTCTCTCTCTCTCTCTCTCTCTCTCTCTCTCTCTCTCTCTCTCTCTCTCAATCTCGAACGAGATTTCCGAACGGAAAATGGTTTCTCCGTAGAAACCAGTTTTTCCAAGTTCAGCATCTACAAAGCGACACTGTTTGTTCTCGTCGGGCCACAGGAGGCGGGAGGCCATCAAGAATCCCATGGGGGCGCTCCCAAACGCTCGTCATTCTGCCGCCGACTGGCCAGAAGTGCTCGAGTTCCCTGGCCTCGGAACCAGACAAAGAATACCTCCTGAAGAGAAACACTTAAAAAACAAAGTCCATTAACGCACCGAGCGGGTTCCGTTGCAGTCGTCTCATTTAACCACAGATGGTGAAAGCAGAACTACTGTCCAAGAGATCTTCTATAACCTTCTCTCAGACCAAATTCATCACGTGGGATTCCCTCGAATATAATAACACGTATTGACAGAAACCTACGAAAATATTTATATTTTATAGCGTAGATATTGAACCACCAAAAGCTTATCTCTCGAGCACGTTGACAAAGTCTCGCGGAAGAGGGGAATCCCTTGCGCTGATTCCCCGTCCGGGACCCGTTGGAGGAAAGGAGCCGGTGGAGGGAAGAGACTCATCCGGCTCCGGCGACCCTCCGGGAAACTTTTCTTCACCCGGGGCCCTGGTGGCGCGTTGGCGAAGAGGCCATCGGCCGGAAGAAGATGGGTGTGTCCCCCATCTCGATCCCCTGGTGCCCAAGAGAGGGCAACTAAGCGGAAAGCAGATTTCATGGTAATCTCCCCGGGATTCAGAGAACCGATGCTTCTCGTCGGAAGACGAGCTTTTTAGAGAAACCATACCTTGGAGATGCCGCTTTTTGGGATGAGGGAGGATAACTTGAAGCATAAGTTCTTCATGTGTATCCTCCGGTTCTTCTCCACCGTCTTCCTCTCCACTCGGGTGCGCGCGTCGCTGCTCTTCATTCTCCTCTCTTCCCCGGGTCGCCAATAGACGAGTCCCCGATTGGGCAGGAGAGGAGAGAGGAGAAAGGTGAGGGCTTCAGGGGGAGGATGTGAGGAGGGGGGAAGGTCTCAGGCGACCTGTGCTGCTGGATGGGGCTGTGCGTCCTCGTGGAGGAAGACGGCGGGGTGACCACTTAAAAAGGACACTTGGAAGGAGACGACCAGAAGAATCTACACATGGTAACAAGCACATGTCGCATTTTTTACAGCTCATCTTTCCATCAAGACTCCGAACCATCGTACGGATAAGACCAATTATCTATTACCACTTGGCAACCCTCTCTCTCTCTCCACCATCTCGTGGGACCGCACCGGCCACAAGTTCGAAAGCAACTGGAAACCCAGTTGTCTCCATGGTGGCTGGGAATTGAACACTCCGCGTCGCGCCGTCGGAAGATACCGTGCTGGCCGCGGTCCTGGCGCCGTCACCATCATTCCTACGGGGACGGAGCACAACAACGCGGCGTAAATTTCTCACGTGCGACGACCAGCAATCGACGCCATGAAGGTTCCTGGTCAAGCCAACTCGGGTCCCGATTAGATTTTTGGCTTGACTCATCACCGTCCCTCTGAGAGAGAGAGAGGGATAACAGATGACGTACTGCCATTTGAATTCCCCATGGTCGACGTGCCGTGATGGAGATGTTGATTCAGACTTGAGAGGCCGAGTTGAAGCTACGATTGCGCTAACTGGGCGATCGCCGTGGACAGCTGGAACTAGTCCTTGTCAAACATGAGCTCCTCAACATATGCCAGGAATTCTACAGAAGTAAAAAGTAAGTTGATCATCCGGAATCCGCGTGAGGTCCAGTTGGCGCCGAGAATCTAGGGAGGGTCTGAAAACCGAACAGCAGTCGCAACCATCGGCCAAAGACATTTGAGATCGAGCTGTTAAAGTGCTTGAGTTTGAAAACGTCCCCAGCTTAATAGAGGAAGTCTTCAACTGCTGGGCATGAATGGCGGTGGTTTTCTTTATCGCGCAGGCCTTCAATCGCGTTCCTCCCATCAAGTCAAACGTTTGACTTCGAAAAAGTCCTCGCTATTTTGGGAACAATTTTCTATTATTCAGTGAAGATTACCTGCCCGTGCATGATAAACTGAGGATTTGTTCATCGTATAAGCCCATAGTACTTCTCTTCCCTCGCTGCTGTTGACTTAGCAACTCTGAGATCGAGCTGTGTTAGGGTCTGACTTTGGAAAGGACGTTGCTCGATGCGGAAAGTCAACCATTACCCCACGCGGGATCCAGTCACGTCTTCGGGGCCATCCAAAAAGAGTTCATGATAAAGTGAGGTTTTGTTCATCGTGTAAGCCCGTAGTAGTTCTCTATCCTCACATGAGCTGTTGACTTGACAACTCTGAGATCGAGCTGTGTGAGGGTCCGACTTTGGAAAGGACGTCACTCAGTGCGGAAAGGCAATCATTAACCCACGCGGGATCCAGTCATGTTTTCGGGGCCCTCCAAAAAGAGTTCATGAAAAAGTGATGTTTTGTTCATCGTGTAAGCCCGTGGTAGTTCTTTTCCCTCGCAGCAGCTGTTGACTTTATAACTCTGAGATCGTGCTGCGTGAGGGTCTGACTTTGGAAATGACGTCGCTCGTTGCGGAAAGTCAACCATCACCTCACGTAGGATCCAGTCACGTCTTCTGGGCCCTCCAAAATGAGTGCATGATAAGCTGAGGTTTTATTCCTCGTGCCAGCCTACAGTAGTTATCTTCCCTCGCAGATGTTGACTTGACAATCAGAGATAGAGCTGCGCGTGAGGGTTTGACTTTGGAAATGACGTCGCTCGATGCGAAAAGTCCACGCGGGATCCACCCACCTCGTGGGGCCCTTCAAGAAGAGTTCAAACATCGGAAAGAGGAATCACTCCTGACTAAAGTGGCCACGATTATTCCAAGAAAAATAATTAGTCTCGGTGAGAACACGACGGCAATAGAAAACTAGGGCTTGAAAGCAATCCTGCTCCACTGCCTGGTCCATTTTCTTCAACCACAAAGGAAGCGGAGAACTGATGATTCGAAGTAACCGGTCAGCGAGAGACCACAGCCACCAGCATCTGCAAGGGCCCAGCTCGTCACCATCGCTATAGAGGCGTGGCAAACCCTGCGATCGGAGTGAAAAGTCAACCGTTAGCAAATGCCGGCGAAAAGTCCACGCCCACAAAAACGAAAAAAACATCTCAAGAGAACCAACCATACAAAAATGAAAACAAAAATGCCCGGCGAAAAGTCTCTTGATGCGTCTCGCTCCCTAACCAGAAACATGTTGGAGACGGCCAACCCCACAAAGAGAGGGCCCGCAGTCAGCAAGGGAATGGCTCACCAAGGACCACCCCACCCAACAGCGGGACCAACAGCCTCCTGGGGGGGGGGTCCACCTCTCCCCATCCCCATCAAGGGGGACCCACCCACCTCTCCTGCAGATGAACACCAACCCGCATGAAGAAATATAGTTCCCACCCACGGCCATCTCTTCTACAGATGAGCACAGAAGACGTAAGAGAGTTCGCAGCTACTGTCCTCTCTCCTACGAGAAGAATATGAGCAGACGCAGAGAATTAGCCCCTTAAAGATAATCACCAGCACAGATCAACGAAATTAGTTCCTAGTTTCTGCCATCTCTATTACGGATGAACAACACCACTGATCGAGAGAAACAGCTCCCGCCTACTGCCACCCCATAATGTAAGAGAATTGACTTCTGCCAACTATCATCCTCTTCACCATTCAACACCTCACGCAAGTAGATCCATCTTCAATTCTCATGGAAACCCAAGAAAACAGCTACGCCCGGCATAGAAACGTCTAACATAGGAGCGCACTTGATATGGATGAGTAGTGGTATTCTACGTTGACTTTCTCTTTTCTTGACAAATGAAAAAGGACGGAATCGTATCACAATTCTGGACCAGTTGCAGCCCACTGAGCTGAACTTTTTTATAAGATCATGTCAATTCAAAACTGATTTGAGCAGTCAGAACCAGAATCAACTGATTTGCAAGCCATCTAGTCCAGATTTATCTTCCCTCAGAATCTCTGAATCTCAGCTTTTGCCTAGTTCTGAGAAGACATTTGCGGCTCACAAGAACAGCCTTTTCATTGCCTAAACTCAGGCCATACTTGAGGGGAACGTACAAAGGACAAACCAGGGCTACTTGAATGTAAGTTCTACAGTGAGTCAGGTAATATTCTTACCACTCTACTAATCTTCTGGAATTCGACAAATCCACCAATTGTTGAGAGCTACCTTCCTCACAGGATTCGTATGCTCATGTAGCTCTTTAACATCTGATGATGGCGGTGGTGATGAGCTTCCTTGAATGAGTTGTAGTATCAACATGTGACACAAAGGTACTGGAACATGTTCTACTTATCATCCTCTGGTTTCTCTTCTTCTTCAGCTATTTTGCAAGTAATAAGGATCAACCCAAAACCGATGATCTACAAAGCTCAGACCATTTTGATTCAACATTCAAGAGGCACTGAGATTTATTACGTAATGAATAGTAAGTATTTCCCAGTGTTGATCACACACACACACACACGCGTCTATCATTGCATCCATTTTTTATACTCACAAAATTTTGGAGCAATCCACTTAAAAATAAATAAAAAGGATAGAGACCAGGCCTCCAATCATTGGTATCATAACACGTGTGCCTACAAAACACAACAGCCCAACAGCGAAGAGCGACCAGTTGTGAGGGAAACTAGCCAGTGTAAGGCTCTGCACCTTGGCATTATGAAGCCAACAAAATGCTAATGGCATGTGACATAAGAGTGACCAAGAATTCACACGAGACTCCAGCTAACGTCTGGTCCAAGAACAGGCTATTTACTAATGTCAATTTCTCTTTAGTCGTCGCGCCATTGATTCAAGATTATTTATGCTAGCATGGGTTTATGCCCAATCAACCTCCACGCGATCAAACAATCCATCAATGAAGTATTGCAAATAAATGGCCCACAAGATGAAGCGGCCAAAGTAGTTCCTTGCGTCGAACCATCAGGCACAGAAAGAGACCATAAAAGTTGATTTGATATGCTAAAATTTCGGACACAGTGGACAACATAAGTTCGTGAATGTATTCATATATGAGAAAATGAATGGGGAATGCGCTTAACGAACAGAAACGAATGTTATGAATGTAAGTTTTAGGCGTTGATAATAGAGTACCTTCGGAAAGCCAAGCCCATTTCCCGTTTTCCCCAGAAAGCATGGAAGTAAGCAGCGCAGATGCAGTGACGCTGTGCAAAGGCATCAAGGACTGCACACAGCCCAGCTCAACCGGCGCCCTGCATCAGAACGTTCACAACAAGAGAAGAAATAGAGAGGGGACTGGTCAGACGAATAAATTATCCCGATACGAATCAAACGCACGTAGGGTTCTCAGATTAGAACAAAAAAAAAAACGAATGAGGACCCCATCAGAAAGATTCCACGGAAGATCCGAGAACATACCGGCAGAAGCTCGGAGCAAGCCGGCGCCTGGAGAAACTCCTGGCGCAGGAGGCCGGAGCAGAAGAAGGGGCAGGAGACCTGATACCGCCGGCGAGTAATCTCGCCGGCGAAGATGCGGAACCCAGAAGGGCCCGCCGAGCGCAGCCACCAGCTGCCATTCTCTCTCCTCACTCCTCTTCCCCCAAGCTCCCTCGGCCCCCGTATCAGCGAGGCTGCTTGAGGGCAGCTCATGTTCCGTTGAACCGCGGCGTAATTAGGACATGCATAGTCCTTCCCATCTTCTCGTACTGGCTCCTTCGGCATATTCTCACATAATTCCGCGAAGCAGTTAGTTCCGCGAAGCAGCGTGAACCGGAAGCCGCCGAAACCGCGATCGGGGGAAAACGTTCATGAAGAACCCTATATTCGCATCATGGCCGTTGATCACATGGGCCTTCACACGATGGCGTTTGTTCCCTGATTCTGAAGCCCATTACTAGATGGGCCCATCTGGGCCAATCTGGATCTGACCATCGTGTCGGCCCAAGCCAATTCGACGGCACGGAATCAACAATTAGTCAACCACATTGACCTGGACCGATTTGACCGACTGGATTGGTGGTTGGCCTAGTATGATCCGGCCCACTTGTCCGATCATGGCTCGTCGTAGAGAGGCCTCTTCTCCACAGTAAATCCTCGAATTATTTTAAAGAATATTTTTTTAAAATTACACCATAAAATAAAAAGCGACGGTAAAAGCGGGGAATATCTTATTTTTGTTCGAAATAAAAAACCGTGGTGACGTCTCGACTACGCAGTTACTCGCCTTCAGAGGGGCGTTAGTCGCCCTCAGAGCTCCGCAAGTGGGCTCATTCACGACGATCAGGCCCACTTGCTTCCTCCCACGTGCCCAACGCCGACCATCGCAGTGAGTAATATTTAGCTTTATAATATATATTTTTATGAAATACCCATGATTTCCTTTTTAAATATTTTTTGTGTTCTCATTTTTTAGAAACACGAATTTAGAATAAAAATAGTCCTCTCTCTCTCTCTTTCTCTCTCTCTCTCTCTCTCTCTCTCTCTCTACCTCTCTCTATCTCTATCTATCTCTCTCTATCTCTATCAATCTTTTTTTCTATCTTTCTATCTATGTTTCCCGTGGCCCAAAAAGATCGTTCTTTTATGCATCTCACTCCATATCCCCAAAAAGAGAGAGAGGGGCCCCATGTCCTCCGCCCCCCCCTCTCTCTCTCTCTCTCTCTCTAGATGGGTAGGGTCGGGCTGGTCCAGACCACAGTTCTTAATATAGTCTCTGGGCCTGGCTAGGTCTGGTGCGCGCAGGAGATACGCGGATTGATGGTGGACTTCTTTTGACCCGGGCCTAGTGTGGCCCGTTGGAAATGGAAATGTCTAGTAAGGGATGCCTTTGGTCAACTATTAGTGGGATTCCCGGCAGGCAGAAGTGCTCAGTCAACGTCGATGCTTCTGGGTGCTCCATAGCTGGAGAAAACCACCACAGAGATAGAGATAGAGAGAGTACTTCAAGAATCATTTACCAACCTCAGTTCGGATATCAAGTTCAAGGTGACCTAACGATCAATTACATGCAACGATTCTCCCTCTCTCCATCCCTCTCTCTCTCTCTCTCTAACTCGTTCTAGTGTGGAAGGTATACTGGGTCTCTTTGATCAAGATTCCCTTATTGGCAACCTCCCCGTTGCTCCCTTCTCATTATTCACGTCTCAGCAGAAGACCCGCTGGTCCCCTGGTCATCTTCTTCTTTCCTCCATTGTAGCGTCGTCCTTGGACCACTCTCTCTCTTCACTACTCCTCTCTCTCTCTCCACTTGCCTTGTAGTTTAATCAGGACGCGCAGGACGTCATGGCTTTCTGTTCCTTCATGCACTTGTTCGCTCTCTATCTCTCCCTCTCTCTCTCTTAATGAGCCTCGGTCTAGCGAGGGGCACGGAGAACCGTGACATTACTCGCGGTAGGTGTTGACCGTACAGCGAGGTGAAGTCGCCTCAGGGACCCTGGCGACCCCTAAATCTTCGCTGCCGCAGCAACGAGTGGAGATGTCAGCCTTCGGTAAAGACCAAGCCGCGGAAGAAGAGGAAAAAGAAGTAGAGAGAGAGAGAGAGAGAGAGGGCGAGAGAGAGCGAGAGAGAGAGAGAGAGAGAGAGAGAGTGGGAGAGAGTATTACTGTACTTCCCTGTGGGAATCATAATGGTTTCGTTGCTTCTAGGTTTGAAGAAGCTTTCTGGAAGGAGCTAAGCTCAACGAAAACAACTACAGACTAGCACTGTGCTGAGAGAGAGAGAAAGAGAGAGAGAGGGAGGATCGACAGAAGATTCGACGAGCTGACACGTCCGGGGTACAAAAGCGTGGGCCAGAGGAAAGAGCCCACAATGTGGCCCACTCCACGATCATGGTTGACCCAATGGAGACAGAGAGGCCCAATAAGAACTTAGAAGAAGGCCTGGCTTGGCAATTATATCGCTGCGATAAAATCCGACCCTCCGTTTGGAGGTCTTACAACATGATGGAATATTCTCCCCCCATCACACAGACACACGCACGTGCAACATATCCTTTTCACGTGCACACAGACACAACCCCCCTCTCGTCCTCCCTACCCCCCACGGTTCACCGTAGAATCAATCGCACCCACAGGGTCCATCGTACGCCAGGTACTACCCCGCCAGTAGTAGTATTAGAAACAGAGCAGCACCGTCCGATCCACGAGGCCACAGGGAGGAGACATCGATCCGACGGAAAGTCTTGGGCATCGGAGGTCAATCAGAAACCGTCCACGTCATGTCGCCCGGGAAGATCCAGTGGCACACCTCGATCCGACCTGGCCCGTCACCGAGGGCCACGAAAGCCCCGTGCCCGGGGCTCCACTCCGACGTGTCGAGGTGACAGATGGCCACCCCGTGGTTGATCTTCTCGGCGGCGCCGGCGAGAATCTCCGCCTCGTAGACCCTCACCTTGGGGACGGAGTGGCAGTAGTAGACCTGGAAGGGAAAGAGACTCTGGTGGCAGGACACCGCTCGCGTCACCCTTCCCCCGTCGACTCCGGTGACCTTCCCCACCACGACGCTCCGGCGGGACCCGGCGGCGCTCTCCGTCGACCGCACCACCACGTCGCTTCCGAGCACCGCCGTCGCAAAGTCGATCATGTCCTCCACGGAGGTGGCGCACCGCTTCGTCTCCCCCCTGCTGGGGGCTCGCTCGCACTCCGCCACCGTGCTGGCCATGGCCTTGGCCAGCGCCGTGTCCGGCGTCGCGTTGAAGGCCCTGTTCATGTCCTCCAAGCGGGCTGTGGAGAAGGGGAGCTTCTGCGCAATGGAACGGGGGAGAAATGCCCGCCGAGGCATCCTGTCCCGGAGATCCGGCATCGCCATCGCCGTGCCCGTCTTCAGCATGCTCTGCCTGAAGAACCTCCCAGGTTCCACCCACCTGCTCGTCTTCTTCTCCATCGCCGTCGCCGTCGCTGTCGCTGCCGCCGTCGCAGTGGTGGCGGAGGAGGAGGAGACGTTATAGGCCTTGAAGGAGACGGACTTCTTGTCGGCGTAGTCCTTGAAGGTGGTGTTCTCGCCGTAGGTGGTGAACCCGACGGGGGTCTTGCCGACTGCCTGCTCGCCGTAGCCGGCGAAGGTGTCGCTGCCGAGGTTGAAGGACTGGCCGTAGCCGGAGAAGGACGCGGCGGCGCCGCCAGTGACGCCTTTGGCGTAGGAGGAGAAACTATCGTCGCCAACGTTGGACTGCTCCCGGTAGCTGGAGAAGCTCTCCGAGCCGCCATGGCCGGCGCTGCCGTAGCTGGAGAACCTGTTCTCCGGCACGTTCCCGTTGAAGCCGTAATTGGTGAATGTGTCGTTCCCGGAGGTTCCCTCCTCGCCGTAGTTGCGGAAGGTGGATCCGATGACGTTGGAGTTGGTGGCGTAGCTCTTAAAGGTGAGGGGAACGCCGACGCCGCGCTTGCCGTAGCCGGAGAAGGACTGGTCGCCGGCGTTGGTGTCGTCGGAGTAGCTGCTGAAGGACTGCACGCGGCCGTCGGCGTCGGCATCGTAGTTGGTGAACTTGAGGTCGGGGACGTTGGAGCCGCGGTCGTAGTTGGTGAAGTCGCCGGTGCCGCCGGCGGCGCCGGTGGCGTAGCTAGTGAAGTTAGCGGTGACGACGTTGCCGTTTGGGGCGTAGTTGGCGAAGCCATCGGCGTGGGCGGAGGAGCCGCGGCTGTAGCGGCGGAAGGAGTCGATGGGGACGTTCTCGTTGTCGGAGTAGTTCTTGAAGGAGCTGGCGCCGCCGACCTTGCCGGTGGCGTAGTTGGAGAAGTCCTTGCTGCTGTACACGGCGAAGTTGGCAGCGCCGCCGCGCTGGTCCAGCGGCGCGGCCAGTTCGGGGAAGCAGAAGAGCGCCGCCGCGGAGCAGAAAGACGGAAGGCGCTCCGCCAGCGCGCTCGGCACCGACGCGAGGCGCTCATAGAGGGCGGCCTCTGCGCCGGACAATGGGGAGGCCTTGGAGAGGAGGAATGCCGGCTTGGGCCGCCCGTTGGGGACCTTCCTCGACCAGTATCTGATCAGCGCCGCCTTGGCGGAGAAAGGGTTCTCAGCGGCGGCGCCGTCGTCCCCCCTGCTGCTCACGGTGGCGAACCCCCTCGGGCCACCGCTGAACACGGCGGCGGGCGCCCTCCCGGCGGCAGCGGCGGCGACAACCGCCGCCGGCGTGTCGTCGCTGGCGGTTGCGAGGGGCTCGGTTCTGGTGGTGATGGTGGCGAATGCCGTGGGGCCCGTCGCACCACTCGCAACGCCGAACATGGCGGCGAGGATGAGGAGGAGGGAGCAGGGGCGGCGGCGGTCCGCGGCGGCGCTGCCCATCTTGGCGAGCGGCTTCTGGGGGAGGGCGGAAGATTGGGGATGACAATGGAGGAGGAAGAGGAAAGGTTGGGGCTTTGAAATGTTGGGAGAGACGCGGTGGATATTACATACACAGTAAACGACAGAATGGCTATAATAGTAATTTACTACTCCCCCGCTCCCCTCATCCCCCTCCCTTCCCTCCCTTTTTACTACCACCGCCCCCCCGCCCCCCCGCCCCCCTCTCACTCTCTCTCTTACTCGAGGACACAAAGGCAATAAGAAAATAATCAAGTATTTCGCAGTTTGCCCCGAAATGGCCTAAAAATACATAAAAAACGGCGGGAAATAAATTCCGTGAAATAATTTTATTTGATTATTGAATACGATTAAATAAGACGGTCTAAAAGGGGCAGCTGTCTGATAACGGCCGGCAGATGGGCATCGTGCGGTTGAGATCAGGTGAGCCCGCTGAACCCAGGTGGATCCGATTCGAAGGCCGCAGGTGGATCCAAAACTGTGCGCTGGTCACGTGTCCGATCTGAGAGTCCCCCCCGCCAGTAGCATACGATGCTTTCCACCCGAAAGAGAGAGAGTGAGAGTGAGAGAGAGTGATAGAGAGATTTAGAGAGAGAGAGAAAGAAGGGAGAGAGAATGAGGTGAGTTCATGGGTGGCGCCTTGGATTTCCCCCGAAATGTTCGAGTCCGACGCGTACGGACGCTCCCGCGAGCATGTGGTTCCCGACGGCTTTCCCCCACGGAGAAGCCTGAAGTTTTTGACGGCGGGCCCTTACAGTGGCATGAGAGAGGAAGAGAGAGGAGGGTTGAGAGAAGAGTCTCGGTGTTTGGCGATTGGGGGGGGGGGGGGAAGATGAGAGAGAGGGGGGATTCCTCCTCCCCCTCCTTCTGATACGTTCCTTGTTTTATTTTGTTTTGTTTTTTGCCCATCGTTTTTGGTTTGTAGCATCGACTTTCCTCGAAAGAAAAAGAAAAAGGAACGTAGAAAACGCGTTGAACAGAGTCTTCGCATTCCACTGCTCCCACCCTCCCCCCCCCTTCTCTCTCTCTCTCCCTTGACGCCCCCACCAACTTCATGACGTCAGTGTCAGGATTTCAGACTGGCTTAACCCTTTTCGTTGCTATAACTTCCCCGGATCTCACTTACCTACACCAACCACTAAATATTATTACGTCAATGCCAGAGATAGAGAAAGATAGACAGAGAGGGAGAGAGAGGTGGAAGATACCATGAGAAGCTATGCCTCCTCTCCCCCTCTTTGTGTGTTTCTCTCTCTCTCTCTCTCTCTCTCTCTCTCTCTCTCTCTCTCTCTCTCTCTTTCTCTCTATCTCAACCCACGGTCACCTTCTTACTCCTTCCCCGGCGAAGATTGTGAATCCTCCACATCAATATTCTATGGGAGAAGAAACCAGAAGCAAGGATCTAGCAAGCCTAGCCGTTCCCGGGGCCCCAAACTCCATCACCACCGACCGGGTTGGGGAGGAAGAAGAGCCTTTCGCATCTAGGGTTTGCGCTCTTGTTTATTTCTCTGCCTGCCCTGCCGTCCACGGAGGAGAAGCTCAGCTGCCAGAGAGCTCTTTCTCCTTCCAATTTTCTAGTCCTTATCCCTGTCGCATGAACCAGCCACCCTCGACTTTGTTATTCCAACTTTCTAAAATATTCTATATTTATCTAAGCAACACCAAGATTACAGACACACTTACATTTGTTCGTTTATTTACATCGAGGCATCAATCCACATGAAAACAAGTTATTTGATCCTTCTTTCCTCGTTTGGGCGCTGCCCAGAGCCACGGTCGTCATGTACCTTCTTCTTCTTCCGTGGGGGAGGTGTCATGCAACAGTGATGTACGTAAAACACGGTCTCTCTCTCTCTCTCTCTCTCTCTCTCTCTCCTCTCCTTGCTTATACACGGGGGAAGGGGAGACCCCACCTAAGCAAGTCTCTCTCTCTCTCTCTCTCTCGCTCTCTCTCTCTCTCGCTCTCTCTCTCTCTTTGAGAAGTAGCCGTGGTCCCGGAGCTCATCGTCTTCAGTGGGTATGCAATAAAACCACCGCCGGTATTAAAATTCATGCCAGGGAGGGCAGATATATTCTGCCCCCCTGTTCCCGGTCTCCTTTCAAAATAGTTGTTGAGGCATTCAATTTTTCTTGTTTATTGAACTATTGCTCCCTAGGCGACCAATGTGTTGCTGGGTTGTATGCGTACCTCCCTCCTGTCTGTCTGTCTGTCTGTCTCTCTCTCTCTCTCTCTCTCTCTATACTCTTCAGATGTTCATTTAGTTACACACCAAGATAATAAACTATAGAACTAAGACTGACTCCCTCTCCCTCTCTCTCTATCCATTTATGTATCTTTATCTCTGATGTACAGATGTTCCTCCAGTAAAGAGAGGAAGATAAGACCATACACATTAAGACTGACACGTATCACTGTACCCATGTTCCAATGGTAGCAACAGACCAAGTTAATATAACGTACAGATTTAGACCGACTCTCTCTCTCTCTCTCTCTCTCTGTATCCCTCTCTGAGTCTCTCATGGACACATGCTCTTCTAGTTGCAACAAACCAAGATAATAAACTACAGTCTAAGACAGACCCTCTCCCTCTTTCCCTCTTCTCTCCCCTTCCTCTCTATCTCCCGTGTACCCACGTCCCTACAGCAGCAACAAACCCCGGAGACTAAACTATACATTAACTCTCTCTCTCTCTCTCTCTCTCTCTCTCTCTCTCTCTCTCTTCAAGAGGGGGGGGGGGGTTGCACATGTTCCTAGCTAGCCGAGTGGCGACGGTGGAGCAGACGCTGGGACGCCACACGGTTTCCCTTGGCACGGGGCGGAAGAGGACGCGGGGCCAAAGGAGGAAGAAGCAGTCAGGGCCCGCCGGGGAGTTTTCACGAGAGGAGAACGAGGAGGGGTGGGGGGATCTCGGAGCCCCTCCCGTGAAAGCGGCTCTACCCACACATTCGCCGTCCCCACACGTACGCTGTGCCAAAAGGTCATCCATCCAGTCTCCTTCTCCTCCCCCTTGCTCGTCCATGTGACCCGCTTCCTTCACAATAACAGCAAATTCTCTCTGATAAATGGATCTTGTGGGTGTAATTAGAGGGGACCTTCTCAGATTTCCCGGACGCCGCCTCGTAATCATGTCCGGACAGAACGATGGGCCCGGCCCGGTCCTGCAGTCATCTTATGATCCCCATATGTCAGTCTCTCTCTCTCTCTCTATCTCTTTCTCTCTCTATTTGAATGGAGAGCGTCACAGGAGGCCGGCCAGGGCCCGATTTCTTCCGGGGCTTGCTTCTCCAGCTCCCTTTCGCTCACATGTTCTCTCTTCCTCTTTCTTTAAGAAGAAGAAGTGAGAGAACCTTCGATTCCATGGCACGTTAGAGATGCTTCCGTTGGGTCCTCCTTCCCCTCCGGGGGGCCATCATCGCGCTAGAGATGCGTCCGTTGGGTCCTCCTCCCCCTGCGGCGGGCCCATCATCGCCACAGATAATGATCAATGCTTCGCCGATCATTCCCCTTATTCTTTCCTTCCGATTCAAGATTTGGCCCCCCCCCCCCCCCCCCCCCCTCAATATCCACCATCTTTCACCATGACTGCCTCCGTGATGTGCAGTGGGAGGAATGATGCAGTGTAGAGAGAGAGAGAGAGAGAGAGAGAGAGAAACACGAGAGTCACCCACCACCAAATTCGTTCACGTCCACTTTGCGCAAAGCTGGGGAGGTTGAGACCCACAGACAGATAGAAAGCTACACGCGAAGCAACCTCAACCTCTGTACCGGGCACATCTACAGACAGGCAGGCAGGAAGGCCAAGTGGCGACCCACAGGAAAGACCAGGTTTGACCCGATGGGCAATGCAGTCATTTCCCTATCTTCCACCCCTCCAGAGATGGAAGTTGATGGGAGAATCATGAAAGGGTATCGATCACCAATGATGCGAGTATTAGCCCCGTTGTCAAAGCAAGGGAGGAACTAAAGCCCCACGAGTCAATACCGAAGAACAGAGAAGGACCCAATAAGCTCTATAAATAGCAATCGTTCGCTGAAGTCAACCAACAGAGAGGAAGTCAACGTCTGCCAAACATACTTCATCCCCTCATTTCCGTATCTGGAGAGGGAAGATGCTACCACTATTGATCAGGTCAATCATTCGACGACGTTGACCATTTCAAACTCCAGGAGGGAGAGGTTGTTGTCTGTTTTGACCGAGAAATCTGAGGGGTCGGTGGCTTCAACACGGCCCCATTTGTCCACGGCAAGCCTCATCGAACCTTTGAACATGTCGATTTTGGCGTTCCGCAGGATTATGGTTGCATCTGGCTTCACAATGTCCACTGCACCCAGATGAAGTACCCACTAGCATGAAAAAAAACGCATCTTGGAAGGGAAAAAAAACAAAGAATTGACCCACTACAGGAAAATATTACATCATCTATTCATATTCCATGGAAAAATTTCCTAAATTAAACCAAGGTTTCGTCTGAAATCGGCATGTTACGATTCACATGGTCTGTTGATCATTTTTCAAAGCAGTAGATATCTCACCCCTCTAGGGTTTCTTTTCCTTCTAAGGATTATGGACTCCGATTTTATGTAGAAATATATTTACACAGAAATAGCCATTGCATAGTTGAGATTCCAAAGTATGTAGCATTATTCAGCTGAAATTTTCAGGGAAGTTGGAGGGTGGTAATTGCATCACTATGTCGTGCCCTAAGTTTCTCTCCTAGGAATCCATCTGCAGTCTTGTGCCAGAGAAACAGGACTTCAATCCCCCCATTCACAGCATTAGAGAGATGCTGCTTGTCATCGCCACCCCACCTGAGCATCATTTTCTGAAACCAGAATGCTTGAAGGCATTCTCAATCAGAGCTAGAAGCTCGTATGATGATAGCAAATAATAAGGGGAGTAAGTTGGTGTTCTGAAAGAGGCATCGAAGTTAATCGTCTCAAACAGCAAACTTGTTATGGTTTTTTCGAAGCCTGTTTTGAGACAATGAGGCATTTTTTTCCAGTTATTGACAACATTTCCCATGGCCTATAACGCCATCCACAAATCCTTCTAACTATCATAGGCTATGGTTTCAGTTAATATATTGCATTTAGCACAGAGTGGTCTAAAGTCTGTCTAGTATATCGGATCATATTGTTCTGGATTATGTGCTGCGTGGAGTGACAGACGGCTGCCAGGTTCTCATCAACTTTAGAGAATGGTTCTGCCAAGGCAACTGCATCCTCATGAGATTTTATTTCTGAACAGTAATATGACAGCTTCCATTACTCTCCTTAGCTAAGCTAATATGGAACATTACATTAGAACGACTCTTCATGTCAATTCTTCTCACACCGAATAGCAAGCAATGAGCTGCTGTCTTCTAGTCCTTATAAGAGGCATTGAACATTCAATGGTATGAACTAGTTTCCATTCCTCCTTTAAATCATACTCCATTCTACAATATACGTAAAATTGAAAGGTAGTGGCTATTTTCAGGCCACATTCTTCAATCTGAGCTGATAAAACTTGTATAATTGAATTGAATATTTCCACTGTCTATATATAGCGCGTGACTTTTCTCATGAAATTGAGAAAAGCGGAATTCCCTCGATAGGGTCCAACCTGCCATTAATATTTTGGGTCTAATTAGACCTGCAGCCTTGGGTGTGGAGTATACGATTGATGCAATGAGCTCAGTTGTCAGGCCTGGCCAAACTCATCACCTTTGTACGCACCATATGTAGTCTAACATGGGAGATACTTAATTCTCGGACCATCTAGACATGCGTTTTATACTTGAACTTCCATTCTAGCTTTGAGTCATGTCTAGTCACCATCTACAAACATTTGTGAGCTCCATTCAGTTCAGTTGAGTGTTGTTGGGAATCTTCCCCATTCACTTGAGAAGTAAATCATAGTAGATAAAGGAAACGGGGAACGAGGAAAAGAGTAAGAAAAACAGGACAAAAGAATGAGGATCATTTAGAGGGAAGGATGGCCTTTGTTTCCAGTACTTTTCTTGAAATTATTACCACAATAAATGGTTTGATAGGAGAGTTCCTTCAGATGATTTGTGGCCGGAATCTCCCTGGCCAGGGGTATACGGCACTTCCCACCAGCAATGAGACTCTGTAGGAGACCAGACAAAGGCTTCTCAACACAAACAAGTAAATGGAGTTTTCCATTCGGACTATTCTGCAGGATATCTTGTCTTTGGTCGACAGGAGTTTGTGGTACTTCTTCCAATGGAAGCTCTGTAGACTTGGAAGTCTCCTTGCCGAAGATCACACCATTCGAATGTCATGTCTCTTTTCTGTTTACAATAATGGGCACATAGACTCCAGCACAACCATTCCGACCATCGTTTTTAAAATTTGAAGATTACGATTCACTGACTAGTCGCTGAATCTGACCTATCCCGTAACTATTTACCCCCGTCACATGATCCACTTTATCCATTTGTAGGGATATACGCCCAGTCTCTCATTTTTCTGTAATACAAGTAGCCCAAATGCAGGACAATCATCATCATTTTTGTTTCCTGTAAGCAAACTGAGCCTTAATCGACCTCTTTTATCATCTTCTTAACACATATGAGTTATTGCACAAAAGTCTTCTTGGACAAATGTATACTTTCTCAGTACCCCACAAACCTGATTCACACTTATACAGTTTAACAACTCATCTTGAAAAGTTTAAATGCTAATCGAATGGTAGGTACTGAGACCATCTATCCCAAAAATCTTATTCTTCTTCCCAGTTAAAAAAAATCTTAAGCCGATATTCTCATTCAAATTTTAATAGGAAATTCTTTTCGGTGAATTGGTCAGCTAAAATTAAAAGGGACTCGGCTGCCAGGACTGGTTCCCAGCCGACAGAATATTACACCGTTTGACCTCTGCACTCATGACTGATATTGTACTGCTTCACCTAATTAAGTATATATTCCGCAAAAATTAATTAATATATCTGTTTCTGATTCTGTTTTCACTTTTCAGGTTTCTCTTTGGATTCTCAATGGGTTAAAAACATGTCTTAATTGATCTCGAGAGTATTTTCAAAGTCAGTCATTGAAATTAAATCTTGTGAACCTCAAATAGGTAGAAAAACAAGGACTATGCCAGCCCACTCTTTCATCTCCCACCTCTACGTTCAACCAAGGGAGGGAGAGGAGACTGAGATTTCTTCAATCTTCTTTATAGTAGAAAATAATGACATGCCTTATCTTCTGATATTGAGTATCTATGTGGAAAACAATAAAATCATAGAACATTTTCTAGATATACACTCTTCGGGAGGAAGATGACATTGTATGAAGTCTTAAAATAAGGGAAAATAAAAATGGCATAACATCATTGACCAAAACGCAACTGAATTCTGATAATCTTCTTTTTTTAAAGCCACCTGGAGAACATGTATCCATTATATTCAAACAACTTTTAAATTAATTCCCAAGATGTGCTTCTCCCAGACCTTTCTACAAGTTTCTCCTATGCTTTCTATGAATGCTCTCATATTCAAGCGAGTGAAAGTTTGATAAATCCCTCCAGGAAACTACAAGTGCCTGAATCATGTACCACAAGTAAGACAACACGTCACTATTGCAAAAAGTAGAGGCTATCCGCTGGCTAAAAATATTCAGAAACAACTATTAAAGTTTTTGTTGAAGTCCACACAAGAGTTCTGCACTGAGAGAGCACAGTTGGGGCATTGGACAAAATACTTCCACATCAATTAAATGAAATTCAAATAGCAATTTCATCTGCATCAAAACCAGTAAAATTTTGTTGAAATAAGTCAGGAAAGTGACACAGCCAATTTGTTATCTTTCAATTCCATTAAGAACCTTGGTCGATCAAATTATCACAACAAAAGATTAGTCTCATAGAATGTCACAAGTGATTCATTAAAAAGTAAGATGTTACCTTGGTCATTTCTAGCTGTGAAAACAATCATTCCAGTTTCATCACCGACCAAGCACTCTGCAATGCGCATCTGGCGCATTTGAGGCCCATCTGAACGCCCCTTCTGCATTACCATTTTTGAACTAACGACCTTCACCGTCAGAGTATGACCACTGGTGCCCGGACGAAGTTGGTTGACCTTGGTGAGCACCGGTTTCCTCATTTCAGCCTTAGCCTCAGCCATACTTCCTGAATGGTGAAAATACGATAAATTTATCCACTTACGTACATGGTTTAGAAACAAGGAACACCCACATTAATTAACCAGTCCATTAATTAACCGAGCAAAACCCACATGATTTCACTATTTATACGCCAATAGTAACCTGAATCTCATATCAACGGAAGTGGGATACCCAATTACCATTCAAAAACAACCATGCAAAAGGCAACAAGACGGTTTAAATTGCCAGGTAGAATCTCGAAGTGCGTCGTCTTCTCACAGAGACGTCCACCATCGCGATCGGCATGATCACAATCAGGATGAGACCTAAAAACCAGCATGCAAATGCGAAAAGGCAAAACATATAAACAAAACGACAACCAACAATTCCTAGTTTGGTAATCAGCTGTCAACATTCTGATGACATGAAAAGTTCAAAGCGACACTCGGTACTCAATTGAATAAGTCCAAACTCGTAATCAAATCCACAATTAAAGTCATGGAAACGAAGACGCGATCCGCCATACAAGGATGAAGGGCTGTCAATATGAAACCCTGAGGCCCTCGGACAAACCACGAAAGCCGTTCATTCATCCAGAATATGCAAAAAAACAATAAAACAGCAAAGCACCACAACACAGATCCGAGCACCAGGACATACCGTCACCTTTCTGTCGGCGATAAAGGAAGAGGATCTGAGGAGGAGGAGAAGGAGATCTGCGCCGGATCGCCGCGGACTAGGACGGCGCAAAGATCCCACCTAAGTGATACCTTCGTCGACGTAATTTTATTGATATTAGACCCTTGAAATCAAAGTATTATTCATCTAACCTTCTGAAGGGACATATGAACACGTGGCACGATCTGGGCCCTTGGAATCTCGGTAGTTACCGGTTCTGCGTCGAAAGCGTTATACGAAGTTCCGATTCGGCCCAGTCCTCTGTAAATTACCAGTTAATGGTCTATACATTGAGCTTTTAGAGATTCGGCCCATGAATTCTCATACAGAAGAGATAGAGAGAGAGAGAGAGAGAGAGAGAGAGAGAGAGAGAGAGTCCAAAGGAAGAAGATTTTCTGATATTTATTTTGTCTTAAAAATTCATTTTAAAAAATAAATTGATGAAAAACAGCTGACCTTCAGCTGAGTCAAGATCCGATTTGCTGGTGTTCTACTGAGCCGAGTGGGGTGGCCGGCGGCGGCTTTTCGCGGGATATCCCGACGTGGCGATGGAGAAGGCGGTGAAGGAAGGAGAGAGGAGAAGAGGACTAGTCGCCAGTAGCAGAAGGGGTGAGAGGAGGGAAGGCGGGGCGGCTATGGAGGAGTTTACGGGTGACGGTTCCTCGCCTTCTTCTTCGGCGGCACCTCCCCAGAGGAGACTGACGGTGACCCAGCGGGATCAGATCGCCGTTGAGAGGAACGTTTTTGGGATATTGCGGTCCCTGGTCGACGCATCGGTTCAAACGCAGGAAATCATGTAATTCCTGTGCCCACTTCCGCGGTTGCTTTGTTTCGGCGTCTCTTCTCATCTCTTTTCTGCTGGTTTGGGGGGAGCTCGTTGTTTGCATTTAGTTCTCCGGAGATAATGCGTATAGTCGCGCACTTTTTTACATCCCACAGCTCAAGGACTTTATTTTTGGGTATTTTGTTTAATTCCATGTCTGGGTGATTGCTTAAATTCATGTTTCGGTGTTTTGTGTAGGTTGAAGCTCTGGCGTGACAAGCATATCGTGTTCTTAACTAGGGGTTTGAAACAGCTGGGGCCAAGCTTTCATGTCCTCGATGCCAAGCAAGTTCGACGCATCGCTTTTTCCTCTTCTTTCCCGCGCTTTTTTTTCTGTGATTGGTCGACGGGTCCTTGCTATGTCTGACTATTTTTGTACAATTCGCCGTGAGCCTTTGAATTAGTTTATCTCATAGATCCTTACTCTTCTTCTAATTGCTCCAGTCGTCCTTGGTTGTGCTACTGGATTCTGCACTCACTTGCCTTGTTGGGAGAGTCCGTGGATTCAGAGATCGAGAACAATGTGGTGGATTTCTTATCCCGTTGTCAGGTATTGAATCTCTCACGCTCAACTTCTCTTCTCATTCAATGTCAGCTGCCAGTTCAGTTACAGGTCGATCGACTTAGATTAATCATCAGATGACTCTGGTAATGCTGCTATTTTACATGACGGGGCGTTGATTATTGTTCACAAAGTTTTTATATGGGTATTGATGAAATGTGCCATCTTCTTATCCCTGTTGTTTGTTGAATCAGCAAAGAATCAATGGGAAGAAATGATATAATTTTTGGACTTGTAATGGAATGCTCACCGTAGTGAAATACCGGAAGGTTATAATTTATGATGAATTATTGGGAAACATATTGCCTCATATCCAGCTCGATGGCCTACAATGTACCTCAACTCTGTCAAACTGTCGAATCACTTAATTGGCAATGTTAACTGTGGTGATTTTGATTTTCTTTGCAGGACAGTGAAGGAGGATATGGTGGTGGACCTGGTCAGGTTTGATTCTTCAAAACTGTGTTCAGCGTTTTCCTCCTTTGTTAGGAATGCTTCAACTTTAAGTATGGGCGCGAACTATGATTGAAGATGTGAAATCAGTTCATTTATTTTGTTCTCATCGAGCCTTCATGAATGGTTGTGTCAGTTGCCTCATCTAGCCACAACATATGCCGCTGTAAACTCCCTTATTACGTTGGGAACAGAGAGGGCCTTGTCATCAATAAATAGGTGGTCATTTTTACTTTATTAGTATCTTTTTATGAAAATATTCGCTCATTTTATGATTTATACAAGCTTATCAGATAATTTTCCATATTTCAGACATAAAATACACTCATTTTTATTGCGAATGAAGGATCTCTCCGGGGGCTTTAGGTGAGATTACTTACACTTTGAATACTCCTTGCCTAGTATACACGTTCATCATCTTAGCATTGTCTTTGAAAGTCTTTCACGTGGCACGTTTTTCTCTTAGACATCAGTCAGGGAAAGGGAATCAATGATATGAAAGTCTTATTTGATTTAGGGATTTCACGGTCTACCTATTTCTTTCTTTTGCAGTTTAAGATAACATTTTTAATGATAGGCATTATTGGCCATAATTAATCTTATGTAGAAGATCTTTATCTTATACAACACAGAAACTTCTTGTATTTGGGACACAAAGCTTGGAGGGTTTGTTTTAATATGTCCGAACCATGTACTTGAAGATTTTTTTTTCTTGATAAAATTTAAATTTGCGTCATATTATCAGATTTGTCTGTGAGAAAATTTGGTACCATATCATATCAATAGAATAGGATTCTACTTATTTACGACCTACTGGGCAATACACCATTACGTCACCATATCATTTCATGCAATGGAATTAATGCCTTTGCTTCCGTTGTGGCTCATTCCCAAATGGAGAAGTTAGAATGATTAACTGAATTGACGAAGAAACATCTTCAATAACCGTTCCATCTTCTCCGTGTTGGATTTCCATTCTTCCACTATAACTATGGTCCATCTTCTCTCGATCATTTGTCATCATCCAGATATGAGACACTTCTGTTTTCCCTATGGCAACCCTGCATCATCTGCCTCAAAACAAGCAGATGCCTACATTTTCCTACGCTTGATAGATTTACTGAGCACCAGTAAAATACATCTTACCCTTAGAAAATGCCGTAGATGGCTATTTAGAAGGAACTTACCAACATAACATTTGCTGTGTGGAAATTGAATGCCTATACGCTTTATTTGATCCTTGTTTTATTCTCAAGAAGAGGATGGCCCATACTTTTTGTCTTACAGCTAATTGGGCTGCGGTGCTAGTTTACTCATTTTAGCCTGTCGAAAATAACAACTCAATTAGCTGTCTAAAATAACTGCTAATTGGGCTGTGGTGCTGTCAGGTACATCGCCCTTCCAAGATAAAAGTCTGATTTTACCTCTCTTGTGAAGTGATATGGCTATGCACTGGCCTATTTTATTTTTATAAATTGTCACTCGGAACTTAACTGTACCAGATTCTGGGCTCATCTATTTTTTAGATAACTTCAAATAACCCACTTTACAACTGCTTTAAGCAATTATTAGTTATTGCTAACCTTGGTGGGTCCACCAACTCAAAACCTAACCCAGTGGCAATGAGTGAAGTAGGTTAATCTTTATTATTAATTTGTAATCATCGAAGTGTGAGCATTCTTAACATTCCCTCTTGTTAGACCCAATTTGCTGTCATTGTCATGTATACACTGTAGAGGAGTTGCATGTGGTCTAAGAGCAATCCTTGGGTTTGACATCTTGTTAAGGTAATCTGGTTATCTAGTTCAAAGTGATTAGGAAGGAAGTATCCTTATTTTTTAAATCATATATTTGCTGTTATCGTAGTTAATAAGGGATCATTCTTAGTAATTAATTAAGAATGTTCTTGATCCTATCCAGCAATCTTTTACATTTTTCTCCTCATGTGTTGAGTATGGCTACTATGGATACCTTAAATTTATTCGCTTGATCTGAAAGCATCATTCACTTTACTATTAAAATCTAAGAGATATGAACTTGATTTATACAATTTTTATCCATTCGCCTTTTGAAAACGAACTCACGAGATATGCACTCTCATCCAATAACGAGTTTTACTTTATTTTCACTAGAATGCATGATGGAGGAGAAATTGATGTTCGGGCTTGCTATACAGCAATTTCTGTGAGTCATTTCTATTGCTAATCTTTGTCATTGTGTCATAGGTTTTCTTACCTATATTTATAGCCTGTTTTAAAATATATTATTCCTACTGTTGCTCATACCTATACTTTGGGCTGATGTATCTTACTCACGAGTATCTGTTTTGGACATTGCTTGCATAGAATATTCGTTGACAGGATATACTGGGTTCGGGACTGTAACTCTCATTGTTATGTACTAATAGCTGACCCGTCATTAAGTGATTTGTGTCCTTGTCACGTGATGATAAATTGTTTCCTCTTCTTTACGAATGGTTCTAGGGCAGAAGTTTCCATCGTAATTAGACAATTTTATGAGGGCATAATTTTCCGTTTCTTCGTTTCTGTATTTTCTTTCTTGAAGAAGCTATTTGCTTGTGTTATAAGACAATTAGAAAGGCAATATCAGTTTGAATTGGGATTTCCTTGGAAAATTAGCATCGTCTGGTCGTTAGTGGTGCGGATTTCAGAAGGAAAAAACATAGGCTCATCAAATACCAGTTTTCTCAGACATCTCCAACATATGATATTAAGTTGCAAGATTCTGACAAAATTTGATATGGTACATTTTCAGGCATCTCCAGCAAAAAAAATCGTTCTATCCACACAAAATCTCTTAAGAAAAATTCAACCCATCCATTACACAATGAATGAGGTTTCCAATGTGGCGTCTTCTACTGGAGTTTTGTTTCTATCCAGTTCAATGACATCTTTGACGTCTAAATGAACTCCCTACCATGTGTATCTGACCTGTTATATCAGGTCGGTAGAAGGGACAATAATGTTAGCCTCACAATTTCCATAACTGATACGTCCATCCTCCCATGTTTGATCTTCTAATGTTAATGTTGTCTAGTTGCTTGAAATGCATTTTGTGAATGGATGTTTGCAAAGGAATTCATCTTTCTTCTTTCTTCCTGGTGTATAGATAATTGGATACGATAGGATGCTGAATGCCTCATTGATATCACGAACCGCATTGTTGATGAAACTTAATTCTCACTGGGTTTTTCGTTTTAGAGGCTTGTTTTGTAAGGAAATAAGTTTCGGACTGATGGGTTCTCCTACCCCATTCTTTTGGGCTCAAGTGATGGTAATCAATAAGTTATTCCTAGGAAGAATTACACTCTGATTCAATCCTTGCATATTTGATTAACGGAGAGGGAGAAGGAGCCTTGTGAGATGAATAAACTCTTAATAGATTGAGCTTTTCATTCCGTTTCCCTAGCTTTATGTGGAGCTATGCATGTCTAAGTCCTTGATATCTGATCTAAAACTAGTACCTAACTGCTAAAATTTGGCTGGTCGTAGAATAGCCTGAGATTAGTATCTGCAGGATAGACAGACCAAGGAACAGCAAAGTCTGCAACGGATTGGTAAAGAAATGAATGATAGACGGAAATAGATGCCCAGCCCAGCTACTGAGTTAATACACTCTGAATCTAAGACGTTCTGGTAAATAGGGATCCATCGTATTCAACTTTTTTTTAATGGATGCCTTTAGTTCCTATTAGATCAGATATTTGTTCTGTTAATAAAAAATAATTTTTGGGTATCTTCAAGCATTGTTTGCTGGTTTGTGATTGCTGTTGATTTCATATGTTCCATTCATTCGGGAGAATCAATACATTCTGTTTTCAGTTCATGATCCATTTGCTGCTTCGCATAACCTCTATGATCCTGCTTCGTATTTCATCTAGGTTGCTAGCTGCTTGAACATTTTAGGCCGGGAACTCGTGGAGGATGTTGGGAATTACATTTTAAGGTTCGTTGCATTATTTTCATTAACAATGACTTCGCAGCTAAAACAAGTAGATTTTGCGACATGTATTTTCCATTTGCGTTATTTTTTATTGAGCTAGAAAAAAGGCAATCAAAATGCATAATCAATGCTGGGCGTTCAATTAGAATCCCTTACACCTATACTTTTTTGCCATTTTTATGGGTTCATAAAAAAAATTATGACAATGCAAGTGGCTACGATCTACAAGTTCCCATTGGAGACTCGGGTTTGCTTCATGGTAACGCTATGATGGTGAAATTTGAAACTCCTACATACAGCATACACAATCATGGAGCATACACGCTCCAAACTACACACATCCATGGAGCTGCTGTACTCCGCCTCGAATTTCTCTATCATCAACAAACGTTGGTCAACTGAAGTAGAATTCCAATAACTTTTATGGGTAATATGCATATTCCTGTGTCAGTATTTACCCTTGATTGGGTGATAGTCTTGCTGTGATTTTTTTGTTGCGTATTGTGTTTTCTTTCGACTTTGGTGTACAGAGCAGTATGTTGGGACTCGAGGCTCTGAGAATTTCAGAATTGTGTCTTCTTACTTAATGGTTCTAAATCTAATGAGATGGTTAGATTTTCTCAATATTTGTTGTTATTTTCTTTATTTGGTGTTAAATTGAGTTAACACCTGTGTCGATTTTTTAGCTGTCAGACATATGAAGGTGGTATTGCTGGGGAGCCTGGTTCTGAAGCTCATGGTGGGTATGTTTCTGTTCTGCAGTAGTTCCTTCAGCTTGATCTACTTTCATCAGTATCATTGTGTTATCTTTTAAATCCCTTTCTTTGCAAAGCATTGTGCTGTGAAAGGTTAGATTCTCAATTTTCTTCATATTTTCCTCTCTATCTGGTCTTGACTTATTGTTTGATTCTCTTGTCTGTAGGTACACGTTTTGTGGATTGGCTACTATGGTCCTTATTGGCGAGGCGGATAAGTTGGATCTACCTACCCTTATTGTGAGCAGATTTTTAATCTACTTGAATGTTGGAAGAAATATTGGATATAAGTTTTTTTTCTTCAGATGTTATTTGCCCTGGCATATGTGGGATTCTTCAACATAGATGACAATGAATTTGTGCTAGTGTCATATGCTGTTACTAACTGGTGGTTGACAACGAGTGCCTGAAAGCGTGTCGTCCATAAAATCTCACTCTGCCCCCTAAAATGACATTCTATTCTAATTTTACTTAGTAGCTGCATGTGGGGCATACTAAATCAAGTTAATGTAAAGTGAGTTTAATGTTTAATATTTGCCCTTTTCATCTACGTTCAAGAGACTTGTTACTTCGTTCAGGAGTATTTGGGCAATTGAAAAGTTCCTGTATGTGAAAAAAAGGCCATCATCATCATCATCACATATGTGGTGTTGAACTTCCATGAAATATCACACTGACAAATGAGAGTGCTCTGGGGATTTTTTTTGAGATGGTGTGGGCATGTGGAAAGAAGAATGTTGGATGAGCATTGGAGAAACCTTCGTTTTTGTGAGAGAATTCGAAATGGAACAGAAAGGAAGTAACAAGTTATGAAATTATGGTCATTGAATATCAATGTTATCTGTGACTGGGTAGCACGACCAAAGAATGTTCGTCTTTATCGCACTAGAGGGGCTTGGATAATGCGTAGAGAACCTTGAATCTGCTAGCATAGAAGTTGGAAACTTAGCATAGAAGGAGCTGTGTAGACTATGTAAACACTACTTGAGAGCAATATGCACAATGCTTTAGTTTCCCTCTGATTCGTGTTCAAGGTAGGGTGAGAAGTGACATTGAAGAGTAGGGGGCTGAGGCAACCGACTGGATCTCTGTCAATCCTATCATTACTGCCCCTTCTTTGCAGCTTCATGGTTTATTTGCGTTGACTGATTGGTGCCTCTGATTTTGCCGCTGTTTCTTCTTGCTTTGACAAATTGATGGGTTTGCCTTCAGTCTACCATGACCAGTCGATGTTATAAATTATGAACTGGAAGTTGATCATTACAACTCGTTTCCTTTCACTTCTAGGCCCTTATCATGAGATGTTCCTTTCTCACCTTTTGCATTTCTTCTTTGCCTTCCTGACACAATTCTCTCAGCATCTGAACTAGTACAGAGGTAAACATGTGGAAAAGTATGTTTTCCTTGGTACGCTGTCTCATTGGTTTCTATTTCTATTTTTGACAAGATTGTTTATTTGGGCATCCCTATTTTTCTAGAAAGTATCTTGCACTCCCTCAGAAAAAGCAACAATCTTAACCTTGAGTAGCCACTCTCAAAATTATTTTTTCCTCCAAAAAATTTCCTCTTCAAACACTTATTTCTTATTTTCAGCTGCTGAAGCATTTTAAGTTTTGGCCGTCTTAATAAAAGGGTAACGTTGTCATTAGGATTTTTATTAGCTTTCCTTTCGTAACTTTTCTATTTAAACACTATTTAATATCATACGATGAAGACCAAAGACTACCAGCTCTCAATATTGGTGAATTACTTCCCTTCTGTAGCGACCTCTGTTGCCTTGAAACATTTTGTCCTACTTTCCAAATAGGGTTTAACTGTTTTAATTTTCCAATGATGAAATATGTTTTTTCTTGTTTTTTTATCTATTTCCAGCATAAAATACGAAAGAAACAAGAAAATTTTCCTCCATGAGAAATGTTGGTCTCTTTCTCAGTTTTCAGGACGAGGTTGATGAAATGATGTGCGTCTCGTTGTGGCTCTCGTTCATTAATAAACTCCCGAAAATCTCCAATGCAAGAGCATTTTACCAATAGATGTCACTTCCATCCCTTTCTTCATACTTATTGATGTACATCAACTTGAATTCTGCCAGCAATAGATATATGATGTTTCGGAAAGAATATTCGTATTTTCATCTGAAGACAGGTTTGTGAGGTATGTACATCAAGCCCGGGCTTAGGGTCAACGGTTTTTGAACAGTGAATTAAGCCCAACATTGATCTCGTATTGAACCTATGCAGAAGCCATTAACTTCTCTGGAGGATCATCACTTTTTTCCCGTTTTAGGAAAACTGAAGCTTTTCCCACAGATTCTTTTAACAACCTACGACAATCACCTCAGCGACTAATGACCCTTATTTTTTGTGCAAACTGTTTATTTGATACTCATATTTTATGTGTGTGACTATGGTGGGCATCTGACCACTAGATTGAAACATTGTTCACAGCTGGCATCATGGGTGTTTGTTGATTTATGTGAGCAAATTTTTTGCCTTGAAGAACAGTAACAGTTACAGTGATTTTGTACTTATGCTTTTCGGGTCTCAAAGGAGATAAGTTGATGACAGTCGAAAGATGGGTGACGAATTCCTATTCAATAAGGGGGCTGATTTCAGGTGAAGGACACAATATTGCTGCGTTCCCTTTTCTAAAATGTTGGGTTTAGGGCCCTGGTTGCATTAGGGTTTAGAGTGGAGTAAAGATTTAGAGCTGCCTTTCAGTAGAATTGGATATTAAACTTCAGAAGTTTGTTCCCGCTGATATTGTAAACTGACCCGACTAGGCTAACGCATTGGATAGTGGAACATAATTGAGCTGGATGCATTTCTAGGATCTTTTTAGTTCTTTTCTTAGGTCATGAAGCTTCTTCGTACCTTCTTTCTTCTCTCTTTTCTTTATTTGCGTTGAGCGGTGGAGGAATCTACCTGTTGACAGACGTGCACTTTCCCCCTCTTTCCATATAAGAAACGACCACGCAATTGCCATTTCAGCTCGGCAATAACTAGTGCAACATTGCTGCTATGACATAACCATGGCTAACAAACCATTCCATGAAGTCCAAGCGAGAAAAAGAGAAGGGAAGAGACAATGTCAGATCTTTTATATGAAGCTGATGGAAGAGGGGTACACAGTTGATTTTTACTGTTTATACAGACACCATTGTTACAGACCTTTTTGAGTTGCTGTGGGATTGCAGAGCCTATTGATCTTATGCCAAGTTCCCACTATCACTATAAATACTGTATTTAGGGATATTAATAGTGCACACTGTTGGAAGAGGGGTAAGATAATCGATCCAGTCTTAAAATTGAGTTGAATGAGAATGATAGTGATATTTGCCAATATCAATAATTGAAGCTTCTATGCATATAGTCTCATAGGATTCGTCCTAAGCTACCTGTGTCTCTGTGTAGGACTGGGTGGTTTTCCGTCAAGGAGTGGAATATGGATTTCAAGGCCGGACAAACAAACTTGTTGATGGCTGCTATTCTTTCTGGCAGGTGATGGTCTTTTGAATCGTATGTTATTTATTGGTTCACTCTTGCGATCATTGATTTAAAATATAATTTTATCAGGGAGGTGCTCTGGCAGTTGCACAAAGGTTATTATCATTTGTGGATGAACAGTTGAAGTCATCCTTTCTTGAAGGAAAGAAAGTCGCGAAAAACAATTGCAGTACTTCATCTCCGTACATGTCAGAAGGGGATTCTGATCTAGATGAGCATCCATGTGGAGATCATGAAACCAGTAGCAAAAGTATTGAGGGTAGGTTCACAATATAATTCAATTTGAAGCAATAATACCCTTTACAAAAGTACATTAAAGACCTGAATGAGCTATTATTAAAAAGGCAAGGGCTATTATTTTATGGTGCTCATTTTCATCTGACGAATGTCTTATGAGCACAGGTCAATTTTCAGATATTGGTTTTTATTTCCTCGAGAGAGAAAGTGGATGGGGATCTCTATTCCATAGCGCTGCTTTGCAGCAGTACGTCCTCCTACACTGTCAGGTACATTGAAAACTTTCCCGTCTTGCCTGCTCCCTGTATGAATATACATACATTGACATGATCTTATCACCGATGCTGATATGTTTTTTTGTCATCTATTACAGCAGGGTTTACAGTTATATTTGCTGTGATATTGTGATCAAGTGGAATTTTTAGTTTTTTTTAATTCGTTAATTTCAGAGTACTACCTATCTGAATGCTGTTTGGCACGATAGTCTGAGATCATATCATTGGTTCTTGGAAAGCTGAAATAAAAAGAACGCATTCAGAACTATAGCTTAATCTCTCATCGGCATCAATTCCCTTTTATGGCCCGTTGAAATCCTTCTCATCACGCCTTCAATCTGGTGCTGATACTGTCTTTTGTAGAACTTCGGGTTCTATATGTTCGGATCACGCTATGACAAAAGAATGTAAGAACTTTATTTTTTCGCCAATCTGGAGACTTGTTAGGCGTGCCTTATGTTCTTCAGAAAATACAAAGCAAACTTTGGCTCTGTGCATATTGCCATATGTTTAAAGAACCCGCATGAATTACAGCATCACATAGTCGTTGAACTTTGATGTTTAATGGGCTGCATGTATTTAGTATGAAGCTGCATCTTTGATCTTACAGATCACTTCCCTTTCTTGAAAGAAACCACCGCCCGTTATCGTCCTAATGGACATCACCAGCTGGTCAAAATCACAACAAATAGCGATGAAGCCCCTTTCAATTCATGTTTTAATATATACGTCTGTGAGGTCAAAAGAATGGTTTTACTGTCATATGGTTTCAGTTGATTGGTGGATAATATCCCTTGTGTGCTCTGAAATAACTAAGATTTGGATTAACACAGGTTCCAGAGGGGGGTTTCAGGGACAAGCCCGGCAAGCAGAGAGATCACTACCACTCATGCTACTGTCTGAGCGGTCTATCTTTGTGTCAATACAGCTGGTCCAAGAATGTGAACGGCCCTGGTTTGCCAATGACTGTCCTGGGTCCATACGCTAATCTGCTGGAGCCTGTTCACCCCCTTCACAATCTTGTTCTGGACAAGTACTACAATGTCCACGAGTTCTTCTCCAAAGCATGAGGATAATTATTCCTGAAGGAGAAGCTTCTTGTTGTAGAGCATATATATATGGTTATGTAGAAGTTTCTCCAGGCTTCACGCTGAACATCTTGTGTGAAATATAAGTTTCTAATGATTGGGTTTAAATCTTATTTAATGTCAAAATAATAATAATTTCTATTTTTAGGCAGATATATTACTCGTGTATTTCATTTTTTTATTGTGTTCTATCCGGTTGGCTTTAATAGTAAGTTCTTGTCAAGATTTTTTACTTTTTAAAAGTCTTACCATCGTGGAAAACTGGTTATCCGATCACAATAAACAGGAGCTCTTTCAGCGTTGACTTTGACTCAAATGTGGACTTTTTGTATCTTCGAACGTCAGATGGTCGGTTTTGGATTT
Source organism: Spirodela intermedia (assembly GCA_902729315.2). Taxonomy (NCBI): domain Eukaryota; kingdom Viridiplantae; phylum Streptophyta; class Magnoliopsida; order Alismatales; family Araceae; genus Spirodela; species Spirodela intermedia. The sequence goes on from LR746272.1 coordinate 7,929,822, forward strand.
CTCAAGTCAAACTAAAGATGGGTCTTGAGTTTTCATGCAATATGTGCCTGTGATTCCACATATCCATCCTGGAATGCTAAGAAACTATGGCCGTATTTAGTATATGGTAATATCCATCTCCAGTCATTTAGTTCTTCATTTTTTGACATGACCAGAAATACCCATTCCCGACTGCTAACTTTTCTCAATGTTTACAAGTCGATTCATTCCTTGTTACCATATACGAGGGGAAGATTTCCATCTCTGGGCTGTGGGTTCTCCTCGCTACCTACATTCAACCAGGGGTGAAGTTACCAGTTATTATTTCTTAGGTAATCAACGTTGCAAAGCATGTGATAATTGGTCGACAGCTGACTACAGGAAAGCTGAAAAGGCTGAAGAACCCTTCCTTTGTTCTAGAGCATGAGTCAAACCAACTTCGGATGATCAGAGTGTCGATCTCCTCTGCCCAGAGGTATGTGAGACAGAAACCCTTGAAGTGGGCCATTCTTTGCCACTGTTCTTCCTCATTTTTGATATCATGGTGAACGATATGATACCTTGCAGATAAAAGAAAATATTCGATCTTTATGATAAATACTACGAAAATTATGGTTTTATCAGCCTTTTGATACTGAAGAATTAGGTGATATGTGACAGAAATTGAGGATTTTGTGGAGTGGCTACACCCACTACTGACCATGCATGAGCAATGAAGAATGTGGAGAATTACTGATTCTTTCTCCTTTATCCTTCTTGATGATGAACACAAGCTATGAAAGAGTATGCAGATGATAAATGTCACCCTAAGTAGTGATAGGATAATGTGAGAAGATGAGGAGATTTGGGTGTTTTGATTTTTTTTTATTAGGCCTGGAAATAAATGGCAATAGGCCAGACTAATGGGCCTGAATTTAAAGTACTGGATCTGGTTAGTGGGCCATTAATTAAGGTGTATTGGATCCGGGATAAAGGATCTCGGATCATATTGAAATTGGGTAAACGAAACGGATCTCCGTAAAACCAGACCCGAGAGTTTAATGAAATGGACCGATCCGTCTGTTTTGTGTTTTTCAGCCCATTTCTCGGCCGAGTAACCCTAATTCTAGTTACTCGCTTTATCTATTTGATTTCTGAGCGTGAGAAAAGAAAAAGAGGGCGTGGCCGTGGAAGGAGAGGAAGGAGATAAAAGAAGAGGAAAATGAAGAATAAGAGGAGAAGAAGAAGAAGAGAGGGGGCGGGGGGAGGAAGAATGGGAAGAAGAAGAGAAAGAAAAAGAAAAAGAAGAAGAGGAAGAGAAAAAAAATATAAAAATTGAGAGAAAAATCCGAAAAAAGGAACCACATCCTCCACTTTCCTCATGTGAGTTCAGGCCTTATTATTGCATCTTTGGGCATCTAAAATCGTTGAAGATGTGATGTTACACAAGCTCTTCAATGACTCTTTCACACAAAATCTCTCTCTCAACAAGAAATTAATATATTAAATCATTCAAGAAGCTAAAAATTAAAGGTCAATATTAATAACTCATTCTAAATTTATATTTAGAGTGCATAAATTCGAAAAGCCTATCTAGAGTCTGAACCTTGTAGAGATCAATAGTGGTTGATCTTGTTGGCCTCTTAGACTTGTGAATCTAGAAGAAAGAACTTCATCTCCTTTAGTTGGGCTGACTAGAGGTGTGAAATCTAGGAGAATATTTAAGAATCTAATAGGTTACTGAGCTTGGAATTTAAGAATCTAGGAGAAGGAAATTTTGATGTAACCTTAGAAATATAATTACCTTATTACATTAATATTTTTTAATAAAATATATTGTGCATCTTGGATATATTTTTACAATTTGTACTAAATTATCATATTTTTTCAAATTCTTTATAAATGCCACATGACATGTAATAACTATTTTATTTTATTCTTGATTTTTGCAAGAAACATGCTATCTAAACTTTTTATATCTTAAATGGGTTTATAATGTGTTGATATGTTCGTATAAATGTGCCACATTGTATATGATAACTCCTTTTCCCCTATTATGATCTAATTTTATGGTCTACATGGCACATAGTATCTTACTATTTTCTAACATAAATAAATTATTTTCTTGTGTCAGAGACACTATATATACTACGTCACATACATTAGCTCATATCTTCTTTGTAGTGTCATATATTTTTTACCATGCTTGCGGACCACGTGTTCTCTTAACTTTGTTTGCCATGAATAAATTGTCTTCTTGCTTCAACAACTCTCTTTTATTGCCACATCACATATGATAACTCTTTTCTTTTATAGATTATTGCATATTTTTATGATGGTTGCAAAACACGTGTTAGCTCAACTTTGTATGTCACGAATAAATTATCGTCTTGCGTCGACAGATATCTTTGAATTTCACATGATACATGGTAAATGACGATCATACCTATCCTAGAGTATTACCATCTTCCTCTAAAGGTAGGTGAAACTCAACTCTACACAATGTGGTTCTTCTCAAATGCTCATTCACACTCTTTAGTATTTTGAGTGAGCATATGATCTGTCAAGGCTCTCAATCCCTTTAGATTTTAGGACTTACAAAATTAGATGTTATGTCCAACAAAGAAGAGGGGCTATGGAGTGAGCAGAAGAGGTCATGGATTGTTGCCAAAACCAAAGGAGATGGTATGTAGATGCCTCTAATATTCTTAAACATTTGTTATCATGTATGCTCAAACCCCATTTTCTTTCAAATGCTATAATTTATTTAGATGATGATCGCATTTTCTTCAAATAGACCATGACTACCATGCTTGTTATCATGTTGCCCTTCCTTCAAACCTTATGCTTTTATTATGTGAGTCGATGCATGATTTGGTTTTAAGTCTTGGGCATTTTTGTGTGATCCTTTGACAAGTGTGGTAATTGAATTCTAACAAGCTGCTCCACATCTTCTTCACTACCCGATCCATTTTCAGAAGAGAAATATCTTTCCGATGAATAATAATTAGGGCAAGATTTATTGCCAGATGAAGGATCTGTCGATCCTTACCTTATGAACGAAGAGGAATAATAAAGGGCAACAAAGAAGGGGGTAGAATGACAATAAAACTGTTCCCTTCTCCAATTGCTCCCACTTCTCTCCGGCCAAAGAAATGAGCAGATGGCCGCTAGTCGCTGCCCCTAGATATCTTCCCCATGCACCCTCTTGCATGAACTCGCGAAAAAGCGATTTCGGTGTTACGTGGCGGGGGTGGGGGGAGGGGGGTAATTCGTTTATGGGTTTCTAGCAAAATATTATTATATAATCAATTGCATAATTATTTTTTTTCCCTTTTTTGTCGTTGCTTGAATCTTTTTTTTCCCTAGATCGGGCATTTAGACCCGATTCCATATCAACATCCGATAAGAGAGTGGACATCACCAGCATCCCTCTATGATCCAAGATACACCAAGAAAAACCCTAAATTAGGTGTAACCCCCACAATTTCTATGTATGTGATTCCCAAGATGATTCTTCAATGGTTATAATCATACTTTATAGCCGCAATTTCAGGATTTTCCCTTGGAAAAATGGGATGGGTCTACATGAATCCATATTTTAGTGTACCATGGTTATATAAAAAAGGCTTTTCTGATTATTTTTTGGTCTGACATATATGATTGACGACTTGGCAACGATAGGAAGATGGTCACTCATCACCTGCAGAGTGGATAGATCATCGTACCTGACATTCACTTCTTGTCCGCATCGTTCGTAGATCCTGCTTAAAGAAACCAAGACACCATATTATCTGATTCCAAGTTTCGTTTTCATTCATCTGGGTAGGAAGAGGAGTCCACCATCTGGGTATGGTCATCTATTATTCCTTTTACTGAGATTTCTTTCGAATATAATTCACATAGATCAGTAAGTGAGGAAAGCAACGTGAAACGGGACGAGTCGATACTCAGCTCCCATTTCTTTGTCCTCCAAGTTGGCTCAACTACACAATAGAAAGCTGAAATAGCAAGCTTAGCAGCGAAGATGATCAGGCAGCCGAGAGGAGCCGCTGTATGAAGAGGTTGAACTTGTCGTCTCTGTCCAGCATGCTCACCCTGACGTAGTCCGGCCCCGACCCGAAAAGCTTCCCACTCCTCGTCAGTATACCGCGGCTTCTGAGGAACCCCCGGCAGTCATCCACACCTTCCTTTTCACATCTCAACCAGGCGAAGGCTGCAGTAGAAAGCATAAAGGAATAGCCGGAGTATTAAAGACTTCATGATTTCACATAAAAAGGGAGAAACTTTTAATGTGTTGCTTAGATTCTATTACCAGGAAGCAACGGGGTGCTCTCCCCGGTAAAGTTGCAGTCCGCCGAAGGGTACTCGGGCACACTGAAGCTGCCGGTGATCCGAACTGCCTCACGGAGGCGGTCCCATCTCTCCGCCATCAACCGCCGACCGAAAACGAAGATCCTCCCATGGCGGCGGTGTCCGTCCAGTTCGTACCCGTCGGATACTGCTCCTAGAATTCGGGCGGCTCGGAGCTGGGAGTCCTTGGACACCCCGATGGTGTTCAGCTCTATGAACTTGGTCATCTTCTCCGCAACGTCTCTGTCCTTCACCAACGCCCACCTGTAGAGAAGATCATCTCGGGAAGAATGGTAGGAAAACACGCGTCTCGAGCTGCAGGGACAGAAAGGAGGAGAATTCAACTTGACGGAGGGACTCACCCGATACGGGTTCCGGCGTGGCCCGTGATCTTGGAGAAGGTGAAGAGCATGATGTCATGAGAGGAGGCGCCGGTGATGGGGGCGTACTGCGGCCAGTAGTATGCCAGGTCGTGAATGGTCTTGCCCTCCTCTTTGTTCACAACAGCTTCCATCACGAACCCGTCGGGATTATTGGGGGAGCAGACGAGTTCAATGTATGGGCCATCGCCGTTGAAGGATCTCGCGTCTCCAGCCCATCGGTAGAGCCCTGATCGCAGAAAGTCCGTCACTGCGGGATAAGACTGAGAAACAGAGGTCAGTTCGTACGTTTCCGCCTCAATCCCTACTGTGCTCTCCTGAAAAGAAGGAATCGTTGAGAAACGTGACATCTGCTAATCTTCTGTATGAAAGCTGAAATCTTCCCTGTTGACTTTTGCTTCGTACCTACCCTACGTAAGCCTCCACTTTCATTTTTAAAAAAAATTCCCGAAATTTGTTTATAGAGAAAATTGAAGTTTTTACAGCGTCAAACATATTAACAAAAATCAGTTAATAATGATTACCATAAGATCATACTTTTAACCTACGAAGTTAAGATAACAGAACTATGGCCTGGAATTTTGTCGAGAAAAACACGTAATTATCAAAATTATTAGTTGAAAACAAATTTTTGCATGTGCTAATCTTCTTTGACTCGGACGGATGGGGAATAATGTTGTGTATCTTTACTCTGAATGAAGAAGCCGAGTCAACAATTTTCCATCAAAATAATTGGAATCATACGTTTCTGAGGATATGGAAACAAGCTAAAGGTGATACCAATTTTTCAGGGCTCCTCTCACCGAGTAGAACGGGGCTGCAGACACGACGCTGACAGGTTCCAAGGCGTCGGGAGAAGACAGCGCGTAGAGGGCGGCCTGGAAGAGCTGGGTGGAGCCGGTGCCCACGACGATGTGCCTGCCTTCCGTTCTCGCGTTGCCGACCAGACGGTGAAGACGGATGATCTCTCCGGCAAGCTTCGGCTCCATGAACCAGCAGAGACCATCTGCCCTAGAGAAGTAGCTCATGGTCTGCCACCCCGGGACAACTACGATACCTCTCTCTCCCGTCGCCCTCCAGAACGGTTCGAACATCGTGGGATCGCCACTGTAGGATAAAAAGAAAGAGTTCCGATCTCTCAGTTCACCGGAAAATAAAACTAATCGGCAAAGACCAAGTAGCCGACGGAAGACGAGAATAGCCAATAAGACGGTGGGAAGTCAACGGCGTTACGGAGGAACATCTCCTATACAGAGTCAACGACGGCAGTATATGATGGAAGAAAACGGGGGTTCTTTCTTGGGACTCACTGATCGAGGTTTATCACAACAGAGTCAGTGTCCGTGCTCGGAGTCTTCCCCTCTACCTCGCTGAGAAGGTGGCTGTTGCTACCGCTAACGCCGTGACCGAGTGTCATGGCTCCCTCTCTCTGAAACTTGTAGAAGATGACGATATTCGACGTCAAGGACAGAAGGGCGATGGCGGCAGCAACATAGGTCAACGGTGCCGGCATCCTGTGTCCACAAATGGAGCCGCTCCCCTTCCTCTCGCTTCTAACGCCACTTACAGTCGCCTTCTTTGCCATCTCCAACCGCCTCACAATGTACGTGTGCCCACTATTTCTTCTCAGCGTCTCGCTTTCTTCTTTCTTCAACGACGAAGAGCCGTCACCAAGAGGCGCCAAACTTTCTCCAATGACTCAGAAAGGAAACAAAATCGCAAAGAGACGCGGATTAATATGGGATTTTCCTCTTTCACCGTTGAACTCTGAAAGAAGCGGAAGAAAAAACCAATGACAAGAGAGGGAGTGGGAATCCGGGCTGGAGGGATGACGTGTTAGGACGAGAAGCCGAGCCTCGGTGGCGCCGCCTCTACTGTCATTTTCTGAATCTCAAAATAGGCGAAACGTCTGTAGACATTCTCCATACGTTGACCGGCGGGAGGCGAAATCTGGCAGTGAGGGTCATGATAGGTGTCAGAGGCTCTCCGTCTCCTCTGTTCTTCCCAGTGCCACTTATCCGGGTTTGAACACACGGCGAACCCTTGTCGACACCTGTTGCCTCTTCTCGTTCATCACGCCCATTCTCTCCTCCTCTTCCCACAGACCCTTCTCTCCTCTCCCTCCCCTCTCATCCCCCGGTGGTTAGCCGGGTTTAAATATAGAACGGTGCTTCGTCGACACATGTACCATCTGATCGCCCATCACGCCTCGTTTTTCGCTCCTTCCGTCTTTCCTTTAGCCTATTTCCTCAAGTCTCGTATCTCGTATATGATGAATCGTAAAGTCAACTTTAGCATCTATCTACCAAGATAGAATCCAGATAATTAGCTTCCCACAAGCAAGAACCGTTGCAGATCCACAGTGCTGCCTTTCTTACTCGTGCTAGGGTTATCGTTTCCTCTTTCTGATACTCTGAACGTATGGGGATGCTGAGGTCCCTGAGGTGCCTTCTTAGCTCACTGTCATCTTCATGTAACTAGACGCTTTCAGGTTCAAGAATTCTCCAGTCAACTAAGTACTCACTGATAAATTATCCCCCTTAGTGGGCACAACTTTATTACAATCAACCAAGCTATAGACGGAAGGGTGGTCTTCGTTTCAAGCAAGCTTCTGGTGTGTTCATGCATGCAGCATCATTCGTGCGTCGGTGTCGATCTGTCAAAACAAGTAATCAATCACCGACGGCTCCGACGAGCCCGGCCATGGAAGCTTGATGGAGACGATGCCGTCCGCGTAGGTGAAGCTCGCGTCTTCCCCATTGATGCGGCAGGTCGCTGGCTGCTCTGACGCGAACGCCTTCATCTCCCCCGAGCCCCTCACCGCTACTTTGAACCCACCGGCGGCGAACTCGACGGACCGGACGGCGCCGCCGGAGTTGAGCATGTTGGTCAGCCCGATAGGGGCGAACTGGACTCCGGGCATCTCGGAGGAAGAAGAAGGTAAGGTCTTTATGGGGGAGACGGTGAAGAGCACGCAGTCGAATGGCTCGAGATACACGTCGATGCCGTCGTCGAGGCTCAGCAGAGACAGCTTCCCTGATTTGGAGGAGTAGACGGCGAAGAGCTCTGTACCATCGTCGACGACAATGGAGGATTTTCCGTTGCTCCACTCGATTTCTCTGGGACGAGCGGTGGCTTTGACGGCGACGGAGAACTCCGCGAAGCATTTGTTCCGCCGGGACTGGCGGCACCACCCTCCCCCTTGGCAATTGAAGGCCCCCAGCACTCCGGTGCACTGAAGACGAAAGTTTTCCCATTGCAGACTGCAAATTCAGCGAGGAAGAGAGTGGAGATGAATTTCCGGCGAGCTTACCTTGTTGAGATTCCAGATCTTGAGCATGGTCTTCCCGTCGTGGAGGGGATCCTCGAAGAGGCAGTCCCTGGTGGGGAGGGCGTAGTGCTCGCAGCGGAGGATGCTACCATCGGGGAGCACAAAGCTCTTGAGTAGCCGGAAATCATGCTGCCCCACGGAGTCGCTCACGTAGATGGGTCCGCCGGAGATGGCACGGGAGGCGGCGTGGAACTCGGCGCAGGGATGGGTGGACTGGAACATGTCCCAATCGGGGTGGATGAAGTTGGCCATCCACAAGCTGTTGTACGCGCAGTGCACCATGTGGCATCCCTGAAGCCAGAAGGCGCCGTTGGGGTCCCCCGACGGGTCGGTGCACCAGAAATCGTCCCCTGCGCAGGCGACGAGGCCCCCCACAGGTCAGATGGCTACACGGGAGAGAAGAAAGGAGAAGATCAGCAGGAGGGGGAGAAGATTTCCTTACCCACTCGGCCGAGGGAGATGGTCTCCGTCCCCAGGAACATGAAGTCGTTGCAGTGTTCCATGCTGGCGATGACGCCGTTGCCGCTAAAGTTCTTCCTGACGGAGTCGGTCAGCGCCTTGTAGTAAGGCTTGGCGAGATCCACCCGACCGCCGAAGTCCTCGCACAGCATCTCCAGCAGCTGAACGTCAACGGCATTTTATGGAATGGCCATCATTTGCTCGATGAAATGCACCACATTTAGAAAGTAGGAGGGGGGAGGGAAAGTAGAAGAGGACGTACGTGGATCACGTCCACCTTGACGCCGCTGATGCCCAAGGAGGCGAGATGGCTGTGCAGGCCGTCGTACATCTCCCAGGCCTTCTCAGGCGGCACCATCCCCACGCCGTTGTTGACGATCTTGTCAACGGCGAGGTCTTCCATGGTCATCTTCAGCCCGGGGGTCAACACCGGCGCCACAACCTTCGACTCGGGCAGCCCCTTCGTTCCGGGTCGCAGCCCTCCCCAGTACCCGCAGAGGGCGTGCCACACGTACACATCCTCCACAGTCTTGAAGGTCGCCTTGAGGTCTCTGGTGAAGGCCCCCATGCCGGAGGATTCGCCACCGTTGGGGGATTGGTAGTCACGGAATTTGTAGTTCTCCTGGAACTGGATGAGCCGACAGGGCATCTGCTCCCCCGCGGAGGTCCTGTTCATGCCCTCAAATCCAGAAGCTGGGTCGTCGTCGTCATGGCAGATGGACTGCCAGCCGTCGTCGATGATAACCAGACCCGGTGGGCAGCCGCCGTCCACTAGCCCCTTCACTCCCTCCCAGATCCCTTCGGGGTGGACATTCAAGTAGAATGCGTCCCAAGTGCACCACCCGAACTTGTCGACGATCGGCGGAGGAGTCTTCTCCTCGAGGAGGCGGAAGGTGCCCATATGGAGCTGCATTACTTTCATGGCTTCCCTGACGAGGACGAAGGGGTCATCGCCGGCATGCATGAAGAGGGAGCTGCGGAAGCTCGCCGCCGTCACACGGGTCGACCCGCTCTCAACGCAGACTTCGACGTAGTCGTCGGCGCCGGGCTGGAGGGATGATCTGAAGGGCCCCTCGATGATGGGGAGGAGGAGAACGTAGGGACGAGCGCCATCGCTAGACTTGTCGAGGATCATGAACTGGGTCTCATGCTCCAGGTCACCGCCGCGGTTGCCTACCCAGTGGGTCGTCCACCAGACCTTGAAGCGGAAGATGCTCATGAACCGAATGCCGAGGAGGCGGCCGAGTTGAAACGCGTGCCAGCTCCCCGCGGCGCCGCCGGGTGCCTCAAACCCGACGAAGGTGCCGGCGTAGGAGGAGTCTTCCGGCAGGACGGAGGAGGCGGGTGTGGCGACGACGGAGAGTGGCACGTCGAGGAGGAAGGGTTGCCCGTTTGCCGAAAAGGTGCGATCTTGCAGGGCGATGGTGGAAGCCGGCTTGTGCCCACCCATGGCGGCCGCCAACGCGATGGCCTCAGCGTTCTTCCTCTGATTCGGATCAAGCGGGGCCATTCTCGGCAACCCTCTCCCTCTTCCTCTCGCTCTGTACCGAAGGAGAGACAAAGCCTGCGAGGAGGGGGAAGCAGGGGAAGCCAAGGCAGAGCATCGGCCCTTCTCCTCTCCTCCACCCGGCCTTAGCATCTTGAGTGGGGCCCACGCTAAAAGGCCAGAACCACTCATTCATCCTCTTGGCTGAGAATGACCTTAGCACACCCATCCACCGCCCACCGCCCTAGTGGAGAGGAATAACCGAAACGAGGGATGAAGATGAAGACGAAGGTGGAGGTCGTCCCCGCGGCGACGAGGGCGACGGAGGAGAGTGTTCCTTCGTGTGGGATGATCAGTCGCAGCTGTAGTATCACTCCAGGCCTTAGCATCGGGCATTCTCCTTTCCACCGGGCCTTAGCATCTCGAGTGGGGTCCACCAGAAAGGGCCAGCACCACTCATTCATCCTCTTGGCTGAGAATGACCTTATCACCCCCATCCACCGCTCACCGCCCTAGTGGAGAGGAATGACCGAAACGAGGGATGAAGATGAAGACGAAGGTGGAGGTCGTCCCCGCGGCGACGAGGGCGACGGAGGAGAGTGTTCCTTCGTGTGGGATGATCAGTCGCAGCTGGAGTATCACTCCAGGCCTTAGCATCGGGCATTCTCCTTTCCACCGGGCCTTAGCATCTCGAGTGGGGTCCACCAGAAAGGGCCAACACCACTCATTCAGCCTCTTGGCTGAGAATGACCTTATCACCCCCATCCACCGCTCACCGCCCTAGTGGAGAGGAATAACCGAAACGAGGGATGAAGATGAAGACGAAGGTGGAGGTCGTCCCCGCGGCGACGAGGGCGACGGAGGAGAGTGTTCCTTCGTGTGGGATGATCAGTCGCAGCTGGAGTATCACTCCAGGCCTTAGCATCGGGCATTCTCCTTTCCACCGGGCCTTAGCATCTCGAGTGGGGTCCACCAGAAAGGGCCAACACCATTCATTCATTCTCTTGGCTGAGAATGACCTTGTCGACCCCATCTACCGCCCACCGTCCTAGAAGAGAGGAAATGGCGGGAACGAGGGATGACGATGAAGACGAAGGCGGAGGTCGTCCCCGCGGCGACGAGGGCGACGGAGGAGAGTGTTCCTTCGTGTGGGATGATCAGTCGCAGCTGTACTATCACTCCAGGCGAGTAGATCCATGGCAGCATGTTTGGTTTCCTCTGTTCGGTTGCTCTAAGGGTTTCCATGGAGCCTAGCTCAGGCGGCGATGTCCGTCTCAATTCGTTGATCCATTAGAGGAAAGAGAGGTCCCAGTCATGATAATTCGATCGTCTTCGGTGTTTCACCTCTTTTTTTTTTCTTCATCTCATTAACAAGCCTTCTGGATCTGTCTTTTATTGAGTGGTTCATTTGGGCTGAAACTTCGAAGCTCTATCTGCCGCAGTAGTGGATTTTATCATGACCCCAGCGCCGGGTGGTACTATAGCACCAAGGATGGCCGCTATTACAGATTTGAGGATGGTCATTATGTTGCATGGGACTCTGATGAGGTATTTACTGTACCTGTGCCGTTGAATGTGACTTTTCTGATTTTCAACGGACGTCCAGAGATCATTCGTGGGACTGATGAACAGTCTGCTGACTCATTGTTAGAAAAATGAGAACCCTCAGCAATCAACTTGTAACGCCTTTGAGGATGCAAGTCAAGACCATTCAGGCATGTAATGCCATACTCATAATCTCTGAATTTTCGCTGTTTTCCTCGTTTTTCTTTTTAACTGGTCTCATGCATCCCTGAGCTAAAGAAATAATTTATGAGGAATGTGAAGTCAACCACCTGAGTAACAATGCATGAGATGATAACATCAGACCGCTCCATGGTCAATTAACAGGTTTCCTTAAACAGGGAGTGCTCCGGTCTCTGTCGATGAGGGAACTGAGAACCCACCTCCACCTTCGGAATGGTATCTCCACATCCGGTTGTTGCATCTCTCTTCCTTGTTTTCCTTCCATGTGTTTCTCATAGATTGGCTGAACAATTACCTTCAGGCTAGAAGAGACGCTCATTAACCTTTATTTAAGTTGTTATTCCAATGAGCTAGCCAACGCTAGATGCTCTTCAACTTATGAGACTGATGGTAAGACTCCATATATTCATTGATTTGCTGTTAAATGATTATATTTTTTCAGTCGTTGAGAATAGATCTGTGTGATGGAGCATTCAGATTAAACAGTCCCATATACTGATTGCAGTTTCATGAATTATCTTCAGCTGATACGTATGAGGAGCATCACAATGAAGAAACGTTTGATGTAGAAAATGCCATGAATATTGTGGAAGAAGCGGTAGAAGAGGCAGAATCAAGTGGCAGACCCTTTGAAGAAGGTGATGCCTCACACTAATCCTGCAACTTCCTTGGTTTCATTTTATGCTATTCCTTGAGAAGGGTGGTGTCTAATCTGGTGTTTTCCTTGCCATTTCCATACCTTATAGTTAGGGGTTGTTATGATCTTAGGAGATTATTCTGATGCAGATACTTCAAGATGCGAAGAAAATTGGCTTGCTCAGTATGGTCAAGTTGTTAAACCAGAGGATGAGGCTGCATTGGCTTTCCCTGTTGTTGACCTATGGGAGTGGAGATTGGTCGAAGAAATTGGCAAGGGGAGAAAGAAAGTTATGAGGCTTGCTGGAAGATTGGCTAAACGCTCAGTGAAGGTTCACCCTTCCGTGTCTGCTGGTGGTGGCTTTCTGAAAACTGCTCGCATTTGTGAAGTCTACCTTGATCTGGTACAAGTTGAGACTGGTATCTCCTCTATTCGAGCAGCATTTCTTTTGTGTAGTCTAGTTACTTGATAATTTAAGTGACTGACTCTCTGTTCCCTTTTTTTAACAAAAAGAAAATAATAAAAAAAAATTAACGTTTTGAAATTCCCCTCCTTACATGCTTCTCACTTTTAGGCTAGAATTTGTGGGCTTAACGTTGAAGCGTTTGAGTGATTGGTGACACAAGGATAAACCTGTAAGAATATAGCTTAGTACTGGTAAAGGAGTTGTCAGGACATCTAAATAGCTTCCTTCCAAGGCTGAAAAATTGCTGGTTGAGCATCCTTGACTTTTACTTATATCACGAGAAGTTTTCTGGAGATAGACAATATGTGATAGTTACTGTGAGCAGGAAGTCCATTGGAGAAAGGAAAAGTTTGGGGCATGTGACAGTGAATTTGGGTGAGGCTGTTGAGGGAGGATGAATGCTTGTCCGTGTTTTGCGAGAGGGCTTGGAAATAGTTTACAGGTCAAGGTCAGTTCTCTCTGTGGTGTCATAACAGGCGAAAAGAAATTTAGATGAATCTGACTGTCGAGTGTGGGAGAAGAGTTTAGTTTTTGGAGGGGTAATAACGATTGAGAAATTCCAAACTAGATTTCCTGATGAATCTCACTGAAGAACTGAATCTGATTGAGGGCATTATAATACATAAAAGCGAAAAAAGGTATTCTTCCCAGGTCTTTCCAAAGGTTATAAATGTTTTTAGATTCAAATGTCATAGGTTTGATCCCCGTTAAAGTTAAATAATTTATGTGATTGGCAAACGAAAACATAATCCAAAAGAGGGACACCATGAAGAACTCTTAGCTGCGCGCAGCAAGGACTTGAGTATACCGCTGTTGGAGAGTGAAGGCGACTCTGGCCACATAAAGACACATATGCTTGGATCCAGCTGAGAAATAGTCTGTGAAATTTCTCAAGCATGAATTTATGTGATCTCAGTGTCTCATGAGTGTGTAGTTAAAGGATAGGAAGCCCAAAGTGGAGAGATTGTATGCAAATTGATGAAGACCAGATAAATCAGTAGTGGTGCATGTGGTAAATCTATCTGTTCATTGATTTTCTATATCTCATGGAACTGCGCATTAAGTGCAATCTTTCTATATCTCTTAATAGAAGAACTTGTACCACCATGTTTAGAATGGCACCTATGAGTAAATATTGAAGAGAAACTAGGCCGATCAATAATCAATGTCATCTGTTAGTTCATTCTTCCAAGGGATAAATGAATCTTGTTCTAAACAGTATATGTTACTTTGTTTTCCATACATGCATTTCAGGGAAAATATATAGATTGAGGAGTCCAAGTGCAGAATACTTGTCATCTTTATCAACTTATGACTCTTCTGATCCCACAAAAGATTGGTGCTTCCCAAGACTGAATATTGAATCCCTTTCGTTGCGTACTGCCACGGGAACTGGTCCAGTTGAATCGTCAAATTCAATCAGGCACAAGGATTCATCGAGTACTTCACTCCAACCTGACTCCACTTTTTCCAAGGTGGCTTCTGCTTGTAGAATTCCTGTTCCGAGGCCTTTCATTTGCATGTTCTGCAGTTTCTGGGCTCGCATAGAAGTTAAATATTGCCTTTTTGTACTTCGTTGTAGATTGGAATTGATCTTTGGGATTCTAACGAACATTAGGAAAGCTTTTCTTCTTGACATTAGGTTCAGGTTTGGAATAAAGCAAGACAATATCTGGACCATTTATCTAAGATATAATGCTTATCAGGGTTGGATCAAATTATTGCAATTCGATCTTATGTGATGCATGCCAGACGGTTAATCTAACATAATTTTCTATCTTATTTTTTATTTCTTTTATTCTTAGAATAATCGTCAGAAATATCGGGACAGAGCTGCCGAGAGAAGAGCACTGCATGGTAGCGCTGGCATTGGGATCAAGCAAAATAATTTTCTCGACGATGCTGTCGACGAAGGGGACATGTTTTCTGAATCATCTCGTGCAGAAGAATCTGGACCGGAGGGCACCAACCCTTTTGGAGGGCATAGCTATGGAAGGCGGGTTTTGGAGAGCATGGGCTGGAAAGAGGTATGCTACCCGCTAGATATCTTTGTGACTCACTGAATCCATTTTCCTTGACTGCCTCCTGTTTAGAAGCATAGGGCCTCATCAGACGACCACTGTGCCATGCTCACCTATAGAAATTTGCCCATTCCCATGGGTTTCAGTAGTCCAGGAACTACATGCACTGCCCATTCCCTTGAGTCGGGGGATGGAATGAATTCCTTCTGTAGAGAAAACTGTTCAATCAGCATTGCCTATCATATCCAGGAGTAGCTAGTTATAAAGGGTAATTTGCATTGTACTTTACAATTACAGTGCGGCCGTTCATGGCTATTAAAACACAGAAATTTAGATGATTTATGTATCTTTTTTTTAATATTTTTAGTTATTTTTTTCTTTTGTGTGTGTGTGATGATTACCGTTTGAGACGTTTTATTCGCTTCATGTTGATTTTACTACATATTTAGGAAAATAATTGAAGCAAGTATGTCCACCTACTAAACTATTCTCCCCAAAGCTAGATCCCTCTCAATTCGTGCATAGATGGTGGCATTGCTCATTATTTTTAAGGCATTGGCGCGTTGACTTCTGGCATTGGTTCCTAATGTGCGACCAGGGTGAGGCCATCGGGAGAACGAACAAGGGTCTGCTGCAACCGCTCCAGGTCGCTGGAAACAAGGGCACTGCGGGCTTGGGTTGGAGGACCGAAAGAGTAGTTCAGTAATCATGCTCTCTTTTCTTGGTGAGGCGAAGGCTCTGGCCCCCAAAGGTTAAGAGAGAGAATTATATCTGCCCATGCCCCCGTTTGTTTGCCGCAGGGTTATAAATGAAACCATAAGCGTGGGAACCCAAATGATTCTGCCCCTCGTCCGATGTATCTCGCTGCTTTTCTGGTTGTTGGGCGATGTTCGATTGCTCCTTCGTGCTTGTTTCTGGTTTGGCGTTGAAATCTGGCGGCCTTCCTGGACAGCGCATGTGTAGAAATTCCAGGGCGAATAGGCGTAGGCCCTTGAAGCTGAAGACTTTGCTTTTACCCTTTGTTGTTCTCGAAG
Source organism: Spirodela intermedia (assembly GCA_902729315.2). Classification (NCBI taxonomy): domain Eukaryota; kingdom Viridiplantae; phylum Streptophyta; class Magnoliopsida; order Alismatales; family Araceae; genus Spirodela; species Spirodela intermedia. Next base: position 7,945,693 of record LR746272.1, read on the forward strand.
GATAGCTTTTCAAGAGGAATCTCTCTCTCTCTCTCTCTCTCTCTCTCTCTCTCTCTCTCTGTGAGCACGATCATGCTTTGGGCGGTCATCTCCCCACTTGACGGCGGAGTTTTCTCCGGTGGGAAGATTGGGCTTGTCTATCTGCCTGCCCTCTCACCCAGCCCTCTCTCTCTCTTTCATGCAGGAACAAGGAGTGAAAATCGGTGTCAACCCAGTGCCACCACGGACAGGATGGGAGAGGCTGATGATGGTAAGGCATCATGAAGAGTTCATTCATGGAAAGACTATTCATCACATTGGTGCAGCCTTTTTTCTCATCTATGGATGGCAAAAGCTGCGGTGAGGGGAAAGAAAGGTTCACGATTCAAATCCAATTATGAAATATCAACTCCGACCCAGATATGGCAAATTTACCAGTCTAAACAACCATTTATCGGATGCGTAAATATCCACCCTCCACTTAGATAATTTCCTAGAACAAGAAACTAAATCTCACTTTCTGACTCTTTGGGGCAGATTCGATGTCTCGTCCTCACTCGAAACGCTTTAGATGGACCGCTCTGAACAAAGGTGTGGAATATCGTCATGACTTAGATTTTATTATTTATAACCCAGCGAATGCATAAGTTCATTCTTTTATGAGAAGTTCCTCGCGTCTGCAGCATCAACAGATGAAAATGCGATCGAAGACGACTGCATTAATTTATGGGCAGTCGTACTGGAATAAGATGATAAAAATAGCATGTAAACCAAGAACATGGCGCTTTTGAAGGATCGTGAGACTCGGACAAGATGAGTGAGCCGGGGATCCACGGAAGTCAACGAGTTGCTTCATGAATTTATGGGTAGTCATACTGAAAAAAGATGATAACAAAAGCATGGAAACCAAGAACATGACGCTTCTGGAAAGCTATTTGGAAGGATCGTGAGACTCGGACAAGATGAGGGAGCCGGGGATCAACGGAAGTCAACGAGTTGCTTCATGCACGCGTACTCTACTATCAGATCATACGACTGTTCTGAAATGGGATCGGATCACCGCTAGAAGGGAGAGACGAGGAGCAGACGTGCGTGAGTAGTACTCGAATATTGCGTCTTATTAACCCAGCGGCATACTTATCATGACCGTGATATTCTGCATGAACAGAGAGAGCTTACTTGGGTCGGAACCGAGATGGGCAGTGTCTCCCAGCTCGCCCACTGGCTGGATTGGAGCTGGGAATGGGATGAGAAAACGAATGAAGAGGGAATCACTATACGATCTCTGTAAAACACCTTGCAACGAAGTATGCCAAAGATAAGCACGGATCATTGCGATGGGTATGTTAAGCTTGCGATCAAGAATGTCTGTACAATGCGTAACATAAGTTGAAAGGCTGTGATCGATGGTTAAGCTCAATGGCAGGCCATGAACACCTATAACTGATGAATCTGGGAGCTTAGTTTGGATGGGGATGAGAATCGGAACCGTCAATAATTGGCTGGAACTGTTCGAGCAGATGGACTGACTCTCCCGGAGGTTAAGACATCTGTGGTTGCCAGGCCAGCTGATAACCCTACGTCCCCTACCCATGGTGTCCTTAGTATCACCCACGGAGGAATCAAGGATTCAGAGGAACAATGGCGACGAAGTCAAGTGAGGTCCGCATCGCCATGTAAACTCGCATCATCGGATACTCGAGCTCGAAGCCTATATAGATTGACAGGACTACACGGAGTAGCCCTCCCGCTCCCTTTTTCCCGTGAGAGGGGCGAGGTGACCGGTCAACGGAGCTGCCGGCGGAAGAAACCAGAGCAAGGTGTAGATGGACAAGCAAGAAGAAGCATACAAGGGAAGACATCCGGGAATCATGATAGCTAGGAGGCCCCCCGTGGGTGCCAAAAAAGTCAAATCGTTGCTCTTAAAACCCGGGGGCGATCCCTTCACGACGACGGTCCCCTTTCTCCATCCTCCTCCTCCGCTGACGGCGCCAGTCCCGAGGGCTCGGCCTCAATCTCCCACTCCATAGCAGCCAACACATTAATCATGACTACCACCGGGTGAATCCCTCACGTAAGGTAGATTTCGTGAAGAGTCTGTTTTCTGTAGATGAAACGACAGACATGAGGACAACCCGTGATCGGGGATCGGACCTACACCGTCCGCCTCCGCCTCCGCCGGGCGCCGCGTCTCGCGGATGGAGGCCTCTTTGAGTCGTATCCAACAGTGACCGACCGAGTCTTTTCTTTCATCCGAGATCATCTCACAGTCCAACAAACCAGTCAAAAAATAGATAAATAATCCCCAAGATTCTGCCTTTTTAAAACCATGGTCGTTTTTTGTCTAATCCTATGGTTAAAACGTATCAAAATCCAGAAACCCATCAAAGGGACTGGATCCAGTCATCCGATTCACCAATAAACGCACATTCAGATATGGGCCAAAGATAGAAAATTCAACACCTGATGGAAAATATTTTAGTCGATGAAAATGACGAGTATCTAATGTAATCGTATATAGAAACATTATCAGATGGGCGTAGATCTCAAACTGAGAGTAGTTAACTCAATCAATGAGGATCAACAGCCCAAAGTTTAGCGGCGATATTCCATCCATTCGTGCGATAGTATACAAGTCCATTAAATCATACGCGTGGGGCCTCGGCTTAAAAAATGCCTCCATAGGAGTGGGCTCCCACCCCCGGGTAACTTCATCCCGTTGCCATGTTCACTTCTACCCCTACTCCGCTGAGTCGTTCGCAGTAGAAACGCGGCCCTCTGAGACGAAAACCATCAAGCATGGTGCATAACGTAGCGTATGAAACACGTAGGGGAGTCCTGGGGGAGATCCAGTCAGCTAAACCTGCTTCATCGTCTCTGCTGGTCTCCGGGATCCCCCGGTTTCTGCATGGATTGTGGCAGAAGTGAGTCTTCTCTGTTGTTTTCGGGGTTGAAGATCCGATCCTGGAGAAGATCCGGCTCCTATTAGCTCCAAGAGAGAGGGAGGAAGGAAGGGAGTGGGGGGGAGAGAGAGAGAGAGATATCCAGTTGTCTTCCTACTCGCCTCCAAAGGCTGTTCGGCGGAAGGGACGGCGTGGCCCTTCAAAAGGAGGAATATCATATAATACTGGCGAACCCAGTATAGAAAGCTTGTGTTTAAAATAGCTGGAGTGTCACACACTACCCCCCCTCCCCCAGCCATTATCAGTCCACCATCTCCATCGCCTGCATGTGCTGCCTCCACCTCTTTCCCTCGTGCCTAGATTCCCTCCTCTCTCTCTCTCTCTCTCTCTCTCTCTCCCTCTCTCCATCTCTTTCTCCCTTCTCTCTCTTTCTCTCCGGGCTAGTACAGTCCATGGCTTCCAAAGTAGGGTAACCTATAAATCTCCATCGTCTCTGCTGCTGCATTTGAGTCGAGTGAACTTAGTGGAGAGCAGACACATGAACAGATAGGTAGACGGCGATAGAGGTAGGCGGCTGACGGCGGGGCTAGCTCGCGGCGTCACGTGGCGGCGAATCCCGGGCTTCCCTGGATTCTCTCTCTCCCTCTCTTAGATCTCCTCCCCAACGTCCACGGGCCTACTTAACCGTACGTGTCACGTGCTGGGTTGCGCGCCACGTGGAGAAATATTCCCGCGCTCTGGGGGCAGCGTCGTCCTGTCCCCCCCCCCCCTCTTCTCCTTCTTCTTCCTTCTTCTTCCTCACGGGTCACGGTTGGCGCTGGTGAGATGCAGAGATGAAAGCCTGGAGTAATCTGCGGGGGCCCTGCGGTACCTTTTCTCTTTCCTCCCCCTTCACCCCCGCTGCGCCGTTGAAAAGCGGCGCCCACAGAGGGTAGTTGTCGAGGTAGGGCTCTCTCTCTCTCTCTCTCTCTCTCTCTCTTCACGGTGCACGTTGCCGGACGAGGAACTTCCTTCCAAGAGTCTGCACTCTCTGAGCAGTGGGTCCACCATCGCCGCCGCTTCTATATCATGTTAATCCCTCAATGCTGATGCCTCTCTCTCTCTCTCCCTCTCTAACATGAGCGTGACCTGGCTGGTCTTGGATCCGGAGTTTCAGGGTCTTGAGGTCACGCCCCGTCAGATTTATAAACATCTGTAAGCTGGGTATTTTAGAAACCCAGGTTCAGGAGCCCATGGGAGGATGATCTCTGTGCGTCACCGTCCTCTACCCCTCCCTCTCCCTGTCCCTCGCCCTCTATTCGATCCATATCCCAACAGTACGCCATCATCCTATCCGGTCTGAGTTCTGCAGAGATGATGCGTCCAGCGGCGAAGCCTCCGAGGAGGGCGTATCTTCCGTTCCTCCTCTTGCTCGCTCTAATGGCCGGCGGAGGCTCCGCGGTAGACGAGCAAGGCGAGGCGCTTCTGTCGTGGAAGCGCAGCTTGAATGGGTCCCTCTTGGCGCTCTCGGACTGGAACTCCGGTGACCGGACGCCGTGCCGGTGGTTCGGCATCACCTGCGACGGCGCCGGCGGAGTCGTGGAGCTCAACTTGAAGTACATCGACCTGCTCGGCCATCTCCCCTCCGATCTCCATCCCCTCAAGTTCCTCCGCAGGCTCGTCCTCTCCGGCACGAACCTCTCTGGCACCATTCCCCCTCAGCTCGGCGACCTGCCGGAGCTCACCGTCCTCGACCTCAGCGAAAATGCCCTCACCGGCGAGATCCCCGCCGAGCTATGCCGCCCTTCGAGCAAGCTCGAAGATCTGCTGTTCAACTCCAACCTCCTCGAGGGCTCCATCCCCGCCGCCATCGGCAACCTCTCCGCCCTCCGGCGACTGATCCTCTTCGACAACCAGCTCGACGGGGAGATACCGCCGTCCGTCGGCCAACTGGGGAAGCTCGAGGTGTTCCGTGCCGGTGGCAACAGGAACCTCCACGGCCCGTTGCCGCCGGCGATGGGCAACTGCTCGAGTCTGCGGATGATCGGGCTGGCGGAGACGAGCATCTCCGGGTTCCTTCCGCCGGCGCTGGGGCGGCTCAAGAGGCTTCAGACGCTCGCCGTGTACACGGCGCTGCTCTCCGGCGAGATTCCGCCGGAATTGGGGGACTGCGAGGAGCTTGAGAACATCTATCTCTACGAGAACAGCCTCTCGGGTTCCATTCCTCCCCAGCTGGGCAACCTCAAAAGGCTCAGGAATCTTCTCCTCTGGAAGAACAATCTGGTAGGGTTCATCCCGCCGGAGCTCGGCAGGTGCTCGGAGCTTACAGTGGTTGACCTCTCCATGAACACGCTCAGCGGCGTCGTCCCCGCCACCTTCGGCAACCTGACGGCGCTCCAGCAGCTGCAGCTCAGCATGAACCAGATCTCCGGGCCCATCCCCGCACAGCTCGCAGACTGCGGAAACCTCACAGACATTGAGCTCGACAACAATGCCATCACCGGGACGATACCGGCGGAGCTGGGACGGCTGAGGGGCCTCCGCTTGCTGTTCCTCTGGCAGAACAAGCTCGAGGGGAGCATCCCACCGGAGATTGAGTCTTGCCGGGAGCTGGAGGCGCTCGATCTCTCTCAGAACGGGTTAACTGGGTCGATCCCAAGGGGGATCTTCCGCCTCCCCCGTCTCAACAAGCTGCTACTCCTGTCGAACAATCTCTCCGGGGAAATCCCGGCGGACATCGGCTACTGCTCGTCTCTGCTCCGATTTCGCGCAAATGGCAATCGAATCGTCGGGAAGATACCCCCAGAGATGGGCCTCCTGAAGAGGTTGACTTTCCTCGACCTGGGGGACAACCGGCTCGACGGAGCTCTGCCTGCGGAGATCGCGGGCTGCCGGAATCTGACCTTCCTCAACCTGCGTTCCAACCGATTATCCGGTGGCCTGCCGGAGGCATTCTTCGCCGGCCTTGCGTCGCTACAGTTGCTCGACCTCTCCCGCAACTCCCTGAGCGGGGAATTAGGCCCCGGCATCGGTAAATTAACCTCGCTCACGAAGCTGATCCTCGCAGGGAACAAGTTTTCGGGAAGGATCCCGCAGGAGATCGGTTCCTGCACCAGGTTGCAGGTGGTCGACCTCAGCGCGAACGTCTTCTCCGGCGAGATACCGGAGGCCATTGGAAAGATTCCGGCACTTGAGATCGCCCTGAACCTCAGCTGGAACGATCTCTCCGGTCATATCCCGGCTGAGTTTTCGGAGCTCGTCCGCCTTGCGGTGATGGACCTCTCCCATAATCGCCTCTCCGGCGATCTCCACTCCCTCGCAGAGCTGCAGAACCTCGTCGCCTTGAACGTCTCCTACAACAACCTCTCCGGGAGCCTCCCCTCCGCCGCCTTCTTCTCCGAGCTGCCCATCAGCGACCTGGAGGGCAACCCTGCGCTCAGCCTCTCCCGCGCCGCCTCCACACTCAACGGCGATGGGGACTCTCACCTCGCCGCTCGGCGGGCGGCGCGGGTCGCCACCGCCATCCTTCTCTCGGCCGCCTGCATCCTGCTCGCCGCAGCAGCGTTGGCGTTCCTCGAAAGGCGCCGGCGACGGGGTGGCACGGCGGTGGAGGACGGCGACCTGGAGATGAGTCCTCCATGGGAGGTGACGCTGTTCCAGAAGATGGACGTCTCCATGGCCGACGTGGTGCGGTGGCTCACGCCGGCGAACGAGATCGGGACGGGCTGGTCGGGGAGCGTCTACAGGGTGCCGATACCACCGTCGGCGGAGCCGGTCGCCGTGAAGATGTTCCGCACCTGCGACGACCTCTCGACGGCGGCGTTCGCCGGCGAGATCGCCACGCTGGGACGCGTGCGGCACCGGAACATCGTCCGCCTCCTCGGCTGGGCCACCAACCGCAAGACACGCCTACTAATCTACGACTACCTCCCCAACGGGAGCCTGGGGGCGCTGCTGCACGGGGCGGCGCCGCCGCCGGAGTGGGGGATGCGGCTGGACATCGCTGTCGGGGTGGCGGAGGGTCTCGCCTACCTCCACCACGACTGCGTCCCGGGGATTCTCCACCGCGATGTCAAAGCTGACAACGTCCTCCTCGGGGAATTCTACGAGCCGTGTCTCGCCGATTTCGGCCTCTCCAGCTTCGTCGATGGCGAGGGAGGCGGCAGCGCCACCGAGGCGCCGCCGCCCTTCGCCGGCTCCTACGGCTATATCGCCCCAGGTGCGCCCCCGCCCTCCTCCTTCTCCTTTCTCAGCGCCGGCGACTGAAACTTCTCCCCCGCCTCCGCAGAATACGGGTGCCTGAGGAAGGTCACCCGGAAGAGCGACGTCTACAGCTACGGAGTGGTGCTGCTGGAGATCATCACCGGGAGGAGGGCTGCGGGGGACCCGGAGTTCGGCGAAGGACAGGGAGTGGTGGCGTGGGTCAAGGAGCATCTGCGGTGGAAGCGGAGCTTGGCGGAGGTCATCGACCGAAGGTTGCAGGGGCGGGAGGACTCTCAGGTGCAGGAGATGTTGCAGGCTCTCGGCATAGCGCTGCTCTGCTCCAGCTACCGTGCCGAGGACCGCCCCACCATGAAGGACGTGGCCGCGCTGCTGAGGGGCATCCAGCAGGACTCCGCCGCCGCCGCTGCCGCTGCCGCCGGCGGCGGCGCGCAGAAGGCAGCGGCGCTCGGAAGTCCCAAGGAGGCAGACCAGCCGAGCCCCCCCGCCGCGGAAAGCGGGGTACCTTTGACTTGCCTTAAGTTCGGCTAGGATAACCACCGTTGGGCCGCCGGTGTACAGTTTTTGGTCGTTGACCTCTATGGGGGAATCTGATGATCGGCGGCTGTCGTGGCCTCCATCAGCCTGATCGGGTTTCTTCCCGAGTGAGAGTTGGGCGACGGTGACCGCCGTTGACAGCATGGTAGGCATTACTGTCGCACTCGCTCTTCATCTCACATTCTATCTAATTAAGTAAAATCAGTTAGATTGGGTATGCTCTCATTTTGAGCGCACATGAATTGATATAATTTACGGAACTGTCTTATTAAGTATACTAATTTATCAAACCAACAAAGACCACCGATGACCCTTCATCCATTCACTTGACTCTCTCTCTCTCTCTCTCTAGACTTATGGTCTAGTTTTCTGCACTTTCTTTAAGGATGGACTGAGGCCCATCTCAGATTCGACCCACTCCCATGACCCGGAAGCCATAGAAGATGGCGGTCTCTGGCCCTGGGGAGTTCACCGTCATGTTCCACGCTGTGAATAACACCAAGAAATTTTCCTGCTTCTTGCTTAGTTAGTTCCCAAGATCTCAGTGCCTGGACAGAAATAGAGGGTAGTAATTAGGGTGGAGTACGGTCTCGACTTCAAGGCAGCCACCAGCCTCGCCGGCGGCGATGAGCGGGGAGGGTAGGGGCCGTCGGCAACGGCCATTCCTGGGCTCTGAATGTTAGAAAGGACGATGACGGCGTCCATTAATGGCCACTCTTCTGGGCTTAGACTTCTGGTGGGGGACGCCCTCAGTATGGGCATCAGCTGACTGGGGAGGACGACGGACTCGTACAGCTCGGTTTAATGGCGGACTGAAGCTCGACAGGCTCTGCCGGTCGCGTGGACATCTGCGGAGGGAGGCTCCTGTTGGGATGGAAGACCTCCGGCGGCTCAGAGGAGGTGGATGAGAAGCGCCAGAACTTCAACGGGAGTCTAAGTTTCAGTGGCATTGATGAGGAAGGAAAGAATTCCTCTTCCGAGGCGCATCTCTTCTGGGTCTAAGAACGAGCACTTTTATGGCGACATCGCTCCTCCAGAATCTGTCCTCGAGCTGGGATGAAAGAGAGGGAGAAGCCGATAAGATGGCACGTATCTTGTCAAGAACTGCGCCGGTTGCTGTCAACAACGTCGCCATCACCATCTCAGGCTCCATAATTCAACTAAACTGAGCAAGTCCATACGATCGTAAGATTCTATCAATTTTATTTCCTAAGTGAGACTATAACGCGCAACTATAAGCAATTATCGATTCTACTAGGACGGTTTTTTATGATACAAGTGGGTGATTTCATTGACATTACTAAAGTTGTCGCAATAATATGAAATTAAATGCTATTCTTAGAAAACAGTACGACAATAAATATTGTCCTACTGTTTTCTAAGAATAGCATTTAATTTCGTTGGCAACCTTGTTTCGTATTATCCATAATGCTTCTGAAGTTCCTCAGTAATGCTGGATTTGATAATCTTCATCATATCAACAACGCATGGTGATCTTGACTGCATGCCAAAGCGGGGAAAGAAGTTCCAGAGAGAGGGAGAGATACGCACAAACAAAGGGATTTATATTTACCATTTCATTTCCAAATTTACATAAATTAATTGCTTGTTAGGACAGAAACGAAACAATAAATTAAACGTAGCCTGGGTAAAAAAACCCTGAAAAATCTAAGAATAGCTCATTACCCCTCAGAGAAAGAGAGAAAAAAACTAAGAATTACCCTCCCTCTCTCCCTCTCTCTCTAATTTTTCTCTCATACAGCTAAGAGCATCTCATGTTCCTCCCTGGCCCTCCATAGTAGAAGTAATGTCCCCATCCCTTGTTGATTCCGCCCTTGATGTCGTAGCAATTAGGGTGGTCGGCCAGCACCCGGAGATTTCCCAGGGGAACCAAGCTGTTGTCCCAATCGACCACCTGCAGGTTGCGGAAATACGCTGCCCTGCCGAAGCCCTCTCCGGCGAAGTGGCCGCTGCCCATCTGTGTCCCCGTGTGCCCGCCGGCGGCCTTCGTGTTCACCACCTCGCCACCAAACTGCACCATGCTGGCGTGCTGCGCCAGCCGGCTGAACAGGAACGATGGCCAGTATCCGACGAGCAGCCCCGGCCCGAACTCCAGCCACCAGTTCCCGTGCTTCGGGTCCTGAAAACAAGAGCAATGAATGAGAACTCTCTTTTCCCCGCCGGCAATAGCTCACCGGAGTAGGCGTGGGGATGATGAGTCGCCGTGCCCACCGTCCGGCCTGCCGACCGACTCGGAAAGTGCGTTCCGGCGTGCTAGCACTCGTTTCCTCATCCGTCCGATCTAACCCAATCCCGAGAGAAGCACGTTGCCCATCCGTCTATTCAAACTTGTCCTCATTAGATTATCTTCCCCCTCAGACCGCGGGGAGCGGATCCCAATCCTACGTAAGCTCTCTCTCTCTCATCCTGGGCGTTTCCGTGGGAGGGAAGCATCTAGGGGAAGTTCGATGAGGTGTAGTTAATACCTTCCAGACGAGAAGGCTGATGTCGAACTGCCTGCCGCTCAAGGCCGACAACGGGGAGATGGCGGCGCCGATGGCGACCCGGTTGTTCGTCTGGACAAAGCCGGAGCACAGCAGGTTGTAGCATCCCGTGGCTTGGTAGGCGTCGGTCTGCACGATATGATCATATCGTCGAGTTATATCGCACCATACTGACTTGGAGTTCATCGACGAGGAAGATAATATATAAAGGAACAAGGAACCTCACCGTCCAGTATGTGAAGAACCTCGGCCGGTTGTCGCCATATAACTCAGGGCTGACCTGAGAAATACCATGCAACCAGAATAAAAGCTATGATGCTGAAGATCGGATTAAAAGTTTGAACTTCTCTCGTTCAAAAATATAAATATGAACGTTAAGACCTCATTAATAAGCTGTGAAGAGAGAGAGAGAGAGAGAGAGAGAGAGAGATTCACCTGCCAACCAGCTTCGATGGTGTTGAGGTCACCGCCGAAGGAGCCAGAGATCACCCAAATCTGAGACAAGCTGAACTCAGAAGGGGTAGTAACCCTAGGCGCCCACACATTCAAGCTGGCCTTCGCACCGAAGTACTGCTCCCCCGTCACATATCCAACTGCATGCTGCACCCAAGTGAATTATTTGTTAGTCTCGATGCACATATGATGAAAGTTTGCAGAATATATTTGAAGAGGGAGTTTATTAAATGCTCCAGTATAGATTTCTAATGAACAAGACTATACGGTAGAAGTTTTGAATGGTCTCTAAAGTCGACCACCCTTCAATTATAAGTTCTTTCTGAAAGCCTTCTAAAATGACCCAGCACGAGAGAAGTTGATGGGTATGGACCGTTGGACAAAGGTTCTTTGCGCAAGCAGCTGGATTTGTGTGATGTGGGAGGTCAGGAGTGAAAAGTCAATGGCGGATCGGGATGAGAAAGCTGGAAGAACAGTGAACATCTTTCAGGAACTCAAAGGGGTTTCTGTTCTCGCACATGGAAGATAGCCCACGGTACCTCTCCTCTTATGGCTACGCAGGACAGAAGATGGAAGAAATTTGTGCCTCTGGGCGCTTCTCATTTGAATGTCCGCAAAGACTATCTTTAGGAATTCCTAGACATTTCTTCGTTCTGCAAATAGAGGGTATATATAGAAGATGATCACATGGATAGAGAAGCGTTGAGCAAGCTGAGCTGTATTTCTCCTCCATTTCCCTCTAGAACTTACCTCGTGCCCGCCGCTGGTAGAGTCACGCCGCACCATGGCCGCCGGCTTCCTCCCAAATCCTCTGAGGGAGCTGGCTCTTAGCATGTCCGCCTCCGTCGTCCTCCTTATGGGAACCGTCCCCTCCGGGCAAGACTCGCCGGAAACAGCCCACAACTGTAAGCTCTCCACGGTGGCGGGATCCGCCGGTTCTGGGCCTTTAGGCCTCTCCGGTGGTTCCTGGAAGACAGAGATCATACAAGTTGTTGAAGCATCCAACAAACGGAGCTTGTAGAGTGAGCGGTAGAGAGGAAGTAGGGACGGGGGGTGAGAGAAAGAACGAGGGGAGGGAGATTTCCTACTTACCAGAGGCTTCTGCCCCTTGAGCTCTGGGTGGTCAAAAGCGGGCTGGAGATGTGATGGAACGCAGTCGATCAGATCTCCGTCGGGGCTCTACAAAAAAATGCAGAAATATTCTCAGCCTTCTGTTTCCCGACAGAAAAGGAAGAGAGGGGATGCTGGAGAACTCCGGCGGACAGACCTGAATTGTCTTTGCCGAAGGCTTGTTCAACCGCCTGAGGTGAGCTCTGATCCTCTTTAGCTTCGCGAGCTCTTCGCCGGGCTGGAACGTGTTGTTCGTCGCCGGCGCGGCGTTGGCGGCGCAGACGGAGACGAGGAGGAAGAAACCAATAAAGAAGGCGATGATTCGGGGGGATCTGACGTAGCTAGAGGCCATGGTAGGGGAATTTTGGTGCCGGGTTCCTCCTCCTGGATCTGTCCTTGTCTCTGTGCATTGGTGTGGTTGTCTCGTTGCTGTTGTTGGGAGATCACTGAGTTGGCTTCCAATATAAAAGCTTCCCGGCTCCTCCCTCCACGGCGAGAGAAGTGCCATTTGCGAGCCAGCCCAGCCCACTCGGTACTCAAGAACTTCCTCGGCTCACCACGGCTGTCGACCTTTCCCAAAGCTTAATAGACCTCAAGTAAATAATAATAAAAAAAGTCTCTCTCTCTCTCTCTCTCTCTCTCTCTCTCTCTCTCTCTCTCTCTCTCTCTAATACCTATGGTAATGGTTTCCAACCGGCAGGACTCTCAACGCTCAGGCTCGAGTTATTAAAGTGTACTACGAGTTACCACTGTTTCGGATTTCTCTAGGCTTCCAAGGCCATGGTGTCGCCGAAGCTGCCGACTGAGAGGTTGGGTTTCTCTTTTAGGGAGGTTTCTCGGAGACCCGTCCTTTAATATCCTCTTTCTCTCTCTCATCCCGTTCTTCTTTTCTCTAGTTGGGAGAGGCAAAGCTAACGGGGCGTGTTATGTCCAGCTCTCTTTTCATGGGCATTCTTTCTCTTTTCCCTAGATGTCCTGAGTTTACTTGACGGCAAGCACTGATTGTTTTCCAATAACGATACAAAGCACGGGCCTCAGCCTTTCTTTCCTCCCCTGAAAAACTCCAACTTAACGGCCTTTCTTTTCTTAATCACTTCTTCTGGTTTGTCATCCAAGAAGAAGGGTCGGGTTTTCCCCGTCATTCACTACGATAAAGTTCCTCTCTTCGGTGCTCGGATAGCTATTGCTGCGACCAGGTTTTCTTCTTTATTTTCCGACCCAATAGCAGAAACTAGCTCATCTTCGAACTCACGCGAAGGGTATAACTGGTTAGACTTCGGATGGAAGTGGCGTAGTGGGTTCTCATTCTCCCTGCGCCATCATGCTCGCCACTCTCTCTCTCTCTCTCTCTCTTTCTACCCATCTTTACGTGTTTTTTTTCACCCTCCACTCCTGCCCAAAGCCAGCATCACTGCCTCACCATATTCAAAAGAGAAGCTCGTAGTGACTGCCCTACGGCTTCCCTCCCAGAGCACCTCCCCACGCGGGAAGGAGGGAAAGGAAGGCTCGGATATCTCAGTGGAGCCTGCGCTTTACGAGCTCGGGGCCGTGGAGAATAGATTCCAGTCCCACCAATGGGAAAAATAAAACCTTGGACCGAATAAAATAACCCATCCTCCCTTCCTTCATATCCCCTCATATTCTATTCCTCGAGTCGGTGGGGGTTCTCGCCCCCCACTCATGAATTCCCTCCTCCCCGTCCACCCGGGGACGGCCACGGCGGAAGCGGCGGCACCTCGTCTCCGGCGACGGCAATTTATGAGCACAGCGGCCGCAATACGCAGACTGTGGAGCATTCAATAGCATGGTACGCAGAGGCCGGAGAAAGAAAGACCGTCTCTGCTATCCCGGGCGCATCCACGCGAGAAGTATCTATCTATCGGTCCTGTTCCTGGGAGACTAAGTGTGGGCGCCGCGTGTGCTGGCACTTGTGGAGACGAAGACCCCGCCCGTGTCTGAAAGCCTCGTATAAGTAGGAGCTGCATGCACTGACGACCACCGTCCAGCTCAGAATTAATTGAAAATTGGAAAATTTATTTATTTATACGATTAATTGTGGATTATTCACACTGCCCATCGTAAGTGGGAGCCCCCTTGAACAATATAAATGAGATTTCCCTAACAAAGAGATTCGTATCATATTCTACATGAATACAGAGAGAGATTTCCAACTACGGCTCAATATACCATTCAATATGGTAATAACTATTGGCTTAAGATGGAATCATGGAGCCTTCGACGAAGGGGATCGGAAAGTGGCGGGGAACCAACCTCCGTCGGCGAAAATGGGAGGAAAGAAACTGACCAGCGGATTCGTCCGAGCACCGGAGTGCATAAAGCTCGATGCTTTATGCTGTTTTCAGACTCCCCACGCCAATCTGATAGAGGAGGTGAGGAATGTAGAGAAGAGGGAGGAGGCCCCACACCGACATGGTCCTCACATGGAATATATAGGCCATTGATGTGATAGTAGTGCGCAGTGTACAGTCGAGGTGAGGTGTGGTCCTTAAGCTCACTCGGTAGCCAGCTCTCTCCATTGATCGCTGAGAGGGACGTCTGCGGATTTTCAAGGATGTGGATTCACATTACCATGTGAAGGAGATTATGCACGAATCAGTAGCCTTCATCGCTGGAAAGACCATGAGAACCTGCGTGGGTGGGGGGAGGGGGAAGATTGACAGCTCTGAGTACTTATCCCTCGGGATGGCCTTGCAGGAAGAGGCATTTAATGGTTTCTGGTGTAGTGTTATGAAGGGTTCAACTGCCCGCTGAGCATCGCTATCTCTGGCCTCATTAAGGCGGCGCAGGCGGCAGGGCTGCCCGCCGCCGGTTGATCGGCCGGCGGGAGCCGGAGTAGGTGAGGTGGTCAGCGGAAGAATTGGAGTAGTAGGTGGGCTCTCGCGGCCCTCGGTAGATTAGATAACTCAATGCCATTGACCTGTCGGAGTGCCACTTGAATAGCGCCATTAAATATGTCTGGAAGCTCGAACTCCGCCCCTGTGAATAATCTAGTTGATGAACTGCGACTGTGAGAAGCCTAAATAAATGGTGAATCCTAGAGAAAATTACAACTTGACCGCACAGTCCCCTGTACCCCCCCATTTAAGTGTACATAATTTTATACGTATATATGCATACACATCAAGAGAGAGAGAGAGAGAAATAGAGAGAGAGAGAGAGAGAGAGAGAGAGAGAGAGAGAGATTGACTACAGTGGGATGATTTCAGGGTACTCGCGTTGTAAGAAAATCCACTGCAGACCTGGAGATCAAAGGTCTAACTGCAGTTCACAGAGATAAAATGCGTCTCTTCCGGACTTGATCTTGAGACCGCAGAGAGAAAAAGAGGGGGCTGGACCTCTTCGGGAATTCCTACATTGACATTCCTGCATGTGGCACGTCCTCGTTATATTTATATCTCAGATCTCAGCTCACTGTGCTCGGGTACCTATGCACCCTGAGCCCCACACAATTAGGGCTGGACCAGCCTCTGTGTGCACCAGTTCATCTTAGAGAGAGAAGGAAGAGAGAGAGAGAGAGAGAGAGAGAGATTATATACCATGTGGATGTTTTTAGAACATTCGTGCCGTGGAAAATATTGTTTACTTCCCATCTCCACGATAAAATGTAGTTATGATGGCCACGGGCAGTCATAAAGAACCTTAGAGAGAGAGAGATTAGATACCATGGGGTGACTTTAGGACTGTGTCGTGAAAAACGTAGCTGACTTCAGTGCGATCACGATGACAATGGGTAATCAATTATAAATTCACAAAGCGAGCGAGAGAGGGGGGGACGGACGGAGAGGGGGGTAGACTCGAGAATCTCCATTATTCAATAAAAGTGGATTCTCTACTCAATTCAGCTATGGTTCTAGTTGGGTACATAGCCTGAATCCCTCTCTCTCTCTGTCGATATATATATTATCTCATAGCTTGGTCTAATTCCCACATAGGTTGATCCCGAAGGCTGTTTTCGGGTTTTCCTCCTGATCCGGACTGGATCACAACTAAAATGAGAGTTGAAGCACTAAGACTTTGGGCGTCTTGTTCTGTTACCTGTTCTTATCAACCTCCCTGACGTGTGTGCGTGCGTGCCTCTGTGTTTGTGTCTGTGAGTGAGTGAGAGAGAGAGAGAGAGAGAGAGAGAGAGGTAGGGAGAGAGAGATGTTACATGGTGACTGAAGAGCCGTCAATCGGACTCTATCGAGATCCAAACAAGTTCTCTTGTTGTTTATCTTTGAAATCGAATTGAGAGAGTTAAGGAAGCTCTCCATGAGAGACGAGAATTCCTTACTGTGTTTAATTTACTTTTGCGAACAATTTCACAGTTTGATCGTTCATAGAGAAGAATTATCTTTAACTGTAATACTATCTGTGAAGAGCAGCTAGCACAGTGCTTCCTTGTGGCCGATCGTGGTCTTCGCCGTAGCTCTGCCGCCGTCAGCTCCCCTCGCATCACGCATCAATATGGAGACACTTTTCCCTGCTCGGATTTCCGAGCAGGATAGGGCCACGACCTGCAAACCTTCATCTTTGATTCTCGCGCTGTCCGAATTCATGGCGACGAGAGGAGAGGAGAGGAGAGGCTCTGCGCCATCCAGGCGCTCTCCCCCCTCTCTGTGTATGTACAGTCCGTCTGTCCCTTCTGCGGTTGTTCTCTCCGCAATGAATGCACTCCGCTAAGCAGACGGTCCCTTCCTGCATGGCCCCGGATGGCGTTCTCTCCTCACGCTTCAGCTCATCCAGAACTCCCATTTGGTTCATTTTGGAAGCTTCCCTCATCGCCTGCCGTCTTCTTTCCGTCCTCCGGCAGCTTGCTCGGCTGCTCTTCCGCACAGACTCCGGCGAGATGGCCCGCCAGTGCACGACAGATCCCTTCCTTCCACTGCGTTCGTCTCCGGCAGAGCCGCCGGCGCCGCTGGCACCAGCCATCTCATACTTTGCCGACCACATGGGCGACCTCCTGGGAAGCAACGGCGCCATTATTGGCCATTCCAGGTTGAAAGCATTTAAGGCCGATGAACAGGAAAGGGGTCTGTCTTCGCGGAGGCCATTCACCGTCGGCCATTTCTGCTCTCTGTTCTCCTGATACGCTCCGCAGCGCCCGCATTAATACCCCTCACTGGCCGTCGCAGTCAACCTCTGCGCCTCCCCTCCAGCCATGGGAAGCTACTATTATGCCACCCTCCGCCTTTTTCGAGCTCACGACCTGCGAGCGTTCGTTGAAGTGACTGAAACAGAAGCTCCACCCCCATTTGAGAGATCCATCAAGGCCCTGCGGAGAGACGAAGATGACGATGAAGCACCCACAGAGGCCCCGCCGAACCTTTTTCCTCCCCAGGGGATAGCGCCACCCGGGAAACTTGAAAGACGACGCCGACCCACCGTCATCTTTTCGATAGGGAACCTCCCTTCTCTCTCTCCCTCTCTCGGTCGTCTTGTTGGAACACAGTCGAAAATATTCCCCCAGATGGGCCACAATCGGACATGCCTGACCAATCTCTACCGTCGAAAAGGTGAGATTAATGACTAATTGCCACGTATCCTTACCATGTGGACTGGGCCGGTCCAAAAAGCCCCACCGATGTATTATTGGGCCATTACTTCCTTATGGCCCATTTAGGTGATCTATTTATTGGGCCTTGATTGTGGACGTGGAAAAAAACCAGCGAGGCGGCAAAAGCCACATCGGATGAGGCGCCAGCTTCCTCACCATCGATCTCGCCGGGGGAGGTAGGGAGCAGGAAGAGGTTAGAACAGAATGGCGCTTTGCCTCCCGCATGCGCTTGGCCTCCTCCGTTGCTCCACTTCCTCTCCCTCCTCCCTCCGCCCCTCTAGGAAGTTCCCCGGCGTAGTAAGGTGCTCCTCAGATGGCCAGACAACGCTGCGATCCGTCGATTCCCGCAAGGTATACTTCCCTGCAGAACTGAGTCCATGTTGAGTTTCTTCTGTATGACTGCGCGTGTTTTTAATTGTGGGAATGGGTGTGTTAGTTGTTCTTGGGACGTCGCTGGCTGCGCATGAAGCTGTGACTCTCTGTTTGTGCTGCAAAAAAGCGGTTCTGTCCTTTGAGATTATTGGCTTGATCTGAATTCCTGGATTACAGAGGGGCTCGAGTCGCATCTGTCTATTCTTGTCTCCTTTTGGATGCTGTGGTTGAATTTATGTTTATGCTCAATAGGTTTTTGCTTATTTCCTCCCAAACGGCTTCATTACATGTGCTCTTTGCATTGCAGTTCCGGAATTTTGGCTCTGTTAGCTGTTCTATTGAGTGACGCTGACAAGCTGATCGTTATTTGGTCCTTGAAGACAAGGAACTGATCTATTTTTCATCATAATTTTTTTTATAACGTTACCAGTAGCGGCTGATAGTTTAGGCTCGTACCAATTATTCCTTTCCCTTTTCCCCGCTTTTCATCAGCAGGGATTTTATGAGCTGAAGTATGCATTTTAGTGTTATATAACCATAACCTCATTCTTCATTTGCATTATAGGATCTAGTTCACAAGTTTCAATATGAACAGGACGAATGCTGAGGAAATGCACATTACGTTAGGTGCAATTCCAAACCCTTGACCGTCTGTTACCAATGAAGTAAAGCTGGCGTATGGTTCAGTTTTATCGTTTCTCCACAAATGCAACACGGTGAAGGATTTGGAGCCACTGCTTACGCATGTAATTCTCGCTGGGATTTCCAAGAATTCTCATGCAGTGAGCAAACTTTTGAGTCACTGCTCAGCTAGGGGAACAAGAAAATTGGATTTTGCGGTACTTTTATTGAAACATGTTGAGGAACCTTCTGCTTTCTGTTGGAATGCAGCCATCAGAGAATATGAACAGAGTCACAGTTCAAGGAAAGCCGTACAATTATACCAACAGATGTGGCAAAACTTGGTCCGCCCTGACAAATTCACATTTCCTTTTGTACTCAAAGCCTGTGCAAATATTCGTGCGCTTGAAGAAGGAAAACAAATACATTGCCAGGTTTTGAAGAGTCCTTTTAGGCAAGACACGTATGTGCTGGATTCCTTGCTTCTTATGTATTCAAAGTGTGGTAAAATTGAAGATGCACGCCTTGCGTTTGATTTATTGCCTCATAAAAGATTGATTTGCTGGAATATGATGATTGACGGGTATGTGAAGCATGGAGATTTGGACACTGCACGGGAATTATTTGATTATATGCCTCAACGAGATATTTTCTCGTGGAATGTGATGATCGATGGGTATGCAAAGTATGAACAAATTGGTGCTGCCAGGAATTTGTTTGATGAAATGCCAATCAGAGATATTATCTCGTGGAATTCCATGATCGCTGGTTATGCGAAATGTGGGGATATGGAATCCGCAAAGGACTTATTTGATCAAATGCCCTTAAAAGATGTGGTTACTTGGGGCATCATGATCAACGGATATTCTAAAAGTGGACATGTTGAGATTGGACACTGCTGTTTTGAAAAAGTTCCACACAAGAGCTTGATAACATGGAATTCTTTAATCCGTGGTTATGCAAAATGTGAGAGCATTGAGAGTGCATATAAATTATTTGCTATAATGCCAGTTAAGAATTCAGTCTCATACAACATCATGCTTGATGCATACGTGAAGGGTGGAAAAATAGAAATGGCCTATCAGTTATTCAATACAATGGCCGATAAAGACATTGTTGCTTGGAATGTTATGATTGATGGATACGCTAGGATTGGAAACATGGAATTCGCTAGGGTATTATTTGATACTTTGCCGTATAGGGACATAATTTCATGGAATGCACTGATTTCTGGCTACAAACAAAATGGTTTTCCCGAAGAAGCCATTTTACTTTTCTGTGAAATGCTTGAGAGCGGAGGAAAACCTGATTGCTGTACCTTGGCAACAGTTCTTTCTGTCATTGCTGACTTGGGCCTATATGTACAGGGAACATGGGTTCACGCCTATGCTGAAAGAAAAAGCTATCCGGTCAGTGGCATGGTTGGCGTCTCCCTCATAGACATGTACTCCAAGTGTGGGTATGTAGGTATGGCTCTACAGTTTTTTAATCACATTCCTCGGAAAACCAGGGATCACTGGAACTCAATGATATCAGGTGTTGCGATACATGGTTTTGGCAGTCTTGCTGTTTCCCTATTTGAGCAGATGGAACTGTCTAATGTAGAACCTGATGATATAACTTTTGTCAATATTCTAAATGCTTGCAGCCATGCTGGCTTAGTGCACGAAGGTCAGCTGTACTTTGAGCTTATGAGATCCAAGTACAGACTTTGTCCTACGATCCAGCACTATGGCTGCATGGTTGACCTTCTAAGTCGATCTGGAGGTTTGGATGCAGCAATGAAATTGGTGACCAGCATGCCAATAAGACCCAATGATGTTGTCTGGAGGGCCCTCCTTGCTGCTTCTACTAATCATGGCAACACAGAAATTGCAGAGCGTGCAGCAAGGCATCTTTTTGAGTTGGAGCCGAATGATAGTAGTTCTTATGTTCTGTTGTCTAGTATTTATGTTTCCAGGTGCCAATTTGAAAGTGCCAGTAAAATGTGGAAGCTAATGAAAGATAGATCAATTAGAAAGAACCCCGGCTGTAGTTCTATTGAATTGCATGGGGAAGTTCATGAATTTAGAGTGGGAGATAGTTTAGATGATGATGTTCTGAAGATCCATCACTCGTTGAGGAGCATTAGTCAAGACTTAATGATGGAAGACATAGGTGGTGTTGAGGAGGATTAGCCAAGATTTAATGGTGGAAGACATTGGTAACGCGTATAAAATTCTCACCCCCTAATGGTAATACATGGGAATTTCTTATCTTACTGTACAGAGTCCCAACAGTTTTCACTATTTCTCTAGTTATTGGCATATGAGCACGTAACTAAATTTGTGTTTTACCCTTATAATCTGAGGGATGCATTCATATTCCACTTACAGTTATTGGTTTTGAGTTTGAAAACACACCTCTTTCACATTGTAATAAGGTGTCAGCATAAATCTTTGGTTATATCCTCCATTTGTATTGTATACATGACAGAGCTATCTTGAAATTAACCTGAAAAATGAGCGGGTTTTCTTACTCGTTTGATATAATAATTCATGTGGGTGTACTCCACTCATGGCCAATTGATTGTGTTTTACGTCCTAATTCTCTTATGTTTCGTTTCTCATTGGTAATCTGAAATACGTTTCATTCTCTTGTGCATTTTTTCAAGCATTTGTATTATAGGAGAATCAAGAAATGAGAATGATAAATACGTGTGTTAGTAGACTTAATGGCAGAAACTAAAATTCAGAACGATATATCAGCATATGAAGAAATGAAGATATGCATGCGACCAAAAATTTCAATATGTCTGACGCACATTTAAAATTAATTTCTCAAATTATGAAGGAAATCAGTTCAGACTTTTCAGTCATGCCGGTATTTAGATCAGGTTTGGAGGAGAAGCATTAGTACCACATTACAGGTATTTTCAAGTTTTTAAAAAAATAAATGTCTGATTCCATCTCATCTTAGAGGGAATATGTATATTTCTATACATTAATATGTATGTATTTATGTATGTCTCATGTTTCCGTTGGTATGTGCCACTTCCTGTTGCTATTTTTCTCTGCGGCCCATAATCAAAAGAACTTGTCCAGTAGAGAGTAGAAAATAATACAAACCATGTCTGACCCTGCATGTTGATTTGTATAAAACGCTGCAGGAAACAGTGGTAGTATTTTAGTGCACCAAGGTGCTTTTTTACACATAAATGGACGAATTTTTTTAGATTTGTTAGTATCGGGATTAATATGTCATATAACTGACGTTTTTCTTCAAAATACTTAAGTTTATTGGTTTAAGAAAAAACATCATGCAGTCATTTTCGTCATTGTTTTCCCCATAATCCATCTCTCTCCAATCTGAGACGTCTAGGTTCCACTGATGACTTCAAGACTAGGCCACACTTTTCCATGAGCTGTGTTGCTTCTTTTTTCTCCCTTTATGGTAGTGCCAACTACCTAATGGGTTAATAGATCATGTGATTCATCATTTAGAGAAAAATAAGTCACTTCTGCCTAATGGGTTTTTTATTTTTACACCTATCTCAATTACTTCAGTCGGTTGATTTTGCGTTTCCTTTTGTTTTCACGGTCATCTACTCACTGGATTGAGTTTTATGTTTATCATAGCTTGTGCTGGAAGTCAAAGAAAAGCTTGAGAAAGAGCATTCTGATCTCCCAGAAGGAAAAAACGGAAGAGATGATGAAGATTTGATACTTTGGTTTCTGAGGGACAGAAAGTTTTCAGTTGATGATGCCATCTTCAAATTAACAAAAGCCATTGTATCCAAGCCAATTCATTTATGTCATCTAGATATATTGACATGTTCTGAAGTACAGTTGATCATTATACTTGAGAGCTCGGAGGTATCAACAATAGAAAATGCATAGCTCAAAATAATCAAAGATTACTTATTGTTAGACTATGTAATCATTTTATTTTCTTGTTGGGGTATTCTGGTTTGTTTTTATTTCTCTCTCTCGTGTAAACCCGACATTCTCCCCTTCTTTGTAACAGATAGTGTCCGCATGTTTTGGGGGTGTCATTGTTCTTGCTTTCCTCCCTCTGTCCCTCTACTTTGGTTTACGGGTTTTGATTGAATCCGTCACTTATGAACCTCCTTCGTAGGTCTGAATATTTTTTGAAGTACGTCTTATTCGTTTCTTGAAGGGGTGAAAAAATCCTCGCTGAGATTACAAGGTTGAAGTATGCGCATCTATCATTATCTGAGACTTCAACTTTTCTCATGTCCCAAACTTGTTTCATCATTTAAGGGATTTTTCTAAATTCTAGTTTATTTTTCAAACTGCAAATCTGATCTTACGAGGAACTGGGTTTTGTTTTTGTTTCCACGTTTTGTTTGTTTAAACAGGGTTTTTACTCCTTTCTTCAACTGATTTTGCTTGAGTGAAAGGCATGAACATTGAGATGTAGGAAAAAACTTATCTGCGTAACAGAAGAAAAGACGTGCACAGAAATCATTTTATTTCTTAAATTCATTTACAAATATCATTGTTTTTCCATGATGTCACTGTTAGATATGGCGTCAGGAGTTCGGTGTGTCAGAATTGACGGAGGAATCTATCAGGAAATTGTACGAAACTGGAAAAGCTTATGTCCATGACTTTCTAGATGTGCAGGGCAGAGCAGTGCTTGTGGTGGTTGCATCAAAGCATTTCCCTGGGGTAGGCCTTAACCTAATAAAGCATTGATTTGACTTTTTTAGTTAACTATAATTGAAAGCTCTCTTTCATCCAGTTAACGAATAATCTTGCGCCTGTCTGATGGTCCTCAAATTGGTAGTTTCATTTCCTTGTCAAGCCCTGGAGTGGGCATCTACGTTACAATAGAAAGGTATGCGGTAGCCTGGTGCTGCGACGCTGTGGCTCATTTGGGTTTACACACGGCTCTCTTCTGAACAACTAGTAGATGAGGTCAATCCTGATTCTGCTACGACATGGATAAACGACTTCTTTTTCTATTCTAAAATAAAATTAGCTGTATTGGTAGTTATATATTATAATTTTTTTTAAAAACAAACTGAGAACTTCCTGGTTAAACTAGGAGTTTAGGATGGTCTGCTGGTGCAGGAATCAATCTCTAGCCTTGAAGCATGGTGACCTTTTACTCTTCGGCTGCTAAGTTTGCCTCTGCTTTCTTCTCTGGCATTCCCAGTGACAAATAGATTTACGCATAGCTTTGGGGAAGGAGGGCACATTTGACACATGACATATGGTTTACTCGGTTTGGAACACGAGGTAGGGTTCAACCTAGATTGTGGTGTTGACTTTACCAGTTGATACTGCCATATTTTGACTTGGGCCTACTTGTCCTGAAAGGGTAGCTAATCGCCTGGGCTACCACTTAACTTGTTCTCAGCAGTCAGCTGATTTGATATCGACCTGCCTCAGGGAATATGCCACAAGCTTGAAGGATGATCCGATTGCTAGATAACTCTATTCAATGAATGTAGGCTTTGTGGTGTTTCACATGCCAAACTGGGCATGCTTCCCCAAATATTTTATAAAACTTCAAGCGGAGAAAAATGCTCCAACCTTTTTCTATCATCACATTCATCCCTAATAGTGGAGCATGAACTTTCCTGCCTAACTGCTAGTAGGTGCAATCTAAATTCAACAAATCGTATAGCTACATAGTCTGTGGGTACCTAAGGTCAAAAGTCGCATCGGCAAAGGACTCGGTGACTTGCCATCTTCAATGAAAAGGTAATCTGGGCTTAGCATGAGTTGCGAAATATGAATTATTCTCCTTTGAATCTCTGGATTCTGTATTAACTTAATGATTCATCAGCATGTCTGCATTTGTGTCGCATCTATGACCAACATATCTATCTATTACAGGAACCACCTTTTTATCTTTTCTCTCAACTTCCAGAAGAACGGATAGAGAAATGAACTTCTTATACTTCAGTAAATTATGGAACTAATCGATTGACTTTGGGTGATATATGCATATGATTTTCTTGTATGATTTTGCATACTGTTCTAGTCAGAATTTAACATGGGTTTTCATTCGAATTTCCTCTGGTTTTTAGTATGCATCTCACGAGAAACTAACTTTATGTGTTTGGTGAAATATTTTTTCTTCTCATGATATTTGTAAGTTCTCCGATGTATGTGGCACACCTTCTTGTGCATCCTTGTGACATATCACTACCCACTATCAGAGGCAGGATTCCAGAGAGAATGAAAAGCTATGTGTATTTCTCATCGAGAAGGCACTATCCAGACTTCCCAAAGGGGAGGAACAGATACTTGCAATAATTGATCTACGAGGGTTCCGCACAGAAAATGGGGACATCTCGTTCCTACGCTTCTTGGTAACCTATACTATCAGCTATTTCTATTATTAGTATTGATAACTGTGCTGATTTATATGCCACTGTGATTTGGCTGGTTTTTTTTCGCTTGAATGGAGATTTAAATATCATGTCAGCTGATATAAATGTCCAATGTTTATGGGTCTAATGATTATGATGATCTCTTCTTCTTTCTTTTCTTGCTTCAGATGGGGATTGGCGTTTTTTGTGCAATGTCATATGATCTATCGACCATCATTATTTAATATTTGATTCTGGTAAAAATAAATAAAATCATTCGTCCCTTTTGCTTCAGATGGGGATTTGCGCTTCTAATGATTATAATGATCATTATTCAATATGTTCAGGGTAGCATGTAAAACTATTACTGAAATAAATTATTCCAAAATAATACTTGGAGTAGATTCTGATACATGTTAGAATCTATTAAAGGGTGCGCACACATCATGAAACATATTCACACCTTTTCCAATGAACAGTGGATTCCTGAATGGTTGTAACCCTTTCCAAAGATTTTCTATATTTTTTTCCGGCAAGTTCAATCCACCCCAGTTGTAGTTCAGTGAACAACTGACAGAAGATTCGTAAACAATTTTTATTTTTTTTTCCCCGACAAAAGAATATTCATTTACGTATTTGGATCTTAAATGTTGCCCATTTCGGGCAAGTCTTATTATGTTCACGAACCTCCCAGGTTCTACTCTTTCACTTGAGCCAGAAAAAGATCCCAAAGTAACTGGGCTCAAGCTTTTTTGCCCCAACGTTTCACAGCATGCCTGTGATGTACAGATCTTCTTCCGAGCTCTCTCTCTCTCTCTCTCTCTCTCTCTCTCTCTCTAACGTGCTTCCTTCTTCTATCTGGCAGATCGATGTCTTCTACTACTATTACCCAAAGAGACTCAGCCAGGTCCTCTTCGTCGATGCTCCCTTTGTGTTTCAACCAGTCTGGCAGCTCGTCAGACCATGGCTCAAGTCATACGCCTCTCTGGTGAGCGAGTCAACAAATTATTTCCATTTTTAGCAATAAACCGACAGTGGGTCTGGAAGAAACTCAATTTTAGAAAACTCGCGGATGAAACCATGATAATGGCAGCGTTTATTTATTTAGATTTGATTAGGCTTGACTCTGCAAGAAGAAATTGCCATAGCCAGGGAACTTGCCCCTTTATGTGCACCAGGTGAGATTTTGTGTTTTGGAGACTGCGGCAGGGAGTATTTCAGAGGTTGACTTCTTGGTTGCCATTTATGGATCGATACCCCCAAGTTGTTTGTTGACTTCCAGTTTTTACTTCAAATTAATGTGGTTGCCATTTTGTAAGGACTTGCCATAGGCAGGGATGATTGGGTGGCACCTTCTCATCTCCCCTTTTATGTGCACCAGGTGAGATTCTGTGATGCTGAGACTGTGCGGAGGGAGTACTTCACAGAGGCGACGACACCCGCGAGCTTCAGAGGTTGACTTCTTGGTTGCCATTTATGGGTCGGTACCCCCCCAGGTTGTTGACTTCCAGTTCATACTTTAAATTGATGTGGTCTCTTGGGCAGCTGAAATCTCTCGAAAAATGAAAAAAATAAAAAGAAAAAGGGGCAAATGAGTTCGAAATGTCGATGATGATCTTGCCCAGAACTATGGTTCTTCATTTCTTGTGTAAATGGGTTTTAAATGGACCTTCGGTAAGGAAATAATAAAGGTCTCATTTTTAAGCCAAGCATGTCCACGTGGAGGGCACGTTCACCCGTGGCAACACGTGGGGGCCATGTCATACTCGGGGCTTGTCTGAAGCAGCAGTTTTGTGGTGCCCCACTTCATCTGTTATTTAATAAATTCCTCCGTCTCAATTTTTTATAATTTCTCTCGATTAATGATGAGCTGGGTTGCATTATTTATTTATTTCTTTTAAAAATCAATATGTAGCATTTAAATAAATAATTTGAAGTATTCCTCTAATTTCGAAAATATTTGTAGACATATCAATACAGGGAAAAATGATGAAATCATTCACTGCGAACTATTTTAATGCATTATCGAAAATCGCAACGTAAATTGAAAATTTCTCATTAACCTGGCTTTATTTTTCTTATTTCCCACAAAAATTGAACTAGCCGTTTTATCTTATTTCGATTATTTTTTAAATTAATATCGGGTACTTTTTTTTTTAAGGGAAAAAACCCAAAGCTGATCCGATCGAGGGGGGGGAGTGAAGCGGAAGCGGGCGGGTGGAGATCATCACATCTGGGGGCGCGTCTGGACGACGAAGATCTTCCCGTCCTTCACCACGCCTTCGATGTCCTGCGGGGAGCCGTAGAGCTCCTCGATCGCGCTCCCAGCGCGCGCGATGTTGGAGAGGATCGACTTGCGGAAACCGGCGTCCACGATCAGCGGATCGGAGGCGTAGTCGAGAACGACCTTCTCGGCTTCGTCCATCGGCACGCTGCGACCGCGACGGAGTCAATCAGGTGAGTTCGCCATTCTCAGAGCTTAGGGTTCGGTAAATCTAGGGTTCAGGAGGACGTAGAAACTAGGGTTCGTTGCTGGCCGTTTCCGGAAAACAGAGAACTGATGCTACAGGTTAGGGCCTAGGGTTCTGGAAACTTGGAACCGATCGTGCGATCGGCGATGGAGTGAACCAAGTGTGTTCATCACTGGTGTTTTGGGTTTTGGCATGGAAATGGCAAAATAATTCAGAATTTATTAATCAGAAATAAAAGTCGCGCGATAGTTCAGGAAATTTCTTCATAGCATCGAGGATTAGACTGACCTGTCGTAGAGACCTGCGCCTGCATAACCCTCCAAGTCTTCACCATTAGAGTCGGATCTGAAGATAATAGATCGTCGAATGAATAGACCAATTGGTTTGCTTGGGTACCCTAGCACCTGGAAATAAAATTAAACAACATAAAATAAAAAATTGTGAGCTCAAACCATTCGAAATCGAATTCCGGGAAAAAAAAAAGAGGAAGCATATAATAATAAATAAATAAATAAATAATCATAGCATTACGCACCTTAGGAGAGCCAAGATCATCTTTTTTGCAGATGTAACTCAAGGCCCGGCCTGGGTAAGCCCCAACAAGGGTTTCGCCAAGCCCTTTGACAACCTACACCAGAGAGGAAGCTGAAGCAAATCAGAAACACCCCGTTCTCTCGAGGAAAAAATGGATCATTTGGCGCCGTGATAAACAGAGATACCTCCGTATAGATCTCTGATGCGTCCCCGGAAGATGGGTTTGTAGTGTGGATGACGAATGCGTAGTCTGCGCTCACGACTTCTTGAACAAGGACAGCCATGCATAGATAGTCATGGTCGAGCTTCACCTTCCGCGTGCTGAAGTACGCCCTCTCGTTCCACTTTGACGCCCAGACCTGGAGGACGTGTAGTGGTCTCCATTGGAAGAGAGCTTCCCAATTTGTTTTGATGTCAATTTACTGAAGAGAAGTCTCACCTTCTTTATGGCCAACCATGCCTGCTGCCATCTCCGATCACCTTCGTTACCAGGCCAAGGCATCCCCGACTCGACCATCTTCTGCTTGAGCTCTTCAACCTGAAACCAGCCGTTGCTCACCATGCATCATCAGATATCGAGCCCAACAGCAGTAGAAGAGAAAATATTTCAGGAAAACGTAGGTGAATCATCACATCAACACGCAGGTCGAAAGGATAGTTTAGGCACTAATAAGCATATGCTGGATGTGCCGGAAATTTGATTAGCATAGTTCTATACTAGTCTTAAATCATTGATTCATTTATTTATCATGGTATTATTTAAAGGATGTGTTTTTTTTCTGGCTGCTGAAGAACTTTACCAGCTGAGGTGGAGCGGCTAGCTGCAGAACCGTCTTGCGAATCTCTCCCAGCTTGCTGAAGTCTCCTTCATCTAGCTTTGCCTTCAAGATCTGCAGTTCATCTGCCACTGCCTGTAGAAGATGGAGGTCAATGATGGAAAGGTGAGTTGCTATGTGCAGCAAGATATTGATCCAAGGAATATATCATGGGACTGAAAATACATAGGCCATAATTTTTGTATGAGACCAGGTAAGCATTAGAAGGGAAAAAAAACTAAAAAAATCGGATTCTTTGCACGTTGACAGGCAATATGGCATCTCAATAGTTGAACCTTGGTCTTATGAATGACACTAACTATTCTTCTATTATCATTGAGAGAGAGAGAGAGAGAGAGATGATGCCATTCCTAAACTTGACGCATGTCTTACCATCATAAAATAAGGGGAACAAATCTATATTTCTAGGGTGTTTCTGTACTAACTCCTTCAGGTAAGAGGTAGAAAAACATCGGGTCTATCTAGGGTATTTTATAGTATTTATGTGATCACCAAAGAAAAATATTGCATTTATTCAATGTTAAACTACACAAAAATGGGAAAAGGAGAATTACATTATTCCTGTTTTAGTGCTGCTGCCAAATTCTTAGACTCTTTTGTCTACCAGATACCCACCCAATGCACTGAAAACAGTGTAAGGATCATAGTTTGCTAGAATACTTGGATGATTTGGCACATGATCTTCAATATGGTCACCTCAGAGAGCACAGCAGGGTCAGAGCCAGTTTTAGAGACCACCTGAAATTAGCTAACTGGTTGGCACCATCCTAGGCATGATCCTGATCATATATCTTTAATTCCTTTGCATCCTTAATATCAACGATGTTTATGATGATCTCCCAAAAGGAACAGCTTGTATGCTAAACGGTTTAGGGTAAATATTTCTTGCCCCCAGAGAAGAATATTAGGAAAGTGTCAGATCAAAGGAAGCCCAATAAACCGAGTCTGACCTTATTGGATTTGTCTTCTAGGACCTTTTCAAAGACCCCAAAAGGAAGGGCAACTGAGGTCGGAATTCCCACCCAATCTGGCACCTTTCCTCTTAAATATGAGATGTTGCGAGATTTAGCTCCAACCTGGCAGAAACAAAATGATCCAAGTCTAGTCAAAGAACTGAGAGATAACATGATATGTGATGAAGATAATAGTTTATGAGGCCAACCATGTCACTGTTGAACTCCTGAGCCGATATGGCGTATTTGCCACTGAACTGTTTCTTGGCCAGGGATATGGACACAGAAGATTGGTCTTCCTTCAGATTTTGTGAGCTTCTCCCGAAGAGTTCACTCTCATTTATTTCGCTAGAACCAACAAAATAAAACAAAACACAGTTATCAGAGAGAAGACAATGAGACATCGAGACATGCATTACTTTCCCAGAAAAAGGCCACCTCCGGAGAAGACAAGCACACTTGCCTGTAAACAACATCAGCAGATGTTGGCTTCAGCTGGAGTAATTTCCCTTCTTTCTGTTGGAGATCGCTCAGGATATTGGGGTCAAAGCATGTAGCAAAACAAACCTGCCCGAGAAAATAAAATCGCATTCAAAAGTTTCTGACTGGTACTTAACCCGAAAACTAACTATTCCTCATATATTCATAGCATGCAATGAAGAAGGCTCAAGAATTCTCTGGTTGCAGGAAAAAGAGGCTCCACCTTGCTGTTTCTTGCTCGCACAGAAACGTGGGAGAGAACATCTGGCATGTCGGGCGTCAACACTGCTACAGCTCCATCCGGGATTTCCTCCTCGCCCTTCACGCTCTTTGCCACCAGGATAGTGGGTCGATCGTAAGTTTTATTCTGGACTGTCAGAAGCTCATTCACAACAGCAACATATCCGGTGACCTCAACAG
Source organism: Spirodela intermedia (assembly GCA_902729315.2). Classification (NCBI taxonomy): domain Eukaryota; kingdom Viridiplantae; phylum Streptophyta; class Magnoliopsida; order Alismatales; family Araceae; genus Spirodela; species Spirodela intermedia. Next base: position 7,975,951 of record LR746272.1, read on the forward strand.
GGCTTATGACCTGCCAGCTGCGGCAGCCAGATGATGAATGAGCAGGTTAGTGCCATCGCCCTCTTTCATGAACTAGCAAATGATGAATGAGCTTGAGAAGGATGTTTTTATAAACCTGCCCAGGTTAGCCACTTTCCGAAGAACAGGGTCAAGCCGGTTTAGCAGCGTGGACAACGAAGCGGCCGACCCAGCGCGAATAATTTCTTCAGTGAATATATTCACCTGCGATGCGGACAACCATGTGACTGCAAGCTCCATGACAGGTATGAGCCTAATCATGAGAATAATTAAGATATAAAGAGCATACTGCCCACTCCTCGACGCCGAGCAGGGAACCGAGGTACTCTGCAGAAGGTTGTAGAAGATGCTGGTAGTGCTCGGCCTTGTTCGATAGAGCAAGTCGTGTCCTGTCGAGAAATGATTTCGCATATAATGCCCATCCATCATTGTTGTTTTTGGCCATCTCCAGTGCATGATTCCATCCCTTGAATTACATCAAGAATGTTAGAACAGGCATTGATAAAAGCATACCAAAATTAGAGGGATCATCTCAAGAGAAACTAGAGAGAGTTTCTGTCATTACAAAGAAAAATAGCCGTCATCAGGTTAATTTCATCTGACCAGAGATTTTATTCGGCCAAAAACATGCATTATAAGATGAACACCAATGTGTATGTTCGCCATTACAACATTTTCTTACAGACCCATCAAATGAAAAATGCAGCAGTGTTCTAAACAAAGGAATATTAAGAAATGGCCAGAATCAATCAGATGGAAGTTCAAATCCTTTATAGAAACTGAGAATCAAGAGGTATAGTAAATATCCAAGAATGATGCCACATACAATGATCCTTTCTCTCTCTCTCTCTAGATATGTATGTGTGTAAGTGTGTGTGCCGAATATGAGATCATGCATCCTATGTGGCCTATTTTCCCTGTTAGCTAGTTACAAGTATCCATGTCATGGGGCATAGGTATTACCTTCAAGCAGTAAATGAGATCCTCGTTTTCGTCCGATGAGAGGGCAAGATTTTCCACGGCTAATGTGATGTAGTACATGATTTTCTGCGACATAAATGGACGAACTGGGCTCAATTCCTCGAATCTTTCAATCAATCGAACACCCCATGACGAGAGACAAATCACTTCAATTAAATACCTCGGTTTTAGCATTATTCAGCTCCTCATATCCCCTCTCAATGGCCGTCCTCACCGTAGAGTCCAGGGCAAGGTCCAAGAACAGAAGATCCTTCAATCGGTCGTTGGACTTGAGAAGAAGCGGCCGGAGCTCCGCTCTCGCCTCCAGCAAACCCTGCATCATCAAGACTTAGGATAAAGTGGCCATAAAAGCCATACCCATGAACAATCATGACCACACCCACCTCGAGTAAAGGTTCCGCATCCCTATCCTCAACATGCTCCATTATGAATCGAAGGATATCCTATCAAAACAGTTCAATATTTTTATATAATGATACCAATTTTAGAAATTTCTGAAAATTTCTGTCAAGCTTCTCAAGGATAATATAGTTACTGAAAATCCTGATGGCAAGCCTCCAACCGGATTGACTTGGACCCCGACCATGAAACCTTGACCCTGGATCAAACCCAGAAATCAGTAGTCAATTTAAAAAATTATATATATTTTTCCAGAGGGTCTAAAAAAGTCAACACCTCGGCTCTGTAGCCCATGCAAGTTGCAATGGAGGACTCAAGATCCGCCCCTGAATGAACTGCCTGCCGTTGAAAAAAATTTGGTCAGCATGGGTTAGATCTGCAGCCAAAAGTATTATATATCTCCTCCTTCGATTGCCATACCTTCAAGGTTCTCATGTAGTGTCCTAGATCACGCAGAAGGCCCTCCTTCTGATCGTGCCTGAATCTTGGCTCGGAGTGGATGGCTCTGTCATAGCTCAGCAAGCGTTCCTTGTTGATGCCATTAGACTCCAATGTGTTCCAGTACACACTGATGTCGAAGTCGCTTTTGATATAATCAATGAGAGCCTACAAGGAGGATGATTTGGAGAGAAAAATGATGTGCTGTGCTATCAAACATGCTCGCCATGACCCCCACCCCCTCGAATGCTGAATCTCGATTACCTGACAGATGACAACGTCGTCTGGGCTCGTGTTATTATGTAGTTTCTGATGCCACTCCTCCATCATCCCACCCTTGCAGTCGTTGTTTCTCTGCCAGAAAAGCAACAATAATCAATAAAAAATGATCTCCAATGACCATTCATCACTGCCCTCTCAAAAAAAAAAAGGAAAAAAGTCAACGTTTTATCTCAAACTAATCCACCACGGCACACACCTGAATGACTAGTATTTCATCTCTGATGCGCTGCCCAACATCTCCTTCTCCACCTCGGCCGACAGTGGACAAAATCATCCGCAGTAGCTCTCCGTATTGAGGGTGAGCTTTGTACATACCTTGAAGGAAGTTTGTAAGCCTGTCCTGGGCTCTACTAATCTCACTGAAATTGAAAATATTAAGTTCCCATGAGAAGAGAAGTCATTTACCATTTACCATTTAAGCATCATAATATCACTTTTTATCCCAGATCATGTGAATAATTTTGATCTTAAACAAGTATTGAGCAGCTTAGGGTGGCAATTTTCGCCACTTCTCAAGCTAACCGGATTAAAGAAAGGCTGATATATGTTTATCCCTGAGAACCAGTTTACTACTTGTTAGAAGGTTAAAGTGTATTTTGGGAAAGAAGTATTGTTAGAGTTTGTCCTTATTTAATTGACTTAGGGGGGGTGAGAAAAAGACTTTGGTGTATTTCTGCTTCTCTTGCTCTCTATCCTATGGGACAGAGGATTCCTCTCTCTCTCTCCCTCTGTTTCTCTCTGCTCTATCAGAACAAGAGTATTATCCCTCTCTATCTCTATGTTTTCTACACTACTAAACATTAGTTGAGAGTTTTCTTCAGATCATTTCACTCCCACATGAATGCATATTCATGATGATATCTATCGTATGCATTTCAAAGGACTAAATATCTCACTCGATAATATGCACACACATCCTTTTTGAAACGTTTTTCACGGCCCAAAGCATTGAAGGTCCACATCAAAATTGAACATATTTACTACCAGTTAATTTATTAATTTATATCAAAACTGCTTCAAGGGCCTGCGGAATAATAAGATTTAAAGATACAAAATCTTAGTTCTTCAACCTACTTTGCACATTAGCCGACATATTTTTCTTGGGCATAACCAAATACCAATACCAAAACACGATTGTTCCCCCAGTGCAAAGGAGATGAACCAAGCATAGATAGAGTCAACATGCATCAGCAAGAACTTGATGCTTGTGCAATCCAAGTGGATTATAATCATAATAATCTCCTAAATTATCAAAGAACAATGTGGAAGCTGACCTCAAGGTCGTCCCTCTACCAAGTCTCAGACAAGAAGCTATTTTCCAAATTATTTCAGAAAATTAAGGCTTCACTGTCTGGAGGAACAGAGTATCTTCTTCTTGTCAATTATAATCGCAAGGCTCCCAGTGGAAATGAGAACAGAGTATCATGTTAACAATAATCTAGTTCAAACATCAAGGTGAAGATGAGAGACTGGTGTTGTGCTCTTCGTTTTGATGTTTTAAAATATCTTCAATTTTTTTCCACTTGAAAGGATGCAGAAGAAGGTATCAAGCTAGAAAGAGAGAAGATTCTGCCACCGTACATGAGGTAAACTGAATTATTAAGTTAATCTGTTCAAGGATATCAAGGGCAAAAATGTGAGCATGAAATTGACCATAAGACGATTGCCAAAAAAAGAAGAAACTGATTTTATATGCTTAATTATCTGTGTACAATCTAACCACAAAATAAATAAATAAATAAATAAATCAATGTAGTGGGTTGATGAAAGCAGAAACAATGTGATGCACATTCACCGACAGGAAATTATGATAATAAACTTGCTGATTTATTAAAAAAATAACTAAATTTCTATGTAAGGAAATAAATACCGTGGTTTCACATTGTAATTCTTATTCCACGTAAGCTGTCTTGTAGCCATGAACCTCATCCACACAAGAATTCCTGCAAGATCCAATTCCCCAGGATCTCCCAACGATTCCACCAGATCAGCTGCGATATTAAATCTGCCAACATACAAAGCATGTAATCGGAAGAGTGCAAACATGTGCGTGAAGCATTATTATGAAAGAACAGAAGATATTTGGAAAACCTCCACTAAACCGGCAATGAGTCAACCATGTAACCGACCGCAGACTTTCCCACGCATAAAATCTAGTAATAGAGACGTGACTGTTAATGGCCGTAGGCCATGACCCAGTAGCATTGACTGGGTCCATTTGTCAACCCACCCACATCAAACAAGTTGACTAAATGGTGTGCTCGATGTAAAAACTGTCCAAGGAAAGCATGGTTCTTGCCACTGAGCACAGAACTTTTTCAAGCAAAGAAGGAACCTTCTGATATAAACATCGTAAAGACGCAATCTTTAGCCCACATGAGAGAAACCCAGACGAAGATTCCAAGAAACACATTCTATAAAACTCTAAAGTTCATCGTTCTCATGAGCATCTGCATGTCGGAGATATCTAGAAGGACTGCAGAAATCGGACCTGTGCATGAGAGATCTCTGTGCTTCACTCTCCAGCTCCGCTATCTTTTCCAGGAAATCCTTTGCAGTGCCCTTTCCATCACCAGCTTCCTTCAGACATTAAAGAATGAAACTTAGGGAGAGCTTCATATCATGAGGAGAATTATTTTAAAAAAGATTATGATGTGAATTCTAAGGTCACAGTCTTGGGCACCTTCTTCGGCTTCAATGATCCACCACGGAAATCAACATAAAAATTGGAGTCATTGTTCTTTATCCAGTACCCATCAGAGACAAGAACGAACGGCACCCCAACATAGTCATCTCCATCGATCTCAATCTCAACAGCCTGCACCCAAGAACATAACATGAACACAAGTTCATTGATTTTTTTAAAAGATATCTATGCTTTATAAATGAATTCATCTTCCACGTAATTGCCCGATTTTCAGCTCAAACAGACTACCCAGTAAACTTGAATTCACCTGGTAAAACAGCTCCGATGAGGAGCTCTTGACAAATGGTGTCTCACAAGAATCGCCGCTGATAACAGAACCGGAAGGAAGTACAGTCGAAGGGGGCAACTGCAGAACGATCGGATAATCTCTAGCATTTTAGCCAAATAGGGATAATAAAACTTATTGAAAATAATGGAAAAAATGAAAATCCATGGAGAATTCACCGTCCACTGTCCAGCGTGCTTTGAAAGACCCCAGTGAAGAACAAGTGGCCCTTCACGATCTGTAGCAAGATAAACCTTTGTATTCCCAAGAGGCTTGGTAACAAGCACCTTAAAGAACCGGAAGAAGTTAATTAAAATTTATAGGAGAAGGAAGAAAATTATTAAAAATTAATAAGGACTGAAAGCATAGCTCACCAAAAGCTCCTTGTTATCTATCTTAAAAGTCTTCTTGTATAGAACGTGACCGCCATCTTCCACTTCTTTGGAAGTCGCGAAGACTTCTAAGGTGGTTGGGTCTCTAGATTTCTGAGGAGTTCTTTCCTTCGGAGCTTCAGGTGTGTATTTGCTGATAAGCTGCATGAGGTCCCTCTTCTTGCGCTGAATTCTTTCAACGCTGAAATATTTCTTTGTTTTGAGCTGCTTCGCGACTTTGCTTTGGATATTTCCCTTCATGATCTTCTTCTCTAACTCCTCAAGGGACACACCCTTGTCCAACTCGCTCTCGAGCTCCGTTCTAGCTTCCTCGAACTCCATCTGATCCCAGAATTAAAATTATATGACGAATTCAAAATATTATCAAAAGAGTCAAAATTTCCATGATTCGAGCAAAGGGTCGATGCTCTTACAAGCTGCTTTTCCTTGGAGTAATTGGGTTTCCCGGCTTTCTCCCATCTAATGTATGCTTGCACTTGCACAAGCTCATTCGGTATTTTCTGTTCAAGAACAATGTTTTCGCCGGCCTCCTCTGTATTCTTTGTCAATTTTTCTCTGAGTTTCTCTACTGTAGCGCCCCTAGCGATTTCCTGAATCAACTCAGCACGAGCCGCTTCGTATTCCTCCTGCATACACCAAAATCAACTCTGAGTTTCCTAGGATATTTAGAAGTAAAATTGAAACGCATTTTCCCCTTCATTTTTTATAATTAATGAGATTAAAGGAACATTATAAATATCAACAACGAAGGAATATAATGATACACAACAAGTCCTTCCCATCAGAAAGAAAGAAAATATTCTGATTAAGATAGAAAGATCAGATATAAAGATCCCAAGAACAAAATGTAAAGGGTATTCGGTTTTATGAACGTTAACGAACAGAGGGAACATCCTGAGGATCAACAAATAAATCTCACATATCAAAAAAATTAGATTAACCTCTAAAGTGGTTAAAAACTTCATTTTTATGAGGTTTAGAACCATCATTTCTGAAAAACAAAAACCTGAAAAAAGCGTTCAAAATGGTTTCCAATGACTGAAAAAGGCTGTTTTTGTGGCGGCCACAGAGGAAGCATAAGTGCTCACCTTCTCCTGAGAAGGAGAATATTGTTGTTTTCCCTTCCTTTCCCACCTGATATATGCGTAGATCTGCACAAGATCCTCTGGGATAGAAACTGATGGCCCCACATCATAGGAAACATTTTCTTTTGCGCCGTCCATTTGAGGAAGCCGGATTCTGAAGTTTTGCCCATTTTTTTTGAACCTACAAAAAAAAATAAAAAATAGACGTAAATTCTTATCTTCTAAGGGCACCCAGTACGATTAATTCATAGTCCAAGAAGATTTCGATCAGATCAAACTCACCATTTATTCTGTGTTTCATCAAGGATAAGAAACTCCACAGCTTGTGCATCAGGAGTGTCGATCTCTAATTTCAGAGAGGCGTTGGAGCCGGTCTAAGAGAAAGAAGAACAAGATCTCAACTCAGTCAACCATGAAAATAGAGTTCTTTCTTTCTCTGAATGGTCAACTATTTGGGCTTCCATATTAAGTAAAGAATTGAGCTAAAGAAAACACCTTTGTGAAGGGAGTCCGAAGAGCCCTGTCCTTGTAGACGTTTGTTCCATTTGGGCGACGAGAAGGAAGCGTCCATTTACTTGGAAAAATAAATAAAAAATAAATAGAACACATTAGCGAAGTCAACCAAAGTGCAATGAATAAAAAAAAACAGGAAAAAGACGAACAGTGTCCTCACTCTTTTCCCTTCCTGATCACGCCCCAGTGAAGAACTAGAGAGCCACTGCTGTTTGCAACCTGAATATTCACTTGCAGAAGGGAATCCGGACCTGACTTGCCGACGGTCACCTGCTCAGTCACAAGATGAACAAGGATGTTGCTGAATGGCGTTCTCTCTGATGTAGCCTAGCTATAATCCCACAATGCGCAAGTAGTACCTGAAGTTCAGTGTTTCCATCAAGAGCGAATCTTTCTCCCAGCTGATCCAAACAGACCAATTATAGAATAATTAGCGCATATAGCAACATATACTTTGAGGAATCTGAGGTAAGGGTGTCATGTCATTGCGATTAGTAGGCTCCAGAAGTATCACAGCATCTTAGAATTAAAGGGTAATTCTGAGAAGCAATTTCCTTCAGAATTATGTAAAAAAGAGGAGAATGTGGGCTGTTCTTGAATAATCAAATGCTCGGTATCTTTTTTTTCATCCACTAACAACAATAAAAACATTCAAGGCTGAATCTTAATGTGATTAAAAAAAAAAAACTCATGGCTGTTCGTTCAGAACAACATGAATGAGACCAAAAAATTTAGTTAATATCACTCGAAAATAGAAATAACTTGTAGGAGTAAACAATTCAACGTATAAATATTTAAATGCCCAGCAGTCGTTTTCCTCTGCCTAATATTAAAAAAAATCCTCTTCAAGGTAACGTTTCTCGAAAAAATTCAAGCTCGAAATAGAAATCTGGTTTTAAAATTAAAAAAAAACACTCCTGGCTGCTCGTCCAGAAGACATGCAGAGAGTGAAAGCTAAAAAATCCACGCTGAAATGGAGGCATAAAAATGGGTAGCATCAATAGAACAGTGACACATCAAGAAATGGGAGGCACCTCGGGGCTATCTGTGGCTAAGACGGCGCGGGGAATCATAGCAGCCGCTCCCCGTTGACTCCTCCGAGATGTCTTCCTTTTACTCACGTGAAGGCCCGTACCCAGGAACTTCGTCGAAGTCAGCGGCTTCCATTTACTCTGCAGGGCCTGATTGGCCTGCGAGGCCAAGGGAAATCCACAAGAAAGGCTCCCAGAGCTCCCACCGTGGACCTGGCTTTGGCTCTCAGAGAAGCGAGCATGGAGCAAAGTTTTGGGGGTCAAGCTGTGTCCCAAGGCCCCGGACATGTCCCTCGATCGCTCGCCTGATCACCGGCCGCTGAAATCTGTCGGCAAACAAGCTTACTCGCGTCAAAGAAGAGGATGGCGACCTGACTAGTTCTTCTGGAGGAACTGAAGCAAATCTCACGCGTTCGGACGGGAACAATCGATAATCAATGGAACAGGAATCATCAAGGAGAAGCAGGAAACTCGATGGTACGTGATGAACGAGGGAGTGAAGACGAGGCGAGGCCGACGAGCTCTGGCCGAGGGGATCGGAGGAGGAATCGATAAACGTCGAGGAAGTGTGTTTTCGCCTGAGGAATCGAAATTCTGCGGGAACCGAGTTATGGCGCGGGATGTGGACGCAGTGAGGACGGGGAAAGAGAGCGATGAGACTGCGGGAAAGCAGGCACGGAATGCCCCTTCTGTCGATCGAAGAACGCCCGGCGAAGGCGGAATGCCGTCGATTGCGAGGATTACCGAGCGGTGTAAACAGCACGAGCGCACGCGCCCACCCCCTGCGCGATCCGGGCTGTGCTCTCTCGCCTCCTCGCCGCCCACTGTTTGCCTCAGAGAGAGAGAGAGAGAGAGAGAGAAGCTCCAGCAGTCATGAATATCTTCCACCCGTGGCAACAATATATATATATATATATATATATCACCATTAAGAATTGAGCTTTGGTGGAAAGATCAAAGGGTCGGCGGGTCGAAGGGATGAACGGGAAACGTGGCGCATTCTCTGCGGTGCACGTATATTCCGCGCTCGGAATCAGGGTCGGGTAGGCCCCCGGACGACCAAACTTTTCGAGAAGCCGTTAATAGAAGCTGCGACCGATCAGAAGAAGGCCCCGCAAGAACATGTAGATCTGATCCTGATCAGAACCCAGCTGCGACCTGAACCTCAGTCCCCGAAAGTCGACATTTTTTCGAAAAAACTCAAAAAAAAAAAAAAACCCGGTTGGATGCTTGAATTCATGGGCATAAAAAAATGGCGTTCTTGCCGGAAGGGGAAGGGGAAGGGAAGAGGGGCGGGGGGTGGGAAGGGGATCCCAACTCCGTCACGCAAGGTCTGCCACGTCGGCGGCGGGAAACAACGGGATCATGTTAAAAATATCCACCAGCCGACCAGCGACGTCGTCGGCGAGCAGTCTCTGACAAGAGGCTGCTGCCGTAGGACGGCGGATCCTGGCCAAGTGGCCTTCCTCGTCCCGTTGCTTAGATTCCCTCTGCAGATGGCCGAGATCTCCCCCCAATCGACCTGCCACGTTTGATCCGTGTAGATATTTCGGCGCCCCCGGATCAAAAGGTGAACTCGACACGAGAAAGCAGACAATGGTGATAGGACCTCTCTCTCTCTCTCTCTATCTCTATCTCTATCTCTGACTCTCTCTCTCTCTCTCTCTCTCTCTCCACCATTTTCATGTGGAAGCCGCCGCAGTCAGGCCAATCATCGCCTCTCCTCCGCCCACCTATCACCTCCCCACCCTCCTCTCTCTATCCTCTCCTGTTCACCGGGGGTCGAGATAGAGAGAGAAGGAAATGATTTCCCTCGTGGCGTAAGCCTCCGCGTCCACAGAAACATCCGAAGGGTCAAAGTTTCCCACTTCGCATCTTCCAAACAAGGAGTGGATTATGAAAATAAGCTCAGCCGCCCAATCCCGGCGGGGCCCAGCTCCGGGCCCAGTCTTAGGTTCCATATATTAGGTATATATATATATATATATATATATCTAGAGAGAGAGAGAGAGAGAGAGAGAGAGAAATAACAATTGGGTTTTTTTACGTCATATGTGTATTTAAAAATATATTTTTATTTTTCTCCTGATTTTTAGGAATGTAGGTTTGTAAGCAAATTCTCTATTACCATAAAAAATATATTTTTATGGTTTTAAAAAATCAAATAAACATTGAAAAAATGTATTATTCGTATTAGTCAATATTTTAATTAATTATTTTACTAACGGCTGAAAGATGGCGGCCCGCGGTGGAGTTCATAGGATCCTTGAAGAGACTGGCCGGGCAGCAGGTTGCAATCTATTAGGCCCATTACGAAGAGCACAGCCGAACGGATAGAGTGAATGGGCCGGGTCACGTGCCACAATGGGCTTTGTTATTGGGCCTTATTGGTTCACGCACACTGGGGCCCCATTTATTTACAACTAGCCTTGATTCCAGCTACTAGATACAAAGTGATTGTTAACAAAGTGGGGCCCACCGGTCGTGCGACCTTTTTGTCCTCATTCTGGAGGAAGAAAAAAATTATGAATCTGGAGTATGATTTGCATGATTCACTTGTCCTCCCTGTGGGTCGCCCTCGAGAGGGAGGAAGTCCCCGCCACCGGGGGCTTCGCCGGGCGGCGCCAGCGGGCGGCGGAACAGCAGCAGAACCGGGAGGGTGCATGCCAGCATCATGAGCCCCATCAGGGAGATGCCCTTCTCCTTCGAGCCGCAAGTTCCGGAGAAGAACAGCAGCTGCGTCACCACGGCGCCGACCGGGCCTCCGCTCCCCGTCATCCCCGAGATCACCCCCAGCGACCTGCGGAAGCATATGCGAAGGAGGAGGAAGAGGACGATCAGTTCTCACGGAGAGAATGAAGAGGAAGAGGACGATCAGTTCTCACGGAGAGAATGAGGAGGAAGAGGATGATCTCTGGTTCGACCTTCGGGAGACGAAGGGCACCACGCTGAAGGTGAGCCCGGCGGCGGCCTGGACGAAGATGGAGAAGCAGATGAGCATGGCGACAGAGGAGACAAGCGTCGCCGCCCGTCCCAGCAGGACGCAGAACACGCCGGCGAAGCTCTGTACCACCCACAGGCTCCATAGCCTCCCCCTCATTCCGAATCTCGCCGCCATGAAGTCCGAAAGAAGCCCGCCGCTCGGCCTCGAAACCACGTTGGCGAGCCCGAAGCTCGCCGCCAGAACTCCGGCCACCTCGATCTTGAGGTCAAACCTGTCGTAGAAGTACTCGGAGATGATATTCTCCATCGTCAACTCCACGCCGTAGCAGAACCCGTAGGTCAGCGCCAGGACCCATCCCCGGTAGTTCTTGATCCCGCTGGAGATTACCTCTCGCAGGGTCCTCTTGGTCCTGTTCAAGGGGTAACCTCGGTCGCTGAAGTTCCCCTCCGGCAGGTCCTGGCCGAGGAACAAGACTGCGATCGCCGTCAGGACCTGGAACGTCGCGGGCAGGAAGAAGGCGGCTCGCCATGCCAGGGAGGATCTGAGACCTCGCTGGAGAAGGAGAGAGTAGAGCAGCGGCATCAGAAGCTGGGCGGCGCCGCTGCCGGCGTTGGCCCACCCCGCCGATACCCCGTTGGCGACCCCGACGACGGGCGGCGAGAACATGGAGCTCATCCAGTACTGGTTGGCGACGAAGTTGGCCAGTGACAAACCGACGAAGAACCGGAGCTGGACGAAGCCGGCGGCGGAGGACACGGTGGCGGCAGCGAACATGGCCGGCGCCGTCGCCAGGGAGAGAGCCGCCGAGGAGACGCGCGGCCCCAGGAGGTCGCAGGCGGCGCCCATCCCCAGCCGCGTGAACACGGCGCCAGAGACGGAGGCGATGCCGGCGTTGGCGACGTCGCCGGACGTGAGATCGAGCTCGTTGCGGATGACGGGGAGCAGGGGAGGGGCGGAGAAGGTGGAGAAGAAGCACCAGAAGAGGGAGAACCAGGCCAGGTGGAAGGCCAGCATATGCGGCGGCGCCGCCGATAGTGGCCGGAAAGTTGTGGCCTTGCTTTCATCCTCACCGGCCGAGGAGTCTTCTTCCTCTACCGGCTCCCAGTCCCGCATGGCGGCGGCGGCGACTCAGAGTTCCTTCTCCCCACCACCTCCTTCTTCTTCGTATTTCACTGCATCTTTTGCGGCTGCGTACGGCCATCTCTTCTTCTTCGCCGGGCGGTGCCCCTCGGTGGCGTAAAGAAGGCGGCGCCTCTACGGTGCGGCGAGGGAGTGGGGGCATCGGTGGCGGCGGCCCGAGGCGGTTAGAAGTGGGACAACCATCAGGGTGACTGTTGCCCATTCGTTTCCGGCCATGGGCCCAGGTCAATCCGTCCGCTGGTGCTGGGAAAGCGGCGGCGCCGGTGGTGGAGCGTAGGAATATATTTGTAAATAAGTATTATATATGCGTTTAAAATAATTAAGCATATTTAAAAAGGGTTTATAATAAATATTTGAGCGAAACATATGGATATGTTAATTAATAATTATTATAAAATAATTTTATAATAATTAGAAAAATAGTAATGCTTTTATATCAAAAAATATCACTTCGTTTTAGATAGTCAGGCCCAGTTTGTGACCAAAAATATTTCAGAAATAGTAGGCCCAGAGGGAGGGGGCCCATCCACGTTGGAGAAACAGGGCTGAGGACGAGCTATTTGGACTTACCCCACTGCGCTTTGGATATGTTAGAAATGAATCGTTATGGGGCCTGGGCCCCTCGGTCCGAATCGCCATCCATCAGCCGGCCCTAGATTGGGCCGATAAATGGGCCGTGGGCTTCATTTCTCTCTGATAAACGACGATCTGGATCTAATGGGCCTACAGTGTCCGGATGAGCCTGCTTATATATTGGGCTATGCCCGTTAATGGCCCAATAACTATCTGGTCGGCCTCTTCACAGACATGTTCACCCCCTTGCTTTATCCGTTCGGTGTGGGGAGGGGGGGCTGCCCACCCGCCACTTCTCTTCTCCTCCTGGTTCCCCTCTTCTGCACCCGTTTTAATGCGCTATTGCCAGTCATCTATCGTCTTCCCCGGCGAATCCTTATCTTCGCGTGCTCACCTGATTGCTCCCGCCGCATTCCATCCCCGCTGTGGTGCTTCTCTTCTCTCTGTCTCTCCGTCCGTTCCCCCTGCGCGAAGCCTTGGAGCGAACAAGCGGCTTCTGCAGCCCAGGTTACTTTTCTCTCGCCTTTGGTCATACTCATTTGTTGCTTAGCTCGGTTGGTCACGAGATTTGATCCGTCGTGGTATGCTAGAACATGGCCAATGTGTTTCAGTCTTATCTGTTGCGGGTCTATCTATTTATCGCTCCATTTGTTCGTTAGCGAGTTCCCGCCTGTTCAGTCTATTCGTCCCGTTTTTTCGCACAATTTCGAATGGCGTTATCTTGCGGAAGCGTGTGTGTGGAGGTTGGAGGATTGGGTGTTAGAGAGCGACAGTGGCGGGGAGGATCATCCTCGCAATGGCTTATCTAGTTTCTCACCTCTTTATTAGTTTTAGCAGAAAATGTCATCTAATCTTGTGAAATTCCATCCTCGTCCGTATGACATAAAATAGGCGATGTATGGCGACAATCGAGAGAGCAGTTTGATTTCCCAGTTCACATTTTCACCCATTAGCAAATGAATTTCGTAAATAATATTTAAACGAGATCCGGTACTACTGTTTCCCTTTGCATATCATATCTTTTAGTATCGGCGCGATCATGGATTATTTGAATAGATTAGTAAAGAGTACGAGCCTGGACAATTCTCAACAAAGTACACTGACAGGGGGATCTCCAATCCACTCGAAAATTACTACTTCCAAAAACTATTCCAATCTCTCCTTCACCTTGAACACCCGAAAACGGGATATCTGTGTAGGTTTGCGAAGAAAATCAGAATAAATAATTTTTAGGGGAGTTTCACAGTGAGATGGGAACCATCTGTAGCTTGATACTGTTGTTATATACGTCTGAATTTTTATAACTGCTTATTTTCACGCCTCTATTTCTCATTTTCTCGTTATGTTTATTTACTTGGTACCAAATATCATGTTCGAATTTTCAAGGCTGATAGGGATTTTTTTGACGTGGATGAACTCTGTTTCCTTGTTTCTTGGGGGAAAAAAAGCAATTTTTTCTTGGAATGATGCTCGTCTGAATGTGGATTCCTGTTCCTGTTCTACAGGGTTTCTGTATTGATAAATGGGAATCTAACTTTGGAGCAATGACGCTGATAGCCCATCAGACAAATGTATGTGATCCAGTGTAATTTTTTCTCCTCTTCGTATCTTTTTTCCTCAGTAAAGCATTCTTGGAATATAGTTCATGGTGGTACCTCTACGATATGACCTTCTCTACGATTTATTCATGTATTTGAACGTGCACAGTGCAACCTTCTCTTTGTGTACCAGGGTTGTTCAGCCTTGACTATAAAGACTCGGCCATGTTCCAGAGTGGTTGACCTGAGATGCTTCGTGGATTTACAGCTGGTTAGAAGAACAGATAAATTTGCATCCTTGAAGCATCGTTTCCAGTTCAGGTGAGGCGTCGCATGTTCTCTGTTTAGATTGCTTCTTTCAAAATTATAATAAAATAAACCCGAAATTGCATGCCTATTTCGGATATGTTTATTAAGCTTTGTCGAATACCAAACTTTATATTATATCATAGATGATATGCTTTTATGCTTGCTTTCGCAGATTCTGAGGAATCAGATTGGTGCTTGTATTTTTTTTGCATGGTGCTAGAAGGTTCCGGGCCATGCATGTCATCGTCAGTGAAATATTACTGCTTTATCATGAGTTTCTCTCTGCTAATTGAGTTGGAGGTTACTTTGCTTGGGCTCTAGTTTTGATCTAGTCTGAGAACTTCCTTGTGCTAAGCATATTAATACTATCTGAAAGAAGGGGGAAAGCTTCTGTCTGGCTTGTTCAGGTTCAGCTCTAGAGTCGGCAATTTCAGATTGACTTTTTCCGGCTCTGTTTGAAACGACCACCTTTGGATTGAAACCCACAATCGATAACCTCAAGAAGGAAAAGACCCATTGTTTGACAGGCTTCCCATTTTTTTCACTTTTATAAATTAAAAAAAAAAGGTGGCTCTTTGCCCAAGATCAGGCATAATTGAGCACCTGGGCTGCAATTTTCATGTCTCAGAAGGATTTTTCTCCTAGATTTTTTCCTTCACCCGAACGTGAATTCTAAGTTATCTCACTCCATACCTCATCTTTGCTGTTGTCAGAGGCCGACCCATTATTTTGTCAAAAGAGAAGCATTTCAAGGTATCTTCATTCAAAGGGAACGATCATGGTGATGCGTCAGATGACATGGAAAGGGATTCCAAATGCTCCAAGCAGGTTCAGCTTCCTCTTGCACCACAAGAAAGAGAAGAGGTTGAAACAGCATCAGCTGACTCTTCTTCAAGCTCAATTCCCTGTGCATCAGTGAGTGGAGAAAACAATGTAGCTGGGTCTCGAACGATAGAGAGATTATTCAAGAGCTTGCTGGGCATGCTGCGGGCACAGAAATTGGGTGCTGGAATGGACGAATTTCATGGTAAAAGACCTGCTGCAGATGAAATTGAGGAAAACCAGGAGAAAATGCTTGAAACTAAAGCGGATAACATGGCAAAAGCTGCTCTCCTATGGTTCATGGGTTTGGATTTGACACTGAAGATTCCTTTGTTGATATTGTAAGTATGATGAATATACATTCAAATGAGCTTCTCTCAGCTTATGCTGATGCTACCCTCACTTAAATTATCTTGCAGTTCGTAGCATGTTCACTCCTGATTTATTCTCTCTCTCTCTCTCTCTCTCGCTGTGTATATATATATATATGCAGTGATATGCATGCATATTCATAAGTATTGAATGGTCCTGTTTTTCTTCTATTTTCCGGTGGGTTCAAGTATAAACATGATCAGTTGGTATTTCTGCAGGAATGAACATGGTCTGTGGTACTGATTGGGCATATCGATTCTGATCATCTTATCTGTTCCGTTGCAGCATTCCATGGTACTTCATCACCAGAGTAGCCTACGGGATCGAAGTCACCAAGGAGCTGACCCCTCTCTGGACCATCGGGCCCCTCATCACCGCCCTCTACATCAGGACCATTCAGGGGATCTGTTCCCTCTACGTTTTCTGCTTCAAGAAGGCCATCGAGCTCTTAGGGAACCTCCCCTCTTACTACGCGCTGATCTGCAGCTACCTGGTGGAGGGGAAGCTGAGAGAACTCCTCTACGCCAAGCTCTGCAAGCCAGTCGCAGACGTGAAGAACACGGACTATGAAGCGCTGGCGAGACTGAGGACGAAGCAGCTCAGGGAGTGGGCAGTGGAGAAGTATGTCGACTATGTGGAATCCATATGGCCCTTGTACTGCAGAACGATCAGGTTCCTGAAGAAGGCCAACCTCCTCTAGCTCTTGCCATTTTGAAGGGGAGATCCTAGAGAGAAGCAGGCGGTCATTGTTACCTGATCGGGCGAGGATTCTTTGGATGATCGATGGCAGAGAGATGCACCGACCCAGTGGTCCTGGCTTCAAGAACCCTAGAAACATGGGAGCGGGTCCCGTCATTGTGAGGTAAAGTTTCGATCGTTTGACTTTGTGAGCGTTCTCCCTTGCCCCCTCAGTTCTTCTTCTGCATGAAGAGATGAGACCCACCCACCCATTTGTCGCCCACCCTGTTCGGCCTCTCTGTGCCCGACTAAGGTCAACGACCCATCTAGTCGGGTCAACATGGGTCAACAGGGTCAAGATTCTTCGTCAATCTGTGGGTCAGCGGATCGTGGGCGGTTCACCAAACCTCCGCCTCCGCCCCCCCGCGGCTCCCCCAGAAATTAATGGCGAGGAATCTTTCTTCACCCTTTTCAACAGCCACCTCCAATTATTGACTTGCTGCATGTGATCATCCGCGGAAAAGGAGATGAAGAAAAATCAGGAGAGCCCAGCTATTTATCTCTGCTCATTTTTACCAAATTATATATTTAAAACTATATTTATTTAATCGGAGGAAGAGAGAGAGAGAGAGAGAGAGAGAGAGAGAGAGAGAGAGAGAGGGGCAAGTTGTCTTCGTCTCCTCGATTGCTCACGGTGGCCAGAATCTTACCGGGCCGGACTCCCAAAGGCGATCGCTTTACGGTTGCCCGCCTGCTCCCGCGGCTGTGTTGGGCCGTTGATAGTTACGTTCATCACCGGGAAACCGGGCGGCGCCAGTCACCGGTGGGCGGCGTCTTCTTCCCGTTGTTAGTTTGTTGAGTAGGGGAATCCAAAACAAAATTCCCAGATAACCCTGGATATTTCCATATTTGAAGGTTTGCCCCCCGAGCGGCTGTATCGCGCCGCATCTGTTGAGGTTTATTGACCTTCCTTAACCGGTGACGTGGCTATTTAAAGTCAAATGGCGCGAGGAGGAATGCAATAGTTTTGGTGAAATGGGCCTCTGGGAAAATTTCCAACCTGGCTTTTTCTCTTTCCCATTCCTTTCTCTCTCCCCTACTCTCTCAAGCTGGCAGCTCCTCCGCCATGGCGGAGGGCTTCTCCCGGACAAAACTCTGAACTTTCAGGTCGAAAGGCTAGAGAGAGAAAGTAAAACCTATCCTGAAAAGCTCCGTCCCTTTCCGGCCGCCCTTCCGGTGGTTGAGAAATCATATGACCTGGTGCGAACTCCGGCGCTTCATCTTCTTCTTCTTCTCCTTCCTGCTCCCTCACAATGTTCGCCGTCGTGAGCATGCTCCGGCGATGGATTCAGTGATGATTCCGGGCACCATGCTGTTATTCCTCTTCTCCGTCCTCTGCGCCATTCTCGCCGTCGCCCTTGGAGACCTGCCGGCGGACTCCGGCGTGCTCCTGCTACTGAAACACGGGCTCACCGACAGCGAAGATCTTCTCCGGGACTGGTCCGCCGACGGCGACCCCTGCCGGTGGAAGGGAGTCGCCTGCTCCAGCGAAGGAGATCGCGTGGTGGGGCTCAACCTCTCCGACTCCGGCCTTCTGGGAACGATCCCCCCGGAACTTGGGAGGCTTCTCTCTCTCCAGAGCCTCGACCTCTCTTCGAACTCCCTCACCGGGCCCATCCCGCCAGAGCTGGCCATGCTCGATGATCTCAGAGAACTTATTCTTTACAGCAACTCCCTCTCTGGCAACATCCCGCCGGAGATTGGCCGCCTCAGAAAGCTGCGAGTTCTCAGGGTAGGAGATAATATGCTCTCCGGAGAGATACCCCCCCAACTGGGCAACTGCACCGCCATGGAGATTCTCGGTCTCGCCTCCTGCCGGCTCAGTGGGAGTATCCCCAGGGAGCTCACTAATCTGAAGAGCTTGAGTATGCTCAATTTGCAGAGGAACCAGCTCGCCGGGGTGTTGCCGGAGGAGGTGATAGCGGGTTGCAGAGGGCTGCAAGTTCTCTCCGCCGCCGACAACCTCCTGGAAGGAGAGATCCCTCCGGCGATCGGAGGATTGATGGGTCTGCAAACTCTGAACCTCGCCAACAACAGCTTCTCCGGTCTGGTTCCGCCGGAGCTGGGGAAGATGACCGGATTGAGGTACCTGAACTTGCTCGGGAACAAGCTGAGCGGCGCCATTCCGGCGGAGATCAACCGGCTGAGCCAGCTGGAGGTGCTGGACATGTCCGGGAACGAGCTCTCGGGGGAAATCACCATCTCCACCGTGAAAATGAAGAGCCTCCGGTACCTCGTCCTCTCCGACAACTCCCTCACCGGCGGCGTCCCCGGCGACCTCTGCCCATCGCCGTCGAGCCTTCAGACTCTATACCTTTCGGGGAACAGGCTCTCCGGTGAGGTCCTCTCAGGGCTTCTGAACTGCACCTCCCTCAGGTCGCTGGATCTCTCCGGCAACGGCTTCACGGGGGTCATCCCCTCCGGCGCCGGCGAACTCAGGAACTTGACCGACCTGGTTCTGCACAACAACAGCATCACTGGGTCCCTCCCATCGGAGATCGGGAATCTGACCAACCTGGAGACGCTCTCTCTCTTCCACAATGATCTCACTGGTTCGATTCCGCCGGAGATTGGGAGGTTGCAGAGGCTGGTCGTCTTCTTCCTTTACGAGAACCAGATGTCAGGAATAATCCCCCGAGAGCTCACCAATTGCTCGAGCTTGGAGGAAGTAGACTTCTTCGGGAACCATTTCTCCGGAGAGATCCCCATCATGATCGGCGACCTGAGGAACCTCGCGGTGCTCCAGCTGAGACAGAACGACCTGGTGGGTCAGATCCCGGCGAGCTTGGGCAACTGCACCAAGCTTCTGGCCATCGCCATGGCGGACAACAGGCTACGGGGAGCTCTCCCTTCCTCTTTCTCTCACCTCACAGAGCTAAGCGTCCTCTCTCTCTACAACAACTCCCTGGAGGGGCCATTGCCGGAGAATCTTTTCTTGCTGAAGAAACTCACCATCGTCAACCTCTCCCACAACAGGTTCTCCGGCGAGATCTCCCCTCTGCTAGGCTCGAGCTCTCTGGAAATATTAGACCTGACGAGCAACAGGTTCTCCGGGGAGATCCCTGGGGAGCTCATCCAGTCGAGGAACCTGACTCGCCTCCGACTCGGGCACAATCTTCTCAGCGGGGGAGTACCTTCCGAGTTGGGCGAGCTCGAGATGGTCGAATTCCTGGACTTGTCGTCCAACAACCTCTCCGGTGAGATCCCGCCAGAGCTCTGCAACTGCAAGAAGCTCCACCATCTCCTCCTCGACGGGAACATGTTGACGGGGACGCTGCCCACCTGGTTAGGAACCCTAAATTCGCTCGGAGAGCTAAACCTGTCTTTGAACAAGCTCCACGGGGAAATCTCTCCGGCGATCGGAAGCTGCTCGGGCCTCCTCAAGTTCTCTCTCCAGGGCAACTATCTCTCCGGCAGGATCCCGCCGGAGATAGGCAACCTCACCGCCCTGAACGTCCTCAACCTGCAGAGCAACAATCTCTCTGGGGAGATTCCCTCGACAATCAGAGGCTGCAACAAGCTCTTCGAACTGAGACTCTCAGAGAATTCCCTGACGGGTAGAATCCCACCGGAGCTAGGGCAGATGACGGAGCTGCAGGTGATGCTGGACTTGAGCAGGAACCAGCTTTCCGGCGAGATACCCTCCTCCCTCGGCGACCTGGTCAAGCTGGAGAGGCTTAACCTCTCCTTCAACCAGCTCCATGGCCGAATTCCTCCCTCGCTTGGGCGCCTCACCAGCATCCATATCCTGAATTTATCCTACAACCTCCTGGAAGGGGAGCTCCCTGGTGCACTCTCCAACTTTCCCGTCGTCTCCTTCCTCGGCGACGGCGGACTCTGCGGTGGGCCTCTCCCTCCCTGCAACACGCCGCCGGGCCCTTCCCGGAAGCAGCTCTCCGACCCCGCCGCCGCCGGAATCGTAGCGGCCATCGTTTTCATCTCGACGGCGATTTGCCTGATTTTGCTCATCGTCATGCTGAGGATCTGGTCCAACTGGAGGGAGGTCTCTGTGTCGACCGACAAGGAAGAGGACGACGACGGAGGATGGAGCAGCGGCGAGTACTGGAAGGCGGCGAGCTCCGCGGTTGTTCTGGTCACCCCCACAGGGAAGCAGAAACCTGCAAAATCCGACTCAGGAACCTGCATCTTTCAGCTGAAGATGGAGCCGCCGGGTACCAAGCTAATCGGAGACGTCTAACCTAATCTCTAGTTTTGCTCCGCTTCATCGTCTTCCTCCTCCTGATGTGTACATGCATTTCCCTTGATGCCTTCTCTCTCTTTCTCTCTCTCTTCCCACCATGGCCTGAGAAAGCTGTAGGTGGTGGTGTTCTTCTGATCACGCCTTCTCTGAGAACGATGTTCTTCAGGATAATGATGAGGAGGCTCCAGTCTCTGCGTTCCCCGACTTCTTCCACCCTCACCTGCCCACCTAAACAGAGAGCGTGAGTGAGAGAGAGAGACGACGATCCACGGAATGTAATAAAAGTCAACGCCATACAGTCCGCAGCAGAAAATAGCCGATCTTTGAATTTGCCCCGTCCTCCGCTGTGAGGCCGTGAATTGGAAGATGCCGATCAATTCAGAAGCCGATTCATGGAGATGATCCTTCCGAGCTTTGGGTTCAGTGGATGAGTCAACGGTCAAGTCAAAGTTACATCATGGAGTTCACCCACAATCTTTGACTTTGGAGGCAGCCGATCCAGTAATCCATTCCCGCCTTTCTAATTAGGTCAAAGGGAGGGGTCTTCATCCCCCTTTTTACAGTTAATTAGAAACCTCGTAGAGAAGAAACCAGGGAGGGTCAGCTTCCATGACTCTTCTCCGCTGAGGCATCCTCCTCTCCCTGTAGTCGCCTCGATCGCCTCTCCCCGTTCTTCGTCTTCCTCCTTGCATAATGGGCTCCACTTTCCCAATCTTGCTGGCAATCTCCTTTCTGATCTCCGCCATCGCGCCCTCTCTTTCAGACCCGAGGATCTCGCAGGCGGCGCTCGTCTGCGGCAACCGGACGGCGGACAGCCGCCATCGCCAGGCCTTCGTCGAGAACTTCCTCTCGGTGTTGAACTCCGTCACTCCGCAAATCGCCTCCCGGAGATTCGCCTGGGCCTCTGAGGGGAAGACGAGAAACGACTCGGTGTTCGCCTTCGGGGAGTGCCTGAAGGACCTCTCCCGCAGGGACTGCGATCTATGCTTCGCCACCTGCAAGACGCTGATCCTCCGATGCCTTCCCTTCCAGATGGCCACCCGGGGGGGGAGGAACTACCTCGACGGCTGCTATCTCAGGTGCGAGATCATCTTCTCCATCTTCCTCCTCCTCCGATCCCCTTTCCTCCGCTCAGGATAGTCTAGGGTTCCCGGATCAGGTACGAGGACTACGACTTCTCCGGGGAGGCTGTGAGCCCCGAAGATCGGACGGCGTGCGGGAACGTGACTTCCGGCGGCGATCACGGCGCTTTCGCAGAGAACGCTCTCTGGCTCGTCGGAAATTTGAGCTCTGCGGCGCCGGAGAACGACGGCTTCTTCGTGGGGGCTGTGGAGAAGGGGGATTCTAGGGTTTACGGCCTGGCTCAGTGCTGGGAGAACGTGAACAGAAGCTCCTGCCGGCTGTGTCTGAAGGCGGCGGCGAAGGCTGTGAGCTCCTGCGTCCCCATGACGGAGGGCAGGGCGATGAATTCTGGATGCTACATGAGATATTCCTCTGCGAAATTCTACAATAATTCTGGGGAAGACGCCGCAGCCGACTCAGAAAACAGTGAGTTCTCTCCATCCATTGAAGCTCTCGAATGATCAACTCTTCTGCCTCTCTGGAATTCACACTATTTCCTTCAATCCCGCAAGATCAAACCCCCGAGCTTCTCCAGATGAAAAAATATTAAAAGAACTGCGAATATATCTTGGATTATTTCAAAATTATTCTCCGATTCCCATGTTTCTCGATCAAGAACTGCCTGATTGATCAGTCGAGAAATCATGGATTTATCCATCTACTTTACCATCATCTGCATCATCTCTGGTTTCGTGGATAGAATCGTAAAATGATGGCCTGGATTTACTGGATCGAATGTGTTCAGATGGAGGGGGCTTAGCGATTGTTCTAGCGGTGGTCTTCTCCGTCGTCGCCGCTGTAATGATCGTCTCTTCGGCAGCGTTCTTCCTGAGGAGGAGGATGATCAAGAGGAGACTAGGTGAGCGGCCGTTCTTTAGGTCAACTTCTCTCCAGGTGCCTGCAGGTTCTTTGAGCTGACCAAACTGGGATTAATCTTAGTGAGGAAGCAACTGGGTGCCCTGGCGGCGGCGGTGAATAAGTCAAACCTGAACTTCAAATATGAACTCCTAGAGAAGGCCACCAACTACTTCGACAACTCCAACAAGCTGGGCCAAGGAGGATCTGGTTCAGTCTTCAAGGTCCCTTTCTCTGTCTTCATCACTCCCTTTCTCTCTCTCTCTCTCTCTCTCTCTTGATCCATGGGTTTGACCGGCAATGTGGACGGCGGCAGGGAGTTCTGGCAGATGGGAAGACCGTGGCCGTGAAGAGGCTCGTCTTCAACACCAGGCAGTGGGTGGACGAGTTCTTCAACGAGGTCAACCTGATCAGCGGGGTCCACCACAAGAACCTCGTGGGGCTGCTGGGTTGCAGCATCACCGGCCCCGAGAGCCTCCTCGTCTACGAATACGTCCCCAACAAGAGCCTCCACCACCACCTCTCCGGTTCGCTGATGTCTTTCCACAAACAAAGGAAAAAAAACCTCGTCAATTGACTTCTCATACTCACACGTTGATTTCTCCGACAGATTCGCGCTGCGCCCAGAATCTCAGCTGGGCGGCGCGGTACAGGATCATCCTGGGGGCAGCGGAGGGCCTGGCCTTCCTCCACGAGGAATCCCCGTCGAAGATCATCCACAGGGACATCAAGCTCAGCAACATTCTCCTCGACGAGCACTACAACGCGAAGATCGCTGACTTCGGCCTGGCCCGACTGATTCCCGACGACAAGTCCCACCTCAGTACGGGCATCGCCGGCACCCTGTGAGACCTCCTCCTCCCTCCCCGCCGTCTTCCGACGTTCATGGCATTGACTTTCCGTCTTGCAGAGGTTACATGGCCCCCGAGTACCTGGTCAGAGGGAAGCTCACGGAGAAGGCCGACGTCTACAGCTTCGGGGTCGTCGTCATCGAAATCGTCTGCGGGAAGAGGAAGACCCCACGAGCGGCTCCGGATCCCCTCTCCGTCCTCCAAACTGTGAGCGAGATCGACCCATCCATAGCCCCCAAACTTCTTCTCCTTCTTCCTGTTTCTTCCTGGTTTGACGAGTATCGATCTATTTTCCCAGGTCTGGAAGCTCCACACCGCCGGGAGGCTGGCGGAAGCGGTGGATCCGAGCTTGGAGGGCGCCTTTGACGCGGAGGAGGCGGTTAGGGTTCTGCAGATCGGCCTCCTCTGCGCGCAGGCTTCGGCGGAGCTCCGGCCAGCCATGTCGGCGGTGGTGAGGATGCTCCGGCAGGGGGAGCCCATTCCGGCGCCGGCACAGCCGCCGTTCCTCCGATCGAACCCCGACGGGGTCTCCTTCGGGGCGTCGTCCTCCTCCGCCCCTTCTTCCTCTGTTAACAGCATCACCGTGAGCGAGGTCGATCCCAGGTAGAGGAACCTCTCACCGCCGGCGCCAGGTCTCCGGCGATGTCCTCCCGGCGAGCTCTCACCCCGTCCTGGTCCTCCAGGTCTCCGGTTTTGATGGAGTATGTAAAGTTGAGCGCTTTCGTGCCTTTTGATTCTTGTCTATACAGAACGATAAATGGGCCTATGGGCCTAACGATAGGCCCATTAACATTGTTCCTCAGTGGGCTAGTTAACTGGGCCGGCTTATTATGTTTGTCGGCCTATTGCGGCCCAATGTGAGCAGCATTAGCCTCGTTTGATCCGGCCCACCCTTTTAATGGGCTGGATGAGATAAGATGGGTTTGGGCTCTATTCGGGCTCGCCTCATCCAGCCACTGATGGTGCGCACGTGGCAGTGGGTCCCGCAGTGGGGTGCTTTCTCTCTGAATAGCCCTAAGATAAATTAACATATTTGTACATATCCATTGTGACCTTTTTGCGGACGACACGTATTTAGAATCAAGGGCAAAAAAAAACATATCTCTGGCGTTTGGACTTTTCAGAAAAACAGCCGCTCCGAAGCATACCAAGCTTTTATCTCATTTCTCTCTCGACTTATAACCATAAAGAAGCTTAAACAGTGAATCTAATAATTTTTATTTTTATGAATGAGAAGTAAATATTTATGAGTGCCCTATGAGTGCTCAATTTCGGCCTCTATGTTACGCCTCAAGAACATAGCTTTTATGATGGCTATTTTGCAGTTACTCTCATCTAGTAATCTCTCTCTCTCTCTCTCTCTCTCTCTCTCTCTCTCTCTCTCTCTCTCTCTCTCTCTCTCTCTCTCTCTCTCTATCTCTCCCTCTTGGAGTCATTATAACAGCTTCTCCTATTTAATCAAGAGCTCGTTCGAAGAAATATCCAGCTAACCATGAGGATGGCTTTGGTGTCACGGTGCAATGATTGCCGCCATATGAGAGCGAAAGCCGAGGGCTTCAAATGTCCCAGCTCACCGCTGTCGGTCGGGAGTGGGAATATAGCATGCTGACCTATTTTTTGTCTAGGCTTTGACTTTAAATTTTTCCCCTGGAGGAAAGCCGGGTAGATTTGTCTTGACTGGGCCCCCGACCTTGCTGATGTTCGGCCGGGGAAACCCACAGAGAGAGAGAGAGAGAGAGAGATGAACCTCCTCCTCCTCTCTCACTAACCTTACAGAGTAGGGGTGTGAATGGGTCTGGTAAGTTCAAAGCCTACACTCTTGAACCAACTCGATAAAGAGAAATTAGCCCGGCCTAACCAGTCCGTATCTAGCCTTCAATAAAAATATGTGGCCCATATATCATCTCTCTCCCTCTCTCTCTCTCTCTCTCTCTAGACCCCTAACATAATTCTCAAGTAAGGTGAGAGAGAGCCTACAACCCACATTGCACATCAAATATGAAGAATTAAATCGGACCCTCTGTGGATCATGTCCGAACCAGATTTACAGGCGAGCCCGACCCCAGCACAACTCATCTCGCAGCGTAAAAAACCAGAACTTGAGAGATTTAGTCACTTCAGGAGGGTGGCGGTCAACGGGGGGGACGACGTCCCCAAGTTCAGAGACGCTGACCTTGGTCAGCCATCGAGATAGAAGGGAGAAGAGAGGGAGTCGAGGACGGCGAACTGCATGCTCTCCGACGGCTTCCAGCGGCGCTTCCTCTGGTTGATGAACCAGTTGTTGATCTGCTTCTGGTTCAACCCCGTCGACTCCACCAGCGCCAGCTTGTCGGCGTCCTGAGACACGGATCAAAGACGAAATCTTTTCTTCAGAACTCGATCATAATTCTCGTGGGCAGCATTTATATAGTCAGATCGCGCCGCTAAATCTGATGGGTCAATCCCATCGTTGACGACCGGTCGGCCCATCACCTTCAAAAGAATCAAGATCAATATACAACGACCGGAGAATTCCCATTCATTTAAACCGTAATTTTTCTTTTCTCCAGATTGATGGGAGGTCATTTAGAAGTGGGTGGAGTATTCCCATCCATCTGAATCACAATGTTCTACCTCTCCCTGTTAATGTGATTATCTAAACTGGTTTCCCCTCTCGATTCCAGACGAGATCTGAAGATCTGCTACATGAATAGTAGGGATAAAATCCGATGTAACAAAGTCAGCGGTTAAATCGAAAACGGAATGACGATTTTCAGATAGAACAGCTTCCTCACAGCAGTTTAGTCTCCCAACTGATGCGATGAGGATCTACCAGCATGATCTCAGAGCTCCAGAGCCGATCTGAGACCATTTCTATGTGAGAATAATCGCGTATTGACTCAAGCCGACGGATAAAATTAGTCAACTAACGTTCGTCCTCGAATGGTTTAATGATTGGAGGCAATGGCGAGAGGTAAACCCACCGTCGGATATGGCCATTTGTAATGGAGATTCCACCAGTCGAGGAGGGTTTGCCGGGCTTCCTTGGGCAGGTTTCCCTTCTTCTTCTTCTTAGAGAAATCCTGCTTGAGGCTACTCAGGTAGCCGCTGTACCTGCGAAGGAGCTCGTCCCTGAGCTCCCTTTCCTCCCTCCTCGCAGCCGAACCGCGAGTGCCGACCTCCCCGCCGCTTGATTCCTCCTCCGATGATCTCGCGGCCTCCGCTGATGACAGGGAGATGAAAGCGGCTGTTAACGTGCAGATCATTTGCGGCTGAGAAATGAGATCATAGTCGGAGGATAAATCAACTGCATATTTTCCATCAGCTCTATTTTTGATCTATAGAGCTGGTGGGTAGTCGAATCAGGGTAGGCTAGAGTAGGCTGAGTAACCTTTCGGGTTCACTCGTTGCTCTCTGGTGCACGTAGAAAGAAACACAGGTGATTATCTCTCTCTCTCTCTCTCTCTCTCTCTCTCTCTCTCTATCTATCTATCCATCTATCTATCTACCTACCTATTTATGTAAGTCCAGGACCTAAAGAGAGATGAGGAGATGCTTATATCCACACAGCGCTACGTTCGCCAGTCTATTCACCATCTCTGACAGAAGAAATGATAAACCCAGCAGCAAACTAGGACTCTTCTCTAGTCCGCCTGCATCATGTTGACGATCCCACATGCTTCGGGCTTGTGTGAACCTCCTATCACATTTACTTTGGCTACGACTACCCAAGGCCCACCCCCCTATCTCTCTCCCAGTCTCTCTCTCTCTAGACCGAGGTGAAAAGGAAGAGAGAGGATAAGAAAAAGGAAACCCTAGAACCCGTCCAAGCAGCAGACAAGAAACATTCGATCGCCGCAAGAAGCTCTCTTTTCCAGTGTGACAGTTCTGATCTAGCACCACCGCTACTAAAACGGCGAGGACCTAACTACCCTGCAGAAGAATAAATATAAGATAATAGGATATTACCAACCCAAAGACGATGAGTACAAAGGCCGAAGATCTCTACTATTCTTCTCGTGAAAGCCGGGAGGAAGAACCAACCAGAGGTGAGGGCGCTGTCCTTGCAGAGGTTGCTGAGCTGCTTCTCGACGCTGTTGAGGAAAGTCGTCGCCTCGTCGAACGGCCGGGCGAGGTCGGATCTGTACTTGGCCAGGACCTCGCAGTAGGTGACCTGCGAGATGCGGAAGAACCGGCGGATCGACGTGATCAGACGAAGTCCGGAAACATTCACGAGCATGTCGGAGCGGAGAGATCGTCACCATGAACTGATCGAGCTCGGGATCGGCTCCTAACATGCTGGAGATGGCGTGCGGCCGCTTGAGGTTGCTCCCTCGACGGATCTCGTCCAGCAGCGAAACCATCTCCGGCGGCGCTCCCACCTGAGAGAGGGAAGGAGAGAGAGAGAGAGAGGAAAGATGAGAATGCTGCTGTTCCGTGATTCTTCTCGTTCTTCGATCTTTTAGGAGATCATCGTGATTCCACTGGGAGAAGGAAGAGAGAAGATAAAGAAGGTTTCTACTTTCATCTTACGTGTTTACGTGTTTTGATTCTTTACCGGGTTTACCTTGAACACGGATGAAACGAAACAATTTGATACGGAGAAGAAGAAGAAGAAGCAAGTATTATATTTTCAGAGAGAAAGCGCGCAGAGGAGAGAATTGATCACTACCGAGAGAAAGAGAAGGCTTCTCCTCCCGTCTTCCTGTAGCAAAACCATTTGAGCGGAACAGCAGAGGAAGGATAATAATTTTAGAGAGAGAGAGAGAGAGAGTTGATATGGAATTGAACTACCGCTACCTTCTGGCAGTCTATGTAGGCGTCGAGGAGACGAGGGTAGAGAGGGTGGGAGGCGATCTTGCTCTTAATGGTGCTGCCGCTGCAGATCGTTTCCTCCCCCGCCGCCATTTCTCCTCCTATCACCACCGTCGGCGGCGCCGGCGCCTCCCCCCAACCTCCTCCGGCCACCACCACCGACGACTCCGAGTAGCAGGCCCCACCGTACCCGGGTATCCTCCCCGAAAAACCCTCCTGGTCATCCCCTCCGCCGGTCACCAGCTCCTGGTGCAGATCGAACACCTCCTCCATGGCCAATCCTCAACCTCGGGGAAGAAGAAGAAGACGAAGAAGACGACGACAATGAGGAGAAGGCGGAGGACAGCAGAAAGATCCTCCTATAAATACCCCACAAATTCTCTCATGATTCTCTCCTCATCACCTAATCATCCGACTAGAGACGAGAAAAAAACAAGTGCGTCGCTTAGATCAGAGACGAGCTGTTCGATTCAGAAGCGCAGTCTCCGTACCTCTCAATTGCCCAACTCGAGAGATCACCGCCCTCTCCCTACCCTTCCTCCCCTCCCTCTTTCTATCTCCAGTAGCAGCCCGACGACAGCGGGGCCACCTCGTAATGACCAAGAGGGCCCTTCACTGACTCGTCCCCCGGGCATTCCGGCTGCTGCAGGCCCGCCTCAGACGCCTCGTTCTAGAGAGATGGGCACTTATCCCCCGGAACGCCCTTCTTCCCTCCCTCTACCAGAGGAGAGAGGAGAGAGAAAGGCACGGACGAAGAGAGATAGAGAGAGAAATACTGATGTGATTGATGGATTGATTGACGGGCAGCAGAACAAGAAATGACGGCTCTCAGCCTCGGTGCCCGCCAAGAGCTGCATGCCTAGCTTCTCCTGGGATTCTCCATCGCTACCTCCCTACCCTCATAGGGGTACTTTCGTTATATTCCATCCACACAGCCCATGCGGGTCCCACTAGTCAGGTGTCCATATGGTCAAACTTTGTAGGTAAAGTCCCATTAAAATCCTCGTGACTCTACTCGGAGCCCAGGTGATAACCGGGCATTTCTCCAATATTTCATCATCAGGGCCAATAGAGAGAGAGCAGAGCAGAGCAGAGAGCAGAGCCCCCAGCTAGCTGCCAACTAGTCAACGCTGAACCTCACCGCCTAATTTCGGATGGGATGTAGGCCAGAAAAGCCGGCTAAGGGGGGAGGGAGGGAGGGGAAAAGTCAAACCAAGTGGGCTCCTGCTGACTTTTGCGTTATATGGCTAGATTAGGCAAGATTAGACGGGCAGGAAACCTACTTAAGAACCGCCCACATACTCCATTTTATTTTCCACCTCCAGAAAAGAAAAAAAAAACCCTTAAAAATCTATGCCACGCCGAATAACCTTCTTCAAGTAAAATATATAAACTGGGAAGAGCGAGAAAGAAGAGAGAGAGAGAGAGAGAGAGAAGAGAGACAAAATTCCCAAGAACAGCAATCCTACCACGTGAATAATTCGACACGGAACAGACGACCTGGGGAGTTGACGAGGGTACTACCGGGGAAGGGACACGGATGGCGAAATGGAGATTCGATTCAGTGGGACTTCACGTACTCCTGGACTATGTGAAGGCCCTCCGACTCCTCCCCGTAGTCCTGCCAAGAACAACAGACACCGCCGGAGAGACCCGACCCATGATCAATCATTCACAGCATCTCCTAGATAATAAATTCCATGGACTATATCCAAATATATATAAATATATATATGTACGAATATGAAAGGGGAGGGGGGGCGGTTTGTTTGGTTCAAACCTTGACGACCACGCAAGAGCAGCCCACAACCTTTCTGGCCTTCCCTTCCGAATCGATCTTGCAGAGCTGTGCCAAATAAGGAGATAATCTTTTTATTTACGCAAGAAATATTTTTTTTATTGAGATTTTTCACATGGGTTTGAGGAATATTACTCACTCCGGCCCACTCCCCCAGGGTTTTTGCGCTGGGCACGGTGACCAAGTGCACGTTGTGCTCGGCGCAGAGGGCTTTGACCAGCTTGACGTAGTCGGGCTGGTCGCAGTCCTCGGCCAGCAAGCACAGCTGGGCGGCGTGCTTCTCAATGGCCTTGGCCCCTTCGTGGAGGCCACGGGCGACGCCGTCGTGGGCGAGAGACTTCTTTATGACGAGCTGCAGTGCAGTCATCAGGTCCATCGGCTCCCCCAGAGCAGGGGCGGGGGGGGTCTCGGGCACCACAGGTGTAGCCTCCTCGCTGCCGGAAGCAAGCGATCCACTCAGTAAGACGATATTAAAAAAGAGAAAAAGGACGGAAGCTGCACTGATATTGTTAACAATCTTTCAAGCCTAGGGTACAGTGGGCTCATCTCTATCGTGACAAGCAGAAATTCAAGCCACTTTAAGATATTTTTCAAATAATTGAAGACAAGTCAAACACGCATGAGGTCTTAACATAGCTAGCAACTGGACGGAATACAAGGGTGAAAATCCATGTATGGCTGTGAACATAAATCACCGATTTGGAAGCAGTGGAAAATAAAAAAGCATATCGCTAATAAGAAGAAGAAACAAGATTTATCAGACGGTACTTATGATTTTAAAACCCCAACAAGGCGCTAGATGCAAAAGAAAAATTGACAACTTTGCTTGTCACCAGGCTAGCCCGATGCATATTATTGTAAAAATTGTATGAGATACATAGTGAAGTAACAGGTTTTTGAGTGTATTACATGGTGAGAGAGCTGGGAACACATGTCATACGGAATTTTTCTTAAAGATGATTTATTTTCCTGTGTCAACAAGGACAGCATATATAAAAAATAACTGTTTTTAAATAATGACATTATTTAGTTCATCCTGCCATGAACTCCAGAAAAAATTATTGATGTTACGCATATTTTCAAAGAGACGAGGTTCCATTGCACAACGTCTAACTGGTCTCCTAATTTTTCTTCAAAGTCACACAACCTCACCCAGGAAACCAAGGATTAAAAAAACTTTATACGGCTTAAAAGTAATAAATTGAAAATGATCTCATCAGGGTAAAGTATAATCGTACCATGAGATTCAAATTAAAAAAAACTTCAATAGATCATCGAATTCATCATATCAAAACAATTTGATTGCTAACATGCAAGAAAAAACAAGAAGTCGATCGAAAAAATTTGATTGTCGTTTTACTTTTTGAACAAGTTACAATATACGATGTGTACAAACACCAACAAAGTCGATCGACTAAGTTTTTATACGTTGGTTTTCCTTTAGCAGTCAAAGCATCTGTAGATAAAAAATCAAACAAAGAAATGTGTTTCTTCCATCATAAACGTCCAGATAATAACTCATGGACCTCAGGAATCACTTTCGAGACCTTTCCTCACTTAGATCAACGGTTAACTTGAGACCTTCCGTCGTCTCAAAGCTTTCAACTCTTGAGTTCCATGACAAGAATTGTAATGGGGAAGTGAAATGTTCTATCATGCAGGGCAGATGAGAATCCTGGATATAGGGAAAAGTCCCATAACGTATTAATTACTACCTGTACGATTATCAGACACATAAAATGAGCATATTATAAAGCTGGCACCAATCTATGTCCCCACCCTATTTAAGACATAAGCATGGTATGCTCAATTGAAAAACTACTCGAAGAAAATTCCACCTAGGAATGACGTGATGAATAGTCCAAGTGCGTGTTACGCATCTGATCTGATATTTTAAAAAATGAATAAATTTTGTGCTAAACGGTTAGTATAGGCTAATAAGATAGCAAGTTTAGGGACACATGACCACACATACAAAGTCCACGGTATAGTCCCAAAGCATCCTAATTCAAGACATCCAAGCATTCAGCAAACAATGGCCATCATCCCATTCAACTCGCACGCATGGCTGCCCGCCAGTTCACCAAAAATTAAGCCTTCGTAACAGGCGTACTGGACCTATTGCTACAAGACTAAGTGCGATGCCTAACTACTACGAAGTAATAGCCTAGTTACACGGGTATGGAAATTCGGACGATCTGTACGCCCTGAAGGTTGAGAAGACGAATCAGACAAGTCACATTCTTCGTAAGCAGACTGGCAGACATAATGAAACGGGAATTGCAGAGGGATACAGCATGAAGCAAGTAACGCGTGAGCAGGTCGTTCCAGAAAATAATTGATACCAGAGCCAGGCACAAGGAACATAGTAGGAAAAGATTGAAAATATCCACGATAGGAATGGCCAGAGTATCAAATCGAGTACCTCGCCATTCTTTCTTTCAGTCGATCTACGCGAAACAGATGCCCACTTGCCCTCCGCACGCTCCTACCACTCGAGGGAAAAAAAATGCAGTTAGACACCCCAGCACGAGCGCGGGACGAGAGAGGATCGAGTAGAAAAGAGACGGAACAGATGGAGCTCGGTGAGAGGTGTCAGAGCAAGAAGATGAGGAGAGCGCCGGCGGCGGCCGATACCTAGAGGAAGCTGCGAGGATTAGGGTTTCCGGAGGTGGCGCGGGAGGAGAAACAAAGGGCGATGGGATAACCCTTATATATAATCCGTGAAGAGAAGCCGTCTCCCACGGGCCACAGGAGGACCAACAAAACATAGATCGGATCCACCTATCTGACGGTCACGATTTGTCAATCACGCTGTATGCAAAATAATTGGCGTAATAGATTTAAAAATATCAAATAAAATTGGCCACCTTAATTATCGAATTTATGCGGGTCTTTATTTATAATTAAAAAATACCGCAAGTCAACTAATTTACTGGGGTACCAGATCATTTTAAGATTATTTAATTCGATAATTCGCTACCAATTGTAATTAAAATCACATATTTTTAATACCAAATATAATTAAAAAACACATTTTCATATAAAAAAATGTGAATCACATATTTAGACGAAAAAAAACCAGAGAAAAAAAACCGCGTACTAGAAAAAAAAATCTCTCACCAAAAATCTTAGCAACTATAAAGAATAGGCTGCAAAAAATAAATAATTACGGCTAAACCCATGTCCAGTTACAAAGTATTACATGAAATATTTAGCTTGATAACTTATATACGGGAAATAAATAATTACAGCTAAAACCCATTTATAGGGGAAAAATGAATTTTCTCAAGATCTCGTGATGAATGATTAGGCATCTGACTGGGTTCCCCAGGATCCTCTCCCCACCGTCAGCAGAGACGCATAGAGCAGCTCGTTCCACGCGTCGGGCACTCCGGGGAGGCACCAGTGGCTGCAGTCTTGGGGCTTCTCCCGGGCGATCTGATGCGTGGATGTCTTGAAGTTCTTTCTGTAGATCGAAGGGTGGCCGTCCTTTCGGTAGTCTGTGAGGCGGCTGACGTTGAGGTAGATCACCGGGGTCCTCATCCGCATCAGTACCTGTTCCAGAGCCGTCATCTTATCGGGGTGGTCCCTCAGGAAGCTCTGGTTGGTGATGGGCTCGGTCTCCTGGTGGCACTGGCCCCCCGAGTTCCATTGTCCCCCGCTGCAGAAGATCGGGAAGCTCGTCACTTGATAGCCACGGGGTCGTGTTCAAGAAAAATGGAAGATTTACCCAGAGAAAGTATCAAAGGGAGGGAGAGAGAGAGAGAGAGAGAGAGAGAGAGAGAGAGAGAGAGAGAATGATCTGATGGATAGACCCGAACATGATCGCCACGGGGTCGTGTTCAAGAAAATGGAAGATTTAACCGGAAAAAGTATCAGAGGGAATTGCAACCACAAGAGAGAGAGAAATAGATAGATAGATAGATAGATAGATAGAGCGAGAGAGAGAGAGATAGTGAGAGAGAGAGAGAATGATCTGATGCATAGACCTGAACATGAAATGAGAAGCCAATTTCCACAGAAATACTCGTTGAAATGATTCCAGATGAGTTTTCGGGAAATATACCTGAAATGGGTGCGAGAATACCCTCTGAACATAACCTGAGTTTTTCTGGAGTCGATATTCTCGTCGACCCATTTCGCCCAAGTCCAAAGAGCCTTCTTGTAAGCTTCCATGACATCGAGAACCGAATATACCCGATCCCCTTCTTGATAATAGTTGATCCTGTCATTTGATTTAGGCAATAAATGCATGAATCTACCGAATAAATAATCTTAATAACTATGCTCACCCTTTCGATGTCTTCTCATGAGTCCACCAATGTCCTGTGTTGAAAACCACGATATCTGCCTTCTGGTATGCTGAAGTCGTTCCATCCATTACATCCAATCTCAGCTTCTCACCTTCCGACCCATTTAGGCTACCATTGAACACTTCTCTGACAAGAAACGGGGACCTTACGAAGTCCACAGAGCAGTTATAATCCTGAAATGAAATAAAGAATAAATGATATGTTTTAATTAATTCCTGAAATGAGAGTTTGAAAATAATATAAGAAGCCCACCTCGAATATGATAGAATAATATCCGCTTGTTTTGAACTGCCTCTTCCCGGACATCTCATAAACCCTGTTCTTGTTCTGTATGCTATGTCGAAGAATGCACACGAGAGATTCCCACATGTTTCGGTTTAGTGAGTCTCCAACAAAGATCAGCCTCTGGCCACTCAACCTTCTCAGAAAATCGGTCGCATTCAACCTGTTAAGAAGGAACAGAAGATTTTGGTTCATGCAAAATCATTAAAATAAGAGTCTAAAGATTCGGATAAGTGGAATTATCAGCACTTCAAAGGGAAATCTTCATAGTTTTTGGTATTATTTCCGTCATGATTCTGAGAAAACTGATGATATCATCAATGCATAAATTATAAAACCATGTCTAAAATGAGATTAATCTCGAATAAAACACTATTTATTGGGTATAATTTACTAGCAGATCTGATTCAACGTCATCCATGTCCGAGACAGCTCGAAAAGCACGGGATTTATTGGGTATCTTACACGAGTAAACGTGAGAAATGCGTCTCTCTTACCTGGGAATTTCGCATTCATTCGGCTGCCACCTCCACTTCATGAAATCGTCATCAGGTCTTCCATTGTCTTGGCAGTTGAAATCCGGATCAATGTAAGGGCATGAACCTGGTGGATAATACGGCTTGCTTTCATCTCTCACCCATCTGCCCTTGAAAGTATCGCACTTACCGTCAAGCCCACTGCGTATCCTCCCCGAGGAAGAGACTCTGAGGGTAGCTGCTGTCTGGGGAGCTGCATTCGTTCTGTCACTCATATCAGAACCCACGCCGGTGCGCTTCCGGTCAGATTTTTCCAGCGCGCCTCCCTTTCTGTCCCTGCTCCCATCTGCAGGTGCACTGCCACCCGAACCTGTTCCCTTAATATCTGCTTTCACCTCACCACCCCGCTCTACCACATGATCCTCTCTCTCCGGCGACCAGAACTCCTGTTGGTGCGGCGATCGTACAGCGGGAGTGACGGAGAAGATCCAAAGAAGCATAGAATCAGAGAAATCGACATCGGCTGCGCCGTTATCGCTGCCGACGGAGATCAGCATGAAAACCAAGAGCAATGCAAACAGGCCAAGTCCGAAGCGGAATAGCGCCCTGCGCTTGGAAAGTACCACGGAGACGAAGCCCTCCAGGGATGGGGGCTTCTTCATCTCCATTCTCCCTCACCCGATGACGCAACAAGCAGTCTAGCAAGGTCGACCTAGCGGGAAGGAAGGAAGGGAGACGTCTCCTTCCTTCTCCTGAAGAAGGAAAGCCGGGGGAGCAAAGAATGGCAGCCCCTGGCTTGCTGTTAGCAGTCGGCCATGATCCTACCATATCAGAAGAGAGAGAGAGAGAGAGAGAGAGAGAGAGAGAGAGAGGGGCGGGAGGTTGTTGCCGGTATCTGGGGAGTCTTTTGGGAGGGAAAGGGGGGTTCGAATTTAAAGTTAGTTATCTGGGGATTTGTGAAATGACTACAACGGTCACCGTCTTGACGGCTTTCTGACCGTCGGATGGGTATATCCGTCGGTTCGGGGACCACCCACCGTCAAGATCCCCGACTCCGATGATCAATGCCGCGCCATCAGTTTCGGAGCCCGTTAGGCCCAACGGCCTCCCCCACCACCCCCCTCTTTCCCCCCTTCCCGTCGTTTTACTTAAATTCCCCGAAATATTTACGAATTTGGATTTTCATCATTCATGTTAACTATTTGCGTAATTAGGCTACCCATTTTCCACCAAACACTTTACGGTTTTGGACGTCTTAAAACAGATTAGGGTCATAAAAAAAAAATTCGAATGAGTTGTATATTTAGAGAGATGAGTTTTTTTTAAAATGCAAGCCACTAAATTATTTTTAGGTTTATTATTATTTCGATTGTACTTGAGGTCCTGAAGATTAATCAAATATTATTATTTAATGTCTATTATTTATTATTTATATTAAATTTTAGGTCGGTAAAATAAGAGAAAACTGATCTTCCCTCTCTTTTTAAGGACTTAACGACAGAAAAAAAAAGACTGTGAGAGTGGCAGAACCCAAATCATATATATTGGAGGGATTATTGTAAAAAATATTGGAATTTCTGGCCCGTTGAAAATCAGTCTTTCGGGCGTTAAGCGGTTCTGACCGACTCAACGGACGGTTTTTCCGTCCGATTCGCACGTTTGCCGTGCATATCTCTTAGCACTTGATTTATGAACTAGGGCTTGCTGTATGAACGAGGAAAGCACAAGCGTATCTATGCCGTAGATTTCATATCTGGTGAGGTGAACCGTCCGATTCGTTTTCGTGCTAGTATATAATCTCGAGAGACGTGATACGTCGCCTTCGTCTCGATCTTCTTCGTCCTCATTGAAAATTATCCTCGCCGCCGCTAGGTCTCTCGCTTGATCTCTATCTTCTTCACCGTAAAGGGGAAGGAAGCGGCCATGGGAGCTGGTGGGAATCTATTCGGGAGGGCCATCTCCTATGTCGTCAACGAGATCATCGTCGAGGGGCTCGCCAATAAGTCCGTATCCCGGATTATCCTCTGGATCAGCCCATCCGTTTCTATTTGAATTTTTTTTCTTTGATCCGCATATCATATGCTTCCAGTTTCATCATGATTCTGTCGAGGTTCTAATAGACTGGGCGCTTGTAATCGTTCGTTTCGATGGTAAGAGTTCTTCTATCGGTAGATTCCATGACCTAGGGTTTTTTTGTGGTGCGGTTTAAGCCATGGACGGATCCGGATAACGCTTCTTTATCTGGTCGACGGGTAAACCTCCATTCCCGTTCCGATTCGTTCCCTTGAAGCAACACTGAAACTACTAGACACTGCCCGAGTTTTTTTGCGCATCACCATCTTGATGCCGCAGCAGGTCGGCGGGATCCAGATATCCCATCACTTAGTGTTTACGCATAAGTCATCGTGCATACGAATGTCATTGTGCAGATTGTCTGCTTCATCATCTAGTCTTTGTGGACGATTTATTCCCAATAGACTCGTTCCCTTGAAGCCAAATCGCTCGTTGTATCTATCGGCGTAGATTTACTCGACAACCTTCTATAGCCGTCGAGCAGCTGTTAGCTACATATATTCGTTCTATCATCGCATATCTGCCAAATCTGCCATGATATCGGCGTAGATTTTTACCTTCCATATGTCTCGG
Source organism: Spirodela intermedia (assembly GCA_902729315.2). Lineage (NCBI taxonomy): Eukaryota > Viridiplantae > Streptophyta > Magnoliopsida > Alismatales > Araceae > Spirodela > Spirodela intermedia. The sequence continues at coordinate 8,013,839 of LR746272.1, forward strand.
CGTACGTGCAAACTATCGCCATAGTTTTAACCTTTCATTTTCTCCGTTTTATGCAGTAATGATGATCCTACAGACCTGTAATGATGTTTGCAAACATGATTGCGAAATTTTTGAACATCTAAGGGACTGAACTGCCCTTAATATCCAGTTTTGCAGTTCACTTTTTTGTGACTGCATTCCGGCAAGCGTACCTAACTATGATGGGATGATGACTCCATAGACCTGTACTGATTGCGGAGATGACCGCAAAATAAAACATCTAAGGGGCTGATCCAGTTCATATATGAATATGTTTTTTTCCCAATCAAGCGTTGCAAGACATTCAGGACATTTTTTTTAGTAATCAAATATTGCTACATATTGCTTCAAGTGTCGTCCATAAATCTGTACATGGTTTAGAGGGCAAATGATTCTCCGAAGCAAGAAAAATTTCGATCCTCTCGCTATCCATAGCGGACCTTTTAATACTGCATTCGGACGTTGGGGATCTACATCCTACAAAAAGATCAGATTTTTTTCGTTTGTTTTATTTCATAAGATCATGAAATGAAGACCTCAGTGCACTATTTCATTTTACCCTGTTTATTTCTTCGTTTTTAACTCGTTACCACGCTCTTTTATCAGCCAATCGTTTCAAAGATTCGCCGTGAAAACCAGCCGAACCCTTGAGGAGCTGAGCGTTAAGGGTCAGTGGCCAAAGCCCATATATTTCCATACCTTAATGGGTAATCATCCCGATGTTCTTTTCTTATTGACCATTTTTCTGCTTATCGCAGCTGAGCAATCTAAGCGGCAGGTCATGGAGCACGTGAAGAACACCGTCGAGGTACGAAATCTCCCTCTCGCCCTTCGTCTTCTTCGCTCTGTACTCCGATTAGATGCAGTCTTTTAATCTTAGCTTGCATTCTTTACGATGCAGGCATCTAGAAACCAGGGGAGCTGAAGTGCGAGGTTGTGAATCGTTTGCGCAGGAACAGCGAGAGTCAACCTGATGTAAAGAACTGCACAGATGTAGCCCATCGTTGACTTCTAGTCTCAATTTCGAGTCTTGTAACTTGTAAGTGTTCTGATGTGGTTGTCGTCGGACGATCATCACGAAAGAAAATACTCCCACTATTCAATTGAGTCGGCGAGCTCCAAAATGAGTGCCCCAGAATTATACACCCAATAGCGCTACTTTGACCACATTCTTTCTCTTCAATGCTGATGGGAGTGTTAGCGATAGTTTGACGTAAAGCCTGAGAAAGTCAAACGGTTAGCGTAGAAAAAAAATTCTCCTGAGAGTGTCAGCGGTAGTTTGACGTCAAGCTGAGAAGTCAAACGGAAGTACAATCTTTGCTTATTTGTTGCAGATTTTTTGTTGGTCGCTCTCTCCCTTCTCTCTCTCTCTATCTTCATGGCCGAAATCGCCGGCGGGGGCAGCGTGAGAGGCTGCCGGTGGCTCCGATGATCTGTTCCTCTGGTTGTCTATCCTCCTCTTTCGTTCCCATCTTTACATATAAAATAATTACACGGACGGCACTCATCTGGGGCCGGAGAGCTCGATCGCCTCCACCGCGAGCGACGAGTCCTCCGCGAAATCCAGGAACCCGTGCGGCGGCGGCGCCGCCTCCGCCGGCCGGAGTTCCGCCGCCGACCCGGCCTTGGGCGGCGTGTCGAGCTTCTGCGATGCCTCCCAGCGGTCGGCGAGTCCGTCGCCCTCGAGCATCCTGAGAACCTCCGACATCTTGGGGCGGTGGGCCGGCTGGTACTGCGTGCAGAGCAGCGCCACCTGCACCATCTCCTCCAGCTCCACCCTATCGAACCCTCCCTTCAGGTCCTTGTCCACCATCACCACCAGCTTCCCTTCCTGCTGCAGCTTCCTCACCTGCAACCAGCCCATCAAATCTCCTTCAGCAGAAGAAACCAGGAAGAAGAAGAAACTAGGAGGAAGAAGAAGAGAGGAGCTGACCCAGTCGAGCATGGCGCCCTTCTGGTTGGCGAGGCGGCCGAGGTCGAGGGCCTTGTGGCCGGAGATGAGCTCGAGGAGGAGCATGCCGAAGCCGAAGACGTCGGTCTTCTCCGAGGACTGGCCGGTGGAGAGGTACTCCGGCGCGATGTGGCCGACGGTGCCCCTCACCGCCGTGGTGACATGGGAGTCCTGGTGGTCGAGCAGCTTCGCTAGCCCAAAGTCCCCCACCACCGCCTCGAAGTCCTCGTTTAGCAGTATGTTCGCCGCCTTCACGTCCCTGTGGATTATCTTCGGGTCGCACTGCTCGTGCAGGTACACCAGCCCCCTCGCCGTCCCCACTGCTATCCTCTTCCTCCTTCCCCAGTCCAGCGCCGCCCTCCCATTCACATTCTCTGCAACCCACACCCAAGATTTCTCTCTCTAGAACCACGACGAAGAAGAAGGGACCAGGAAGAAGGGGGTGGGTGGGGTGTGGACCTTTGAGCTGGGAGGCGACGCTGCCGTTGGACATGAAGGGGTAGACGAGGAGGCGCTCAGAGTCGGTGCTGCAGAAGCCGCAGAGGCGGAGGAGGTTGCGGTGGACGGCGAGGCTGATGAGCTCCACCTCGGTCTGGAACTGGACCTCGCCGCCGGCGGCGTTGTAGTCCTTGAGCCGCTTAACGGCGACGACGGTGCCGTCCTGCAGTCGGCCCTTGTACACGATTCCGAAGCCTCCCTTCCCGAGGATGTTCTTCGGGTTGAAGTGGTCCGTCGCCGCTCGGAGCTCCTTGAGAGAGAATCTCCTCAGGTGCCCCAGCTGCACCTCCGGATCGTACTGGTCTGCGGCGACGGCGAAGAGAGAGAGGGAGTCAGCGGCGGCGGCAGCGGCGGTGGAGGAAGAAGAAGAAGAGGAAGAAGAGGAAGAAGAGGAAGAAGAGGAAGCCACCGTTGACGTCGAAGAAGATCTGCTGGTGGCGCCGGTGGCGCCACCAGAGGAGCAGGCCGCCGGCGGCGATGGCGACGGCGACGGAGCCCACGATCGCGCCGAAGGTGACGGCCACCTTGCGGCTCCTCCTGGCGCCGCCGCCGGGCTGGGGTTGAGCTGAAGAGCGGAAGACGCGCACCGGATCATCAGAGAGATTCTCGCCGGAATTTGAGGTTTCCAGGGGGAAAGGAAGGAGGAGACCTACTTCTGAGCTCGTCGGGGGGGAAGGACAGCGGGTCCAGAGAGACGGCGGAGCAGTTGCTCTGGTAGCTCGACCCGCCGCAGATCAGCGGGTTTCCAACAATGCTGGGGAAAATTCGAAAAGCCATGAACTTGACGATCAATCGACGAGACCCAGCAGAGATGATTAATGAAACAAGAAGACGACCCACTTGAATGTTCTTGCGGATATCTTCGCCATGGAGCCGCTAAGATTGTTGAAAGACAGATCTCTGCAAGAATCTCGCACAGCTTCTTCATCAACAGCAAGCAGAAGAAAACCGAACAACAGAAAGAGAGAGCGAGAGAGAGAGAGAGAGAGAGAGAGAGAGAGAGAGAGAGAGAGAGAGAGAGAGAGATGGAGGGCTTACAAGAGAGTAAGGCCTTTGACTTTGGAGAGAGATTCGGGGCAGGATCCAGAGAGACTGTTGTTGTTCAGCCTCCTGATGAACAACAGGTAGCAGCAACCAAGATCATCATCATCATCATCATCATCATCATCAGAAGAAGAAGAAGAAGGCTGTAATCGTTCTATCCTTACAGGTAGTTCAAGTTCTTGAGATCTCCCAGAGAACCAGGGATCTCCCCGCTGAACTGGTTGTTGGAGAGGTCCAGGGTCTGAAGCTTCCCCAGCTTCCCGATCTCCGCAGGAATCCGCCCAGATATCAGATTATTTTGGAGCAGCCTAACATCAGATCAATACTCGTTCTTCATCAATTCTATACAAAGAAATCTGCAAATTATTTTCTTCTGCATTGGAGCTCATAGATTCAGCTTACACAGATTGGAGATTGGTGAGGTTGCCCACTCCCGGGGACAGTGTTCCTGAGAGGCTCTGGCTCGGTAATCCCCTAGAAACACACCAGATATGGGAATCGGGATCCAGAAATCTTGGAGAAAAAGTCCAATAATACTAAGATAGAGCAGGACTTACAGAGCAGAGACGTAGCCGTCGGAGGAGCAGGTAATCATCCTCCAGCTGCAAGGATCTACGGAGTTGATGTCCCAGCTCTCCAGGACATTGTAGGGATCGCGGAGCTCCATCTTGATGGAAACCAGGGCTACGACTGCGTTTTCATAGACGAAGACGAAAGAAATGATCTTCAGATCGTAGAAAGGATCGGAATTGGATCGAATCCTCGAGGACCCATCGGAAGAAATGATATGGATCGAGATCCTGGAAGGGATGATCGCAGAGCAGACGAACCGACGGATGAGGGAGAAACACTGTTGCAGAGAACGGCAGTAGTTGCGCAAGAACCCTAGGCAGGAATTGGGTGAACGAGATGAACCAGGGAAAGCTGGATTCCGGGTCTCGTCACAGAGATCTGACGACGACGACAAATCCTCAGAGAAACTGAGAGAGTGGGTCTTGCGGAGGGGAGGAGGAGGAGGAGGCCCGGGAGGATCAAGCTCACCTTCGTAATTTATGCCGGAAGGGGAAAGAGTAGCCGATGAATCCTCCGTCCACGAGACGAACAGCAAGGCGAGGGCCCAAGAGAGGAGGACCTTCCTCGCCATGTCCTCTTCTCCGGAGTCCGAGTCTCTCTCTGTAGCTCACTTCACCGTCGCCATGAGGAGAAGGCGGAGGAAGGTCCTCCCCGCAGAGGCCTCACACTGGCTGAGCCAAGCTTCCCCTTCTCTGCAGAAGCTACAGCGGGAGAGAGGGAGAGGACCTCGACGCCGTTTCCGCCATAGGCGAAAGCGATAAGAACCAGATGAGAAATCTCTGAGCGGGAGAAATCTACACCTACTCCGGAAAGCTTCCAGGCAGAAACCACAGAGACGGGCCAGAAAAGGGGGGGGGGGGAGCGGAGTCGTCCGGCTACCACCGTATCATTAACCAGACGACAGAATCGGACACTGGGTTCAGATCTTTTTTTCCTTAATCTCCCGACTGAACAGTGGCCGGGAAGCAGGATCGCGAGAAGAAATCACAAGGGCCGCCTCCTGATTCGAAGATTTTTGCCAGGACGCCTCCTGTTCTTCGCCCTGCGGACGAACACGCAAAGGGCCAATGCAAGCTGCCAAAACGGACAGTGATGCAGACGCAGAGCCCTCAGAGAAAGGATTTATCTATCTCCCCACTCTGCTTGGAAGCCCGGCGCCCCGGCCCCCGCTTTCTCTGTCTCCCCTCCTCATGTGGATAAATCGCCATTAAACCTGGAAGCCAGCCGCCCCACAGTCCGGCGACCACCCCGAATTAACTGCGAGCGATCGAACTGGAGGTGGGTCTGCACAGAGAAGCAACAACGGAAGATCGCAGAGGGAAGGGAAGAAGGGGGAGATTGATTACTCCAAAAGCCGGCGAGATAGGTCACGTGGTTCGCTTTTGTCTCTCCTCTGTTGGTTTTTGTCTCCTAAAGATTAAAATACCAGGGGGGGAGAGGGCGAGGGGGGGGCCGCCATTGGAGAGCAGTAGGGCAACCTGCAGGAACAGAATTTTTTTTTATAATGCTTAAAAGAGAGAGAGAAGAAGGTAGGCCCGTCTGCGAGCGGTCTCTCGTACGTAGCCCATCATCGTCATCATCCTCGTGTGGGCACTGGCTGTGCCCCGCTCACCCCACACCCGCTGGTTGAGGGCCATCCCATCTGGCCCACCATGGATGGGCCTCCTCGAGATGACCCTCCTAGCACGACTTCAACCTAATTTCCTGTCCTCCCCACGCAGGTGGGCAGGCAGGAAGCATGTGGCCGGTGGCCGCCTCCTTTTGTGCTCTTATTCTCCGGCGAGCGAGGTTAGGAATTGCAGACAACCGGACTCATCTTTATCACCCTTCACCCGTTTAAAAATGAGCTCCGAGAGGGAGACGATCCCCAATCCCAAAACCCTCCTCCTTCCCCATGCCTATCTAGTCCCTCCCTTTCTCTCCCTCTCTCTGTACCTCTTTGTTAATGTCTGTGCGTGACCACAGCGGCAGAGAGTGTAGGGTGCTCTTCCCCACCATGGGAAAGATACTGTCCCTCCTCGTTCCCCCCAAAATCATCAATGTAATATTCTCAGGGGGGGGGAGAGCTCCAAAGACCCGTTCTCAGTTTTCTAATCGAAAGCAGCTCACGAGCTCACCCCCCCCTCCACCCCCTCGGCGAGTTCTTCCACCTTAACGCTCAGTCTACAGTGCGATGGCGCCATTATTCTGTTGTCGTCGGCAGCGTGCCCTCTGTACCACACTGAAAACTCGAGGGTGGCCAGAGGAAGAAGAAGGGGACTTTCTTGCAATTGTCCCGCGAACGGATACGAAAAAATAGACATATGTACAATTTTAGTCGTAATAGGGTATTTTCATTTTTACGGACTCCAAGAGGCATGTTTGTCGCCTTGGAAAATTCCGAACGCCCAGATGGATTTCCCCGGACCTCGTTTGGAACCGCTTCCGGCGTCCCCGGGAAACCGTGACATTCTTACCAAAAACCAATAAATAATTACGTCAATAAGACTGTATTTCGTAGGCTACATACATAAAGGAAGCTCGATCCAAGGATTTTCAGAAAACCCCTCCTAAATCTCTGGCATCCCAATGCGACCCTCCAAACTCCCAAATTGATCTCAAACATTCTCTCTCTCTCTCTCTCTCTCTCTCTCTCTCTCTCTCTCTCTCTCTCTCCCCGTATTTCCCTACTTCGTCAAGGTACAAGGACGAAAGAGCGAGAGAGAGGGAGAGGGAGAGAAAGCATCTTCCCCCGCAGTTCTTCCCCCCCCAGTTCTTCCCCCCCGGGAACACAGACAAAGGCAGGGGCGGCAGAGATTCAATTAAAGCGAGAGGCGGCGGGGGGCCGGCGGGCGGCGCCGCCGTCGGCGACGGCGGCGGGGCGGCGGGCCCCGTCCCAAAGACCGAGGAAGGAGATGAATGCACGTGATCTGGAATCCGGACGGGTTGAAAGCGACCTGACGATGAATACATCGCCGTTTCCCCTATCGACGGGGCAGTCCAGGCGCCGCCGTCCGGGCGGAGCTCCCCCCGTGCCGTCGGGTCGGATCGGGCGATCCCCGAGTTGAACGAATTCCGGTCCAGCTTATATACAAAATATAAAAACTAAAATATAAAATATACGAGCGCATTATATTAATTATCATGCCCCCTCCCCCCCCCTCCAAATGGGCTCCTGGCTGGGCCACTGAGAATCCACTACCAGCCCAATTATTAATTATCAAACCCCCTCCCCGTAAATCGTATGAAACTGGGTGGCCGGTCGAGAACCCATTATGGATACAGAATGGATTCCTCAGAAAGAGATAGAGAGAGAGAGAGAGCCCCGAATGGGCTCCTGCTAGGCCACTGCGAATCCCCCTGGTGGCCCATTTAGGCCCATTGATATATTTGGGCCCTCCGGGCCATGAAATCGCATGAAACAGGACTGCCAGTCGTCGGGCTCAAAGAATCCATTCTTCATGCAGAATGGATTCTAGAGAAAGAAAGAGAGGGCCCTGACTGGGCTTATTTATGGGCCATTTCGAATCCAAGGTAGGCCCATTATAGGCCCATTTATGAAATAATAAAATTGGGCACTGTGGTTTTAACTGGCCTGGCCCACGTGTTAGCAGCCTATGACTAGAGGCCCAGGCCGGAACTGGACGGCCGGTGCTGCGTGGTCTCTGCGCCGTACGCTCTGGAACTAGGAATCTGACGGCGGATGATAGTCGGGGGGGCTGGTTCTAACTGTCAGCGGGAACCTTCCGCTTGCACGGAGCTCAGTCCGGCAAATCCCGCCGCTACTTCCCGCGGGCCGAGCGTAGATGCGAATTCGCCGCTTGGGTTCCATGGCCGCGGCGCTCTCCTCCGCCCCCTCGTCGAAGGTTTCGCTCCGCCGTCAGGCGGTAGATCTCAGTTCTGCGTCGTCCTCGTCCTCCTCATGGGGGCACCGCAATGGGTTCCTCTTCAGGGAGCCGAGGTTTGGCGGGTGTTTCAATCGCGGCACACTCCGCTGCTTCGCTGCCGTAGCGTCCGCCGACAGGATGACGCCCTCTGTGGACAGGATCGGTGTGCAGAATCCGATCGTGGAGATGGACGGTGCTTCCTCGCGCTAGACTTGCTCTTATCTTTCTCCCGTTATCAACTCGTTCTTTTTCTTCCTCACTTAATGCTTGGTTACAATTATATTCGTTACCTTTCAGGTGATGAGATGACCAGGGTCATTTGGAAGATGATAAAAGAAAAGGTGGTCCTCCTCTCTGCCATCTGTCCATTTTTATCTGGCAATGCCGTGTCTGGTTTGATCTGCTATAAATTTTTCGTTGTCGATGTGCTAACCTTGCTATTTTGTGTGTGTTTGTGTTTTTATTTTTTATTTAACCAATGGAAGCAGCTTATTTTTCCTTATCTGGACATAAACATCAAATATTTTGATCTTGGCCTGGAAAATCGTGATGCCACAGATGACAGAGTAACTGTAGAAAGTGCTGAAGCTGCCCTAAAGTAAGTGTGCCTTATCTCTAAAGATGTATGTCAGCGACCTTATTGCTTTCTTTTATCGTATGCTTTTTGAGTCGTAATGTCACATTATGGGCCATTGTGATGTCATAGTGTTCTGCAGATTATGCACTTTGTCCTTTCTGTACATGATATGGGTGTGAATCAATTCTCAAAGTCAGGTGGTCGTTTCTTCTTAAACACGTATCCAACCCTGCAATGAACAATTCATTACATGCTTCACATCATCTGACATAACTTTTTACTTTAGTTCACCCTCTCCTGTTGTAATGCCCAACTGTGTGAGTAGCGGTTGATCCTAGAGTAAGGCACCTTTTAAATTATGGGGCTATCTACTGAAAATTGGAATAATTCTGCATAATTCATACAATTTTCGTATTACCCATTATCCACTCTTAATTACAGTGTGAGTTCATGCAATTATCATTTCCCTTATGATAGGAAATTTTCTTAGTCGACGACATGTCTCCTGTTTTGAATTTTTTTTCATGTTTGTCCGATACATATGTTTGCAGAGATTTTTTTTGTCGCCAAAAAGGTTTATCCTGCAGGTACGTTTTTCTTATTGCAGGTATAATGTCGCTGTGAAATGTGCAACAATAACACCTGGTTGGTGAAACTCTTTTCCTTTTTTACTATTGACGTCCGTCTTTCATTTATCTCATTGTTTATGCAGGTACCTCTCTGAAATGTTTGTACGGTAGATATACTATAACTATCATTCACTTTATACATTATACACGCAACCAACATTCATTGGTACACTATACCTATACATTCACTTTATACACGTTATAAATGCAACTAACATTTACTGACTTCGTACACCCATGTCCTCTTGTTTACTAAATGAAAGTTAGGTCGCAGTAACAGTCATATGTCCTTAAAGAGGATGTTTGGCTTATCATTTCCATCGAAAAACTTACCATATTGGCTATGGGATCAGGTAGATATTACTAAAGATCCGGGTAACTGGCAAATTTGTCTGATCTTCCGTTTGATGTTGAACTTATAAAAGGGAGTGTCAGTCAGAGGTAGCTTTTGATAGCTTGCCAGCAGTCCAGATCGGGCTGTCGTGAGGTAAAAAACCTAATAGGCTGTGCGTAAATACATGGTAATTTGTATTTTTAAAATATCATTAATTTTCGGAGAAAAATAATCTGTTAGAATTCCTGTTGCTGATCTAGCCCTGTCAGTTTCTGTGTGATGGCTTGTGTGGAACATTGGGAGTTGGCTGGGAAAGTTTATTTCTTGCTTGAGTTTAAGGTCAGAGAAATTATACTACCAAAGAAACTGGTTTACGTGGACCAGAAACAGCTAAATTACAATTAAGGATGATAGACTAACTTGAAGATGCTATTAAGGTACAGTTAATTATATAATCGCCGCTTGTATTTATTTAAGGCTGCTGATGCAGGGAATCCTGGATGATGAAATGATCCCGGTTGATTGATTCCGGGACTAGATATTCCCCTTTGGAAATTCTTTGTGTTGAAGTTGCGTATCTCTTACGATACCAGAAAGTTGAAGACAAGTGTAAAAGTTTCTTATGTTTAGAGAAATTATTGAAGATTCAAGTTTGAGTTCAAACCAGTCACTCTATTCTCAGATTGTCTTGTGGTAGACCAAAAGTTAAAAGAGGTAGAGAAATATCAGTTACTTCCCAGTGTTGCAGAGATGAAGTTTATAGCGATTGGGTTCAACTAGGACCAATTTCAGGTTACTTCCTGGTGTTGTGCGATGTTTCCTCGAGTTATTTTATTTTTCTACCTTTTGTGTATGTCAATGAAAAGTGTTGGCAGACCATGTCCTTAAACAATGCAATGGTAGAGGGGGAAAATATGCTATTTGGTTTTGTTGAACCAAATGTATGTTTTAAGGGTTTCACTGCTGTGTACTTATACGGAACCTTGTTACCATGTGAAATGGATGTGACCCGGGGTTTTGGAGGGATTTCAAAATGATAGGCAGTTCTAAATATTTCAGGCTTTTCAGACGTCTGAAAAGGGCCAAATAAAGTAAGATGGGCGTAAACATGGATTCTATTCCGATTTACATATTATCTGGCTACCAATTGCAAATGCCTGAAACCGTGGGTTCTTACTTGTATGTGTCTTTATGTAGACATTTTTCTTCCAGATTGATGGAACTAAGCTTACGATGATCCATCATCGACCCTGATTTCTTTAGAGTAATGCTATGTGCTTATATTGCCTTCCAAGAAATCGAATTTCAATTTGTCAATGGAGGAACTTGAACGCCCGTGTTCTTTGAGTTCTAATACCTGTTTTCATACAATTTGGACGACAGATGAAGCTAGAGTGAAGGAGTTTGGTCTAAAGTCCATGTGGAAAAGCCCCAATGGGACAATAAGAAACATCTTGAATGGTTTATTTTCTCTCCCTTTCTTTCTGTGTTGTCAGCATTTGTTTTGGTCTACATTAAATTGGTTTGATTTAGATAACTATACTAAAAACGCTTTGGCTTAGTCTATCTTCTGTGTATATCTAGAAATCCGCATTCACAACACTTTGCCTTATTTGTGAATAGTTGTATCACCCACTTTCGAACAGCCACTTTTGGTTCTTCAAGCATTATAATGCGCTTCAGTAAAATCCTTCCAAGTACCATCCTTCAGAGCTATGCACGTGTTCCCATAGATTCAGGGAAACGATTTGGTCACACTAGAAGTTTTCATGTTGACATAGTTTTTATGATTCATGTGGTATCTTGTCTAAATTTCCACGTCCTTCCTGGATGATGTTTTCCCCTAAACAGTAACGGATAATGCAACATGTATGTACAAATATACGCCTATGCACTTATCTTCATCCTGCTGATGGTTCTAATGACCTCGTGTGTTTATATCTAAAAAGTAACATTATCCATAAAAAAACATAGTTTCCATACGTTGGAATGGCTGTAGCTTGTAGTGCGAGAAAGTACATATTTTATCAACCCCATTCTACATAATGCGGAGGTTTCGAACGTTTTAAGTAGCACTCAACGTGCACATACAGAATCCCAAACATATTCCCCCAGCATCGACCTTTGCCTTACATTTCATTCGCCTTGTGGCTTGCTCGTAAGGTATACTTGACCACATTTATATATTCTTTGCCAGAGTTCTGGGGATTCAAATACTAGTGCACTGAAGGATATATTACACAGTAAATCTATCCAATCTTGAGCCTTATGAAACTTGGTGTTACCAGTCGTCTTATGGACTTACATACAACGATAGTGATTTCAGTGCATGGTTTTGAGGATTCAGGTGTATATAAAACGCTTCATTTATCTCCTCAGAGTGGGATAATGCGAACGGGGAACTGAAAATTAGTAATAGCCTTCTGGTAATACTAGAGGATCAACATCACTACTTCTCTTATACAAAATTTTCCCTTTAGTGTTTTTTGTAAATTTTTCTTGTAATATTGTCCAATCCATGATCCCAAATCAATGTCTAAAATTAACCAACTATTCTAACGCTACATTATTATCTTCAAATTTTTAGTTGCCAAACTGCAAATCGAGTTGGCTTTCCTTTTATTTGTTAGGATTTGTTCTCTTCATTGAAGAAAGGTGGCATGCTCTGGTTTTTCAGGAACTGTCTTCCGTGAGCCTATCATGTGCAAGAACATTCCACAGATTGTTAGCAGTAAGTAACATGCTCGGCTTTACTTTTATACCAACTTGAACGTTCATTTGATGTGAATATCGATGATGCCATTCAGGCTGGAAGAAACCCATCTGCATTGGCAGGCATGCCTTTGGCGATCAATATCGTGCGACTGACTTGGTTGTTAAAGGACCTGGAACGCTTAAAATGGTTTACAGTGAGTCACATTACAAAAATTTAATGGTTCGATGGTTGTCATTATTTAATTCGATGCCTTTATTGACAATCTCTATGCTTGCCCAAAAAGCCCCTACAGATGGTGGTATACCTGTTGTACTTGATGTCTATGATTTTAAAGGTCCAGGTGTTGCATTATCTATGTACAATGTTGATGAGGTTTGCCATGAAACTTGAATTCAACTATTAATTGAGTGATAAAATTATTTCTTGATTCTAAGTCAGATGCATTTGTTTCAGTCCATTCGGGCATTCGCACAGTCATCTATGTCTATGGCGCATACAAAGAGATGGCCTCTTTACTTGAGCACCAAAAACACAATCCTGAAAAAATACGATGGCAGGTACTGAATGATATCTTTGCGCAGAAATAAGAAAAATCTTTCAGTTTTCTGTATCCTCACATAGCGAAAATTTCGTTCCGAAATCATTCCATACAATAATTATTTCTCGTAAAATACACGACACTTGCACATTTGCTGCATTACTGGACACTAACATTTAAATTCGTTTTGTTGAATATTGCGCCGTTTAATGCCAATGCATATCTCCTGTTTGGCTGTATGTGCTCACTCAAATGTTATAATTTCTTCTTCTTTTTTTTTCTCCTCGGGGCTTGGGAATCTATCCAAGCATGCTATGCTCATATCATTTAACCTTCAAATTATACACATTTATTTTAATTTCGATGTGACCAATTTGATCCTTGGAAAAATTGGAATAAAGCTTACTTTTCGCCATGGGATGTCTCCATAGGTTCAAGGATATATTTCAGGAGGTATATGAAGAAGAATGGAAACAAAAATTTGAAGAACAATCAATATGGTACGAGCACCGGCTTATTGATGATATGGTGGCCTATGCACTGAAGAGTGATGGCGGATATGTTTGGGCTTGCAAAAATTATGACGGAGATGTGCAAAGTGATTTCCTCGCTCAAGGTAAGTTATGTGCTGATGGTTCAGAGAATACAACGGTCTTTTGACCGTCAGTTAGTCTCCCCCCTCCTCTTATCTCATGCGTGAATTGCCCCCCTTGCCCTCCTTATCACACTCTGTCTCTCTTAGGGCATAATAGAGATTATCCCCACAGGGATTCTCTTCTCTTCTCTTCTCTTCTCTATGGTTCCAAATATCTTGGACGATGGTACCCATGAAGATAGCTACTGATTTCATCACTTGCTTTGCAAGAAATTTGGTATTTCCTGCACTTCCCAGATCCTCATGATTTCTAGGTCACCTTTGGAGTGTTGGCTCCCTGTACCACCCAGTGAGCTCCTCTCGTCTTTCTCTCTCTATCACTTAATCACTGGTCAACCATGCGTGTATAGACCTGTCCGAGGCTGCCCAGACCTGTCCTCCCTTTCTGACCCATCTCACTCCCATTCTTCAGTCTAGTTGAGCACTACTTACCAGGTTCTACTTTGCCATGTGGGAATCAGAACCAGACCAAGGTCTGACTGATATGGTTTATCTGGAGATTCCTTGTATTATGTGTAACCAATGTGCTTCCCCGAACAGGTTTTGGCTCGTTGGGACTGATGACATCTGTGCTGGTAATATGATCAAACTGCTGCCACAAGTCAACTCTCGATTCCCTTTTTCTATCATTTTTTAAGTAGAAGGATCTATTTTTGCACAGCTGTCATCCGACGGGAAGACCCTAGAAGCTGAAGCTGCCCATGGAACTGTAACTCGCCATTTCCGTTTCCATCAGAAGGGACAAGAAACTAGCACAAACAGTATCGCTTCCATTTTTGCATGGACTCGTGGACTCGAGCACAGGTTCGGGGCCCACATACAAGATACTAATCATCTGGTCTCTATCTGATGAACAGTATCATATGCTTCTCTACGAGGCCTCTCTATGATTCCTGGTGTATATATATATCATTTACATACATTTTTCTCTCACCTTGCAGAGCGAAGCTGGATGAAAACGATAGGCTGCAGGATTTTTCCAAGAAACTAGAGTCTGCTTGCGTTCAGACCGTAGAATCTGGGAAGATGACGAAGGATCTTGCTCTTCTGATCCACGGGCCAAAGTATGGTCTCATTCTCTAAGCTTTTGGTCAATAATATCTTCCTATATGTGGAATTATTATGCTTAATTTTTTATATTAATAACTCATTCATTTTCCCAGGAAATTCATTATTATTATTATTATTATTATTATTATTATTCGGTCCAAGGTGATGACTTTCATCTCCTGCGCAGAGTATCACGAGAGCATTACCTGAGCACTGAAGAATTCATAGATGCCGTCGCTCAGAATCTCCGGGCAAAGCTTTGTGCTGAAGCTGTTCGATGAGCTTCCAGATGTCATCAATGGCGGGAGGGAGGGAGGGAGGTATTCATTCCCGTTCTTACCCACTCTGGTCACACTGAGTAAAACCTTTTCTTTTTTTGTTATGAAAAAAATTACCCGAGGAAAATAATATGATCATATGCAAGAAACCAATATCTTTCTTGAGCCCAAATGGCACAATATATTTTTGGTCCCTAACTTTCTATGCTGGTGTTTTTGACCATTTCTTCTGCCCGAAGTCAAACCACTGAAGTATCTTATTTCGGTTTTCGTTGACTTTTTTACTCCTTTTCAAGCAATCCTGCCTCGTTTGGCTCTGGTTTTTGATACCGATTACAGGAGCATCTAGAACACCATGAGAGATCGATCCGTTTGTTGGATCATGAGAAATGAATCTGGGTTTTTCCATGTCTTCTCGTGCTACAGGAAAATAATTTCAGGGTTTATTAGACGTGGGAACAGGAGATCAGGAAGCCTCAAACCCATCTTGACTCCGCTGATTCCTATTCTTAAGTTGACTTTTTTCTAGTTTCTGAACCCGTCAAACAGTTCTGATTAGAAGCCAAATCCACCTTTATTTAATTCATAAATTATTCCCCAAAAAATCGACTCTACTAGTCTTATAGATCCTCTGGTTAAGCTGATCTTTGAAAAATATTAGTAAATGTTTGCGTAATATTGTCAGAAATATCAAGAAAGAAAAGAAAACCTATTAATTACATCATAAATCCCTCGTCTGATTTATTTATCTCTTCTTCTTCCTCTTGAATATTTTACAGGTTTTTATTTATGATATTTAATTTCTTCTGAAATTATCGCTTCTTCCAACATCTCCCAAACCTCGTGGAGCTCGCGATTCAATCGAACAGCCCATTAGAATATTACAGAAGATAATAATGATATTACAGAGGAGGACGAAAATTCTTGTTCAAGCTGTGACGGCGAGGGTCGTCTTCTTCCCCTCGTACGCCGGCCGGAAGACTCTCCGGAGGTCCTCGATCCCCACCCTGGAGCAAGTGAACACGTAGCGGTCCATCGGATTCTCCGCGGCCGCCGCTGGCGGCGCTGGCTGCACCTCCGTCCAATTGCACTCGCCGGCGGAGATCTCGCAGGAGAAGATCGTCGTTGGGTCCGACGGCCTGTAGACGTATCCGAAGTCTCCGACGGCGGTGAACTCAAAGGAGGAGGAGAGAGAAGGCTCGTCGGCGTTCGCCAGCCTGCCGGCCATCTCCTCCGGCATCTCCCCGACGGCGGTACACTCCAAGGTGTCGGCGTCCACCGCCCACAGCCTCAGGCTGGCGCCGCCGCCACCGCCGCCGTCGTCTTCCCGGAGTCCGGCGAGGAGCAGAAGACCCTCGCCGGAGGCGGAGATGGCGGAGACGGACACTAACGGATCAGGGCGGAGCTCCCTGGTCGGCCCCCACCTCCTCGTCTCCACGTCCAACGAGCAGAACAAACCGGAGCTCCTCTCGATCACGTAGACCTTCCCTCCCTCCGCCGCCGTCGAGAGGAAGGTGGCCGAGGCCGACGCCTTGAAGGCCTCCGGCAAGGGGTCGCAGGCGGCGGCGGCGCCCCCCGGCGGTGCGCCGCCGTCCGTGCGGAAAACCTCGACGTCGCAGGGATCCTCCCACGCGCCGCCGACGACGACGATCTGCGCCCCCACGGCGGCGACGACGGGGTCCGTCCTCCACGCCCGCGGCGCGCCGACGCGCCGCCAGGTGCCGCCGAGCGAGCCGCGGCGGAGGGTCAGCTGCGAGGGGGTGAGCTCGTAGAGGAGGTCGGCGCAGGGGACCGCCCCCACGGCAGCGGAGAGGGAGGGCCACGGCGACGCCGCGGCGGGGACTCGCAGCCACGAGCAAGAATGGGGGTCGTAGGCGTGGGCGGCGGCGAGCTCGCCGGAGCCGCGACGGCGCTGGGTGTGGAGGAAGAGCCAGGGCTTGGGGCGTGGGCAGCAGCGGAGGGCGGCGTAGACGGAGCGCCGCCAGGTGGGGGAGACGAACAGGGCGGCGGTGAGGTCGGCGGTGGAGAGGCGGCGGAGGATTTCATCTGTGAGCTCGCCGGGGAGGGAAGGGGGCCCCTTCTCGTCATCTCTCTCACCGGTTTCCTTCTCCATCCTCGCCATGACGTCGGCCATCTTCCTGAGTACTCCGTCACGGAAATGGGGCTGAGGCTTTGTAGAGAGGAGATGAGAAGCTCTGGGCCCATCTGATGATATTGTGCGTTCGTTGACCGCGCCCATCTGGAACCAGGATTTTTTCTCCTTCGGTGGACGAATACACGAAGATCGAAGTCAGCTAAGGTCGGTGGGAGTGGGTAAGGTGGGGGTAGAAATGTCGGCATCTTATCCACTCTCCCTCCCCCACCTTCGACAACCGGGTTCTGGATATGACGCCGCTCCCTCCTCTGACCTGCTTTCCGCCATGAATACAGAGCACGAGTTTGGATATTGGCGAGACTACGTTAAAATAATGAACTCAAGATGCCCATGTTCGCGGTGATGGATTGCTTCCCCAGTAGAAAATTGGCTGACTGTTTTTCCCCTAAAAAGAATTTCATGGCAGAGGCATGTCTCTAAACATAGATGTTCTTTTCCCTACAAAGCTGTTCTTGGGCAGCCAACCTACAGTCAGATCGTCCGTTCCTTGTTGGTACGAGTCGTAATCCTCCGAGTCTATCAGGTGGACGGCGATGGCCCATCCTCTTCCTCTTTCTGCGACGTTGACTTTTCTTCAGCTCTAACTATCGTTCAGAAATATTGCTGAATGGAAAATGTTCAAGATTGATTTTTTTATCCAATCAAGTGGGTCCGGGCAGAGAGTTGACGTCAGTGGTGCTGTCATGGCTGCAGCGAGGAAGAGATCCCTCCACCGCCAGAGACGGGAGAAGGGGGGGGGCGCGGGGGGGGTGGTCGTGGCACCGCTTGCTCCTCCAAAAGATGCGGGGACGACGACCACTATAAAAATAGGGTTTCTTCCATCGGGTAGCGGGAATGGGAGGGTATCTGAGCTCGTGGAACAAGAGCGATCCCGCGGCCACAGGGATGGCGCTCGAGAAAGCGAAGGAGATCGTATCGAACGACCCCGTCGTCGTCTTCAGGTCCGCCTCTACCCCCCCCATCTCTCTCCCCTAGGGTTTACTTGCGGCTGCTGAACTCTCTCTCTCCATTCATCTCCTGCCTTCGGACGGGCCGGGCTTGTCTTCCTGGCCTCAGCAGTAGCTTCCGGGCGCCTCGTGTGAGGGCGCGTTGCCTTGCTCAGTCGCAATGGAAATCAAAGATCACGATACGAGGGATTGCGGTTTACAGTCTGCAATCCCGAGCTGTGTGGAGTTTCCTTTTCTGGATCAGGAATTTAGAAAACCCTAGATCGCATAATCGTTGGAAGAAAGACATAGAGGAAAGATCCGATTCAATAATCTCTAGTTTGTGTGTATTGGAAACAAGGCTGTAGTAGAAACCCGCTTCATGGGAGTTATCGGGACTTCTGCTCGATTCGGCAGATCGTTGACTTTAATTCCGACGAGCAAAATCCGAAAGAGTTGACTTCCCCAGGGAGACCATGATCAGTACTTGCTGATAATCACCCAAGAGAAGCTCACCCGACCCTAATCTCTGAGTCTCTAGCCTTCTAATTATTCCAAAAAACATCTCATCCTGTCAACCGATTAATCTAGAGAACTTTTTTTTTTCCTAAATTTTCAAGATTGCCTTGATTATCTTCAACCCGAGTCGCAACTTAGGGACACTTTCTCTCTCTTCAGTGCCCAGAAGAGCTTTGCTATGAATGCCCCCATGCTAGATAGAAAGAGTTGTTGAGGAGTAGCAATCTTTGTACCACAGAAACAGTTCACATCTGTTGGTTTAGCTCATGGTTGGGTCCCTGCATTTCCTTCAACTGCTTCTATTTTTAGCCTGCTTTGACTTCCATCGCAACACTACAATTTTGACCTAATCTTCATGGGATCCTATGATCCATACAGAGCTTGACTTTGCCATCATTCCTGCCTTGCTATAATTTCTCCAGAAGTCAATTCTCCCCATCCATGCTGAAATTTCTATTTCTAGTTAGGATTTTTGGGTCATCTATCTAAGAATCCTTCAAGAATTAGTGGAATCATTTTTATTATAACTTAATGCGCAACCCTACATGTGTGAGCTGACTTTGGGTGTCTTCGATTGGTCACCATAACCGCCATCAGTTCTGATACCATGTTAGAATTATCTGGTCAACTCTGTCAAAAACCGATTAAAAAAAAAGAAAAACAGAAAAAAAAAGATGGATCTCATCTTTATATAACCAGAGATCGAACATTCTTGACGGCCCTGATTGATGCGTCTCTGGTGTTCTACAGCAAGTCGTACTGCCCCTACTGCACACGCGTTAAGAAGCTGCTGAGACAGTTGGGAGCAAGCTACAAGGTCGTCGAATTGGATGCAGAAAGTAAGCTTCTTTTTTTTTTTTCTTAAACCCTTTTCCATTTTTGGCAAGCAAACATCGCTGGCGGAAATGAGCATCGGTTCTGGGGATCGCTATGGCTGCTGAGCTCCTGACATTTCTTCCAATCTCCAAAAATTTTTGTCCTTTTTTCTGTCTTTTTGGGTAATTATTTTCTGATGGTTGACTTTGTGGGTGAAAAATATCTGGCACCAACTATCCTCAGCTCCTTTCTTGTTCAATCTTTCTATCTATATCATCCTGGGTTGCATCAAACACGTTGAAACATTGACCAAGGACTGGCTGAATGTGTATAAGCCGGGTCTTCCATGCGTTGACCATGACCCACTCTCATATAACCTCTTTTCAGGCGACGGGTCCCACATACAGTCGGCCCTGGCGGAGTGGACTGGGCAGCGGACTGTTCCCAATGTGTTCATCGGCGGGAACCACATCGGCGGCTGCGACAGTGAGACCGCTCGACCCACCCAATTTTCCAATGCTCCCACCTTGTTGGAGACCGCGCCTGATCCTGTGATCTTCTCCTCCTTCCTCTGTCATTGGCAGCTGTGACGGAGATCCACAGGGGCGGGAAGCTGGTGCCTCTTCTCTCACAGGCAGGAGCCCTCGCCGGCCCAGCTGCATAGGTATGTTCAGGCGGTGGAAGCTCTCCTGCCCCCCTTCTCTCTCTCTCTCTCTCACTCTCTCTCTCCAAAAAACAGAAGGTTCCCATTCACTGAGAACCATGGGTGTGCTCTATTAAAATAATCTGGATGCTGGACGGCATAGGAGAAATGCGCGAAGGATATTCATGGCCATGGTCATGTGGGTATCTCTGGGTTGACTTTTTATGTCATTATTTGCTCAATTAGCATAAGATCAGACCAGAAATTACAGGAGAACCACTGGGTTTTGCATGAAAATCAGGCGACGGCGGCCTCTTTCAGAGAGCCATCTACTCTGGTGCTCGTTCTGGGCCTCATTCATGGCTAGGCCGTAGATGAAAACCCATCGCTCGATTTATTTCACAGTATGCTCAGATCGCACAGAAAGAACAAACATCGGATTTCGCATAAAAATTGAAACTTGCCTGCCGTGGGGTGACCCATCTGTGCAGTAGGCCTTCTTGAGGATTCGGCCACTTGGGTTTCAAGCAGCTACTGTACTGACCTCGTCTCTGATTTTCTGCGGTTTTGTCGATGGAGAGATAGAGATAGAGAGAGAGAGAGAGAGAGGGTGAGCGGGATCCTTGAAATAACTGAAGTGATTGGAAAGCTTGGGGAACTTACGTTGGACAGATCTCTCCACGAATCCAACGTCGCGAGAGCTTTCCCTGATGCGTGGGTTTCGCGGGCGAGAGCCGCTCCTTCGCCCAGGCTGCCGACTTGGCCGCTCACTAGAAGGGCGGCGGCGGCGTTCAGAATCTGCTTGGCCAAGAACACACGCGGATTACTCTCTCAGACCAGAAGAAGAACACGGCGAAGTCGACGAAGCTTCCTGGCATCTGACTTCTACTAGAAAACAGAGTGGGGGGGGAGAGAGAGAGAGAGAGAGTACAATGAAATAGAAAGAGGGGAACGAGGCAAAATCCCATCTTGGCAAGAACGGAAGACTGACCAGGGCGTCGGCGATGGCCCCCTTTCCGCCTGATAGCACGTCCCTAAGAACCTGAGCGTTGAATTCTGGCCCTCCTCCTTTCAGGTCTTCCAGGGTGCATCGCGGGATGCCAAAGTCAACTGCCCCACCCACCAAGCTCCACGTTAATGGGTAGAACACACAAAGCTAAAACATAAATCCAAGAGGTTCCCCTCTTCCCCAGAAGTCGCCGCAGAGAAGAGGGGGAGGAGGGAGGAGCCCCCACAGTCTCGACGAGCAGGAAAGGGAAGAACATACGTGGATCGTAGAATGCCTTCTCAATCTTTTCCGAAGTGACATCCAGGAGATATCCCGGCCCTGACATGGGAAGAACCATAAATACCAGAGAAATAATTTAAAAATAGAAAAAAAGAGGAGCAGCAGCCTGGGAGTGTAGAATATATTATTATTATTATTATTATTATTATTATTATTATTATTATTATTATTATTATTATTATTTATTGATAGTATGTCTGATTTTTTGCTTAAATGGGAATGGAATCAATAGCAAGCCTGAGGAAGCAATGAAAGGCTCACCCAGGGGGCTGATCTCATCCAAACCCTTTGAATGAACTACAACCGCTCTCCTCATCCCAAACCTCTGCAGTGCCCTGGCCATCTTGAGCACCTGCAATCCAGATATTGCCATATGCCCAGAGTAAAAAAAAAAAATGGAATAAAATTCCAGCATATTCAAGATACTGGCAGGCCTTGAATTATTTCCCAACTATGATAATTCCCGGGTGTATAAACGAAATAAAGCTATTCATACTGCCGTCATAAGAAATTAAAAAAAAAAAAAAAACCAAATGGGCAAGGGATCATCATCTTGTACTCCCAAAGAACCAATTTTGCAGTGGGAAATCATTCTAAAATGGACGAGAACATAGCGGGGAAGGATAATTATTTCCCCCGACAAGAAATTTATACAATTTAAAGTAATTTTTAATACTGTGAATAAAGAACATAATTCAGGAGGGCAGCTAGAAACTCACAATCTCTTCGTGGTAGACGCCGACGACAGCGAAAGGCACCCTTGCTGGATTTAGCATCGGACCAAGGATGTTGAACACGGTCTTGACCTTGAGCCTCTTCCGAACAGGACCCACAATCTTCATGGCCGGGTGGTACTTGGGAGCCATCATAAAACCGATGCCCACTTCCTTGATGCATCTCCTTACCCCCTTCAACCCATCAAGACAAGATAAGTGAATCAATGACGCCGGCATCTCAGTTGACAGCGAGAACTGAACTGGAAATCTGAGCAAAAAATCATGCTACGCGATGAAAATATATTGGATGGAAAAAGAAAATAAGGGTCTGAAAGCCTCTCAGTGGCATGAAGCAGGTCGAAGAAAAGCCTGCGCATTTCCTTGATCATCATCTCAGAGATCAGCCTTCATGCACTGGATAGCAGCGGCCAACGCTAATGGAGCTACTAAAAAGCCAGACAAGATCCCTGATTGGCGAAGGTCGTTGACTTCCTGTTTATGGCTCACCATCCGCTCAACGGTGAACTTCTGAGTGGCTGTTAATTTTGACTATTTTTAGTCACAAAGTGCACCAACACAAGGATCTCGGTCCCCATCTTTTTTCTGGTCATCATTTTCCTTGAGATCACTCTGGGGAACCACCTTCCCTGTCGCTCAGAGTCATTAAGCATGGGATCATATGGTTCAATGGTCGAACAGTGAGAGAAAATCTGAGAAAACTCGACTAGAACAGAAGAAAGTAGACCAGATTGGAAGAAAAGTTGACTAAATGGCTGATGAGCTCAATTCTAGCCAGCTCACCTCAGGGGGCAATTCGATGTTCACCCCCAAAGCCTCCAACACGTCGGCACTCCCACATGCTGAAGAACTGGAGCGGTTTCCTTGCTGAAAAATAAGTCAACATTCATCATTTTTTCTTTTTTCTTTTTTACGGTGTTTCATGGAGAGAGGATTAATATTATTTAAGGAAAGGAGGAAGATTTGGGCCGTCACCTTGGCCACATTCACTCCGGCGGCTGCAGTTAGAATAGCGGCGCCAGTTGATATGTTGACCGTATCCGCGCCGTCACCGCCGGTTCCCACGATGTCAACGGCATCGCCGTCGAGGCCTTCCACCTTCCGGGAGTGTTTGATCATCGCCCTGGCCAATCCCACGATCTGCATTTTCGGAGAGTCTATTGAATAACACTGTGGATCACCGCGGCGGCGGCGGCGGCGGCGGCGGGATTTAAGACCCGAATTCGTCTACCTCTTCGAAGGTCTCTCCCTTTGCCCTCAGAAGCACAAGGAAGGCGCTTATCAGGGCCTCGTTGGCTTCACCAAGCAGGAGATCCAGCGAAGCCTCTGCGACTTCTTCCGAAAGGTCAACGCGATCTATGAGCGACTCGATCAGCTGAAAAAGAACCCACAATAGATTTCACCCGGCAGGTATCATAATTGCAACTAGAGAGACAAAGAGAGAGAAAAAGACATACGGAGAGAGAGAGAGAGAGAGCAGATTGGTTTGTCCATACCTGCTTAAATGACAAGGACGATGGATTTAAGTTGCAGCTGCTGCTTTTCTGAACAGATGCTGTCAGTGCCAGTCTCCTGCTCCGGACAGAGTTAATGGGAGCAGAAATTGGGGACGACGGTGCCCTCAACCCCGCCGGAGAACTCCTGCCGCCGGGAACTGGACGAGGACATCCGGCAGGGTACCTAAATGCCACCGCCATAAGGCCGATCTGCCCCCGGTTATCCCTCAGAACGGAAGAAAATCGAACCCTTATTCCGTGGGACGAGAGCCTGGACTGTGATCACAGCATCGCTTCCGCTCTCGGAGAAATCTCTTGGTCACGAAGGCTGCTCCCACCAAATCGGGAGAAATCCCACGACTTCTTCAGCCTTGACCCTCGAAACGAGGCGGCGGCGGAGCTCTACAAGCTCCGGATTCGCTGAATCCCCACCGAATACAATCGAAATGAACGAGAGAACGACAAACGGCGATAACGAGATTCGCACCCACGAATCAGAGAAGCGGATGAAGAGGAAGGAGAGTCCGGAGCCCAGCGAGATCCCCAGAAAAGTTGATCCCCCAAAAAGGTGAACACGCCGACGCCGCAGCTGACCAGCCGCCACGACGTCTGGGGGACGACTTTTTAACGACACCGCACGCACCACCGGCCGAGGATTCAACCCACGAGACATTGACAAAAAACGGTGTTCTGGAAAATCAAGAACACTGCTTTTTGTTTAGTCTCAAATTTATCGTCGGTGGGCAGTCCTCCCGTTGACTCGAGGAAAAATCGTGTCACCTACAGCGCCTCTCTCCTCCCTAATTTCTGAGAAAATGAAGCTAAAAAATATATATAATCCGTAGGATGGATCAAATTATTCCATTTTTAATTTACTCTAAAACCTGAATTGGAATAAAGAGACCCCAACAACTCTGATTGCGACCTTTTTTCTAGCTTTCTCCGACGGCGGATTCAGGTCAAAGAATAGGAACACGTTTGACCCATCCTACGTCATACGGGTTCCCCCAGAACCCTCACCTAGCCAGCCGTCATGAGCTCCCACCGACCCTCTCCTCCACCTCTGGTTTTCTCTCTCTCTCATCTAGGGTTTTCACAAAATCCGATGCCCACCATTCGATCTCCGACCTCAGGGGATCTTGTTCAGAAAAATAATCACAGTAATTATCACTTATTGTTATAAAGTCCCACATGCATGCTAATCGAATGAAATTGGGTAAAATACTGGCACTCCTATGGCGCATCATCTTCTCCAAGATTTTATTTTATTTTCTCAGAGAAAAAAAAAAAAAACTTACAGAGGGTGCAGAAGCTGGAATCAACCAAGAAGACAACAGAACGGTCAAAGAAATAATGTCTTCAGAGCATACTTTCTCTTGGGCAAGTACATCTCCCTCTTCTTCTCTCTCTAGGTCATCAATGACCCCTGATCATGAGCCAACATAGATAAAACTAGCACCTCGCGTAGACGGCGCCGGAGCCGCGGGCGGCAGAGGGAGGAGGGCGGACGTCGTACGCTGGGTGCGAGATGGGTGGAAATGTGGGACCCACGATCAGGTAATGACAGACCGATCGTACGGCTAGTACTCGTTTGAAGGAGGCGGGCCTGAACATTATATTACCCGAACTTACCCGGGCCCGGCCGAACCCGTGCTGTACCCAGCCCACTGCACCTCTCCATTTAACGTAATTTATTTTATTTTCCCAGAACGAACGTTACAGAAAAAATAACTCCAACTGTTACCAGTCCAATCTGAAGAGCGATCTCTCCTCGTCAACGTAGAGCGCATGATTCCCGAGCCCGCTGACTCTCGACCGGAGGCAACGTGGGCCTCTGACTTTGACCTCTCTCGAACTGCTCTCTCGCCAATTGGAGTGGAGATTTGCAGAATCCGCCGTCAGATGTCTGGGCTGCTCAGGATTCTTCCCTGCCTGCGAGTTTCAACGGGGGGTCATTGAAAGGAGTAAACAAGCAGCCAAAACTATGGTGGATCGATCGGGTTAGACGCGAAAAATACCATTTGGCCGATCCAGATTCTTGTTTCCCCTCGCCTTCTTCGCCGTTTTCTGCGCCTCCTCGGCTGCAGCAGCAGGTTCAGGTTGATCAGACCAATAACGACACTCGAGAATATAGAGAGAGAGAGAGAGATAATGGACCTCGAATGGCAAAAATGGAGATAGTATAAAAGTCAGAAGAAAGAGAAAGAGAGAGACATCGAAATCAAATGGGCAGACGAACAATTTATCACATTGACTACTCCAAAAAATAAACTATAACACACCCGCATAGAAAGAGAGAGAAATCTCTTGGAGATAATAGACTTTGGATGGCAAAAATGGAGATATCATAAAAGTCAGAAGAAAGAGAGAGAGAGAAAAGATATCAAATTGAGAAACCAATATTGAATCCAAAATAACGTATAACACACCCACGTAGAGAGAGAGAGAGAGAGAGAGAGAGAGAGAGAGAGAAATCACTTGGAGATAATAGACCTTGAGTAGCAACAATGGAGATGGTATAGAAGTCAGAAGAGAGAGAGAGAGAGATAAAATGGGCAGACCAACAATAATCAGACTGAACTAATCCAAAATAAAGTTTAACAGACCCACATAGAAATCGAGAGAGAGAGAGAGAGAGAAATCACTTGGAGATAATAGACCTTGAATGGCAAAAATGGAGATGGTATAGAAGTCAGAAGAGAGAGAGAGAGAAGGCGAGATCAAGTGGGCGGTCAGACCTTTGAACTTCCTCTTCTTCTTAGCTCTCCTGCGTTTTCTGTCAGCCTGGGTCAGCTCCGCTTCTTCTTTGACGTCACCTTTTCCACTAAAAATCTCCTCAGGAGCGAGCATGGCTGCGTCGGAGATGGCCAGAGGAGCAACCTGTTGATGGCGCCAACCAAAAGAAGCCACGTCAGAGCGCCACCACAAAGTCTCAAGCCGCACAGGTAGTCTCAAGCTCGCTTACCTCTTCCATCGCCAGAGCGGGGATGTTAGCCTGAATAGACAGGTCTTCGATAACCTGTCGAAGATCAAGGGCGCATTAGGCTTAACGTGGTCCAGCAGTTAGGGTTTTCTATCGTTTTCTTCTCCAGGGGGGCTTACTGGCTTAGGGGCGAAGTGAAAGTGGGACAAAGCATCCAGCTTCAAGCAGAGTCTCTTGAACAGCGCGCCCGCCTGAGGAAGAGGAAAGGAAGGGATGGCCGTTAATTATAATATTTTTATTTTTTCAACCCAATTGGTCCGAGAATTAAATAAGGCATAAAAATCCAGAGAAATTGAGAGAAAAAAAAACCCAGCATACGAATAATGGAGATCATTAAATCGTTGGCATACCTCCTTCTTCAGTTCATCTGAGGATGAAAGAGGGGCAGATGCAAGTCCAGTGGTCTGCGCGTACTCCTCCTGAAAAAGAGAAATTACCACAAGAGTCAAAATATATATATATATATGGGAAATTATTGTCCAAAGTCTGCCCATACCAACCTCATAGATCTCTGCGAGCCCCTTTTTGCTCTTGTTGTCGTCCTGTGGTCATTAAATGATGAGGAGTTCAGAAATAACAGCAGTTTGCGCAAGGGAAGGGAGTGAGAATATCCTCTGGTATGAGGAGTTCATACCAACTCTTTGAGCTCCTTTGGTGCCTTAGAAGGTAAACTGGGCGCCCTTTGAACGTCATCAAAGTGTCCCTGAACAAGATTGCAACAAAATTAGCGTTTACTGAAGAAGAAAAAAGGTCGGGAAATTTATGGAGATGGAGAATATGTTTATGAATGTGATATTTTTCAGCCTAATATTTTGGTGAGAATCCAAAGTCGAAGGAATATTCTACCTTAGCAACAGGGGTCACATGATTTGCAAGCTCCGACCAACCTACCATCTCATGCTGGTTGCAAGGTCTAATCATTTCTATAATGATTCAGAAGATCGTTCAATAAATCCTCATTATAGGTCTCCACATTAATTATAAAACATAACTTAGACAATCAGTTCTTTCTCTAACATTCTAAAAACCATTAACATGTAGTATCATGCAAATAGAAATACCCCCTTTTTTTTTCCCAGGCATAACCATGTAACATGTAGCACACTCGATTGCATTCAAATATTGTTCAGGAATTTTGATTCATAGAGTTGTCTATAATGAAGATCTTCCATGCGAGTCACCTGGAAGGATGTTAATAGCCAAAATTTGACAGTTACACAGAAAATATCAGAATTTAAAATTTGATGAATACTTTTATGGATATCTATAAAAAATTTACTCTAAGAGAATGATTTCTTAAAGCTCGATACAACTAGTGTGGCTATTTCAGTTATAAACACTGCATAGGCCTTCTCCGAGCAAATATGCTATCTTCTTAGAACCATATTGGCATAATCAATGAAAAGAACAATGAATTTCTAATTCATAATTAAATAGTAAAAACACTAGAGATAAGAGAATTAACTCCAAAGAAAACTGAATATTTTCAATTGGATTACCTCGCGAATCCTCTTCAGAATTATATCTTCAATAATATCTGTACTTTCCTCGGTGATAATTGGAGGAGGCCCCCTGTTGTGTTCAAAGTCCAGGTCAACTTCCAACGCACTGTTTTTTGGCCGTTTTGCAGCAGAAACCTTCCTCGACGGAAATGAAAACAAAAGAATAAAGGTAGAAATCATGTTTCAGATTAAACTCTTACGAACTAAATATGATTTAAACGTCTTTGACAAAATGAATGATAAAGGAAGCAGCCACCTCTCCAAGCATGGCCCAAGTTTTGGGCGCCAAATTTTCTTTCTCCATCTGCTCTATCTCAGACTTGAGCTTCCTACTCTGTCTTTCGAATGTAGAGAGTGTCTCGTCATCCTGTTAAATAAATAAATTAAATGAGAAGAGAAAAAACATGCTAAGATGTGTCAATTCCAAAACAGCACTTAAAAATGAACCTGACTGTCAAGTTCCGCATCATCTGCTTGGCGATCATCAATATCTGTATCACCCGGAGATTCCTTTTCTTCGTCAGACTGCTCTAATTTATTTGAAGATCGCCATTTTTTCTTTTTATCCCCAGGCTGTGATGACTTTTTATTTTTGTCGCCAAAAAAATCATCATACCTGATAGAAATATTTGAAAAAATAAGTACTGGAAAAATAAATAAGCAAAAAGTAGCGAAAAACGACCAAACAAAAAAAGTTGTGTATGATAACGTTATAATTACATAAATACTGTAAATGTTCTAAGTGATATTAGTTTTCTATAAATGGATAATAACCCAAGTTGGGCACCGAGCTGTGTGAGCGATTAACCCATAAGGAACCTCACAAATTTTCAGCATTGGAAATACAACTTTCTTTTGGAGGCTGTGGAATGCACTATCATTTCCTAAATACTTTGGCTTGTTAATATAAGATGCTATGGTGAAACTAAAACAAGAAAAAGGATAACAGAGAGGAATACTTTGCAAATAGACCAGAGTCGGGATCTTCATTTTCGCGTCCATCACCCTGAGGGTCATACTGCAGGTCAAAATAATAGTCAGGACATTGTATATATCAAAATAATAATCGGTCGGTTTATGATGGAAACGCCAATGTAGAAACACAAAAAAATCAACATAAATAATAACCACCATATATCAACTTTGGGGCATAATCATAACCATGCCGGTACACGGAGCTCCGAAGAAAAATTTATGTCACTCATTGAGCATCCATATCTTGGTAAAAAAGAGTTGATCGGCACAAGTTTTCCTGTAATTGTCTGCAGGCTTCGGAAACGTATGGCCTCGGCGCTATTTTAATGCCTTCAAACACCTTAGCTAGTTATCGTTTATCTTAAAAAAATATCTGCGCTGGGATTTCAGTATTTTAATGTAAAGTGTAATTTTCTCTTAGATTCTAATCTAGAACATTTTATCCCCAACTTTTTCAACAGCAGACCATGTTTCACAAAGTTTGAAACATAAATTTATTTTCTGAAGTTCCATCACATGCAAGATATTTATACCTGTAATCATATATAAAGCGTGCATATATATGTGCAAATAGAAATCGGATAGATAGTTTCAGATCAAAGGTGTAGTACTGCTTGTAGTAGCGGTCCTTATATCTCGTATTAACGATCGAAAGATGGTAAGAAAAAAAAAAAACTCTATTTGATGGGCCATGAATAGTAGGACAATTTACTATTTGGCCTGGCCTGAGAGATTCTGCCACAGCATCCCTTTAGAGGGGGAAAATATATTCAGAACACTAATATGGAAATGCTGATTCAGATGGAAGAATGAATGGATTAACAATAAATTTTATGAAACCGGTGCATAAAATTCATTTGATTTCTGGAAAAAAAAAAAGATTTTGTGACTGATTGACAGTACTACATTTATGCGCCAAATTAATCAACAAAATATCAAATTTCTAATATAGGCACAAGTTTCTTGAAGATAACTGCAATTCTTCCTGTGGCAAGTCGACAAGGTTTGAACGGTAATATACACACCAATAGATGTTGAGCATTGTCACGTCCTAGTCCTTGAAAACAAAAAGCTCGTCCGAGACGCATCAAAGTAGATATACGACAGGCTTACCTCGTGCTCTATTAAATATTCATCCTCGTCCTCATCTTCGTCTTCATCTTCATCTTCATCTTCATCTTCGTCTTTATCCTCATCATCCCTACCATCCTCCGAGTAATCCGACTCATTGCCCTCCAAAAGACTATCGGACGCACCGCCACCTCGCCTCACATTCCTCTCTCCCCCTTCTGCTTGTTCATCTTCCAGGATCTCTTCCTCCTCGCCAGGATCCTCCATATCTTCTGCCTCTAAATCTTTTTCTTCTTTCCCTCCCCTTCCATCCTCTTGTGGGACCTTCACGCCCAACAGCTCCTCGGGGGCCATCTTCTCGAACCGCCGCAGGTCTCTCCTCAAAACCGGGAGCAGTGGGCGAGACTGGACCTCTATCTGGTGCCATATCTGCTCCGCGTCGAAGCTTTCGTCGGCGAGCAGGCGGTCGAGAGGGAGGGGATTCGTACAGAATGGAAGCAGCGAAGAGAAGAGGTGCGTGGAAGCCTCACGGGCTAGACGCGCGAGGTCCGGGGACGGGGTGAGGTAATACGGCGGCGCCGCCGTCCGCAGCCGCTCGAGGGCCTCCATTGCCGGCGGCAAGGGCTCCAAAACCCCTCCGACGGGGCTAGGGTTTGGCGCCATCTCCCCACTCTTCTCAACGGCCTCTCCCACCTTGACACCTTATGTGCAGTATGAGCCCGGATTAACCCGATTTTCTCCAAATCACCGGTTGGGACCGGACTCGGCCGGTTTATCTTTTAAAAATTATAGATAAGAGCATCGTTGTTGAAAATTACATCATAATTATTTATCAATGCCTCCGTATCTTGTGTATTTTTAAGAAATATATAAATTTAAGAAATATATATATTGCTACAAGATAATATTTTAAATATTTTAGATAATTAAATAACAGCCGACTCTATGTAGCTTGGGCCAAACGGTTTATTTCTTCAGAATTATAAATAGGATCATCATTATTTAAAATTACATCATAATTATTTATCAATACCTCTCGTATCTTTCATTTTTTATCAAATGCATCATAATAGTATAATGAGAATATTTGTGGGTAACTAAATATTTGCCACTATTCATTATGGATACAACTTGACTTTCTCTAATTATTTTTAAAATATAAATAAAATCATCATTTTCATAAGGATAAGATTCGAAATTTACATTCTTTAAAACTTTATAACATTAGAAGAAATTGTATAGATATAAGGATAAGATTATAAATTTATTAGATAACCATAGAACTTCCAACTCCTTAGTATGTTAATTAATTTGTAGTTTATTGCTAATTTTTTATTCCTTTTGTGGACATCATCAGAAAAAAATCATCATCATTATTATCATGTTCATCATCATCATCATCGTCCACATCTGAAAAGGGAAAAATATAGATTATTGGTTGAAGTAAGTAAAAAAAAGCTTTATGGCTATAGAGTATGACATTAATAATGGAGCATTCTTGCTATTTACCATAGTCCTAAAAATACTACGAGGATTATATTAAGATATATTTTAAAGTGTTTTTAAGGCATTTTCATTCAATGATATTTTAATTTTGTATTTTTATGCAACTATGTAAGTGAATATGTAATTTCTCAATGATTCCTTCTTCCTCATTAAAGGTGTATTTAGTGTTTTAAAAACAAGATGCTCCTGATGCTCTTTTATATTTTCTACATATGTTACATTGATATTTATAATTCAAGATTGTTCTTCATTGAATCATGGAGAAAATAGTATTATAAGTTTTTTCTCAATAATATCATTGGTGCCTAATCAAGAAAACTTTGGTGCTCACTAGTTTGATTCTTAGAAATCATCATTGTTCACATTTTAGAAATATGCTAATTTATTCTAACATTCACTATGTAATCACCATCATTTCAATTGTTTGAGGAAAATTTATTCTTAAATTTAATAAAATATATTTTTCTTCAATTATAAAATTTTGATAGGCTAATTTTAGTTTTTCACAACTATGGTATTGAAAATAGCCATAATATTGAAGAAGCAGTCCACTTTTTCAATATTATTTTTATCAAGAAATATGTAAAACTATTTAAAAAACTTGTAGCAATAAGCCCCTCAGATGAAAGCCAATGTCATGAAAAAAAACATATTCTAAAAATTATTATGGTCGGGACTATGGTTGGTCCAAATCCAACTATGACTCAATTTACACTATTTAAATACCAAACATTTAATATTATTGAAGTTGAAGTGAAGGATGTGAGTCATTTGTCCTCAGTAGACAAGTTTGGATGGCCGATGAGAGTCACGTCTACGCTTGAACAGAACCAATCAGTACATCTTTCGGCTAGTTGATAACCAAAACCTTCTTTCATATTAACTTTCATGCCTATCAATAGTCAAACTAGGAATATATTGAGCTTCCTAAATCTTAATATTGTAACTTTGTGATCATTTAAACAAAAAAGTAAATAAATTATCATGTTCATTATTGTAGTCATCATCCACTTCATTTTATTTCTCTTCTTCTTTGACATAATTATGATCTTATTTTTTAATTTATCAAACCATTTAGTTATAGTTTTCTATTTGTTTCTTTACATTATTTTTTTATTGTAAATACTGCAACCAAAATCTTTTTCTAACTACAGAGGATGACATGAATGATTGAGCTTGCTTCCCATGTTAAGTGGTTTTGAAAATATTATAAGGATAATTTTAAAGTATATTTGCATTTTTTGGGTATTCATTTATGATAATAATTTAATTATGCTATTCGATGCAACCTCATTAATGAATACGTTCATTCTTTGTTATCCTTTTATTTTTTAAAGGAATAGCTCGACCGGTCTATTTATTTTTAATAACTATAAATAGGATCATCGTTGTCGAAAAAACATCATAATTATGTATTAATTCCTCCGTAATTTTTATTTTTTAAATTAATATTTACCCGGCAGAAGAAAATGTATTGATACAAGAAGAATATCTGAAATTTATCAGATAATTAAAGAACAACCAATTCGGAGATGGTCGGGTGAGAAGGGTGGGATGCACCTGGCGCACGTGCGGTTTCACACGTATACACGTGGACAGGCAATGGCGTGTGACAGTAATGGGATTCGCCGGCGAGAGTTCGAAGCTTTCTTCGTTTCTGGCGATTAACCAGGTTTCCACGGGGATTCGGGGGAGAGAGAGGAGGGGGAAGGGGGTTGTCGAAGATCTCATCTCGTGGGGTGCCGGCGAGGAGCCTGCCGATGAGGGAGGAACCGAGAGTACGCGGTATCCGATTGGAGAAGTCTGGGTTTTCACTAGCGTCTAGGTGATCGCGGGTGGTTGTCTCCTTGTTCGAGGTAGGTTTATTCTGCACGCAGTTGCTCGTCGTTTTTCTCGGGGCCTGAAAGGAGGCAGAAGAAGGCCATAAAGGTCTCTGAGGCAGATTCATCGGCGTGAATTTGGCCACGGGATCGTTTCCCGCTGTTTTGGAGCTACAGGATGGAGATCAGATGAGATAGATTTCTCCCTTGCGTGGGGAACGGAGGGAGAGCCGCTTGGCGGGCGTGATCGATGGAGAAGGCATCGGAAGGAGTTGCCTCGCCCGATCCGTTGGGTGGATATTGCTCCTGGTTGGACAACAAGTCCGATGATGACGATGATGCTTCGCCAGCCTCATCACACTTCTCCTGTGAGGGTTCGGAGTTTGAAAGGTACTGCAGTGCGAATTCGGTTCTGGGAACCGCGAGCATTTGCAGTTCTTCTGGGAATCACGGCGAGTTCCTAGATTCATTTAGGAGTTTTGGACCTGGGGAAGACAGCCTTGCCGAGGGTCCAAGCGTCAGAGATAGGATTTGGAGAAATCAAAGGTCGGCGGATGATACTTTCTTTGGAAAATTTGATGGTTTTTCTGATGGGGAAGGTGACTCCAGTAGAGCAGACCCTGCGGTTGAAATCAAGTTCCCTGTTTCAGGGTCGGACGGTCTTCCTAAGGAGAGAACTAGTTCCAAATTATTTATAGGTTCCAATCAAAACGGTGATAATTATTTGATTCCTTCTGGGGTGCGAGTAGCAAGAAAATCGCAGCATCTAAGGTTGCCATCCCATGCAAATGCGCTCGAATCATCATGCTCTTCCTCACAAATGGGAGGTCCACGTGCTGACCCTGAATTATCTGAGAAGTTGAATTTTTGTTTTCAGGGTTCCACTTCAGCTTGTCTGCCTGGAATCGAATCAGTTCCAGATGAGAACAGCTCAGTAAGATATGAACATTCGGAAGGGGAAGGCTCTTTGCTTGATTATGGTACTGATGGTGAGGGTGATATTTGTATGAACTGGAATAATACTTTTAATCGCAATTGGGAAGGTAGGGATCAGAACGAGAACCCATTGCTTATGAACTCTTCAGTGGCATTTGGTAACGATGATTGGGATGAATTTGAGCGAGAGACAGAAGTTATCGAATTGGACTCTATCCCATTTCGTGGGGGAAAGGGTGACCATTTTGAGGTGGAAAATAACATTTTTGAAGTACAAGATGACGGACTGATCCAGCATTTTAATCCAGGAAGAATAGAGCAAGAATTTGTGGGGGGAAAATCAGGGGCAAGCAGCCAAGTACTGCAGGAAGATAAGTCGTCTGGTAATGTGACAGGATATCACGTTGGGAAGCTGCTGATTGAAAATGGGGTCTTGAAAGTTCAGAGCTCTAGTGTCAGAGCAGAAGACTCGGTTCTTCCTGGTGCTCATAGGGCGAAAAGCAATTGCAATTTAGAGAAAGATGCTCATTATAAATCCAAAGAAAAAGTGATCAGCGTGGATGGGGATGGGAATGGAATTTCTGGAATGATTTCAAGCCCTTATCTTGATAACTCTGCTTCCCAGTTTAATTGTATTCCTACCAGGGAATCGGAAAATAAAGAAATTGAGCCTCAAGAGGAGCGCAAAGCTGCTGATATCCTTCCAGATGTTCAGAACAGTCGCGACTTTACAGACATTGATAATCTGGATGTGGCGGCTGATCAGGTTAGCCAGACTATAAATGATTCATGTCCTCAATTTTAGTATAAGTCAAACACATGCGTATGCACACGCACACGTTAATGGAAGGAAAAAAAGAAGAAGGAGAAAGCCTTCAGTATGACATGGGTTTTAGATGATAAACACCAGAATACATTTCTTGACATTTTTCTTCCTTGCTTTTGATTGCCGCTTTTTTGAAATTTCTGAAACGCGTCTTTTAAATTGCATCATTCTGAGGTGTGTCACCTGAAATGTTGCAATTGAAATGTTTAAAATCCTTACGTGTGACTGATTCTTACTGTTTTTTGCTCCATTTTTTGCATATGGCATTTGAATATGTTTGGACCAGGATTCCATCTTCAACTCTCTCGAATTCTGTAATGAATGCATTTCTAGTTTTGCTGTTCTATAACAATGTAGTTGATGCTGTAGAATTGGAATCATAGCATAGAACTGGCGTCTTGGAGGGCATCTCACGCCTTGGAGGAATCAATGTACCCTTTTGTACTTCCATAAACATGGAGTGTGCCTAGAGAAGCTTAAGCTCTTAACCAATCATTCTTCTTGTGACCATTAAGGAATGGAGTGAGAGGCCCCTATTCCGACTCATAGTGAAGCCATCTCACACCTTGGGGAACCTCTCTATTCTCTCTGTACTTCTGCCATGGAGTACGCTGAGGGAAACTTAAGCTCTTAACCAATCTGTCTTCGAGCTGTGCACTGAAAAATGATGCTTGGTTTGGTTCATCTTCCATGTGGTTCTGTCATTGTCATATTTGCTTTTACCAAAATTCCTCCATTATTGGTTTTTAAACTTTCATTGGGGAAAATATTTATCTTGTGCTGCACCTTCAGCTTCTGGGATTTACTTTTGTCATATCTTTCAGGTTGAAAAGTATGAAACCTCTGAATTCTACCACGAGATGGTTCTTGAAATGGAGGAGATCTTGCTTGATTCTGGAGAAAGTGCTGGAGCTAGGCGCTCTCAAGGTGATCGGGGTGATACTTCCCAGAAATCTTATAATTTCAGAGACGGGGGTTCAACGGCATCCATATCTGGGACGGATGACTTTTATACGGGAAATCAGTATCCCGTAACGATTGATTGTATTGAAGTTGTTGGTGCAAAGCAGAAGAAAGGAGATGTTTCATTTGGGGAAAGATTAGTTGGGGTGAAGGAATATACAATATATATATTGAGAGTGAAAAGTGGTAAAGATCAGTGGGAGGTGGAGCACAGATACCGTGATTTCCTTACTCTCTATCATCAGCTAAAGACTCTATTTACTGATCATGGTTTGACGCTGCCTTCTCCCTGGAACAGTGTGGTGAGAGAATCTAGAAACTTATTTGGTAATGCATCCCCAAGTGTCATCACTCAAAGAAGTATTCTTATTCAAGATTGTCTGAACTCTGTGCTTCATTTTAGATTTTCATCTGGAACCCCTAGTCCTCTGATCTGGTTTCTATGCTCAAACAGAGTCTCCCATAGCTCTGATCCGTTGAATCATCTCGGTCAAAATCCACAGAAAATTTCAGCCGGCGTGAAGTCAAACTCATCATATTGTGGTGAACCAAGTGCGGGCGATGTTTCAAAACTGGGAAAGACAATATCTCTTGTACTTGAAATCAAAGTACGTAAGCCAATGGGACAGCTGCTAGAGGCACAGCGTTATTTATGTGCCGGATGTCACAGACGGTTGGATGCTGGAAAGACCCTGGTGCAAGGACTTGCCAAAACTTTTGGGTGGGAAAAAAACCGATTTTGTGAATACACCGGCCAATTGTTTTGCTTCATATGCCATACGAATGATGCTGCAATTCTACCAGCTAGAGTCTTGCATCACTGGGACTTCTCTCTGTACTCAGTTTCTCAGCTGGCTAAAGCTTTCCTCGACTCCATATATGATCAGGTATCTCCAACCTGCATTCCTAACTCGCCTTTTGCCTCATCAAAGAATATTTATTTTTTTATTGGATGGGTTGAAACATCATAGCTAAGTCAATGGTTTAGCGTCTTGCTGATAACCGTTCTGTTTTCTTTCAAAACCTTATGCAATTTCTCTGATGCATTGGCTTTTCTTCTGTGAACAGTTCCACTAATGTAATTGCATATTTTATATTCTTTTTCCATTGGGTATACACCCGTATTGACCTGACTCTCACCCAGTGATTATTAGCACCGACATGGAAGGCCATTTCTATATACAATCTTGCCAATATGATTTAGTTTTCCTTATTTGCTTATTTTTTGCACGATCGATCATAAAATGATGCCTTATATCTTGGATCTGTGCTCACAGACTCGTGCTAATTAGATTTTTCTCTCAGCCAATGCTCTGCGTCAGTGCTGTCAACCCTTTTCTGCTTTCCAAGGTCCCAGCCTTGCATCAGATAATGGGCATCAGAAAGAGAATAGCTTCCATGCTTCCATATGTCCGCTGCCCTTTCCAGAGGTCCATCAACAGAGTACTCGGATCTCGCAGATATCTTCTTGAAGAAAATGACTTCTTTGCACTTCGAGACCTCGCTGATCTTTCAAGAGGAGCATTTTCCGGTAATCTTTAAAACTCACTGATCTTCTCGCTGGCCACATTGGCCTTCATGTTGCCTTTGGATAAGCAGATGATTGCTGGAGTTAGAACTAGATTTGAATCTTTGGAAGATATGCAAGCATATCTTTCCTTTCAATATTTTTTTGCTTCGAGTTGCATGCAACCAAAGTGATGGGGGCTTTCTGCATCCATTCAGACTCAGTTAGGTCATATATTTCTTTACTGTCTTGTCCCGATTCTGATTTTTGAAGTTTGTGTTTAAGATCAGTTCTATATAGCGTAGTTCTATGACGAATATTTGAGTGAGTGGGGATATATATATTCATGTAGAAAGAAGAGGAGAGAGAGAGAGAGGAAGAGCAAGGGTGAGGGGAGACCAAGAGCATGAGATTACAGTGACAAAGGGAAGAGAGGCTGGAGAGAGAGATTCGAGGTTTGAGAAATTAGAAAAATGGGGAGATAACAACATGAAGGGAGCATGGGTAGTGGGACAGACCATATAGGTTGCGAGAGATAGAGAGAAAGAGCACAGGAGGAGGAGGAGGAGGAGGGTATGATCAGATGGGCAATAAGGGGTGAGTTCTTGAGGACGGGGCAGAGCTTTGAGAAATACAAAGACATGGAGATGAATAGGGAAGAAATTGAAGATGTTGCTTACTCCAGTTGCCACTGAAGAGGTAGATGGAACTGCAGGCAAGGATGAATCCAATGGATTCCCTCGATATCCTTTCAACAATGGTGGCATTGTCTGACTGGACCTTCCTATTCTGGAAGCTGCTGCAATTTGCTGTCCATAAATGGACCTGTGCACTCCCAGAATTATGTAGATATAGAAAAATATTCTTATTTCCTCCCCATCTTTGTATTATTTTCTCAGCTTTGCCCACTCTGGTGGAGATGGTCGAGGGGAAGATCCTCACCCACATTGCCCAGCAATGCCTCATATGCTACGACTCTGGCACCCCCTGCGCTGCCCGACAGACCTGCGAGGATCCATCATCCCTCATCTTCCCCTTCCAGGTGGGCTCTTCCATCAGCAATACACCTGAATTCAGATTATAAGTAATCATTTAAAACAAAAAAAAAGAAAAAAAAAAAGGAAGGAAGACCCATAGTTTTTTTCATCGAGTGGAATCTCATCCACTACTCTTGTTCTACTGCAACCAGGAAGCCGAAGCCGTGCGATGCAGCTCGTGCAATCTGCTCTTCCACCAGCCCTGCAT
Organism: Spirodela intermedia; assembly: GCA_902729315.2. Taxonomy (NCBI): domain Eukaryota; kingdom Viridiplantae; phylum Streptophyta; class Magnoliopsida; order Alismatales; family Araceae; genus Spirodela; species Spirodela intermedia. Next base: position 8,052,477 of record LR746272.1, read on the forward strand.
TCTGAAGATGGGGAGCTGCCCTTGTGGGAAGCTGGTGCCGGTGGACGGGCAGCTGCGCCCGGCTTCAGGGGCCAGCCAAGGGGCCGATATCGAGCTGAAAGGGTTTGTTGATGCGTCAGCCGAGAGCTCCGATGCCAAGGCGCTGTCAGGATTCTTTGCCGATCTCATGTCAAAGGCCAGGCCGGAGAATTTGTGGAAGAAGACCAGGAAGACCCACCCTGTGATCCTCATGGGCCCGCTGCCGGGCACGGAAGGTTGACCTCAGTGGTTTCGGGTTCTTCCTCTCTGTTGCTTCCTCTGCAGTCATTACAACAGTTGTGTGCATAGATTGGTCTACTGGTGATGGAGAATCAAGCTGGTAATTATTCTTTTTTAATAAGAAATAAATGGTCTTGTGCGTTGAGCAGGAAGAGGGAGAAGGCTGCATCCATAAGGGAGTGCTTGATTTGCTTGGAACTGTCGTTTTTAGCCAAAAATGTGGGGAAAATTCTATTTTTTTTGAAAGTTTTTCGATGTTTTGGAGAGATTGAGTGAAAAAAAGGGATTTTTTTTTCAGGGTTTTGGGTTTTCTTGATGGGTTTTTTTCAGGGTTTTGGAAAATAGAAATTTCGGTTAAGCCAATGGGAGACCCGCGATAGATCCGGAGCCCGATAATGGGTTGGTACGCACGTGCAGTATGGCTTTGAGTACTATTATTGGTAATTTAAATTTGTGGGGGGGTTTTTACCTAAGAAGCTTTTTAGGGGAGTTTTGCAAAAAACAGAACTCGTCGGCGTAGAGACTTAGACGAGTTAGGACGAGTCGACTCGGCAGGGCTCGGACTCACTAAGCGCGTCCAGCGAATAAGAGGATCTCGTGCCTGAGATATCGGGCCGGAATGTCTGACCCGGAAGCTCCTCTCATCGTCTCCTGATTTCTTCACCGGCGAGGTTCCGGTGGGTTTCTCCTCCTCGAGAGTCTCCCGGCTGGCGGGGTTCTTCTCGCGGTTGAACTGCTCGATTCTCTGCGCTCTGGTACTTGTGGACCGGTGGAGGTGATAGCTGCGCGAGTCTCCGGCGGGTCTATCTTCTCAGGCTTCCGTGCCCTCGACATCTGTTGACTTCCTTTGGGATCTTCTTCCGAGTAGGATAGGCTTACACATCTCCATTTTCGTTGGGAACTTTTGGGTTGTCTGCATCTTCTTCGTCTGCAAAGGTCGTTCCACGTCAGGTATTCTGTGGTTGCTTCTCCTCATTCTCCCTGTTTCTAATCCCTTGTCTTGTTTGGTCACCGTTTTCTGCTTCTCAATCGTATCTCGGTGACTTCATGCACGCCTCCCTTCGGGTGGAGGCTTGTGGGCTGATCGCCGTGTCCAGGCTTCTCACTTTGGATCGATCGAAACCGCTTGTGTGCTGGCACTCTGGCTAGTGGTAGGCCCTGTCACGGTGCGTGCAGGATCGAGTTCTTATGGTATTTCCAGACGTGGATGAGGCATTGTGGAATCGCCAAGCCTCATGTGAAGAACCAGTGTGACAGCGTAGTTTTTTGTTTCCCTTCTCCTATTTAAAATGCGTACATCCTAGGAGAATATAGTACTTCGTTTCCTTCCCCTTTTCTAAATTAATTCCAGAGAATTCGGTTTGGATTCGTGTTAGGTTCAATATTTTGGTTTCCTAGGTTTAATTCAAATCGTTGCAAATTCACCTGCATTTCATTGTGTCTGTGTGATTTCCTCTAACCGACAATTCTCTTTTCCTGGTATCTAGAGAGGTGATTAGGGGAAGGATAATAGTGCTCGTATGTGCATTGATGTTGAATGATGTACCATGTATCTCCTCGAGTCCTTGTGATTATTATCATTGCCCATGTAGCTGTACGTCTCAAAGACCTATGTTGGCCTACACCACATATTGTCCCATGGTCCAGAAAATGTGAGTAAATTATAGAACTCAAGCTCCTTTTGGGTGCATTCCCATTCACAAATCCAATTTTACAGAGTTGGATGTTTTACTGAGGTTTATACCATGACTGCCCAAAGTTCAATGTAAAATTTATTTCTCCTTGGTCAGGCAATAACACATGCTCCCAAATTATTTGTAAAATTTATATTTAAATAGTAAAAGAAAGGCTCGTTGATGTCTCCCATCTTTTGAAGAAATATATTGTGGTGTCTATTCCAAAATGCTTCCTCTTTCCCCACCTTATTTCTAATTTTCTTTGATTTTTCCTTGTTCTGTTGGTGATCTTAATTTACCATCCTTGTGTGCAGGTCATGGAACATTTGTTGCAGCATGTAGAGCAATGGAAAGGTGATCTGGAGAAATGGGTTCGCCAACTACCGCCAGAGCAACTGTACACTGCCCTTGTGGTGCTACTTCTTACTGTTACTTTTCTCCTTTTAGGTATGCATTTGTCTGATGCAAACTTCTTTTATGTACATGTGGACTTCTCCCTATATCAATTCATTTCATTTTTTCGGTGTCTCTGTTGACTATTATTTTTTATCTTTTTCGAAATCCTTAAACAATTTTTTTTGTCTTCATTAATGTTACATTTTGCCTATCGTAAATGGAAATGGTGTTGTGGCAGTGATCTGAAGTTTGAAATAGGAAGAAATTTTGTAGAAGTTTCATTGATAGTTTGATATGCTGCGTGGAAGTGAAGAATGTCATAAAAATCCAGAGTATGTGAAAAATAGTTGTTGAGGCAGGACAAAGGAACCTGTTATGAAGGAGCACGTGACATTGTTGCTCGAATTTGTTTTGAGCTGAGCTAAGACGAACTGTCGTAGCTGTTTCTTACTTGATGTGGACATCAAAGTGCTAGGATCTTCTCAGTATATTTAGTAGTGATCTGGAGGTGTGAGTAACTGGTGATTCCCTTATTAGAACTGAATGCAATAAAAATGGACAATTTCACTGAATGAACTCTGGATTGAGTCCTTTTCACGAGTGTTGAACGTTGTCCACCTTTAATATGTAATCAATTTACTTGTTTTTGAGTGGGGTGCTGACTAGAAAATATCATTATTATTCTATGAATTTTGAACGATTACAAATTGTAATTTTTCTAAGAAAATGTTGACAAGGACAAGCAAATTATCTTATTGTAGGGAAATATCTGAAACTGCTGGTGTTTCATTTCAAATGACGCATGTGATTCAAATTTAGAACATCCTTTTCAAGAGGAACAAAGCATAGATTTTTATAAGTTTCATCACATACCGAACTTGATAATGGCAACCTAGATAATATGCTTCTTTTGTGTTCTGATGCCATGGCCTTGTCACAGGCTTCTTCGAGCCTCTTTTGCATGCTAGCAAGGAACATTATACAACTGCATTGATAGTCTTCTATTGTTTAATTTTCATGCCTTTTTCTGATTTACTGTAACTTTCATCTAAATTTTTACTAGCGTTTTTTTTTTAGGTGTAGCAACAGATTAATATTAGAAACAGGCTTTGGCGTATGAGAAATTACTTCTCACTCTTGTTGTCTGACTCCGTTTTTGATAGTTTTTATAGTTATCCCAGGCTACCAGAATGCAGTTATCATAGGACTTGGGGAATGCCATTTGATATCCTTGTCAGGCATGTCTTGGGAAAAATGCAATGTAAAAGCTTTGTTGAGCATTTTAACTAATTCTCTTAAAAATTTAATGAATGTTGATGGCCCCACTACAGTGCACCTCATAGGAATTAGGCAACGTCACTGGATATTTTTGTCAGACATGCCTTGGGAAAAATATAAAGTAAATGCTTGGTGAGCATTTTAATCAATTCATTTCACAATTTAATGTGTTCATATTCCTACTAGTAGGGTATGATAAAACAAAAATATGTCCACTTTGCTGCTCCTCAGACTACATTTATCTTAACGACATGACGGTTTGCCCTCCCAGATTATGATGACTTCTACTCCCATTTCATTATTCTGGTCCAGGAGCACATCCACGAGAAAGTAAAATATATCAACCCTAAGATGAAAGCCACCAGACATGAAGAGAGTTGATTTTAAGTGTTTCGTTTGATATATTTTTGACTTCTCCTTGCCTTTTGGAAGTTTTATCTTGGACCAACCTGATTCTCTTTCACGCTTGTATTATATCGTATGCATACTAATGGTAAAAATATCTAAAGTTTCCCTCTCTCCCCATCTTAAGTTCAAATAGTTGTATAATATTCATGAGAAGGCGGAGGCTTTAATTTTCTTTGTTGTGCCGTCCATACATTGTGTCACGATGCATCTTCTTGTAGTTGCTAACTATTCATCTGTCAATTGTAGGTCGCCTTTTTAAGGGCACAAAGTCCAATACTATAGTGCTTGCTGGATTAAGTGGAAGCGGGAAAACTGTTCTTTTCTACCAGGTATAATTATGTTTGACATTCTTTGTAGATCATAACTCAATATTCCCATTAGGGGAAATTGAAGTCATTGGATTAATAGTTGGTATGATCTCTGCATTAATTCTGAGAGGATAAGATAGAGAGAAAACAGATGGAAAAGGATTGTAATAGTAGTTTATCACAATGATAGCCGCTCAAAATGGTGTTCTTTCCAAAATGGGGGGTAGTCAAATGCTAGCCAATCAGGACGGTAGAAGGAGACAGCCATTAGTCAATTAGGGAGTGTATGCTGGGATTTAACTGTATTCAAATCCTAATAGTTTCATGCATAGATGCAATGGAGCTTTTAATTCTGGCATTGAACCGGAAGCGATTCCAACTCAATACTTCACTCGATTCCAGCGTGAAATTATGAACCTGATGATAGATTAAATCTAACGTTCTGCCATTTTGTCAGATAAAGAGGGATGCATAGAAGCGCATATTTTCTGTTTCCTGTATTCCATCCCTCTCATCGTTGCTGGTTTTCTCATTATCATTTCGTTTCACCACCATGGTCATCTGCATTCAACTGCGTTATGCTACCATTTATGTTATGCAGATTGCATTTCTCTTTGGGCTGGGGTTTGAATTGTGAGCTAACGAGTTGCAGTTAGTCTACGCCACTAGGCATATCTCAGGAAGTATTGCCCATTTCGGTCTGTATAGTAAGATATAGATAACAGAAGAGGTTTTTGACGACTAGTCAGTAAAGAAACATTCTAGGCATTTTCAATTTCCCTAAATGTTCTTTCTTAGTTTTTCCTGCATAGGGAATCCTCTGGCGTATTGATTCACGAGTTTCGATTGTTTTCTCCAACACGAAATGGGTTGAACTTTAATTACTGTGCGATTTGGTTGAATTCTTCTGGCAGCTTCGTGATGGGTCTCCGCATCAAGGGACAGTGACGTCAATGGAACCAAATGAGGATTGGTTCATTCTCCATTCCGAGTCTGAAAAGGTAAAGAAAATTTGTAGTACAACACTTGTTCTAGTGTTAGTGTCCAAATTCCATTGGAATTTCTCCTTCCTTTCTGTTTTAGGAGCACATATATTCTATAGAGGATGACACTGCCCTCGTTCTTACTATCCTTTACACAGAAAAACAAAATAAAGCCTGTTCGTGTTGTTGATGTTCCTGGTCATCCCCGGCTTCGACCGAAGCTCGACGAGTTCTTGCCGCAAGCAGCTGGCATTGTTTTTGTTGTGGATGCTTTGGATTTCTTACCAAACTGCCGGGCAGTTGCAGAGTAATTCACTTTCAACTGCTCTCATATCCATAATTATTTATCGAACTGGCAACTGTTTAGATGATATAAAAATAAGCCGAAATGGAGTTGTTATTATGTTGCATTTGATCGTCTGATGATATACTTGGGACAGAGATTGCGTCTCACCTACTACAATGATTTGATCGTCTGCTAAATACCATATTTTTAGGTTAATTTCTCGCAAGGATTCAGGTTCCTGTTCTTCCTCTTGTGGCCATCTTCCATGCTTCATTTATGATTTGGTTTCCTGTGATAGGTACCTATATGACATTTTGACGAAGACGAATGTAGTGAACAAGAAAATTCCAGTACTGATTTTGTGCAACAAGACTGACAAGGTGACTGCTCACTCTAAGGAATTCATTAGGAAGCAACTGGAGAAGGAAATGTAAGTACCTGCTTATCACTTTTTTTTTATAAAAAAATTAGCCAGCCCAACTTCTCTTCAATTAGAACTTGAAATTAGAGATTTAATAATTAAGCTATGCTTTTGGTGAAATTTAGACTCATATTATTGATCATTTAAATTTATAGCCCAATGTATCTGTAAATTAGAACCATAAGAAATATGAAATCATCAGACTACACTGCTAACCTAATCAATAGTCTCTTGTGATTTATTGCTTCATAATCTCTCGTTATTTCCTTCTTTAATTACTATTTAATTTTTACGCGTTCAAAGAAGCTGCATAATATTTTTGGTTCCTTTAAATAATATAAAGGATCCCAGGAAATCGCCCTCCCCATCCCCCTTTTTTTTTGTAGCTTGAGAGATTACTATTAGTGGCAGCTACCTTCATACTTTTGTGGCTGATTATCACCCTAGATTTTAGTTGAGTCAACTGCTAGTTCCATGGGCTGCTCTCTGTTGACTTTCACAGGTCAAAATCCATCTCTGATTATGCCTTCTATCATTTATACCCTCCCATTTACATTGCAGTGACAAGTTACGAACCTCGAGGACTGCGGTTTCAACGGCTGACGTCACCAATGAGGTTACCCTCGGGATAGCAGGCGAGGCATTTGCGTTTGTGCAGTGCCACAACAAGGTGTCCGTTGCTGAAGCCTCTGGTATAAAGGGTGAGATTACTCAACTCGAGCAGTTCATTAGGGAGCATGTAAAGCCATGAACGCATGAATCCTGCTCTTAGGGTTGAGCTGTGCTTTTAGGGTTTTTGGATTAATCGATCTTGATTATGCTTCAGAACATGCTGTGGGTAGATCAATTCAAGGAAGATATCTGTTGTGTTATTGGCATCATTGAGGATTATACCCATTGGCAGATTTCTTCGACCATTTCTTCCCTCTAAAGCCAGCATTCTTCATTGATCTCTGTGAGAATTGCGGAATGGATCTAGTTGACAGGTTTGATGCTGGTTTGTGTGCTTTTGAAACTCGCAGCGCTGTAAAGCTTGGCACACGGGAACTGAAACCAGTTTGACTTTTCATCTGGGTCCTCAGAACACTCCGTGAAATTAATCTGGGTTTTCAGAACATGGGGCTTAAACCGGTTTGACTTTTCACCTGGGTTTTCTGAACACACTGTGAAATTAAACCGGGTTTTCAGAACAAGGGGCTTAAACCAGTTTGACTTTTCACCTGGTTTTCAGAACACTCCGTGAAATTAAACTGGGTTTTCTGAAATGGGGCTTAAATCAGTTTGACTTTTCACCTGGTTTTCAGAACTCCACTTGAATGGCGCATGAGAACGACGCAAAAAAGAGGGTGTTTCTATTTTGTGTCGGAGAATAAATCTAACTTGTCTACTCTTAGAGTGTTGACTTTAAACCGAGTTTTCAGAACATGGGGACTTAAACCAAATTGACTTTTCATCTGGGTTTTCAGAACACTCCATGAGATTAAACCGGGCTTTCAGAGCATGGGGACTTAAACCAGTTTGACTTTTCATCTGGGTTTTCAGAACACTCCGTGAGATTAAACCGGGTTTTCAGAACATGGGGCGTAAACCAGTTTGACTTCGCATCTGGGTTTTCGGAGCACTCCGTGAAATTAAACTGGGCTTTCAGAGCATGGGGCTTAAACTGGTTTGACTTTTCATCTGGGTTTTCTGAACCCTCTGTGAAATTAATCTATTCAAGGACAAATCTCTATCGTCTGAGAGAATCTGAGCTGTCTGCACAAGATTTCCACCAGCCAGCGGCCCTCCTGCATTCAATTGTCCTAGGGGGCATTCATTATTGATCAAAGATGATATATTTTAAGTAATCATTCAGCATCACCATTCAGTCTCTTTTCCTTTCCTTTTGATCTACATGGGTCAGCGGGGCATCTCCTGATCGCCGTATTCTTCTGGCCACCTCAATATTTCCGTAACTGGTAAGACTGAGGGAACCATCTGGACAGCAGCAGATGCTTCGCCTTGATTAGTAGGGGAAAGATGGCGAAGCAAGGAACGTGCATCACTCCCACTGAGAAGTACCTGCAAGACCCAGTTGGATTCCCATTAAATTTTATTGATCTTTGCTTAGGCCTACCATACTGTTAAGATACTCACAAATTTATCTATCTATATATATATATTTAGAGAGAGAGAGAGAGAGAGAGAGAGAGAGAGAGAGAGAGAGAGGGTGGGGGGGGGCAAGAACTAGAAGCTTGTCAATGGAAGTCAACGCATGTACATAAGTGATAATCATCCAAAGATTAAAGAAACAAGATTAATAAGTGGAAATTACTACCATAATGGAGCGTACGGCGAAGACAAGTCTAGGAATGGGTAAGGCCACCTGCATGAGCAAAACCAAAAACCATCAGATCATTACGTATATATAGTATAGATATGTATTGTATATATAGTCATATATATATATATGTATATATACTATACGCTGATGAGTCAATGTAAAAGGTGGTGGGTGCCCTGAAAATTTACCAAATTGGTGTAGAAGCATGTATGACCCACTGGAAAATGACGTAGACCGCCGTGAACAGCACAAAGTATGAGATCCGAAACCATGGGAATCTCTGGCAGACGAACGAAGGGGGTAAGCTTACTGCCCAAAGCCCTAACTGGGCCGCATATGTATTGGGCTGGTCTTACCGGCCCATTTAGTCGTCGACTGAATTGGGCAATATTGACTTAAAAGAGAAAGGTTGAGACCTACCAGAGAGTTCAAGGCGGTGTCTCCCAGCAGGAAGATGGCATTCATAGAGTGCATGCCGCTCATAAACTGACACGAAATAAATAAATAAATAAAAATACTATAATTAGACGGATAATTACTATCATTAGAACCCAATAGGGATATTGATTACATGGGCATTTAATGTGGATAATACACCAAACGTTTCAAAAAAAATAATACCGTATGCATATTTAGAGGGGCCACAGCCTGCCCCCCATCTCGGTCTGGTTTTCTCTCAACATTTTCTAAAAAATTATTTATTATCTTAATCGATGTTTCTAGAAGAATCTTGGATAAAACGTTGTCAACGCCGGGGAATTTTCAAACAGGAAAAGGAGGAAGAAAGAGAGAGAGAGAGAGAGAGAGAGAGAGAGAGAGAGAGAGAGAGAGAGAGAGAGAGAGAGAGAGAGAGAGAGAGAGAGAGAGAGAGAGAGGAATCCGATTCCGGAGATCGAGTTTGGGAAGGACACTTACGAAATCTAGACTGTAATCTTTCGCGGTGAGAAACGGGACGATGACCAGCCAGAAGACGCAGTCCGTCAGCATCACGGCGCCGCCACTCACCTGTTGACATACATGACGATGTTGGCTCAAAGGAGAGAGATGAGTTGCCACGTGGACTGCCACGTGGCAGGCCATTCTTATTGCCAGGTCACCAACCACCCATCGATTCCTAACTCGTTTAAAAGACCCATTTTTCCAACCTTCGAAACATAAAATATTTCAAAGTAATAGCACCTAGATTTGCTTAATTTACCTGGAAAATTATTTGGAAGGTGTGGGCCCAGAATCCAGCGAGTGGGCTTGCAAGATTTTCCTCTTCGGAGTCGCATCTCTCCATCATTGGATATATTTTCTCATTCTCCAGACTTGTTGGAGCGGCATACATTGGATTCTCCGCATCTGGGTGCGTGCCACGTGGCCTCTTGCACTCGGGTTGACCGAGGAGTTTACGGCACCCATAGCAGGATAAGAGAGACCCGATCTGCAAAAATCTAGTATTTTTAGGACTATCGCAAGAGAAAAATAAATAAATAAATAAATGTTTTAAAATATTATCGACTTACCCCGAAATAAAGAGTTACTAGCGCAAATGTCCACCTGTTGAACAGCCAGGATCACGTCAGTCAACGGCGCGCAAAAGGATTCATGCTACGTAGGGGGGCTAGATCTTAATTTCTTCAATTTTATGGGGATATAAAAATTCCATTCAACTTCGGATAAATATATCCTAACACAAGTAAAAATTTATGAACAAAATCCAAGAAAAATCTAGCCCCATTTCAAATTAATTCGATAAGTTCAACCATGAAGTATTGTTATTATCATTATTCAAAATTAAATATATCTGCTCAATGAAACTTTGCTTGGAATACGAAAGATTGATTTTTTTTTTTTGGAGGGGGGAGAAAATAATTAATAAAACTGGAAGAAAACCAGTGGTTTGCTTACTGGGTGTAGAAGTAGAACATCTCTCCTCCCTGCGCCACGAGGTTGACGACGAGGAGCGCTGAGAGGACGGAGAAAGCCAAAACCCTGAAACCCAGCAACCAGGCGGGATGGATCTTCTCCAGACATGGCCTCCAGGTGTCCTCCTCGTAGAGGAGGGGCCCCCGAGGTTCATCTTGTTCTCGCTCTTCTCTCTCTCTCTCTTCTTCTCCGCTGGAGCGGGCTTCGGATCGGGAGATGGAGATGGCTGCCACGGTCACAGAGGAGAGGATCCAGAAGGCGCAGACCAGAACCCTCCAGTTCAGCCAGTAGGCGGCGGTGGTGGCGCCGACGGCCACCGCCGGCGGCCAGGGACGCTCCGAATCCCCTGCCGGTAGGTCCATGGAGAGGCGGTTAGGGTTGAAATCGTTCCCGGAATGTGAATCCTCGGAGGGAGATGGAGCGGAGTTTCTCAGAATGTTTGGAGGGTTGAATTCTGATCGAGGGCAGGGTGTTCGGAGGAAATCTGAGTTTGGAGAGAGAGAGAGAGAGAGAGAGCCCAGAATGCTTCTAGCGCAAGCTAAACTTCCTCCGCTTCTCTCGCCTGCATTCCAGGTGAAGGACGAGGAGATATAGAGCGGGGACTAGAGAGAGAGAGGGCCCGGATGCTCTTCTGGCGTGTGCTAATCTTCTTCTGCGTCTCCCTCTCTCTCTTTGTAACATGGAGACGGGGATACAGGAACGGAGAGGGAGCCCCGGAGTGCTTCTAGCCTAAGCTAGTTTTCCTCCATTCCTCTCTCTAACATTCTAGGAGAAAAACAGAGAGAGAGAGAGAGAGAGAGAGAGCGAGCATTCTGGGTAGCTCAGGAGGAAGATCAGCTGACATTGGAAGCATTTCGGTTGAGAGAAAGGGAGAACCTACATTTGGACGTGGCATACCCACCATCGTTAGAGAGGGGAGCATTCTGGGTAAGAAGCATTGTGGGTCTCTCACTCTCCCTCTCCCCCTCTATGTTTCACCTATGATGCTTCTTGCTCAAGCTTCCCTTCCTCTCTCTCTCTCTCTCTCGCTAGACCCGTATTTCTGAGCCTCCGCATCAGAAAAAGAAGCATTTTTTTGACCGTACTGAATAAGGGACCAAGAGGAAGATATCGTTTGGCGGCGGGATTCTGAAATCACAGATTTTTATGGAAAAGCGCTCGTTCCAAACATGACTCAGGGGAAAAGAAAAAAATAAAGATATCTAATTATGAAAATCGATAAATCTTCTCTGAGTAACAGCTGACAGAAGCCATGATTTACGCGTGGATTCATTCCCACGTTATCCGAGAGAACTTCTGACTAGATTTTGACCGCCAGCTCGTCCCGTGAGAGAGAGAGAGTCGGTAGTTCCTAGAAGGAACCTCGTCACGGGGTCGCGTGGGGGTTTGTGTTCTGACTCTGCGCGACTCCACGAAGCTTTGGGTACGTTTTGATGATTCAGAGTTTCAAGAAAGCGGAGAGAAAGAGAGAGAGAGAGAGAGAGAGAGAGAAAGGGATCGTCAGGTACTGACCGATGTCGAGATCAGATGAGTGAGAGAGGGAGAGTGATGTGAGGTTTGGTGCTACGTGAATGCTAAAGAGATTGATGGATAGGAGTGAGACGGTTGTCTATAGACAGCAGATGAAGTTCCGGAAGGCTTCGTGAAAGCCGATAGAGAGAGAGAGTAACAGGGATGATCGCTCGAAAGCGGCCGCTTTCTGAAAATCGATTGAGAGCGAGAGAGAGAGAGAGAGAGAGAGAGAGAGAGAGAGAGAGAGAAGAAGAAGAAGAAGAACAGTTTCATGTCCTTCCATTGAGATACCCATCTCGCTATGTGGACAGCGGACACTGAGTGCCATGAAGGTAAACGCCATTACGTTCATATCGGGAGAAATAGATAGATAGATAGATAGAGAGCGCGCGCACGCGCGAGAGAGAGAGAGAGAACCTGTCATTTCTGGCGGCGATGGCGCTCGGTTGGGGAAGGCGACCTCAGCCCTGAGACAACAGGAAGGGATGCGCGAGAAAGAGAACGAGCTGGGGAAGACGGTTTCCCTGTTGCCGGGACGAAACGCCAGCTAGGTGGAGGCTGGCCAATCAGTTCGGAAACGCCCCTGAAGCTGCTCTCTCTCTTTCTCTCTCTACACACGCACACGAGGGTAGTGTGGCCAACCCCCCCCCCCCCCCAGATCTTGCTCACAACATAAACGTGGGACAAATGCACGAAATTTTCGGGGATATGAAGCAAAACTACGACTTTTGTAGACCAATCGGAAATACCCCAGACTGGAAGTCGACAATATTTACGCCAACTTCTGTCCTTGAAAAAAAATACATGATGTGGTTATACATCAAACGAAGGTTATATGCCTATGCCGGGAGGAACTAGGGCTGAATCTTCAAAGGAGCACGTCGACTTCATCCCCAATGATGGAGAGAGAGAAGGGAGCGATGGCGACGTTGAAGGTTGGCGAGCCGACCCTGTCGATGTGCTTCATCTCAAAGTCCCCCTCCTAAACGATTTCAGCAAAAAAACACAGCCGGATCAGGATTAGAGCCGAACGAAGATCCAGAAATCATGTTCAGGATAAATTATTAGGGTAAGATTAAGTAGCGATTAGCAATCACGGCGCAGATATCTTAATCCCATGCTTTGGTTCTCGTGGACAATGTCAGATGATTTTTAAACGCATTAAAGCAAACTAACGAGGCACATGAGAACGCAGAAGAGCTCATATGGACCCGCCTGATTCAGAATTTCCATTTTTTTAAACGATTAAATAACCCAGGACTGATCTGCATCCATCATTGGCCGAGATAAATCCATTCAGCGCTCACCATTCTCCCACTGGGAGTCGTCAGCGGGCATGCCGAGGAGTACTCAAACCCCGTGTTTGGAAGTATTACCGGCTGCTCTCCAATCACACCAATCCCCCTGGCAAAAAGAGAGAGAGATATTGAGTGAGTGGGTGAGAGTGAGTGAGAGTGAGAGAGAGAGAGAGAGAGAGAGAGAGAGAGAGAGAGAGAGAGAGAGAGAGAGAGAGAGGATGGGACGCAGAGCAGGATGGCTGACCAGACGTTCTCGGTCCTCCCATTTTCATCGGTGATGATCCAATGTCTTCTCAGAAGCTGGACGGGCCGCTGAGAGTTATTGGTGATCCTGATTCGATAAGCGAACAAATACTGCCCTTTCAGCGGCTGACTCCGCCCCTCGATGTAGACGCTCCTCACTTGCACCCGTACGCCCTTAAATAATATGCCATGAAACATCATCCACAGCTGGAACCATGATACTTTTGAACGCATGCATATGCCCTGATAAATCAAACGATCGATGATAAAACTATAAGAGCAATTTCGTGAATTGAATTGGATGCCATACGAGAGTGGTGGCGTCGCTGAAACATCTGAGCAGGGAATGCGGGGCCACAGCCTTGAGTTCATCCCTGTACCTCGCTGCATCCTGAGGATCCGACAGTAAATATTTCAATGGCGAGTAGAAATAAATCTTTTTTTGAAAATATCTTATTTATTTTCGCAGAAGTATGAGCGAGGTGCGGCATGATTCTGTAACACGTGCTGTAACCACAGTCAGAAGTCAGAGCGCGGCTGACCTCAAATCTCTCTTCCTCTACGGCTTCCTTCATCAATCTGCGGAGATGCAGCATGGGCTCCTCCTCTTCGAAGGATTTCAGAGAATCCCTTATTCTAGCAGCTTCTTCATAATTCTGCAGGAGACAGGAAAATGAGAAAGATGGAGGATTTTTATCATTTTTCCCATTAAAGATGTTAAATCTTGGAGAGGACCGGCGTAATGAGGCATTTTTTTTCCTTCACATCAGAATTACCCCCCACAGATCGCATCAGGAGATGCTAACAGGAACGAAGTTAGCATTTGGGTGAGTTGTCTTGTTCTTCCCTCTTTTGTGATGATCTTCAAACAATGATTCAGAACCCAAATATAAATTATTTCCATGAAGACGAAAAATCCCTACACTACATCTTAGGTACTACATCACATCCATCTCTATCTACTTAAAGACGCCCGTAATACCTTCATCCTGCGCGTATAAAATGAATTTACAGTCCATTTCATAACAATGAGTAAACTCGGTCTGAACACGGAATGTATCCTCTGGGTGAAAATCGAATTGCGGAGAACCAGATATCTCGTCAGAGATAGACCGGGAAATGGAAATGTCCGAGGGGAAGATCCGATTATACTAAGGCAAAGCCCACCGATCGAGTACCAAAATGGAAATCTGAAGAGAGAACCAGAGAGGAATCCCCAACCTCGAATTTCGCGGCGACGGCGAGCTGCTGCTTCAGCAGGGCGTACTTCTGGGTCCTCGACAGGATCGAACCCGCCGACGAGGTGTTCTTGCCCCCGTCCCTCCCCTGCGCGGAATTAGGTTCCGGCGAGGATGAAGAGGGCTGAGAAGGCAAGCAGGCTGCCACCCGGAATACCTTCTCGGTCTCCCTCCCGCACTGCACTTGCCTCCTTCCTACGCACAGGTTGAAACCCGGCGTCATCTTCAGGCCCAAAGATTGCATCCTCTCTCTCTCTCTCCCTCACCCTCTCCTTCTCGCTAAGATCTTTCAACTGGGGGTGGTGCGCTAAAAATCTGGCCTTCTGGGTCAAGAAGACCCACCTGCGAGGGGAATAAGATTCTTTCTCTAAAACTCTCGCTCCCTCTCTCCCCCCTCTCTCTCTCTCCACGTCCGCTGGTGCGTGGTGAGGAGGGTGGAGAGGCCTCCCTCGGAAAATATATGGGGACATAAGTGGTCGCCGTCTTTCGAGGGCCCCACCGTCGTCGCACCCCTCCATAAGATCTCTGCCTTTCGCGGGCAAGAAGACGACACGTCATGTTTCTCAGGAGACCACGGATCCCTTCTCGCCACGTGTTGGCTTCCGGCTAAGCCACGTACTCTCAAAGATCACCAATTTCTGGAGGATTTAGCCCATATTATAATTTTTTTTACGGTGCTTCCTTTTGGGGACATTATTTATTATTTTTGAAATTTTATGCGATTCACTTTATTTTGATTGCAATTAAATATGAAAAATAGATGAAGGTCCCAACGCGCTTGGCAGACTTTAACTTGGGCCAGATACTAAGGCCCACATTAAAGGTTAGAAAAACCATCGAGAAGAAGCCAAGGAGAGGCCGGCCGTCGGCAGCTGGCGGCGCCGCCGTGCGAAGTAGAAGAAGGCGCTGGAAGTGCCAGTCGGCCGAGAGGACGAGGAGGTAGGTGTGACGATATAAAGGTGGAGGAAATGGAAGGCCTGGGGAGGCTGAAGGCATTTAAGAGGGGAAACCCGCAGAGGAAATTAGAATGGGGGGGTGGAGCAAACGCCATATCTGGGCAACGATCTAAACAGGAGAGGACAAGTTGGGGAGCCAAATGCTGCAAAGATTCCTCCTTTCTCTCTCTAGACTCTCTTCTACAGGAACCCACATGCACGCCTTCCTCAGCACACCCTCGTTTTCGCACGCTTCACAAAGCTGGTCGTGTTTTGGCGCTTGCAGGCCCGAAGAGGGTGTGAAACTTGAGGCGGAGAGGAGTTATTGTAGACGTATAGAGATGGGGGAGGTGGGGGGGGGGAGGAGAGAGTGACGAGGTTTGCAATGGGGCTTTTTCCCATGCAAGTTTCTGCCCCCGTTCACCTCTCTCTCTCTCTCTCTCTCTCTCACACACACACACACACACACATAACACTTCTGTGCCGGCTTTTTCTGACAGTGTGATGGGAGATTGATGTGGATAAGGGAAGTTTGGATAGTTTTCTTGGTCAAATAATCATAACGTAATCATTAGTCGAGTTTTACTTTAATTTGGATATAAAAGAGATAACACATTTCCATTCACCAGTAAAAAACCTAACAAAAAAGCCTATTTCGTCTCAGTCATACCCAGCAACATTTGATTCTCTCTCTCTCTCTCTCTCTCTCTCACCTCCCACCCCCCTCAATCGAAAAGAAAATCGTTCTAATTAGAGATAGACAAGGATGTAAGGAGTGCAAGTTCACCAGGAAGTCCTTTGTCTCATCTCCCTCTTTCCCTCTATATAAATTCGTTCTCCTACAACGAGCAGTCCCTGGTCCTCTCTCTCCTTTCTCCCCTCTTTCCAGTACTTCCTCCTGCATCCCAAAGTGCGATGTCTACGTGCAGCCCCTTTTTTGATCTCTCGGAGCAGCTCTGCTACGTGCATTGCGGCTTCTGCACAACCATTCTACTGGTAAATATTCATCATCCGCCATTGAATCTACTCTCAGGGTTTTTTATTTCCTTCTAAGAACCATCCTCCTCATCTCCTCTCCCAAACCCCATTCCTATGGAACGCAGGTGAGTGTCCCATGCAGCAGCCTCTCGAAGGTGGTAACGGTCAGATGTGGCCACTGCCAGGGACTTCTCTCCGTTGACATGAGTAGAGTTCCTCTCGTTCCTTGGCAGCTTCTATCGTCTCTTGGAGTGGACGAGGTATCTGATCATTAAAGGCTCATTTTATACATTGTAAATGGTCTCGTACGATCGTTCTTTCTCGCCATCATGTCATGGCAAAAGTTTGCCCATTTCGATCTGTTTTCCCAGATTCGGCCGTAACCCGCGGTTTCTTTCAGGCCAGACCGCCTTCTAACCTGATATTACTAGGCTGCTGATACGAAGTCCTAGAGGTCTTGATATTACTAGGGTTTACGAGAAACCTCCCTCAAGTCGTTTTCTTCCTATCTCTACTGATACGAAGTCTTCGCCTTCACCTCGTGGGTCTGGAAGAAAAAATCTTGACCATCTCTAACAGCTCTCCATGCAGACGAAGAGGGAACTCACACCCCACATCCCTGTCGATCATGGTGATGGCGAACCAGTGGTAGATGAGGAAGAAGAGCAAGAAGAAGAAGAAGAAGAAGAACAAGAGGCAGATGTGCCCATGAACACAGTCGTCAATAAGCGTAAGTTCTTCTTCATGGTGAGAGAAAGGCCAAATGAACTGTGTCCGAAGCTTCATGCCTCGGTTTTAATGTCTTCCTCAGCTCCCGAGAAGAGACAACGAGCTCCGTCGGCGTATAACTGCTTCATCAAGTACAGAAGCTCCCTAATTAGGCCATTATTTCCAATATGTTTTCCTTTCATAAAATTATCCAGTAAACTCAAAATTGATGATATGTATGCAGGGAGGAGATAAAGAGGATAAAAGGGAGAGATCCCAGCATCACCCACAAGGAAGCATTCAGCACTGCTGCCAAAAACGTAATGACCGTTGTGTGTGTGTGTGTGTGTGTGTGTGTGTGTGTGTGTGTGTGAGAGAGAGAGAGAGAGAGAGAGAGAGAGAGAGAGAGAGAGAGAGAGAGAGAGAGAGAGGGAGAGAATTTTGGGAAAGGAAGCTATCTAATAAAGTGACCAAGATTCAAGCATTGACTGGTCCTCCTTGTCATCTTCAGTGGGCCCACTTCCCTCGGATTCAGCAGAAAGGTGAAGGCGAGAGTTGCAGCTTAGGGCTCGAGAAGCTGGCGGGGGAGACTGCTGGTGCTGATGAGGTAATGGTGGCGCTGCCGTGGGCTTGGAGCCTTCCTTTCTCCCCATGGGTTTTCCATTCCGGGTAATGGGTTGATGACCCTATTGTGAAGAGAGGAAGTATTTCGAGGTTCAACTAATATCTTCTAGGTTGACGGTCATCTGTCCCATCTGCCCTAATAATACGCACGACAGTTGCCTGCATGAAACTCTCTCTGGAACTCAAAAACCTTGCCATTTATAGATGCCTCTGGGGTAGCCACATGAGGCCCTTGGGTGGATTCTTCACCTGGTCTTCCCTTTCTCTCTCCCTACATTTATTTCTCCAGATAGACTCAAGCTATCTGAATAACCATGAAGCAGAGGTGCTACCCACTAGCCATCCGGCGAGGAAAACGAAGAGGGAAAGGGTGCAGCCATCGAGTCTGATAATCACAGAAATCCATCTAGTTATCTGGAGAATACTCAGAATATATGAACTTTCTTGCGAATGATTTGTTTCTCTCTCATGGCTCCCTTTCCTGATAGATGGAAGAGGAGAGCCAAAGCCTCCCCAAGAAGAAGATCCCACGAAAGATGGCGTCGTTCCAGTGAGAGGTTTGGCTGAGACGATCTCCATCACTGGATCTATACAGCTTTCTCTCACTTGCTAGCTTGCACTCCTCTCTTACTCGGCTTCATTACTTTCTCTCTGATCAGACGGATTTCACGCAACGGTAATCATCCCGGGGGCAGCTCGTGAGCCATTTCATTCGAGTCGTTTGGATCGAAGGAAATCTATCTGTCTGCTTCTGAAGAAGCCCCTATTTATGTTTTATCCACAAGATTTCGAAAGAAAATCATAGCTTTCCCATACACAGTGACGAACAGATGGTTTCTAGAATATTTACCGCCGGTTTGCCTTGATGGGTTCATGCTCGTAGGCTAGAAAACACGGTAGAAATATTTTCTTTCGCCATACATGCCTGGCATAGCTTCTTACACGCTCTTTTCCTTCATCTTAGAAGGAAAAAATAAAGACAATATATTTTCTAGTAAAGCATAGAGAAATTTGAATCTTGCGTGGGCATCAAAAAGGTGGAGCGGTTCTTGCTAGGCTGCTCATGGCGCTGACTTCCTCGATCGTAGAGAGATCATCTACATTACATCTCCATTGTTTCCGTCTTGAGAAACTTGGGATTCTCGGATGAGCTTTATCTGATTGAGATAATGTATTTCTGGATTTAGCCACCTTCGGAAGAAAAAGTTGCTAGAAAATAACTTAAATTTAGAGATGTTTACTGGAAAGAGGTAAAAAATGGGTCGAATTTTTTGTATAACGGCTATAAATGTGCTAGTGAATGGAGTAAGAAGGCCGCAAGGACTCACAAACTGAAGGCCTGATTGATATTTCTCGGAAGTACTCATGAAAGAAGCTTCTGTTCTCTTTTAGCAGTTCTTTCCACACTGCAGCAATCAACCATAACCTCAATACTTGGGGGAGAGATAGAGAGGTACAGATGAGTGAGTGAATGAGTGAGTGTGTGTGTGTGTGTGTGTGTGTGAGAGAGAGAGAGAGAGAGAGAGAGAGAGAGAGAGAGAGAGAGAGAGAGAGAGAGAGAGGAGACAGACCGGTGAGGGTGATGAGCGGTCGAATGCCGGCGCGCCTGGCGAGGGCATGGACGGTGTCGTCCCAGCTCATGCGGAGGACCAAGCACTTCTCAATCAAATGCTGAACCTGCACATCCGCTCTTCAGCTCTTCGTACCCATGAAACATGGCGGATTCTCCAAACGGAGACCAGGAAGTATCGAAATCGTAGTTCAAGCATACCATTCTGATGTACCCTCGGGGATCGCAGTGGAAGCAGGGAAGCCCGTGGTCGCGGTGCCTCTCATGTCCGCACCACATCTCCAAACCCAGGTACTGTAACCAGAGGAATCCCTCAATGAAGAAGAAGAGGACAAGCGCGAAGGGCGACGGACAGAAGAGAGGAAGAGTACAAAAAGCGAAAAGTGCACAGCTCCTGAGGTGGAGAGGGAGGGAGATATTTGTGGTTATATATGGAGGAAGGGCGGGTACTCGACCGGCGCAGAGGAGGGCTCCGTCGTTATTATCCACAGAATATCTAAGCGAAGGGCCAAAAGCGCAGGGCAATCCAAAGCTCGGATTCACCTCATCCTGTCCAGGGATAAGAGAAAAACGAGAGAGAGAGAGAGAGAGAGAGAGAGAGAGAGAGATGGGTATGGTCTGTGCCTCCAGCTGACATTCTCGCCAAACACCCACCGGTGTTCCATTGGTAACCCCTCAAAGAACTCGGTTTGGCCGGGTCAACTGGGCCTCTTAGATCGGACTCCTGCTTCCAACTGCGTCGAGCTCTACCCCCCTTCGTCATTGCCAATAAGTGCAGATATTTTGGGTAAGCTGCACGATGGGCCCCACCGAGAACCTCGCCTCAGATCTACTGGATATGCCGCCAATAGGCACTCTCCACTTCGCTTTCCGTACCCAAGCCGCCAATCATAGGATATCCCTACAGGGTGTGCCCGCCCTCAATTCCTCGGCTACCTAGACCTCATTGTGGGGTAGTCAACGAGCCGGGCCGGGCCGGGCCAAGCCCGACTTGGCAGCTATTCAAAGGATTAAACCCCGTCCGAGTCCAGATCAATCTCATACGTCCTTAGTGTCCAATGAGCATATTATGACAGTTGACTAAATGTTTCGATGAAATACATAAAAGTGCAAGCCCATCAATTTTTTTCTCTTTCTTGGTTAAAAAAACCAAGGGACATCAATCGATCATACACTCGTGAGGAAGAAAGACTCTGCGTGCTGGGCGGCGCTGGCTGGAGAGGTCAACTGGTCTCGTTCTTCTCCAGAGCTGCCAACGAAAGCAGAACCCGTTATTTCACAAAGACCGGAGGGGGGGGGGGGTGTTGAGCGGCCCACGAGAGATGAGGAAGGGACTTACTGTTGTAATTGAGCAGCTTCTCAATAAGGTCAACGTGGGTCATGAGCATTCTTCTGCAGCAATACCGAACCAGGCCCAAGGCGTCCAGCGCATCCCTACCAAATTAATCCAAAAATATGGTGTCAAGACTTATCATCAGAGGGTTTGGGTAGGGGGTGGGGAGAGAGTTTCAAGGAAACTAGGGAAAGGAGCAACTACAAATATGCAGCTCCCCTCCAGAAACTAGAGAGAAGAGCGACTCTCTCTCTCTCTCTCTCTCTCTCTCTCTCCATCTCAAAAATTTGTGTGGATTGCATTGTAGATCATGCGCTTACTACATAGTAACAACCAACGGCTCTGATGGAGATATTAATGGTAAGCAGAGCCAGAATATCATCGAGACCGAAGCCTGGAGGCCTGAGACAAATCCCACTTTTTTATTTCATCTGATTCAATGGTTATAACAATGATGAGAATGGTGATACTGATGCCGATGATAGCATATAAGTTCTGCCAATGTATGGGAGAGAGTGGGATGCAGCGAAAGAGAGCAAGAGAGAGAACGGGATTCCAACTGAATCGGTGGGCTCCTTTGGCAGACATTATATGACATTATTTTACACGGAATCAGAGTCGATAACAGTTCATTGGATGCAGTAAACTCATTTACATGGCCTGCATTACAAATATCAAAGTCCGCATGCAGAATGCGATTATAAATATGTCGGAAGCACAATAAATTGTATGGCAATTACACATTGAGACGAACCATACACAGGCATCCCCTTTTTAAGTTTACTTAAATCATACACAGATATGTATATCATAACTGAATTCACCCCGAACATACCAATATGCATATCATATCATGAAATTCATGGTTGTTACAGATTAACATGGTGAAGGAATAGAATAAAATAACAGAACTCCCTGCCATTCCAGATGAAAGGGAATTTTGCCTGCTTCATATTTAACTATGCCAGAAGAGGTCAAAACGACAGTAGTAATGAGGAAAACTAAGAAAAACGGAGGAGAAATGAAAAAAGGTCACACACGGTGTGCCAAAAAAAAAAAACAGAAGACGAGGAAATATCATCTCTTCTTTCCTCGTCTCCTCTCCCAATAATAATCAAATAGTTTACAACTTTTGCAAAAAAAAAAAACGTCGAGAGAGTAAAAATGTCAAAAAATCAAATTTGCTTAATGCATCAGGGATATTCAAAACTGTAACCAGATATTTAAACCCACGATGTCTCAAAGCACTGAACAATAGGAATATATACATGAATTTAATTCCAAGTTCAATCATTTTTAGGATGGAATAAACGGTTGAAGGTGAGGGACAGAACGCAAAGGACAGATAGGTACTTCGTAAAAAAAAAAAAAAGGAAGAGGATAATAATGATGGAAGCATGGAGAGAATTACACCGAGAAAAGATGAAGGAATCAAAAAATAAACCAGAAGGTAATTTTCCCTCCAGCTGGATCAAAGAAAATAAAAAAGGATTCAGATTCATCGACCTAAACACTTTTTCTGCAATTTTCTCCAGGCCAATTAATACATCTCGTTGGATCTGGCATTAATACTGCACAGGAAAGGAGAACGGAGCCAAAACCCGAGAACCACTCGACAAGTTCACTAGTATGGTGGCTATCTGTCAAGTCAGGATGGTTTTTCTGTCAAGCAACTACAACTTCTAAGCATATTGCTCACCCTTCCGTGTAATCAGCCTGGAGAAGATCCAAATACGTGTCCCATTTGTTCCCAATCACCTGCGCGCCAAAACATACGAATCAGAACCAAACAAAAGACCACCCCGGAGTGTTAGCGTAAACCCTACCCAATCGGGCAAGGAAGAAACGAACGGAGGACGAAAGAAGCAAGGCCAAGGAGGACGGCTCAACGAGACCCCCCCGACAGTTTGCAAAAACTCGAGACAAGAACCGGAGTGGATTGGACGATACCTTCCCGCAGGTGAAACAGCGCACGGGGATGATCATCTTCGCGCTCTGGGCTCGACTCCAAATACACCACGCGTTCTCGGGCCCCAGGTTCCTTAAAAAGAATATAGATTACAGGGTTTCCATTAGTCCCTTTTCCTCATAATAATTACAAAATAAATCTATATTAAATTTATTTATTCATATACTCAAAAAACATGAGAGTCCGTGGCACAGGTGTACAAATAGACATTTCCTTAAGAACCCTATTTATAATGTTATTTACTTAATACTCTATAAAAACGCAGCGTATTTATTTATATGTTCCCCCTCCTTCCCCGGCCAGTCGATGTTATAGAGTGGTGCACATCAGTCGCTCGACGAAAGTCCCCAGAAGAAGAGGAGAAGAAGAGGAACAAGGAGGAGAAGAAGAAGAAATATGCTGTCCGCTGACCAGGAGAAGCAGAACAGCTTCCAGCGCCGCATCTGCGAGGGAGACCTGGTGATCGTCTACGAGAGGCACGACGCGATGAAGCCGGTGACAGTGCGGGCTGGTTCCGAGCTCCAGAACCGCTTCGGCGTCTTCAAGCACTCCGACTGGATTGGCATGCCCTTCGGCTGCAAGGTTCTGAGCAACAAGGGCTCGTTCGTCTACCTTCTCGCCCCTACGCCTCAACTGTGGACTCTGGTGCTCAGCCACCGGACTCAGATCCTATATATTGCGGACATCAGCTTCGTGGTCTCCTTCCTGGAGGTCGTCCCCGGGTGCGTGGTTCTGGAGTCGGGAACTGGAAGCGGCTCCCTCACGACCTCCCTCGCCAGAGCTGTGGCTCCTTTTGGGCACGTGTACACCTTCGACTTCCATGAACAGAGGGCTGCCTCAGCGAGGTATGTTACCGGGGACAGAGACATCCTCATTCTATCAGGCGTCATCCTGGGTGTGTACGGTGTTACTATTTTTTTTCTTAGATGTCGGATTGACTCATGGACCCTGAATTTGTGAGAGTAACGAGTACAAAAACAGATTGGAAATCATGGTTTCCAGCTCAAATTTAGTTATTAGCTTGAGTGGTAGAAGAATTAATTTATTTTGCGTATGGCACAGGGAAAGATATTGGAGATGGGTAATCAATCGAAGGACATCCTGAATTTAGTGTTTCTTACACCACATTGGCCCAGTGTCAATATAAAACACTCAAGAAGATGGATAACAGTTTTTTTTATATAATTTTTGAATTATTTAATAATCATCTAGTCTTCAATTACTTTGTATTTCAGAGAATAATTTTCCAAACATACAATTATTTCTACGAAAAACGTGATGTTTCTTGTTATCTTCCTGATTTATGATAGAATTTGTGCTCGTTTTGATACATGTTCCGTCTTCTGATCGTGGCATAAGTTTCGGCCTCATAAATAATTTTATCTGCTGGAGAAATGGTGCTATAATTTAATTTTCTCCTAATGATTTGGGTTTTCAATTTCCATTCAACAGGGAAGATTTTGAGCGAAATGGGTTGACCAGATTCATCACTGTCAGTGTTCGAGACACTCAAGGGGAAGGATTCCCCGAAGAGTTCTGCGGCAAAGCTGACTCAGTCTTCCTGGACCTCCCCCAGCCTTGGCTCGCTGTACCATCCTCTGGTAAGATGCTGAAGCCTGATGGAGTTCTGTGCTCATTTTCCCCCTGCATCGAGCAAGTGCAACGTTCCTGTGAAGCCCTAACCACCAACTTTACCGGTATGCTCTCATCTCCTTTTCACTTCACTTGATAATCTTTGATAATCATGTCAAAAATCATGAAGAGCTGCGATTCATTTACTCAAAATTGAAGGAATTCAATGATCTTCTCAAAAATTTCCAAGTTGACTTTCCTCATCCAATCAATGAATCCTCCTCCTGGTAGGGTTTTTTCTGGAGTAAATTACACCTGATAGAGGGAAGTACATTAGTATGGACCAATTCTGGACTGGGATCAGGCCTTGTGCTATATTCTCGAACTGTGGATGATAGGAAAAAGAGAGCAAAAACATGACATCTAAATAGATATATCAACAAGGATTTTCTCACTCGCTATATCTAAACCATGGCTGTTTTAGTACATTGATTTGAACCAATTTGGATCTGGTCTAGCATTCTATCCCAATGGGTATATTATTGAAAAATGGGTCTAATACATAAAATTTAAATAGATTAGAACAACATTCTTTCATCTTTGGCCAAAGGCTGCTTGTTTTTAGTGACGCAAATGGGGTTTTGATTTTTGTCTATGAAGATGTGAGGACCTTTGAAGTCCTTCTCCGCACATATGAAGTGCGAGACGTGAAATTTGGGAGCTTGGGCGGCGATGGCAGTGGTGGGGCTGTTAGGAAACCCCCATGCAAGAGGAAGAACCGCCCCTCAAGTGATGAGGAGAACAATGGGAGCATGGAGAGAAGTACTAGCACAGTTATGGCGAAGCCCTGTCCAGAGACAAGAGGGCACACTGGATTCCTGACATTTGCAAGACTCAGATGCTCGTGACATGCAAAACTGGAGCGCTTCTTACTCAGATCCTTCTCTATTTCTTTCCTCATCTTGTTCTGATACTGCTTTGCCCACACAATATCCTACCATTTTTTGTTCTTTTTTTCATGTTATGGAGATCTCTAAATTGGTCAATGACGGGAATATGTAGGTTATCTTACTCTACTGGAAGTAAAACAAATCCTTGTCCGAAAATATTCTGACATCTTCTTGTTTTCATGGTATCAAGTAGATCTCTAGATTGCTTTATGGAGTAAATTTATAGGTTATTCCAGAAATGGCAGACAGATTATTATCTACTCGTCCTGGAAAGCTGCTTTGTCCGAAAATGTTCTCTGAGTAGATATCTAGATAGGTTAATGGACGCAATGTACCGGGTATTTATTTTAGTACTAAAAGGCCAAATTCTTTTCTACTTCTTGTTGGTATCCTCTTGCTTTCAGAAAAACCTCTCTTAACTGTTAGCTTTTGCTCCATTTAGAGCACCTGATTGTCATTATCTAGCCCTTCCATGGAACTCCGTTGGTGTCAGTCTAATCAACTATGGTTAAGACTGAGTAGATAAGTCGGTAGCCAATTGGGATGAGAAACGTCTCTTCTTCTACAATGAATGGGTGCCTCCAAGAAATAGGCAACAGTTGATTCCCTAAAGAAAAGGATATTCTTGCAGATTTGGCCTCGAATTAGATAAAAAATGGCATTTCGAACTTCTCAATGAGTCTCCCACGGTTTACCCCGTTTGAGCCGTCTCTTCTGAGGCTTCCATGATTTATGTAATTTTTCTCTGCATCATTATGTCATTCTGAGGTCTAATGCATGCTACAGTCCCCCGGCATTAGAAGGTCACCCTGTGACAACGACCATGGCCGAAGGGAAACGGGGAGAGGAGGAGCGGTCGCCGCCCTCTGAGCATCTTCCACACTGGAGAAAACTCCGTAAGTTTCCTTCTTAAGGTGAGATTCTCTGCTCTAATCTTTTGGCTTCAAAAGGGCCTTGAAGCTTTTCTCTCTTCTCTCTTCTGCATGCACCATTGATGCAGCAGAGGTCGTACAAGGATGAGAAAATCAGCTTCGAATCCACAACTGACGAAATTCCACGAGGATCATAATAATAATAATCATAATCATACCCTTCAATTCAAACTGTTCGGTGGAATAAAATCAGCTTCGAATCCACATATATCATATATAGTTCCCTTAAATCCACGAAGAAGGTGCTTCAATCCACAGAGAGAGAGAGAGAGAGAGAGAGAGAGAGAGCAATGTAACATTCATACTAACAAAGAATGAGGGGAGGGGCACAAAGTGGGGAGCCTCTCAGTAGACCGAAAAGTGATTGGGTGTGCATAAAAATACGTCATGTCAATTAAAAATGCAATGAAAGTAGGAAGATTAACTGCAATAATCTTTTGATGTATTTTTTCACGGATTTCTATTATGGGCTTAGTCTGATTTTGGGCCAACGCATCCTTGTAGCCGTCCTTTGAACTTCCCAAAATGGTTAGCCCACCAATTTTGGGCCACCTGGGCCACAAAAACTTCTCCCATCTCTTTTTTGGAAGTGACGTCGTACATCAACTTCAGTCGTAGGTCAACGATATTTCAGGAAAATGTATGGCGGTGCTGATCCTACACTCGTTGCTCTCTCTTAGAGGAAAATAAGATCTGGGACAGCTCCAAAGCATCCACAAAACAAGAACTGTTTGGAAATCGTAAGAACTCCGAAGAACAAGTTATGAAATGCTTCCATAACTAACCGTTCTCTTTCCTCTTTAAGATTTCCAGATTATTTTATCTTTTCTTTTCTTTTTTTCTCATCCTTGAAGGGCATCGGATCAGACTGAGAGCCTGGATTGGCTGTGACAGATCTAGCTTGGGGTCAGACTCGGGTTTTGGTTGACCAATCATCCCAGCCTAGGACAAGGTCAAATTGGCTATGAGCGAGTTGACTCATACAATTCCAGCCTTGTTCAGTCAGAATTGGCTAATAATCTCAAACCGATCATGCCCACAAATCAGTGGATTTGGCCTGAGTTAGGCCGTCTCAGGCATTCGTATTGCAGCATGAACCCTGATGTTCTAGCCTCTGATACAGATCGAGCCCTGATTTCAATAAAATCAGGCTAATTTCTGTTTTAAAAAGAATCTTTCTGATTTCACGGTGCTGATATATTTTTTTATTTAATTTATCTGATTTATAAAAAGTGGGTTTGATATATTCCGTGAAAATTTTATAGTTTCTGTCAATTTCCGGCTGGGGCTGATATCAACCCAGGAAAATTAATGGGGAAAATTAACCAAAAGAAATCAGGGAAGCAGAAGGCAGTTCAAGGAAGAAGAAGCTTTAGATGTCACTGAACGGTTTCCTTCAGGAAGAGGCTGACCATTTACCTGCCACCTCAGACTGAAATGCCATGACAACAAGGCGCCGAGATGCCACTCATCTACTACCTCTGCGAGTCGCAGCATGAATCTGGTGCCCATGACTATGCCTATGGATGGTAGTCTGTAGGCAGAAATTGACCGCCAGAAGGAAGAGCTGGAGCATCTCGTCAAAGCTCTGATGTTCTATGCTTCTATCGTAAAGCTCATATCTTCCAGTATTTCTATGTGAGAAAACTTAGGGATTGGACTTTAATTAATTCTATGTGAGAAAAAAATCAAGTCATCCAAGTAAAGTCTAGTGGGCTCATCTAGTTATCACACATTTCTCTGTCTTCCAACGTGGTTCTAGATTTCTCAGAAGGTATGTGGGTTGGGGTTGTGAGAGGACTAGTAGGAAACCTTCAGACAGTTAAAAAGGTCATGATGGTAGATGTATCAGACGATATTTAGATGATTCGATTGTTAAGAAAATCCCTTTTTCGGGTTTATTCTGAGTATTTTTTCTGCACTCAAATAGTTTAATAAACCAAGTTACTAGAATATCATCAGATAATTATTCAGTGTACGCCCTTTAATGGCTAATGTCATGTTAGTTCTCTCTCTGTACATTCTCTTTCCACAAGAAGAACAAATAGCAAGCGTACTGAAGGAGATGAAAGAGAGAGAAACATATTCTTTCCTAAATGCTACAGAGAAAAAATTAAATCTCCAGAAAGTAATGGGAAAAGAACGCTGGATCCAGAATAGGAACACGAAGAACAAAGAGACTGATGGAAAGAAAAGGCAAGTCAAATCGAGCTGATGGTTAATGAACTGAAGACCAGCACGAACCAGGCATTGACCGAGGGGCTAGATGGTTTGGAAGGAGTTGGAGAGAATGAGGTCGATGACGCCACCTCTTGCTTGTTTCAGCCCTACAAAAACCTCTCCATTGTTGCACCATCTTTCGGAGGTCAAGATCAGGAAACAGCGGCTCAAGAAAGAAGATATCTAAACTGCTCTTACCTTGAAGATTGTCATACAGTGAAGATTACAGGTTTCCAGATTTAGATGTCTTGAAATGGAATTGCCCCTGTCACTTCCCCTTTTATCATCACAATCTCTCCCCTTCTTGCTCAATTGGAGAGAAGTTGACTGGGTATGAACTGGGCAGCTAGCACGCATTTCGCAGCAACTTTAAGTATGATTTCTGCCTCGGCCTTGTGATGGCTGATGAATCAACAAGAACATCTGAAATTTCTCTTCCAGATCTGGGAGGGATGCATCAGATCCTCCTCCTTTTGTCGAAGCACGACTTCCTTGACGGCTGATCGGAGTCAGAAGGGCCACTGCTGGATGTTATCTGAAAATTACCACATTTTATGAGAAGACTTAAAAAAGACCCAGTTCTCCATTATTTTGATTTCGATTAAAGATAGGTTTTCCAACCAGTTCACCTTATCGAGCTTCTCTCTGACCAATGTAACCGTCTTGTTCATTGATGGGGATGGAAAATAGTCCTGAGATTGACACCACATGTACGTGTTTCAGAAGAGAAATGAAAAAAGAGCTGCAGCCACATTTTTTCGAATTATTTATCGTAGCTAGGCTCCACTCTACAGATCCTGAATGTGCACCTCGTTAGATGATACGTGGCCTATGATGCCGCCCTCCATATGAAGAGTCTGCGACTTAACATGCTCCCTGGAGAAAGAGATGGAAGTCAGCAAGATAAATTTCAGCAGTTTCATTTCGGTTTTTCTAGAAAAAGTATATTAGACAGAACCACCCAACCCACGTTGACCTCAAACCCTCTATTGAGTTGGATAAGACTGATAATATGATAAAGTTGCAATGATCTCAACCCACATTGAATGCCCATCTCCAGTGTTTAGCAGTGGATATAAGAGAAGCTTGAAAAAGTGCCTTCTTCCTCCAGATTCAGAGACATTCAATACCACAAGTTGAACACCTTTGTGAACACTGATAGCTTCTATTAACTAAGGAGATGACCCCCCCTATAATTGCCTCTGGATAAAAGGTTTTTCCATCCAAATGTGACACCAAATCTAACCACAGCATCCTTGGACCGGAATCTGATATAATGTGTGGGAAAGTTACAGTCACCATAGACCCTATGCAACGAGCATTCGAGCTTACCTATTCTTCAGGTTCCCCTGCTCAAAAAATCTGCCAGATGCAGACCTAGACAAGCTCCCTGAAGCAGCCGTAGATGATCTACTGTCATGGAGCCTACTAGAAACCTGAGTCTTCGGCTCTTCTGATTTCCCAGCTTCGTGAAGCAAGTTATCTGTCATCAGATCCGGCATAAGAAGGAGACGATGTGGATGAAACGCCAATGGCTGAAAATAGTGACAGGAGTTCCCCGCCACAGAATGAAAAATAGACCCACATCTTATTCGGCGAAGGACTTCCTTCCTCCTATCCTCGAGTTTCTCTTTCGTATCTGAAAGCGACTCAAACTGAGGAGCGTATGAAACTTGCAACCTGTTTCCGTAAAAGACGAATTCATCCAGTTTCCTCTTCGCAAACCTGAAAAAAGACTCGATTAGTGTTCTTTACGGTGAGATCACAAGCGGAAGAAGAGACTAAGGAATTTAGGTAGATAGTATCAGGTACAAGACACCCTGGGTTGCTAAAGAAATGCTAATCGTCCAGGCTAATGATCACCAACGATGATACATTTCCAGCTACGATGGCATGTGTTCGCACGTTGAATCAATCACCTGGCATTGCTGATCTTGGAAAATTTGATCCAAAAGACATCGGTGAAGGTTTCAGAGTCCTCGGCATCCATGGGTTTGGACCTGAATGATATAGGGGAAAGAAGCAATAGTTCAAGAGACATCACTGGGCGGAAAAAGAGGAGGGGAAGAAACTGGGAATAAACACTTGGTGATAGTCGAAAATTTGCAGGAGTTTATATTCTGTGAAGGAGATCCCAAATCAATCTCTTGGCATCATCAAATGATAAATACTGTAGGTATTAGCACCCCTAATTCTTGCACATGAACAGAAATCGTCTTCCCGAAGAAATTAAAAGAAGTGAAAAAAAAAGAAAATATTACAGGAATCTATATGGAAGACAACCAAGAAACAGCGAGACAATTCTACTCAGAAGCAAACCCTAGAAATTCACGAACGAATTCAAATCGTAAATCCTTAGTTCACTATAAGAAAAACCTCTGCGGAAAGTAGTAGGATGACTCGTGAAGAATAAGATGCGTACTCCTCAATCTCCCCATAAGTTCCGAACAGTTTCGCAAGCTCTTCTCCGCATCCTAGAGCAGGAACGTTCCTCACGATCAAGTACCTGAGAGAAACTCAGATGAATTCGACAAGTCCAGCCTGATCTACTTCACGAAAAAACCAAGATAAGATTGGATTGGATGACAGAGGGGAAACCCCAGATCAGCATGTTACGCAACCTGGACTCATCGCAAACCGTGTACACGCGCACGGCCGGAGGCTCGTCGCTTTCTCGAGGCATTTCAACTTTCCCGACGTCCACTCCTGCGAGGACTCAAAACCCTGCTGCTCTCCACCTCCCCCGGCCAACGACAGCACCCCCCGCTCGGCCCCAAAATGGCACTTTTTATGTAAAATTATATATATAGTATGATGGGTATGCTGTAATTTTGTTATCATAGGTTCCATTTTTTCGATTGGCGACGAAATTGCGTAAGAAGTATAGAAATTTGAGCTGGGTATAATAAGGGCATGGTTTACATGAGACGACATTAGAACGAAAAATCCAATTTTTTTTTTCCCCAAAACCAACAAAACCCGCTGAATTTTCCCCGGCTCAATATTTTTATATATAACAAAGAAACTAACCACAATTTCTACGCATTTGGGATCCGGATTTGTGCTTCAACAAATCGTTGACTTTTCTTGATATAGGAGAAAAAGAACCGACAGCAGTCAGAACCCACGTCACAGTTTCCATGATACCATTTCTGTACATTGTGAGTAAGAACCCATTGGTCAACCCCTCTCAATCGATCAAATGAAGTCGCCAAAAAAAGAAAAAAAGAGAAAACCCAAAATTCTCGGCCGCGGGCAGAAAGCCCTTCCTTGATCTCTGAATGTAATTGCATTCAGCCGCCATTCTCACCTTTCCTCAAGAAAGAAAACAGAGGGAAATGCGAGAGCCAAGATTCAGAAGTTGAAGAACCACCTCTGCTCCCCTCCCTGGGGAGCCCAGCCGCTGCACCCTCCCGCCAGAACTTGATGACCTGGAGCCTCTCCTCCTGCGTTGACCTCTGGAGTACGATCTTCGATCCATACCCTTTCTCCCCCATCCGCCGACAAATCTCCAATGGGTTGTTCTCTGCAAGTATGACCATGTACAGCCACCCCCTTTCTGACAGAAGCTCGTCTGCCACTGGGAGGATCCTGTCGATCACCCTCCGCCCATTCTCGCCTCCAGCCCAAGAAGCAGTGATCCCCTCGCACGCCACCTCCTCCTCTGGAGTGGGCACATAGGGAGGGTTGACTACTATTACGTCTACCAACCCGGCAAGCCGTCTCTGAAGCCCTGAAGCAATGTCGGTGGCAACAACTTCAGCGTGGACGCCATGGGCTTCCAAAGTCCCACGAGTGGTTGCCACTGCATGCAAATTGATGTCGGTGGCGAAGTAGTGAATCCGCGGGGCTTCTTCCTGGAGCATGAGGGCCAACGATGTTATCACATAGCCACTGCCACAGCCCACCTCGAGGCAGATCTTGGGCTGGTGTTCTATGAGTCTTGCTCGATCGGCTAGAAGGGCGTCGACCAGGACAAATGAGTCATCACTTGGATCATAGACCTCAAGATGAGAGTTGACCAATTGGATCTGAGCGATGCTTGAGGTAGCCTTATAGGGGCCCTGGAAGAGAAGAGAGGATTTAGATTAAACATAAGATTGACGACCAGTTTTCATCCCTCGTTAAAAAAGAAAGTGGATAAAATGATCAAAGTTAAAAGAAAAGGTAATATGATCTGGATCACAGCTTGCCTGGGTGTCACTCTTCTCCTTATCTGTGGTTCGGACTGACGACAAGGAAGAATTCATAGGGAAGTCTACAGTCTGGTTGGCAGACATTCTTCAATACTTGAAACCTAGAAAAAAAAATTATAGTAAAACGTCAGAGCAATGCATGGAATCAAACAAATTTGTAATGTGATCTTATTGTGGGCACATATGTATGAATTGTATATTATGAGACTATCATAAAGTTAATCTCGCTAAAGTAATATATGAAGGCTTAATAAAGGAATTACGGCATTTCTCGAAAGTATCGGGTTAAATATGTGTAGACATTAGGTCATTCCTAATTTTATGATAGACAAAAATTAGAAAATGACATCTGATACCGAGAGGCTAATCACACGCGACGCCAAAGTTACTTTTGAAGGATCACATCACTTCAGAAGGAAGGAAAGTCATAAGGTCCTGATGATTCCGGTGTGTTGATCCAAAAGACCAAAGCCTAAGGCTCAGATTAGGATTGAAATAGACTAAGGTATGCTTTCTTTCAGTTCATTCTCATTCTCCGGAACTCAGCACTAGATCCTGTAGTTTGAAGTATCCCCATCAAGCGATATCAGAGCATGATGTGTTGAGTTCTTGGAGAATGATATGTTATACAGATTATTTTCTGTTTCTTAACGGCATATGTTTGAGAATAAGAGTGGACTCAGCATCAGTCCGATGGACACCACCATAAGGTCTCTAAGTGGATTGAGGCATCAGCATGAGCTATGGATTGCACAGAAGTTCGTTGTGGCATACCATTTGGTTTTAGGTTACCACAAACGGAACCCTGAGTTGTTCAGCCCGTGCAGATGGACCCCTGGGCCGTTCAGGCCGTACAGACGGACTCCTAGGCTGTTCATCCTTCTTTTATTCCCTGCCGAGAGGTAGCGGTGGTTTCCTCACGCCTCTCTCTCTCTCCTTGCCTGTGAAGGAAAGATTTCTGTCCGGAAATCATGGGGTCGCAGGAGGACTCACCTCTTCCTCCCCTCTCTCGTCGTTGGACTGTAGGAGGGAGGATGGTGGCTCCGGATGCCGAAAGGCTGTTAAGGATGCCGGAGGTGGAGGACGGCGGTGGAGGAGTAGCGCCTGAAACTCGGTGCTGGAAGGCGGCGTCGTAAGGCGGTACCGGAAGGCCGGTGCCGGAGGCGATGGAGGAAGGCGGTTCCCATTCGGGAACCGACCTAGGGCAAGGCGGTTCCGTTTTAAACGGAAACCGTGCTGCCGAAAGGCAGCGGCCCCCTCCTTTCGGTGCGCATCTTCCCCTCTTTCGGCGCCGGTTCAGCGGGAGAGTCGGCTGCACCGGCTCAGCTCGATCCGAGTGGGAGGGACGGTACGCGGTGCTGCGCCGGCTCGGTGCGACCCGATCCGGCTAGCCGACGCACCGGTCCAACCCGATGACGGCATCATTCAGTATAATGACGTCATCATAAAAATAGATATTTATGAAATTATGGGACGTTGAGGCACCTCATTGTTGAGTGAGTAGAGTGAAACTTAGCGAGTTGAGCGAGCCTTTCGTGAGAGAGTTGAGTGAAACTTCAAGAGTGATAATAGTTTCTCCTTCTATTAGATTGTGATGAGAATTTCCATCAATCTTAGTGATCCTTCCCCTTTTGAATGACATGGATCTATAGTTTCTTGTGGCAACAATGTCTTAGACCAAACTTTTCATTCTAGTTAAAGCATAACCTTTACACGTGTCATGCTTCAATTTCCATAGATTTGAGGTCAACCATCTTAGCAGGTGCCACATGATTTGGAGTCATTGTTGTGGGTTCCTTTTCTTATTACCAAACCCTTTCGCCTGCATAAGTAAATAATTTAGGGTATATGATTGGGAGACTTCTAGTTCCTATCAATGGAGTCAAAACTGATGATGGCATTGTTCCTTGAGTTGACTTTCTAAAAAAATCTTCAACCAATCAGCTCCAGGCAAAGTTGACTTTCTTGATGAGGGCACTTTTTAAGGACATGTTCTAGCAAGTTGGCGATAATAGTAACTAAGAGTTCAAATTGTTCTTTGTATTCCTCAACCATCCCTTGTTGTCTAGAAACTACTGACAGAGGGAGCTAGAATAGTTGAAGCTGAAATGTTCAGATAATTGCAATCACAAATTATCCCAATCTCAAAAGGGTTTATGTGCATACGTTTGTTCACTAGAACCAAGTGAGAGCTTTTGCCCTTCCAACATGAGGTTACTTGTGATGATTTTTTCTATCACTATAAGCTTATATATTAATAAGAATAATTAAACATAGAAAACCCACCCTTTCAAGTTGAGGTCATTAAAGATAACCATCTCTAGTTTCCTCCTCATTGACTAGGGTTCTCTGGCAAGTCACATAAGATTGACCTTGGACTATTTGGGTACGTGCAAATTGTTGTGAGAGGTGTAATGTCAACTATAGGGTTCCAAATCTTCAAAGTCCTTATGAAACCCTAATTGTAGGCCTCATAGTCATGATTTTAAAAAATATTATGCTGTTGATGAAGCTCATCTAGGGTGGGTACAGATGATATATAGTCCATTTGATGTCAATAGACATCAATATTTCACTCTAAATATCTCTTATGTTAGCTAGATGTCAATTAGATCTTGATAATTATCTTTCAGCTCTTTTTGAATGATTTTTAGTTTCACATGACTCGTCAAGTCCACTTAAATTATTTTTGTGTTTATTTTAGATATTTTAGAAAATATTATTATTATATTTGATAAAATTTTCACTTCATTTACCCTCAAAACATGGGTTTTAGACCTCTCACTATACCATCATCATCGTGTTACAAACTGGTCTTCAAGCTCCTTGCCCGAGAGAGATTAATATATTCTCATAGAATAATGAGGATGGGTGGTGTATTATTTTTTTCCATAATTTATCATTTTTCCGATATTTAAAATAAAATAAAAACTATTTTATACCATTTTCAATGGAAACATCGTCGACTCTAGCTGGAGTCGGCGAGCCAAGCCCAATCAGAAAAAAGCTCATAAGAGGCACCAAGCCCAATAAAAAAAGGCCTCGTGCGGATGAAATTTGGGCCTATAGTACGCTGGCGCCATATCCATCGGACCCTCATGCTGTCAATTATTATTATTATTATTTATCATATAATTATACACTTTCTTCCTTTTTTATCCTCATTCAGGATAATTACGAAATCAATCAAGCAGTCAAACGAAACTTGGAAGATCAACCCTGCAACAGAGGGCAAGAATCCTAACCCTAGCCTTAGCCGGGTGGGTGTCGATCCGACGAGGAAGACGACGCGGCTGGCCGAAGGGAAAGGTAAAGAGGAGGGACGGGGTGGCCTGATGCCCACAGTCTGGGAGATGATCCTTCTTCTAGGGTTTCTGCAACTCCTCCTGTAAGTGTTCTACTGCTTCGATCACAATGGAAATCCCAAGCACTCAATCTTCTTTCATTCACCGGCGAGAACAGTATAGCAGACGATATGGTAGCATATACGACGAGGATGATTGGGGAACTAAATCAAAGAGGACAGCAAACCCAATGGATCCCGACTGAGAGCTTCCTTAATCGGCGTGGAGGGGCCTCCATTACAAGGAAGGTCCCCCTCCCTCTCTGGATCAGGCTTGATAGGTAGGGGTTGTTCAACCGCGAGAGCCTCGCGCGAGAGGGGACGGGCGTGGGCTCGGCGTGCCATGCGATCCCGCGGAGGTTGTTCTTCCGAGCCTCAGGCTCCTGGCCACCCTCAGTTCCCCCACCCGCGGGCTTCGCTCCAATCTGATGTCGTCGAATGTGCCGGAGGAGGAGCTCGTGATCTTCGGGCTCTGGACATGGATGATTTCGCCGCGGCTTCGAGTGATCATCTCGCTCAGGATCTCTGCGTCGTCCGCGCGGCCGCTGGCAATCCCCGTCCCATCAGAAGCCTGATCCTGCGGCATTTGATTTGAATCCATGTCCGGCGAATTCAGCGGCTCCGTCGGAGTTTCTCGAAGAACAGGTTTAGAGAGAGAAAGAGAAGCAGGGGGGCTGACCTCGAGACCGTACTGCAGGGCCGGCGATTCCTCGTACTCTGCTGCGTCGAGGTCTGTGAGATGGGCGCCCTTGAAGAACTTGGGGAGGGCGTACTGCCGCACTGGGACCAGGAGCATGATCAGCAGGGGGAAGAGGACGCCGGCGATGGGGATCCAAGTGAGGCCGAAGCAGAGGAGCAGGTAGGTCAGCTGGAACAGGGTGAAGGTGGCGATGGTCCTGAAGGGCACCGTCTCCAGGAACGTCACATGGCACTTCTCCAGCACCCTGCAACCAAGAACCAGCGTCAGTCCAGATTCAGAGCTCTGATCAGTCCATGATTTCAGGGGCCGGAAGATGGATGATCTCTCTCTCTCTCTCTCTCTCTCTCTCTCTCTCTCTCTCTATCTATCTATCTATTTTTATCTCTCGTGGCTTACTTGTATCTCCTGCTGGGGGCGGTGAAGAGGAGGAGGATCCTCTCCCAGAACTGGTTACCGGGCAAGCTCTCAATGGCCATGAAGGCGAAGTACCCCCAGAGGACTGAGGTGGGGATCTTCTTGAGGAACGGCATGGCAGCGAGGCAGCCGCCGACCAACAACGACTGCAACAGGTTGCTGAGCCTCTGCTCTTTGACCTCGACGTGGAGCAGGTCATCGATGTCCTTGTCAACGTCAAAGGCCGGCTCGAAGACCGGCGCGTCCATGTCGCCGGAGCTCGAAGCCATCTGGATCGTTGACTCCTTCAGCTCCTTCAGACCCTGAAGAACAGCAACCAACGTCAAGTAACTCCAGAGATGAATCCAAAATCCTACATGGCTTTTACTCACCAAGGTCGTTGGCTGGTGAACCAGCGGCGTCTGCATCTGGTTGTAGGCTTCCTGCATGTCGCCGTAAAGCTGGGTCAAGCTCGAGTTCTGGGCGATGCTCTTGCGGGCAGTAGACGCCAGCTTGTTGCGCAGCAGCTGTTTTCAGTGAAGCAATCGCCATTAGAGAAAGGGAGCTCGTCCTCGTTCATAGAGGTTTCAGCAGAAGAAAGAAAATCTATCCCTGCAACCTGGTGTTTGAGCGTGGCCAGACTCTTGGTGTGCATCGGAGACTGTGGGATGACGCCGTTCGCCGGAGGGACCCCAATGAGCCCGCAGAGCAAGGTCTGAAGATGCGAACATGGTAAGTAGGATTCGTCGGCCTAATTAATAGGGGTTGCGATTGCCATAAATGGGAAGGACAGCGCAGACCAGGAAACCCAGGAGGAGGAGGTCGTAGTGATACGAGGAGGGTTTCTTCAGGTTGAACTCTTTCTGCTGGGCCAGCTGCGACGCGACGCTGTGGTCGAAGTAGTAGAGCACGGCGATCATAGTGGCAGGGATGAAAGCTCCGACTATGTACAGAGGGGGTACGTCCGTCATTTCCTGCCCAGATGACCAAATCAGAGATCCCATTTAAGAGAGAGAGAGAGAGAGAGAGAGAGGGTGGAGCTCACTTACTGTGATGACAGTCCAGTTGGAGTAGGCCCCTTTAGACCAGGGATTAGGGCTGAAGAGCCGCCGGGGGATCCCCTTGGGCACTTCCAGGAATGGAACGTAGGAGATCCCAGTCCAGACGACCACCATGAGGGGGACGCCGTAGTCGGCGATGAACCCTCGCAGCCACCCTGTGATTCCCAGCAAAGCGGAGATTTTTATGGTTTAATGGCCGATTTCAGGAAGAGGGTCGGAGGAAGAAGATGAGGACAGGCCGTTGACTTCCAAACCTGTCCCATAGCACCAAGAGCGGGCCTTTCGGCTCCTGAGGCCGGTGAAGAGGAGACCGAATGACAAAACGACGGCGAACATTCCGTTCCCGAAGCGCCAGGAGGGCAGGAACTGCGTCTCCACCCGGTTCGCCCTCTCCGGTATCCGGAACTCGTCGATGAGGCCCTGCCAGGAGTTGCTCTAATCTTAGAGAGAAAAAGAGAGAGATAGATAGATAGATAGAGAG
The DNA here is from genome assembly GCA_902729315.2 of Spirodela intermedia. Taxonomy (NCBI): domain Eukaryota; kingdom Viridiplantae; phylum Streptophyta; class Magnoliopsida; order Alismatales; family Araceae; genus Spirodela; species Spirodela intermedia. The sequence goes on from LR746272.1 coordinate 8,090,981, forward strand.
AGAGAGAGAGAGAGAGAGAGAGAGGCCTACCCGTATGGCTTGCTGCATGAAGAGCATCGCTATCAGAAGGCCGAATAACTCGCCGGCGACGCGGGTGAATCTGTTGATGATAGAGCAGGCGCCAAGAATGGCCATGATGAAGAGCAGGAGGGCCGTCCAGACGCAGACCCTGTGAATCGCAAGAGAGAGAGAGGAACATAGAGAGAAAGTGTGAGATGACGATAGGAGGGAGGAGGAGGAGATCTCTGAATCTGCGACTGGTGGAAGTGGGAGGAAGAAGACGATACCATCCGCTCCACGCCAGGAAGAGCTTCGGGCCCAGATCTTGCCTATCTTTGGCAAACTCAAACATGAAGGTGTACATGAGCACTGTCGGCTCGGCCACGCCGAGAATGAGGAGCGGCTGCCCTCCGATGATCGAGTGTATGATCCCGCAGAGGGCCGTGGAGGCGAGCGTCTGAACAGCCGTCAGCGTCCCCTCTGCGCAGATCAGGAAGAAGAAGAAGAAGGAGAAGAAGGATCATTAACACCAACATGACTCAAAAGTATAATAATTACAGATAGATAGATAGATACCTGTGTTCCTCTCCAGTTGCTCCCCGAAGGATATGACAGGAATCGCCGAGGCGAAGAATATGTACGTCGTCGGCGCCAGAATCCTGGAATTTGGGACTGAATTAGGCAGAAAGAGAAAAGACGAACCTTCACGCCCGTTGACCGAGAGAAAGAGGGAAAGGGGGTACCTGTAGCCGGCTCTGAGCCCACCAGTCCAGTCCTGCTTGTAGCATGATAATCGGCCCTTCAGGTCGTTCTTGATCCCGCGGAATGGAATGAATGTCTCTTCCATTGATCGATCTCCCAGTGCCGCAGAGAGGGAGGGTGGGGCGCGGACGCCGCTCGATCACACAGAAATGGACGGAGGGGGGGATATAGGGGTGGGAAATCGCGGCCTTCGAACTACAAATGTCAACGAATCCAAGATGACGGGGGGTAAGAATTCAATGAGGAAATATTAAGGGAAGCAAAAAGCCGGGGGTTGACGGCGATCAGCGAATGCTGCTGCTTGCTGGAGCTCTGTGGATGCAAAAATCGGGCAGTGCTGGGGAAGAATCAGCGGGGGATCCTCGCAATCTGGGAACCCATCTCACCTCGCTGGGCTCTCAATCACTGATCGGAATCTCCACCGGATGAGAGAGGTCAACAAGATCCCAAGAAGAACAGTTACATATTTTCTCCGCAGGAAAGATGGCGGAGATTCGAGGAAGGACGGAACGCGGGGAGCGTGGATTTTAGCGGGTGCCCATGGCTATGGCCTCTCCTGCGCTACAATCCAGAAGGAGCGTCTCCCTGCATCAGCGGCGAAGCGGAAGAATTGACGGCGCAGCCACGCCGGATGTCGGCGGTCAAATCTCAGAGAGAAGGGAAGGGAGAGAGAGAGAGAGAACGAAGGAGGAGGGGTGGGGGCGGTGGCCTTCTGAGGGGAATAGGCTGATACCGGGGAGCCTTAAATAAATACTCGTGGGGCTCGAAAGAGGGGGGAGAGATGAACAGTTTCAGCGCAGCCAAGATTCAACTTCAGGCTAAGCAGCCATTGACCAGTGGGTTCCTGCATGTTCCCGTCCACTAAGCTAGAATATAACCCCTCAGAGCACCTACATATGGGTAGAGAGAGAGAGAGAGAGACGTAGCTCTTTGGCCGAGAATGGAAGAAGTCCTCCGAGCATCTCCCCGCCAAAGAAAATAAGAGAAAAACCTTAATTTGTCATCTCCAAGAAAAAAAAAAAGGAAAATCCCAGGGCAAGGCATATGTTTTCCTTGCGTCGCCGTCACTAGCCCACCGCCGCCGCCGGCGGCGGCGGCGGCGGCGGCGGCGGAAGAGAGCGAGGCGGAAAACAAAAGCCAGCCCAGTTCAGGTGCCCGCTCGAACCTGCCGAGGTGGAAGAGACTGGTCCGATCGGCGGTAGAGGGCGATGAATAATCCCTCCCCGAAAAGGGAAATTATGGGACGCCGGAATTATCAAATTCTTCGATTTCCCTTCCCTCTGCGTCGAGTGGATTCCAAGTGTCAGCCGAAAAGCCTTCCTCCTTTTAGCTTCTTGCCGGACGGATCTCCAGTACAAGGATTTGACCCCCATAACGTCAACAGCGAGCTACCCTTGAGATAGAGAGAGAGAAATCGAAGATGCCGTTTTCATCTATCGTACACTCTACTGGGATATTATTCCGTCTCAGGACTGGTTTTCCCTCCATGACCAGGACCCAGACTCTCTCTCTCCCTCGCATTCGGATCTGACATCACTGGGAGCTGGTGCATGGCGTCTGGGTGAGGGTGAGTTTATTATGAGGAAAAAATAACAATGGAAAATTGTGGTGGAAATCAGACAGCCGTCGGAAAATGGATCTCTCCCGATAACCAACATGAGTAGTCAGTTCGCGGCGACGTTGATTTGACACAGACAAGCTGACGATGAAAGGGGACTTCTCCATCCAACACCGACAAGAGGCTCCCCCTTTGCAACCTAGGACTACTGTTCTCATATGGGTTAACAGGTAAGCCCTCTTCGTGGCCACTGTTCGCGACTAGATTTAATCCCGGAACCATTTTGGAAGCTCTTAGCAGAAGATAATGACAGGGCTCTAGCGCTGGCGTGCACCTGTTTCCACAGGAATACCTACAAGGTTGGTGATGACAGCCTCCATGGAGAAGAGGCTCTAGGCTAGTTTCATACATTATCATACCGAGGCCGTCATTTTCCCCGCAAGGAAGACGAAGGGCCGTAGGTGGGCGGCTAAGTGTTCGTATGCGACCTGTCTTCTACCTCCAAATTGCCTAGAGAGAGAGAGGTTAGAGATCGAGTTGGACTCCGGGGGGGGGGAGGGTTAAGCTTCGAAGAGATGCATTAATGGAAACAAAAGTTTCGGTGAAAGGGAAAGAGAGTTTGATGGAGAGAGAATTAGAAAAAAAATGATAGGAAGGTCCAAGAGAAACTTGGACTGGGGGAGGGGGGGGGGGGGGGATGAATTTTCAAAGAGATGAGTTGATGAAAAGATGAATTTTGGTGAAAGGGAAAGAGAGATAGGTACGGAGAGAAATTAGAAAGAAATTATTGAAGGTCAGAGAGAAAGTTGAACTCTGGGGGGGATGAACTTTCTCAGAGATGGGTTGATGGAAACAGGACCTTTGGTGATAGGGAAAGAGAAATAGGTACAGAGAGAAATTAGAAAGAAATGATAGGAAGGTCAGAGAGAAAGTTGGACTCGGTAGGATTAAGCTTCGAAGATATGGGTAGATGGAAATAAGAGTTTCGATGAAAGGGAAAGAGAGATGGATAAAGAAAGAGGGAGAGAGATTGATAGATGATAGAGGAAGAGAGGCAGAGAGAGAGCCTAATGTAATGATAAAGCAGAACAAGGAGAGTCTCTGGATTAGAAAGTTCACTGTAGGGAAACCAAGAGCGTGGAGGAAACATGTGAGTGTGCATTAGAGAGAGAGAGTACAGAGTTAGAGAAACAAATAGAGAGAGAACAGGTTTCACGAAATATCAGGGATCGTCCCCCATTATTTGGGGACGACCACTTGCTGTGACCTGTCACTTTCTTAAATGGTCATTTATTTCTCCTTTGTAGGGCGCTTTTATTTTTTTGTTTCCATGAAGATCTCCGTGACGTTGGACATGGATATTCATAGCATCTCTTCCGACGAACGCCGGGAAGAGTTGAACATACTTATTATTCCTGTAATTTCAGTAGCTCCGATTAGTATATGTAAATATATCGTTGCTTGCTTGTATGTTACTAAGCAGCAGCCCATATTTTACACGCGTCATTGAGAGCTAACAGCATTCAATCATGGGCAATTTTATATCAAGAAATCTCTCTCTCTCTCTCTCGCACGCTCGCTCGCTCCACCTACATATCTCTATCTAGACAAGGGACGGTATGGACGGAAGAGGACAATGAGATTGTCTCCATGTCACGTTAGACTCCAAGAGAGAGAAATAGAGCATATCCGAAAGAGTCGTCTGCATGCCACTGGGCGGAAAAGAGAGGCACTACAGCTTCTCCTACAGGAGGAGAAGACGGTTTGCACCAGCTGGCTCCTCTCTCCGCATGAGCTTCGTCATCTAGAACAGCTGCACTCACTCATCCACGCTACGTCCATCGTCCATCATGAGTAGTCTCAGGCGCGGTATCAGTCGGCCCTCCTTGCACCAGCCCCTTCTCTCTGTGTAGACCTGGCAAAAGCCCTCGGTCTTGAGGAACGGAAGAAGCTCCTCGTTTTCATGTGCAGACTATCTGGATGTTGAGCTGCCCCAATTCAGACGAGTCTTCCCTTCCTCCATCAGCAAACCTGTCGTGACCGCAGGTGGTCGGTCACGGCCGCACCTTCTCTCTCTCTCCAAAGTTTGAGAGGTACAGAAGTTTCATCACTAATGCCGTCCTTGCAGTTGCTTTCTGGGTCGTTCACACGTGCGGGATTGAAGATGAGTTATCCCACAGAACCCTAAAACCTCATCTTTAATGGACGGTAGTGCGAGAAAGACGAGCCTTCCGTCGCAACTTGGAAAAGAATACACCACAGAGTGCTAGTCTGAGATACTCTCCAAAGTGACAGCCCTCGGAGATGGGGAGAGATCCAGAAGAAGGACGATCCGCTAGAGTCTTCGAGGTCCGTCCACAAGAAAGTGAAGCTTAGAATAAACCGCACAGACAGAGAGAAAGAGCGAGAGAGAGAGAGAGCCGAGTAAGTGTTTAGGTCAAAAGTGCGGTGAGGCACTAACTCCATTATCCTATCCGTGGTATAATCGGACCCAGAAGTTCATGAGCGGAGGATGAGAAGATGAGAGAAACGACGAAAAAAGCGAGAAGATTGAACTCTGAAAGTACTCATTAGCAAATAAATTAATGACGACTTGATCGTCCGGATTCTTCCTAGGTTTATCCCACGCTTCCTACGATGTTCTTCGGCCCTTCCAAAGATGACTTGTGTCAGAGATCCCATCACTTACAAAGAGAGCATGTATTGCCTCCCTGGCTCTCTCTCCGTCTCTCTCCTTCCCTCCCTCCTTCCCTCTCTTGTTGCACCAGAGAACTTCGGAATCAGCGCCCATTCCGTTGTGAATCCTGTTCTGACAAGAGAGAAATCTCCCTCCGGTGTTTGTCGACAGATCCAGCCCTAAAACCTTTAGCTCTCTATAAATACGGAAAAACGCTACCATATTCTGAAGAATCTGAAGCTTTCCCGATCATACGAATTTACAATACGGAAAAACCCTCATTCGCCGGTTCCGCACGGCAGAATCTCCTCCTCGTCGAGACCATAACGACGTATCATTTCATAATCCGTTCCTTCCCCGACTGTTCAGCGTCGAAGAGACGTGTCCAGACGCCATCGACTGAGAGGTTTTCCGCTGTCGGCCATCCATGTGCCCTTCAATGTCCTCCCCATTAAACAACTTCGGAGCAGAAAAAAGATAGAGCCCAAGTTCAGATTTTATTCACGTTCCAGTTGGTGCGAGTCTGGCGGCTTGAATAAGATGAGACCTGCCTCTATAAACCCCGAACGCGCCCATTACACAGAGAGAGAGAGAGAGAGGGGGAGTCGGCAGGCACCGGCTCTCCTTGCAAATATACAAAGATTGGGATGATGCAACAAACGTGGTCTTACCGCCAATGTTACTTTGATCAACTACAAGAACATTATTCTATGCAGAGAGGACAGACGATGTGTAGTAAAGAAAGATGAGGGGATGATCTATATTATAATGTTCACGGATCATCGCTTTGACTGATGCGTAGGACTTTTGTTTAAAAATTCCAGGGAGAACTAATCCGCGGGAATTTTTTAAGCTGCCTGTTCTCCAGTGGCCTTAAAAAGCTTTGCCACTCCCTCTCTAAAAAGCTTCGGCTCTCCATCGATCGAGTGACGAGCTCCTGAGTCACGCATTTTGTCGAGGCGTTGCGCAGCGTGGGACGCCACCTATTCATCGCCTACAGTTCGGAGTCGATCTCAGCTGGGTTACCTTGAAATCGATTGACTCGATGCCAGCAATCGAAAGTCGCATCTCCGTTATCAATTATTGCTCCAGCGACGGCCACATAGAAGAGCAATCGATAGCTTGACTTTGGCAGAATCTGTGGCCATTATGAACAAGAACAGCACCCCTTCCTTTATTGTATTGTCGAGCGAGAGTGTTCGTGCCGACAAGTGGGACCAGTCGGGGCGTCCGGTCGGTGCTTTGCAACCATAAAAATTGGATTTTGATGCATGCAATATGTTTTATTCCGGTAGGTTCAATCATGGGAAGAGCGTGCGTATTTTGTAAATCTAATTATGTGAGGAATCCAGGCAAAGCTTCGGCGGAATTCAATCCGTTCTTCGATGAGACCGATCACTCGTTCCGAGAAACCTTGAGAAACAACACGGTATATTTTGTATCTTCCCAGAATTTACAGAAAATGGCAAAAAAATGGAAGATCTATCGTTCCACAGTTCGTGGGAATCATCAGATTCTTCCTCGCGCGAAGCTCCTCACGAAGTCGAGGATGCGGAAATACTCGAAGAAGAGGGACGAGTGGGAACCCTCCAATCCATGCCTGCTCACCCTGTTGCTTCCGGAGAGGTTGTTGCAGGGGCTACCGCCGACGACGAGGTCGAACCCGCCGTATCGCCCGATCAGCTCCTTGAGCTTCTCCTCGTCCACCTCCTGCACGTCGGCTATGTCGATCAACGTCCCCTCCTGTTCCGTCTGCGCCCACCAAGCCCTGACGATGTTCCTATTCACCTCCGAGATCTCCACGGAGACGACGACCTTCAGGTGGATGCCCAGCCGGTGAAGTGCCACCTCCGCGCCGCCTATGCCGGAGAAGAGCGACAGCACCCGCAGCCCCTGGGGGAAGATAGCCTTCAGCACAGAGAGATGGTAAGCCACGGTGTCCACCTGGAAGGAGTTCCCGAGGGATCGGAATCGCTCGGTCCTGCTTATCCCGCCGCCTCTGGTGTGGTTCTTGGGGAAGCCCAGCAGCATCTCCACTTCGTCGGGCTCTAAAGGCGCCACCTTATGCAGGCCCACCCACACCAGATTCCACTTCCGGCACTCCTCGAGGACGAACCGCTGTACGTCTGGGGCCGGCGGATCGCCGCCGGCGCCGGCGACGGCGGCGCGTATCCGCTCGGTGAGCCTCGCGGTGGCGGTGCACGTCTGCAGGCAGTTCAGCTTCGTCCTCCTGTCCCAGGAAGGCCACCATTTCCTCGTCGCCGGGAGGGCTTCGTGGATACTAAGCGGGGGCACCGGATGAAGCTGGTCCCTCCCGTCAATGGGGAGGTTGTGGATGTAGCCCCGCTTCCTGGCGGCGGCGCAGAAATGCTTGGAATCCACGAACTCGGGCTCGACGCCGTAGAGAAACTGGGACATGGTTTCCCAGACTCCCTTTGGCGCGAGGGCGACGTTCTCAAAGTAGAAGTACGGCGGGCCGGCGGCGCCCTCCGGCAGCTCCCTACGCGTGGCCCGCTGAGGGTCGGCGGGGAGGCCGAAGCCCACCATTGGATTCGGGAGGCTGCAGGTGGGCTGCTCCGCTCTGGTTCTGGGGCGAGCTCTCGTCGGAGGCTGCCGCCGCCGCCGCCGCTGCTGCAGCCACACCCTCTTCTTCTTCTCTCTCGGAGGATCGTCGGAGCAAGCTTTCTTGACCTTTTACAGCATCAAAAAGGGAAGCTTTCACCAGGAATCTCACGGAGATGAATCGTTGGAAGGGATGAAATAGGCCCGGAGCTCCCCACCTCATCTTCATCCGTGGATGATTCCTGCGGTTGGCTCAAATAGCCATCCGACTCCTCTGCCATCTGGGCAGCGCGAATGGAGTCCGCCAGTTCCAGGAAGGAAGCATCGGGACCTGCATTGATGTAGGAGGCGTTCGGATCACAAAGTGGGTCGAACGAGATCGATTGAGTAGATCAAAACTAGATGATTCAGCGAAAGATAGCATGTTGTTGTAGATTTTATAATCAACTGGAAGATTTGATTGAAACATTCATTCACCCGATAAATAAGGGAAAGCGAGAATTAGCGCAAGCATGCAAGATGTTCAGATATTTCCTGCCATGCACTCTAAAAGGAACATAATTAGCTGCATCAAAACATCAATATCGGGAATGGGCACTAAAGTTATTTGATGATATGCTCCATGTTTACTAAACTTATTTCCGTAGAAAATGGCATTGATCCAGACGGTTTCTTCAAAGCAAAATAATGTGTGCAGACAATCAAAACAAAAAAGCGAATCCATAACCAACAGTTTGGTGTAAAGACTAAAAGAAATGATAATCCATTCTACAGCTTCCTTTATCTGTTTTTCGATCCCACACAGCCCAGATTATCTGAGATGGAAAATATGAAGAACTGAATACATTTCTAATCATATTTCCAGAAACGGATTAAAAGCTGGACCACATTGATACTGATTATTAACGAACCGAATTAGGAGAATGAGGGGAGCCCCAAAATCCTTGTACTTTCGTTTCATATCTATCACTGGAAAATAGATAGATAGATAGATATCACTGGAAAATTTTAATTTACGAATGAATCAATCAGCCGTGAACTTTATTCCGTCGAGCTGGTGTTCCACAGAGGTGATTCCAATTAGGGCATTTTGGTAGGATGAGCCACGTAAGGAAAGCATTAAGAAGTTTATGGATCGACCCACAGAAAAGCAAAAAAAATAATGATTACGATGTAAAATGTGAAACTATACCACATCTGTCAATCGCTGAGGACACGTCATCTGCAAAAAATCCCATCTCCACCAGTTGCAACAGTTTCTTGTCTTTCTCCGAAAAATCTTCCACATTTTCCTGAGAGGCAGACAAAAAGAAATTTTTTGAGGCATAATAACATATGAAAATGTCAACCACATATCACATCAAAGCTCACAATCTCCATCAAGCTAATAAATAGGGGAAGAAACCAAATTAAGCAAGAAAAAAAAACTACTTTGAATGGATGAGTTCACGGTGATTTTGGAAATATACATGCGAAAATGTAGACCAGAAGGAAAAACTTAGTAACTTTGTTCGATTTTAATGACTTCCCGCACACTGTAAACCAAAACTGCAAGACTTCATTTGCAAAATTTTGAAGCTCATTTACGATGGCAGATGAAGGGTCTGATAAAATTCATTGAAATTTCCAACTGGTCTGCTTATAAATATTTCTAGATACCGAAAACCATGTAAGAAGCCCCAGTGTGAAGTTATGCAGTCTCTTTATTATCAGAATATCTCAAAAGGCAAGCAGCAGAAATGGGCAAATTCCATGTCGATGCAAGCTGGACGGAATTCTGAGCAGTATCTACATATAATTCTCGATTATTAGACAAAAAATTTGGAGCATCTTCATCTACATGCCTGCCCTGATGCCATTAATTACAGAAAGAACGCATTGTGGAAGATTTAATGTATGCAGAACTAAACGGAGTATGAGCCGCAGATTCCACATAGAAAAGGGACCAAAACGCACTCTCGAAATAAATTTCCCAACACAGATACGATGAGATGAGGTGATAAATAATTGAAGCTTTAATTTCTGCTAAAAACCATAGCATGAGCGTATGCCCGAGAAAGAATGCACCTCGTCTCCAAAAGAATCCATATTGGACGTATCCTCGTCAACAATGTCTCCTTCACTCTGGGAAGAAACACTCTTAGAGGAGGAATTATCCAGCGCAGGAGTTGATCTCTCAATAACCTGTTATTTTAGCACAGAAATACCATCAAACAGATGCCATACAGAAAAATCAGAAGTGGGCTTAATGCTGATTATAGATCCACAGCTTTCAAGGGTACCCATGAACAGTCCGTCAATAAGTTCCTGGCCACTCACTGAGTAAGTAAGCAGAGTGTCTAGAATAACCTCCATGCCACCTTCTCCTGAAAGATACAATCCGGATAAAAGTTGCTAAGATCAAAGGTTTGAAGCTTCGGCGTTGGGACTGAAGCACGGTTTGCTAAGATACAAACCGTGCTCTTTGACTGCTCGATTCACCATCTCTTCTGGGAATCCCATTTCAATAAAATGAGAAACAAGCCTGGGTCTTGAAGGCCCCACCTCGCCATTCTGGAAGACAAGACACCGAGACAAGAATCAAGAGCAGACCGTCCATGATTTTCCCTGGAATTCACCAAGTCTTTTATCCGCAAGGGCCATCGTTCTTAGAACTTAATGTTGATTTCAGCCAGAGAAAGAACCGAAGATCACCTCTTCATATGCGCGTCTGACAACCTCTGAAACTGGCTCATGGCGAGATGGTGCAGAAGGTGAATTTGCTGGCCCATTTGAGCCTAAAGATAATCCTGCGTATGGTACTACTGCCCGACACGATGGTACTTTCTTCCCAGATGGACTCGGATCCTCCTCATCAGTCCACTCCCAGTCATCCTCCTCACAGGGACCCTTCGAATCCTCAGAACACAGAAACCAGAGAACCATCATGAGCGACAGCGGGGATCTAGTGCGCAACAGCGACAGACTCTACAATGACTGCTAGAAGCCACGGAGAATGTATACCATTTGCAGGATATTTTTCTGAAGCCTCCTAACCTTCTCTTGAGTGTTCAATCAGCAAAGCCTCTGCAGGAATCGTGAGCTCTCTCTGAAATTCAGGAAACCGAGCTGATGTTACCAGAAGGCTTGGGGGGAGAAAGCCGTGGCATGATCCTAGAAAGGGCCAAGAAGTGCAAAAATAGGCATCTAGAGGACTCGACAGGCATTCATGCAACGATGTACGATGCTTAAAATGGCAAAACCCTTACCCATCACGAAACCAAGCATACCCGATGGACGGCATATCCACATAAACTCGACGATAAACAACGATCGTGATAAAAGACATTTCGAAGTGCCCGCCAAAACTATTTGGTTCACCTGCATCGCACTCTTCTTCGTCACAGCATTTACGCTTTGCGTATTTCAGGAAGATCGCCGCACGATTCTCTCTTCTGGGAACTCCAAACCCCACAACGGAATGCCCTCCCTTCTCTCTTGGGCGCGAAAATGTTCAACTCAGACAAATCATCGCATGGGACTCGATACAGTCTGGCAGCCCGAGCGGAGTGTAAGGCGACGAGGCACTAGAACGCTACATCATCGAGGGCAACAATATAGTAGATACTGCAGCGCAGAAGATTAGGGCGGCAGAAGGATCCGGTGGCGACACCGACGGATCACATCAGTATCGAGTCCCATCAAGGCGGAAGGGCGTCAAGAAACCTCGAGGGCTATAAGTTAGAAAGAATGGCTCTTGAGAGAGGGAGATAACAGTTGTAAAGAACTACTCTTGGAGTGGGAGATTTGTCATCCAGGTATCGTCGCCCTCAAGAACAGGGCAGTCTTGGTTATGTGTTGTTATCCAAACTTTTTTGATAGTACAAAATAAATTATATATATAAATGATGACTCGATTACTTATTATTATTATTTAATAAATATATTATTATTATTATTATTTATTTTACTTTTAGTATCAAACATCACTTAAAAATTAAGAAGATTCATTTTGTTTTTTTATGCTAACTTGTTATATTACACCATGATCTTGGTACAGACATCTAATCTGTGTAAAGAGGGGGGGGCAGAAGAGGCCACTACTCATGAGTGGGAGCCCACTGCTTTCATGGAAGGGAGAGAGGAGAAGAGGAAGAGAGGGAGAGAAGGTAAGCTATGGAGTTGCTTGCAGTCATATACTACCTATTTTTAGAAATCGAAAGGTGAAAATCCATGGTGACAGTAGAGGAGGTCAAGCAATATTGAAAGGATATTTCCACTGAGGTAGGACAAGATAGTGCAAAGGCAACGCCTTGAACCAGTCAACAGTTCTGTGGAAAGTAGGATGGGGTGGAGGCGCGCACATAAACTGGGAATGACGCGTAGGTTTTGACCCACATTACATACAGCAGTAGATCGTCAACAGGAAAAAAAAAAAAGAAAAAAAAAAGAGATAAAACGGGGATTACCTTCGCCTGCGGTGATGAGACCCACCACCCCCCCAACCTTCCGCCGGGCTAGAAACCTAGGAAAGGGCACTGCTTCCGCGCGTGCTCTGGTATCAGCTTAGCTAGGAGCTCTAGCGATGCCCCCTTCAGCTCTGGGAAAACAAGAAAACGAAAAAGAGACCCAACATCAGATCACCCGTCTCCCTGAGTTGCCTGCACTTTAGAGAGAGAGAGAGAGAGAGACCTTGAGGTTTGAAGTTGAAGAGTGGAGGTAATGGGCGCCCATTGGGGAGACGAGCATTGGGATCGCGGAGTTCATCAAAAAATGGATGGACACAAGTCTCCAGCTGCACCAGGCGGCATATTAAAAGAACTTTTAACGAAAATTTAGCAAAAATTTAGATGGGTGAAAAGAGGAAGCACAGTTATTATCACGAGCTATTTGCATCAGATTAAGAGGGCAGAGATTTGATTACTACTCACAGCAGTGGACCGCAGATTTGGAGAGTACTGGAGAAGTCTTGATACAAGGTCGACAGCTTCTGGAGGCATTCGTTTGTGGAATATCTAGAGAGAGAGAGAGAAAACAGAAAAAGGATGGTGGATATCTACCATAAAACCAGACCCAAAAAAACTTGGGCAGTATTCAAGATTTAAAGAGCGTACTTTGTGCCATGGGTGTGCCTTGATCTGTGGGAACTTGAACTCGGTGTAATTTGGGTTCATGCACTTAATTTCTTCGCGAGTGGGCGTGCCAAGGATCTGAAAAATATATATTAAAAAAAAAGAATTATTCTGCAAGCTAGTCAACCAGTGGCGGCTCCAAATGACTTGCCTTGATGATCTCCACAAGCTGGTCCACTCCGCTTTCTCCGGGGAACAAAGGCTGGCATTGAAGCAATTAAAATTCGCCATTTCAGTTCGGGCGAAAAAAGACAGACGATTAGAAGAGTTGTAGTTAACAATCAACCTGTCCGAGAAGTAATTCAGCAAGAACACAACCCGCCGACCATATATCAATTGCTGTTGTGTACTCGGTTGCCCCAAATATGAGCTCTGGGGCACGATAGTAACGTGAGCAAATATATGATATGTTCGGCTCACCTTTTACCTGGAAAAGAAAAGGGATGGTAAAGATAATAGGGGAGAAGTGAAACATCAAGCTCCAACTATTTCTTATTGATGACAGAGAAACAACAATCACACACAAAGGACACAAATTTGGAGACGTTTTATATCCCATTAACAAAAAAATACGAATATCAAAAATAAAAAACTAGCAATTCATCATTAGTTTACTAAAAAATTTATCCTTTGGAGGATCTTTACGGGCAACCTCATCAAAATTTGAAAGCTACCATACAGTAAATGGAATTGTCAAGGAGGATTTCTCCAACTTTTCAAGAAGAGCCTATGAAGATCCTCATAATCCCTCCTCTTTAGCTTATTGATAAGGTTGAAGTGAAAAAGTGGCTACAACTAAACTAGAAGGCTGGCTTCCATATGCCACGGGCAGCCCTGCAAATCACCATTATGTGCGATATATCAAATAATGCACACGATAATCTGCTCTTTTATGATGTCACCACCAACTCTAAACTTTGTTACGGCTTTCTTCTTTTAGATGCTGGAATCATGACCAAAAGGAAAGATTTGTACCCAGATTAGAACTGGTGTCTATCATGAAACAAGCCTATAATTTGTACAGACTGTGGGATATGATCACGATGGAACAGTTGTGCCGAATCTGCTACATTACTAACCTGGCAAAAAGGTAGACAGGTATGAGCCGTTAAACAGTTGTGTCGACATCAACTATCCTGAGGTCTGACTATGCTGAGAAAAAAAACTCACTAATCGCGGGTTAAACGCTTAATTAAGAGAAGAGGAACAGAGAGGGTTGAGATTGTGAGTCTGGGTATGGGAGTCAAGTTAGCCATTGGCTTACGGACTGTTTAGGTTTTTAGGGTTGGTCATCCTTGGCACAAGCAGAATCCGAAAGGGTGGAAAGGAGGGTTCAGGTTCATTATTTTCTTTTCTTTTCGTTTCTTGGAGAAAAAGATGGGAGATAACGGTCGTAGTTCTGGGTTCCAAGATGACAAAGAAGCGTCACTAAAACACTGGTTAGCAACAACAATGGATATTAACAGTCTGAGATATTTGTCTGATCAAAGTATGGATGGTCTTGTAAGTAACTATCTCAGCAATCAGGAGACAATGGAGATCCCTTGACTAGGATCAGATATATGGTCAGATAATCCAATGATACAATTGATGTAAACCAAGTTCCTTTCCATACAGCAAAGAAAACTAAAATTAATTGGATAGCAACACCGAATGGGGTTACTGCAGCTCCACGTGGAAAACCGAGAAATTTTGTAGCTTCGGTGGGATACTGACATATCAATTGCTATTGTTCATTTTGAAGGACCTTCCTGATATAAAAGATTTCAATTAGTCCCAACTCAGATTAAATCCAATAATTTTTTTATGCAAGGAGAACAGTGTCATATATAATATTTCTTTGGAACAAGCATCTATGATGGGTAGATAAACGCATGTATGATGGATAGATAAACAGTAGTTATCACGATCAGCACTGATGCAGTTCTTCCTACTACCAGAACAGTTCAAGTGAGAAATGGATATGACAACGCTCTCAATAATTTATCAAGCATCAAAGTTCAAGAAGTATATGGCAATATAACTGCGAGAACAGGAACAAAAACGTCAAAAAAAAAGATGAAGCAGGAAAGATCTAATTATCTTTTGATAGTCATTAAATACATCAGAAATGGCCGTCAAATCTGCTAGATATATTTACACTATTTCGTACAGCCTGCATTTGTGCTTAAATAGAAGCACCAGAAATATTATCTGCTCAAAGTTAAAACGAAACAGCAAGAAAAAAAAAAATGATAGTTAGAGCAACAACCCACCAAAACTTTTGCACTTCCGAAGTCACATAGCTTGAGTTGATGACTATGAGGATTTACCTATTACAGAAAAACAATTTTAGAAAGTAGGCAACTATCTTGGTAAAAAGACCGTGAGCGAGTGTGTGTGGGTGGGGTTGGGGGTGTTGATGTCAGTAAGGAAGATTTCAAACTCACCAGCAGATTTTGTGGTTTAATGTCCCTATGACAAACTCCAACACCTCCATGGATGTAGGCTAATGCTCTAAATATCTGCAATTACAGATTTAAGTTAACAAGAGTGAAACCATCCGTGCTTAGACAAACAACATTTTACTGAATGAAACTAATTAACCAAAAAAAATTCGAGGGGCGAAGAACTGTTGAAAACATTGAATCCAAAATGGAGAAGAATACATGAAGCTTGCGTACTTATATCCAGCATAAAAGAGCTATTATCATTTGAAAAAAAATCAAGTACCTGATAGGTATATAGCTTGACATATATCATTGGCATTCTCTGATTTGCCCGACTATAGTGCTTAGCAACACGATACACTGTCTCAGGTACATACTCAAGCACCAAATTTAGGTATAGCTCATCCTTCTCGGTCGTCGAAAAGAAACAATGCTTGAGGGAAACAACATTTGGGTGATCAAGGAGCCTCATAGTTTGCAATTCGCGGTTTTTGTATCGTTTGTCCTGCAGCACCTTCTTAATCGCAACAGCTTCTCCTGTTTCAAGGCATTTAGCCTGAAAATGAACCAAGCATATTCAAACTCCAAGCAAATAAAAATTTAAATTACAAATCTTGATGACCACTAATGAATAAAAGACAAATCACCTGAAATACGATTCCAAATGATCCACGGCCCACCACTCTTTCAGCCATGTAGCTTATCGTCTGCACAGAGAAAATGTTAAATAACTCTAGAGCAAGCAAGCAAAGTATCAAAATCACAGCACCACATCAAACGGTTCAAATTTTACAAAAATTCAATTGATTTGAATACAGTTGACACATGACCTAAAGCTATAAGCATCAGCCAGAACCATGTGTTTCTGGTGGCCAAGGTTCCCCGAATGCTAAAACCACTTTTCCTTAATTACCTTCCATCTACCAAAAAATTCCATTTTAGGTGGTCCAAAACCCAATTATCAATTGAAGAGTGCCCCATTGATGATAGTCTACTTCCAAATGCTTCTACCACGAACCCCATTAGGTAAAATCAATCAACTCAAATTGTTCACTTTCATTAAATAAAATATCCAACTACTTGGCAAGACTTCTTCTCTGTCTGCATGCTAAGTGAAGTCCTCAGTTAAGACAGTGATGTATGCCCTCACAATATGACCCAGAGCGGGATTCACCAAAAGACCCAGAGCTGATGCTTCTAATGCAAATGTGACGAAGGCGTTCTTTACCATATTATTATGGGAAAGAGAACCCTTTTTTAGACTTCAAAAGAAGAATATGTCCAGTAATCTCTGGTATTCAGGTCACCAAAGCAACTTTAGTTGAAACTACCTTCATTAATTCAAAAGCTCTAGTGATGAATCAGACACAAAGATACAGAACGTGGCAGTCTGTATGGGTGGGTTGTCCCTTGCTGTCATGCTCTGTTTGGCTCTATGGATGACAGTCTGTTATAAACAGCTACTCCGTTTTCATGAGCAACAAAGATTGCTCATAAAAACGGAGTAGCTTTTTATAACAACAACCACAGGGATCGAGAGAGACCAGCAGTCCCCTGCAGACAAAAGTAACATTCTCCCTAACAAGTACATTTATGTACAGAGAAAATATCATATATGCATATGATTTCCACAGTATCAGCAGTCAAGACAAAGGAATCGATTTACGGCATATGTCTACCAAAGCTTTGATTTCACCACTTGTACCTGTTTGGGTTGGCCATTTCTCCCACCAATCGTTGTCACGATAATATGGCCTGTCTCAGTTCCATTTCCATCGACAACTGCAGCTTCTATTTCCTATCCATCAGAGAGGAAAAGTAAGTAAAGCTTCAAGGACAGCACAGCTGAATAACTCGTAAAAGTAAAATACTCAACCTTGTCATCTCTAATTTTCATTTCATTAATTTCCTCCGGAAGCTTATCAACAGACATTGCACTGCCACTAAGCCTTCCAGCTGCAGGGGGAGGGGCTCCACCAGCAGAAGCCATTAGACCGACACAAGAAGATACCCACTTATCTCACAGATACGCTCACTCGTTTAGCTTGAAGGTATTCAACCTGATTCACGGTGGCAACCACACATTTAGAGACTGTCAAACATTGAATAATGCCTAAATTCTACGAGAGTTTCGAATTATTAAATGTTCATGGAAAAATAATCACATTTCCCTTCAGTTGCAACACTTTCTCGTGTTAAAAATGTTCAACCAGAAGAAATGTACTGCCAGCGACTTTCCCACTCGCATATGAAGCACACAGTCCGGCACGGCACCATCAGGTAAACAAAAGGAACCATCGACAGCAGCTTTTTCCCCCTTCTGGCTTCAGCCAGGGAAGCCGGACAACCTTTTAGAACAAGACATGAGAAATGTGAAAAACTAGGGCACGGGGAGAACGGAGACGGCGAGAGAAATAGAATGGCACACCATTTTTTTGATCCCCGTTTCCCTACCCCCAGCCCCTACCCTCCTTTTTGACAGAGATCGGGCCTATTCCCCTCAACGCCAAAAGGGGCTTTGACAAATGGAGTCGTGGAGGAAGCCCTTCCGAATGGGCCCCGGGTGAGGAGAGACGATGACCAAGAGATACTGTCTGTTCTCCATTCTCCCCTGCCTCCACTCCCTACCGGCAGCTCCTCCAACCTTAGAGAGAGAGAGAGAGAGAGAGAGAGAGAATAAATTACCTCGGTGCCTCCCGATCCGTCCCCCGAAGCAGCTGCCGAGCGCCGCCGCAGCAGCCCCTTCAAAGGGTAGAAGATCTTCCGCGATCGTCTCCGGCGGCCACGTCGTCGGGTCGGAGACCGGCGGACATCTCCAGTCCGTCACCGTACACCGGGGAAGCTCTCTGCGAGGTCCGAGACGGTATCAAATCCGATTTTGGGGCGGGGCTCTCAGGTCCGCCGGGACGACTCCGATACTAGTTACGTGTTCGAATGCCATTCGTCGAAACTAAAGACGGACCTGGGATTCCCCTCGGCGGCGCCGGCCGGCAACAGGAGGATCCGACAACCTGCAGGCGCTAGCGGATTGTCGGAACTGAACCGGAAACAGCGCACGATAGCTTCGAACTCTGACACACACGTCGACACGTGGACACACCGACACGTGGACACACTCCCCACGTAGGCTCCGTTCGAAAGGAATATTATTACCTATTACATAATTTCAATAACACCCCTGACTATTTGCGTGGAGTTCACTTGTTTCCTAGGGATGTTTATGGTACTTTCTTGCGCTACCAGATTCTCTCTCGCGCTGACGAGCAGCCGAGCGTGACCGAGGGTGGGGGTCGTGGCTTTCTACTACTGGTTGCGCAGTTACGACATACGATTTCCAACTCACAGACAAGTTATCGGAGAATATTTTTGAGTCATTCTAAAAACAAGTATTTGGACTGGGGTCCACCATTTGCCGGCCCAATAAAATGGCGAAACAACGCGCCACGTAGCGGCAGCCCGGCCCAGTAACATCTGGGTTCCCGGACCATCGTTAGACAAATGAAAGTCTAAGATATCAGACCGACTGGATCTGACTTAACTTGACCTGACATCGTTAACATAATTAACATAATTATTATTTACTTATTCGATTTTCATTAACTCGATTAATTATTCTATAAATATGTATATATTCGCGAGAAATTAGGACGTAAGGAATCCCGTGATTGAGGGAAGGGGCCGGCTTCACGTGACACGCCGGGGGGGGGGTTTCGGATCCCGCATCGGTATGACGGTTCTAATAGGATCCGACCATATCGAGGGGGACACGCGTTGCACGTGCGAGTCGGAAAAAACCAGTGAAAGTCCGAAGAATCCGTGACACGCCCGTCACGTGACTCGCTCTCTCATTCCGAGGATCGATCCGCAATTCCAGCGCGCGCCACGTGGACCACCCGATGGGCAATGTGTGGCCGCCGACTTTTGTGTGGACGCCACAAGACCTCCCCCTCTTTGCAAATATTTCGTAGAAAACCCCGAATAAAAATAAAACTTTTCCTCAAGGAGGGAGAGGGAGTGAGTTTTACACAATTATTTGAAAGTTATTCGTAGCTAGGTGGTACTGTGTTTTCGGGTAGGGGGCTTCTTGGAATTATTTAGTGGCTGTGAGGTGGCCGTTGGAGAGGACAGGGGGGGGGGGGGGCGTGGGGCGAGCGTTTCTAACCCACCCGTGAACGGTCGCATGTGACCAGAGGAGTTGTTCCAATCAGTGGTTGTCGTGGGACCCATCCGGTCACGTGTGCCCCTCCGCCGTGGATATATTATTATTATCATTATTTGAGGGGCCGGCGGCGTAGCAGAATCCATAACCCCGAATCTGTTTGGGGGGGGAGGAATTGCTTCCTCTACGCGAGGAGACGTACGCTCGAGGGTACAGGGGTCTCCTCCCAACCATCCATCACAGGAGAAGGGCGAGGAGAGGGAATGAAGGACAAGAATGAATTCCGAGCAAGAGCCACTCAAAAGCGCTTTTCCACCCCTTCTTTTTATCCTTTTCGGAGTATTTTTCTCTACGCATTAACTGTATGCATAGCCGAGACACGTAATGCTTTTGAAAAATGGAGATATATAGAGAAATGGAGAGAGAGTGAGAGAAATACAGGTTACGCTGTCCTTGGGTTGCTTACAGTCTCCTGGGCCCTAGAGAGAGAGAGAGAGAGAGGCAGTGCAGTCCTCTGGTTGCTTACAGTCTCCTGGGCCCTAGAGAGGGAGAGAGAGATAGAGAGAGGGAATGCGGTCCTTGGGTTGATTACAGACTCCAGTGGGGTACCGTGGGTTCTGGGTATAGATGCGGGGAGAGAGAGAGAGAGAGAGAGAGAGAGGGAGAAATAGAGGTTGGTTTACGTCCTACTTAAACAAGGCCACCAGTCTGTCACTCACGGCTGAGCCACAAGAAGAGACCCTGCTCCCGCCCACGCACAAGGAACAGGCAGAGGAGCAGGGGGAGAGAAAGGAAGATGGGAAGCTTCGGGTTGAAGGGCCTCGTGGTGGCGCTCCTCTTGCTCTTCCTCTTGATGGGCAGCAGCTTCGGGCCATGCAATGCCAGGCGAGGCAAGCACTGGAGAGTCAGCAGGATCTCCTCCTCCTTCCTGGCAAGGAAGAGGGGCAGAGGGAAGAGCCATCACCATGGCGGCAGCGGGTCTGGCTCGAGCAAGAAGCCCAAGGCGGCGCCGCCACTCCTCCCTCCCAGCCCCTCGCTGGCGCCGAGTCCCGGCCCCTCGCCGGCGCCGAGTCCCGGCCCCTCTCCGGCGGCGAAGCCATCCCCTGCTCCGACGGCCAAGCCATCCCCTGCCCCGTCGCCGGCAAGCCGCTCCGGCGGGCACAACGTGTTCGACGTTCTGGACTTCGGCGCTAAGGGCGACGGTGTCGCAGAGGACACTAAGGTGGCTCTCGTCTCCCCTCTGCTTCATCCTCTCTCTCTCTCTCTCGCTGTCTTCCTCTTCCATCATAGGCTGGTATCTGGAGAGAGAATGAGAGACCTGTCGCAGTTTCCTCCTCCGGGTATCTCGGCAACTGCATTCTGCGATGCGAGAGCGGCAATGTAGGTTCCTCGGACGTGACCCCGAGCAGGATTTCGCGCTCTTCCTCCTCACTCTGTTTTCAGATATTCTTTCCTCTTTTTCTATCCCTGTATAGCTATCGAGGGAGAGAGAGAGAGAGAGGGAGCCTACCATTGCCGCCTCGGAGAGTCTTGGTGGGCAATGCGGGTGGCTCTGTTCCGGCCGCCGGAGGAGCCTCTGCACCCTGAGACAGGCGGAGAGACGTGGAGGGCAAAATGGTCATTCCCATGTAAAAAGGCCATGTTCCTGTCCGTGGTTTTTATGGCCAGGAGTTTCGGAAGGTGGCGAGGATGAGGCGGATTATTTAATCTCCCAGTAAATCGAGACGACGACGGAGAAAAATTCGAATTTTGGTGGGAATATCTGGTGAGCTCCGGCGGAAAGCTGAGCGGGTTTTCTTCATCCGCAGGCTTTCATGGCGGCGTGGGCCGCCGCCTGCAAGGTGGAGGGATCAACTGTCTTGGTGCCGTCCGACTACGAGTTCCTGCTCGGCCCCATCTCCTTCTCCGGCCCCTACTGCCAGCCCAACATCGTCTTCCAGGTAACCTTCGACCTCGAAGGATCTCCTGAGGGGGAAGGAAGGAAGGCTTTCGCCGCAGTCTAACCACGTCGATCTTCTTCTTCGTGGTCGTCTTCTGCTGCAGTTGGACGGCACCGTCGTCGCGCCGACGAGCTCCAAGGCGTGGGGCACCGGCCTGCTCCAGTGGCTGGAGTTCACCAAGCTGAAGGGCATCACCATCAAAGGGAAGGGCGTCATCGAGGGCCACGGCGCCGTCTGGTGGAGCCAATCCCAATTCGAATATGAACCTGTAAGCCCCCCAGCTCTCCTTCCTTCTTCCAAGCTCCATCGCCGGCGCTGGCCATTCCCTAACGACGACCGTTTTCCTTCCCCTCCGCTGTTTACAGATTGCCGGTTCACTGTTCGGGACATTGCCGCACATAAAACCGACGGTAAGCTGCGTTTCCTTCTTCCTCCTCCCCGGCGAATTCAGCCGAGTTCCTGATGGGGAAGCTCGTGTGGCTCAGGCGCTGAGGTTCTACGGCAGCGTGGGCGTGACGGTGACCGGGATCACTATCCAGAACAGCCCGCAGTGCCACCTCAAGTTCGACAACTGCGCCGGCGTGGAGGTCTTCAACATGTCCATCTCCTCCCCCGGCAACAGCATCAACACTGACGGCATCCACCTGCAGAACTCCCGGGACGTCTCCATCCACCACACCGACCTCAGCTGCGGTAACTCCCCTCCCCTAGAGGTAGAAAGAGAGAGGAAGAAAATCAGAGAGAGAGAGAGATGGGGTTGCAGCTCGTCCGCAGTGAGTAGGACAAGGGAGGCTCACATGCGGGCGCTGTGAATGCAGGAGACGACTGCGTGTCCATACAAACGGGGTGCTCGAACGTGAACATTCACAGCGTGAACTGCGGGCCCGGACACGGGATCAGCATCGGAGGGCTCGGAAGGGATGACACCAAGGCCTGCGTCTCCAACATAACCGTCCAGAACGTTGCCATGCAGGGCACCATGACCGGCGTCAGGATCAAGACCTGGCAGGTGATCCCTCTCCAATCTCTCTCTCTCTCTCTCTCTCGCTCTACCTACTGGAAGTGGTCGTTGGCAATGGTTGTGGTGTTGATGGCTGGGGGGTTGATGGACGGAGCAGGGAGGGTCGGGGTCGGTGCAGAACGTGAAGTTCTCGGGGATAAGGATGATGGAGGTGCAGACGCCGATTGTGATCGACCAGTACTACTGCGACCGGACGACGTGCAGGAACCAGACGGCGGCAGTGGCGCTCTCCGGCATCTCCTACGAGAACATCAAGGGGACCTACACGGTGAAGCCGGTGCACTTCGCCTGCAGCGACAGCCTTCCCTGCTCGGACATTCGCCTCACCAACATCGAGCTCCGCCCCCTACAAGAGCGCTACCACATGTACAACCCCTTCTGCTGGCAGACCTTCGGAGAGCTTCTCACCCCCGCAGTGCCCCCCATCGACTGCCTCCAGACGGGGAAGCCGATCACCAGCCGCCCCATGTCCGAGCTCGAATCCTGCTGACCTCCCTCCGCCGCGGCCGCTGCCGCCGCCGCCGTGTGTGCATATGCGAGGTCGTCTTGATCATTTCCGACCCCGTCTGCCACCATGAGGACTGTGTATTGATTCATATTCTCTCAAATATGTCATCTTCGATCCTTCACCCCGTCTCTTCTCCTCTCCACACCCCCTCTTCTCCTCCTCAGGAGGAGAAGAACGACAACGACGACGGAAGCCGTCCCCTCTCACCTTCTCGCGGGCGGAGCCCCGCCAACCAGCCAGCATCTTCTTCTTCGAGGAGGACGACAGAAGCCAGCTGTTGTCTGTCTATCCCCGTGGCCGGCACCACACCTCCAAAGTCCGATCATACGCTCTACTGCTGACCTGGCCATGAGCTATCTACATTTGAACCAGGTCGATCCTCGATCCCTCGATAGGTCGAGCTGCCACTTTACCAAAGTCCAGTCCAGGTGGAGATCTCAGGGACGATTGACGAGGGTCAACAGTTTGCGGCTCAACGTCAAATTCCATTTAGGGGAGATTAAGTGAAGACTTTTAGTCGACTTTAAAGCGCTGAGAAAAACTGGTCGAACTATCTCTGGGGCAATGATTAGTCAACGATCTGCGTTCGACTAAGCCAAGCTGGTTGACTTTGTAGATTTCCACCAGTTGAATCCGGGGGCGGGGTGTTAATGCCGGTTTTGGTTTTGTTTCCCGGCGCGGGCTTCAAGCTAACCCATGAAAAGGAAAATTAGCTACATTAATAAGTCCCAAAATAATACTATTTATCAAACGGAATATAATTTTTTTTTATCGGGATTAATATTCATGTTATTCGAATAGTTCGGATAAAAACATTTAATATTAATATCGTATTTAATATAATAAGATGGGATGAATACTCATCAATATTTAATTCGAATTAATGTTAAGTATGGCGTAGAAAGGGGGCGAGGAAACGTGGGTAGAAGAAGTTCGTACTTGTCCCCGTTGCCTACGTGACTGAACAGGAATGAAGTTGCTTGCATCCGTTCCAGCGGCAGAATGAGCACCTGAGCTCGGCGAAGGGGGGGACGGGGTTGGACAGTGACGGAGGGGAGTTCCTCGGGGGGGTTCAATCGTGAACGAAGATGAGCGGGAACGAATTCAGGTTCTTCCTCTCCTGCGATATCAATCTCCCGGTGACATTCCGGATCGATCGGTTGGAAGGAAACTTGCAGCAGCCTTCCGTTTCTCCCCCAGGTAAACTGGCGACCACATCGGGCTTCCTCTCCCCGTTGTTCTTCCTCGCCTCGTCCCTTCTTCCTTGCTGTTGGCTCCATTTGGTGATGGGGACCGGCTCCGGTGAAAAGTTAGCGGTGTTCTGGGGAAATTCTTCGTGGTGTTTTCGATTTTTTAAATTGACAATTCAGGCGAGACGAGTGGCAGATCAATCTCTCTGCCCTAGCTCGCCCCTGGGCTCCGGGGTTTGGATTGTGGAGGTCTTAGTCTCACTTTGAGAAGTCGTATCCATTGTGTATATATCTCTCGTTGCGAGGCACCAGCCGGGTGTTTATGTTTTCTTCTTGAAAAATACAAATTGACAGTCACAACGTTTGTTTTTTGTTTTTTCTCCTTAGAATCTGGTTCGTTATCCGAGGGCAGAAGCGCGGAGTTGTTTGTTGAGTGTGCATTGTACCTCGACGGTTCTCTGTTTGGACTACCCACGCGAACAAGGTGGCATCCATTTTACGCTCTTGGAAAATTGATGTTTAATTAGATCGTTGTCCCTGAATCAGAATTCCATTCCGTTTCTGTTTATCATTTCAACTCGTGTAATTTCTAGCATTTACCTGAAAGACCAGGTTAGAATCTTCAGGACAGCCATACTGTTGGAATGAGCTTATCACACTGAGCACCAAATATCGGGACTTGACTGCCCATTCACAGCTTGCATTAACTGTAAGTTAGATGTTTATGGTGTTATCACGAATGCAGCAATTTTGTCAACCTTTAATTACGGTCTGGTCTACTTCTCTGGAAATGTGTGTTCATGCCCCAGTTATGTGGAACCTCTTCACCTGCCATTCTGTCAGTGAACCGAAAAGTATCATGCTGTTCTTTTTTCCGTCGGACTGCTGTTTTTAAGGGAACGCCTGCTGAAAAAAGGGAGAAGAAAGAAGTGGCATATCGTTATTTTTTCCTGTCCAGCTCCTCTTTTATTTGGTCCATCTGAAAAAAAATATAAAAAGTATTTTTTTCTGAGATACGCAGGACCCTCTGTTCTGAATCGTTTATTTTTTTTAATGCATATTTACAGTGAGAACGCTGATTGTTGTAGTATCCATGTAATATGATCTGTTGTACTATTCTTAATAGGGAATGAGATGTAGTGTGGACGGTTGTCTGGTTTCTGCTTTGTATTTGTTTGATATTCTGGCTGAAATGTTCCATCCATCCTGGACCTATGAATAGTTAAATTATTTGGATTTCTTCATGAAGGCATTGGGTTCGTACGCAGGTTTGGGACGTATCGCGTGGCAAGGGGAAGGTTCCTGTTGGTGGAGCAACTGTTCATCTTTTTAATAACAAAAAGCAACTTAAGACTGGAAAACAGAAGCTTCGGCTTTGGCTAGAAAAAGAAGCAGATGGGTCATATCCAACTACAACACCTGGAAAGGTTTGCTTCAATAATTATATTATTATATTTATCTAATCTGTTTCTAATGCCTAAACTAAGTTACATGTGCCGAATCTGTATTAGGACTGGATATTTTCTTCTGAAAAGACAAAAATTCACCGAGTTCTTTTTCTCGATTCGATTAGGTTCCAAGACATGAGCGTGGGGAGCTGGAGCGCATTGAAAATCTTATTAATAAATATGAAAGAGGTCAGATTCAACGAATTGATTGGTTGGACAATCTGGCCTTTAGGGCTATGGAGAAAGTTATGGAGAGGGAAAATTCTAGATTGGGGAATTCGCACTTGAGTCTGATAGTTGACTTCTGTAGTTTTGAACACAGAGTGGTTTTTCAGGTCAGTGCTTACCAGTGGTTGTTGTTTGATCATTACTCTTATCATAGATATGCCTGGTGCGTGCTGGAATCGTTCTTAAATGTTTAATGATAGCCTCCTATTTTCTACAACGGGTTTTATTTTATGTTTACACCTGATACGTTTTAGTTAATACTGTATTGCTAAACTTTAGCTTTGTGTCCTGAACACATGCATGAATCTAATGAAATATTTTTAGTGTGTAAATGCATGTTTGCACATGACTGCAGATTAGTAGATCATTTCCTACATGTGAATGCAAAACACTTTCGATGAATGAATCCCACAAAAGATTGCCAAGTTTGCTTTACTACCTTTCAGTTTCTATGCGGCAATAAGTCTGTTGATCTCTGAGTTTGTTTTGTGGATCAAATGTAGGCAATGCCTTTTGGTAATTTCCTATGACCAACCCTTTTAATTTGATGTCATAGGTTGGATTTAGTCTAGACAGATGCTTATTATAAACCTAATCCTGATGAACGACTAGTAGACTGGGACGAAGAAAAGGAAAAAAAGTGGGAATAGGGATATCAGCGCAGAGCATGGCCTATAAATCCAAAGAGCAGTGAGGAAAGCAGGCTTGGGGAAAATAGATTGTCCCAGCAGTTTCATTTGGTACATAGGTATGTCAATGCATAGCGAGAACTTGTCTTCCACGAATATCTATTTTTTATCTCAATCAATTACAAGTTTAGTATAACATGAGTTACCAGCGTGGCTCCAACAGTATCCAAAATACATTGTCAAAAACTCATCCCCAAGTAATGCCAGGCATGTGATCTACGAGCATTCCTCTTCTTGCATGTTGAGAATAAATAGTTTAAAAATGGATCGCTGCTTGTCAAAGAGAAAATCCATTTTATGCTGGTTAGACTTGTTCAGTCAGTTTACCTTATCTACAAATTGGGTTTGTTCAAGTGTTAGATACTGCAAGATGATTATTGAATAGGCTGGTTGGTGTTGAGTGTAGATAGTAAATAAAACGCCTAAAAGAACCATATGAATCGCTACCCTATACAATAGTTACCCACGACCGACTTTTTCGGTGAATTATTTGTTTAGGCATGCATCTTTGACGGGAACGTGTTAGATCTTTGTGAAAAGTTATCTCATATTTTGTATGTTTATCCACGGAGACAATTTCTTGACTAATCCAGAATTTTCCATGTCTTCAATATTTAGCATATCCTAAGGTAAAGTTAGAATAATCATTTTTTTTGCTTCCCAATTTGTCTTTGGGTTTCACAATTAAGATAGCATTACTGCTACTCTCTCTCCCCCCCCTCAGTTTGAATCCGAGAAAGTAAGAGCATACTAGTAATGGCAGAACGGTTATTAAAGGCTAAAATTGTACCTGTTCTTATGCCTAAAGCCTTAACTGTGCAGCTGTAATTCCTTGTCTACTGTTCCAAAATGAGTTAACATATTTGACTTTTATAAACCGCATATGTTCAGGTGAACACTTTGCCAAAGAATAAATAGCTTGCCCATTACTCCCACAAACGCCGGTCTAAAATTACTTATTTTGATAAATGCATCACTGTTTCATCTTCTAACCTAATTTTTTACGTCTTAAATTTTAAAAAATAGACCTCAGGATTTGGGAAAAAAATTTAAGTCATTATCTCATGCCGAAACTGAATGGTTTGATATTGATGAGTGACGTTTTGGATCATCTGAGTTTATTGAACGATCACCGGCTTATATTTCTAATATGGTTGCTTTTTGGTGAATGTATTTTTTTTGAGTTTCTATGTTTAAATTATGTAGAATTTTCTGTGTGTTACATCTGAAAGAAAAAAAAACGTTACATTGGATTTCAGGAGTCGGGAGTTAACTATTTCTTCCCATCATCTGTATCTTCGTCAAATGAACTTGTGACGGTCTGGGATCCTGAAGTGGGGAAAAGTAATCCTTCTGAGAACAAGCAACTAAAGCTCGCCAGAAGTTTGACGCGCGGGATTATAGATATGGATTTAAAACCAAGCAGTAATGATTGGAAGTATGTTCAAGCTCCACTTTTCGTATTCATTTGTTCAACTTTACTGTAAATGAGGCTTCCCTAAAAATGGTATATAATTCAATGTTTGTACCCAGTTTGGTTTAGAATCAATCATCTGACCTTTCAACTTTGGATCTCTCTTTTTCTGATGATTGTCTTTTAGGCGTTTGGTTACATTACGAATGCATTTCTGTTGCTAATGGCATTTAGTTTTTTTAGGATAATTAAGGTTTCCCATTTATTTGACAAGCGTTCACTGTTTGCAAGATTTTTAGCCCTCTATTTATGAATATTACGTTTGTTGTGGTGAAAATATAACAAACCTTTGTATAAACTAGTTTTGATAGTATCATTGAAATGCTCTATTTATATCACAACCCTTAATTGAAAATAAACTTCTCTCATAATCTCGCACTGTGATTGAAGATCAATACAAAGGATTCTGAAGTACCCTCCCACCCGCACTCTAAGTGGAGAAGAGAGGCAACTACTGTGGAAGTTTCGTTTCTCCTTAATTTCTGACAAGAAGGCCCTCACGAAGTTTCTCCGAAGTGTTGAGTGGAGTGATGCTCAGGTCAGACTTCTCTTTATGTACTAGCGCTCAGTTGATTGTCAGTATCTTTCATATACCTTTGCCCATATCATAAATCTCCAATTTCCTACAATATTTCGTCTAAAGGAAAACTTTTGTGTTGTTACTTCAACTGTTTCTTCGAAATGGAAAGTACACAGTTTAGGAATAAAGTCAAAATAACGAAGAAGGATATGAATCTATAACTTGACAAAGTGTGCAAAGGTTTCCCATCTTGGCTTGACTTGATCTGACTTATAGAATCTGATACTAGTTGGACTTGCTTTGTCCTGATCCGCAATTTTTGTATCATTAGATATGTGTATCTGGTTCGAAACCAATAGCTTTGTGGTACCTTTGAAGTTTGTGCGTGTCTTTTGGGGTCGTAGAAAGTTAAGAATACATACTGGTTATTTGCATATGGATTACTGGAGTTTTATATTTCTGTTTGATTGAGTTTTATTTTCCCTGAATAAGTGGGCTTGCTTTATTGCTTTCTTGACTTCTGAATACTCAGAAACAAATGATTAATCTGTTAATTCGTTACAGGAGGCAAAGCAGGCGGTAGAACTGATGGGAAGGTGGGAAATGATTGATGTCACTGATGCACTTGAGCTCCTCTCTCCGGTTTTTGAGAGTGAAGAGGTCAGCATCTGATTCTGCGTATTAAAAATTTTTACTTCGCAGGTGCCCTTTTGCGTTTTGCGATGTTAGCCAGATCTGTTGGTGTTTCTTGTTTATAAATGTCATCATTATTCGCGAAAGTTTGAGGTACTTTATGGAATCCTACGACTTAGCTTGCGTACATCAGTGCAGATATTATACTCGCGTACTGTCTCTTGTTAAATATGAAATTGATCTTGAGTTAACCGATGACTGAAAAGAAAGGGGAACCAGTAAGCTAGCAATTCTTGGATGATTCATGAGAAGTTTCTTTTTTATCCTTAAACTATGAATCTCGTAGTATAAAACATTTAGTTTCTGAAGCCAAATATCTCACTTCATTCTGATCACTGCACTTAAATTTTTGTGATATCATTCTTTCCCCCCTCCCTCTGGCAACACAGAATATGGTTAATAAGATATTTGCTTTGTTTCTGCGGATATTTGCTTTCAATTTTTATGGAATGATTTATGGGGGCTTACTTTCGAGGAGATCTTGGTTTTAAATATGCTTTTTTGATATTCACGAATAATCCTTGCTATGATCTTGTGACGGTTTTGTTCATCACTCGGTCTACATCGGAGAAAAAGCTGCGAAAGATGGCTTGGGGTAAGCATTGCACGAAGTGTTAGAATAGGTGATGTTTCAGAACCAAAGTCAGAGAGTTTTTTTTCACGACAGAAATTTCTTTATTCCCTTGAATCTTTATTGTTCAGTATACTGAATGCGGTGATTTGAGAGAAATGAGGAGATAAATTGAATATATAAAAAAAATCTGCCAGAGAGTGGTCTCAAAAAATTTATGTACTTTGAGGGGTGATGTCACTTCCATGGAAAATTTAAGACGAGATTGCATTAAGGACAAATCTTTATGCACTTATTTTTATATCGCACTCGAAGATAAGTTGAATCAAATACTGGAAGTTTGTTGAGGGGAAGTCATAATGGGATGTTTTGTTAGATTTCGGATATGCTTGGAATAAGTTTCTTGTGGAGATGGATAGAGACATTGGAGTGTATGGGTTAGTCACATGGAATAAGTTTGTTGCAGATATGGTGTGCAGCCGTATTGGCTGTTTTTCTAAAACATTTAGTTTTTCGAGGATGGACCAATTCTGTATTTTCGGGAGTATATGATTCTTAATCAGATGAAGAGAGGAAGACATGAGAGAGTATCTGCCCACTTTTTGTGGGAGGTCATGTAGCCTTCAGTGTCTTAGAAAACGCTACACTATGCCTTACCCTAGTACACCATTTTCTTCAGTTTGACTTTGCTGTAATCAAATATTATGGATAGCTGGAGTTTATTTCCTACGATTAGGCACAATTGAGAACATCTAGTCATTGCTGGATTTCTCGAATAGTTGTTCTTGCAGAAGTAAAAACTATGTGCTTTTGAAGCGTTTCATTGACCTTTTTATAATTTTATAGATATGGATTTATATGGGACGTAGATATACTTATGTTTCTGTATTTGTAAACCGAGTTTACGAGGAAATAATCCGTCATTCACATATCTACTTAGGCTATGTTGATATTTCTATGGTTGAGATGAATTCCATTTTAGCCATTTGGTTTGTTGAGAACCATAAGGGATACATCTTGGGGCGTCTTTGCATGCTAAACCATTATTCTTTTCACCAACGCTTTTTCTTTCATCACTACAGAGTTTTGGTTGTATGGAATTCTGTGAATATTTTATTACCTGTCTTTGGGTGCATGCGTGTCTTGTTTTTTCTTTTGTTGTTGAAGCACTCGTATATTCTATCATGTCTTAGCCATTCTTATTTCACCGAGATCCTGTATTTATGTTTATAACTTTCTGACTTTGATTTGTTGCACAGGTTCGTGCTTATGCTGTAAGTGTCCTTGAAAGAGCTGATGATGAAGAGCTTCGGTGTTACTTACTACAGCTTGTTCAAGCACTTCGATTTGAACGTTCTGATAAGTCCCGCTTGTCACTTTTCCTAGTACAGCGCTGTATGTATGATTTACCATTCTATCTCTGATTAATTAAAATGCATTAGCTTATTTTTCTTTCCTATAAGCTTCTTGCCACTGGTTTTCTCAAGGGTGTCGAGCGTTTTTTCTTAGTACAAATTGGGAATCTTGGTGAAATGTTTGACCTAAAGTCACAAGTCAAACTTGGTGAAATGTTTAATCTTGCCACTGCACGCTGCTTCTAATTGTTGAGTTTAATTAGAGACCATGCACGTATGCTATGGCCTACAGTACTTGTCAGAGGATGCTCTTAATTCATATGGGAGAAGTGCAGTATTGAATTCTTGTATTGCCATTTAGTCAATGAAAATTCTCCTCTTAATATTATACTTGGAGTTTCTAAAATATTTTTACTTTTTTGACAGCGGTACACAATATCGAAATAGCTAGCTTCTTTCGTTGGTATCTAACTGTGGAGTTTCAAGATCCTGCCTATGCAAAACGTTTTCATTGTACACACGAAATACTAGAAGACCATATGAAGAAAGTAAGAATCTTTTTATCCTGTTTTGGATCCTCTTAGATCTTTATTTTTTCGGTTCCTTGCTTCTGTATTTTGCCGTGTGCTGTATCGTTGGTGAGATTTTATCGTCATTTTGCTGATTGCATCATATCTTCACAGTTCTGGCGGCTCTATATATGAAAAACACAGACCTTTCAGCCATTGGATGCCTTTTTCGTGTGCATTTGTTTGCCTGCCTATTGAGCACCATGCTCCTTAATGCCATTATGGCACTTTGTCTTCTTTCTTGCAGAATGCTCAGTCTTTCAATGTTATTTGCAACTGGAGACGTTTTTTCCTGTTTATCTTTGGGCCATATCTCCACTGAAAAATTTTCAGCCCTGGTTGAAATTGCTTTCAGTGTTTTTTTATGTAGCTTTACCTCGGAAAAAAGATGAAAAAAATTTATTCAAATTAACATTTTTAATATCTAAAAACGAGATATGAATACATAAATTTTAAAATAGTAGAATTAAAAAACCTTAGGAAAAAGAGATACCCCCCAAGGGGAGATGGAAAAAGGGTGTCTGAGGAGGTGAAAGTTGATAAAAAAAATTCTGATAACCGACCGAATTGAAAGTTGAGAGGATCTGGGTAGTGAAACCTTCCCAAAAACAGAAAACATTTCAAATCTTTAATCACTTCAGGATTCACGTCGACATCTAATGAACCTAAGGATGGTACGCATTGAAAGGAGTATTCTGCTGAAGGAGGAACATGTGCAATTGTATCTCGGTGTAGATCTAGGTCACCATTTGTTCCTGATCTGACCTTGACTATGCCAAGAGTTTGGGGGGTGTATGACTTGCGAACTGGCGATAATAGAAGTGAAGGGTTCTCTTGACATAATCAATCGGCTGATTTATTTGATCCGACTGGGTCAGAATCAGATCATGTTTTATGGATCAGAATCTGTTTTATGGATCAGATCATGCCAAGGTCACCATTCATGTTTTATGGGTCCGACTGGTTCAGAATCTGGCTGCCCAATCATGCTTTATGGATCATGGTCACAGTTGAGAGGGTTACTTCAGAGTTGGATGCTAGTTTCCATGGAAGTCATTTAGGGAAGAGGCGAGCAACCCCGTTCCAGAAAATGCCCAGGGCGAACCTAATTGTCATGTTAGAGTATGGTCAGCATCAAACCATGTTGGGTGAACTAAACATAGGGTTATCCCAGAAGTCTTGAAAATAAAGTCAGCTTGGACTCTATCAGTCTGCCGCTCATGTTTTCGGGTTTCAACTGGGTCAGGACCCTTTGAACGTTTTTGGTCAGTTTGTGGGCCTTCTTGCCATTATGCAGTGTAACATGGAAGAAGAGAAGTGAAGAAAAAGTTAAAGAAAGAGGAAGAAGAACTACCACTGCCACTGTGTTTTGGTTTATCGCCATTTCCCCCATGAACTGGCCTGAGTCGAGCTGAGTCGATAAATCATTGTACTGGGTAAGCTCCTGGCGGAAATCTGTCCTCTATAGTTAAAAAGTTGCTAGAAGTAAATTGGAGAAAGATGAATGAGTCGCTGCTCGGAACTGATATATGCAGACAAAATTCTACGAAGGAAAGAAGTTTTGGAAATTAAGTTCCCAATTCAGGATATTTTGATATTTTTAGGATACAAAGATAGGACAAGCATATCACAACTTTTCTATTTGAGCTCATTATATTGCATGATTATCAGATTTCATGGGCACTTTCCTTTGATCAGTTGGCAGGTAGTGATGAAGATGAAGATGGAATCAGATTATGGGAAAGTTTAATACGCCAGACTGGTTTGACAGCACAGCTATGCACAATTATGAGGGATGTGAAAGGTGTGCGGGGGGGGACACAAAGAAAAATTGAAAAGCTAAGGCAGCTGCTCTCCGGTCTTCATAGTGAGCTTACCTATTTTGAAGAGGTGAATATAAATTTACCGTTACATATTTTCTGTCGTTGGATGTGACTACTGCATGTGATTTAGTTAAAGTTTTGACCTTACCTTTTCTCTTTGTTCTGGTTCATGCAGCCAATTCGCTTACCTCTAGCACCAGATGTACTCATTACTGGGATTGTGCCCGAAGAGTCATCAATTTTCAAAAGTGCATTGAATCCTCTTCGTCTGTCATTCCAAACAGCTACTGGTGGACGCTGTAAAATAATGTTCAAGAAGGGAGATGATATCCGGCAAGATCAATTGGTATTCTGCTAATTGTTAACATTTAATTCATGATGATGCTATCATCTCCATATGCCTTTTCGACAAATGTTTGGGAAACACCTTGGCATGTTCTTTAATAGTCTCAAGGAGAAAACTAACTAAAATCCTGCGGATTTGCTAACTGAGCTTTTTTTTGGTATTGAATCTTTTTCCCCCTAGAATTAATATGTTGATAGGCGAACATCGCTTTTGTTATCATGAGTTTTTCAGGTGGTTCAGATGGTATCTCTTATGGATCGCTTGCTTAAGTCAGAAAATCTTGACTTGCATTTAACCCCATATAGAGTGTTAGCGACTGGACAAGATGAGGGGATGCTTGAGTTTGTACCTTCCAGTTCATTAGCACAGGTAAATGAATCCTGCATTAATTAGTTGTTGTCACTGAGTGACAAATTGATTTGCATGTTTGAAGATTGCAGGTTCTGCAAATCATCAGTTGAAGTGAATAAATGTCTATGTACACTTATAATAGGAGAAAGGTCCCATAGACCTGCAGAAGCATGTAGTTTATTTAAGATTGCATACTAGAATATGTTGTACAGTTATATGAAAACTTACTGTTCACCCATAACTGCTTGGTTTAGCGTAGGCCAAACCCTAAATCGTGCCTCGGACATTTACATTTGATGTGCTCTAGTGATTAGAGTGTGAAAACACTCCTTTACGGATTGTTCAGGTCTGGTGAAAAACATTCTGAGTTGGGCTGACCGACTACTTCGTTGTTTATATTCATGGTTTCGTAGCTAAAACAACAACTTAACTACTCTAAGAACAAGAAATAGCTTATTGTTTTATCATATCATAAATGAAATTTTCAGCCATTAGTCAAACAAACGTAAACGGATGAATCTACTATTGATTGAAAAGAACAGAGCAAGGGTAGAATAAGTTCCTCAGTTTTGTGTGTAAACTTGATAAAAACAATTTTTCCCGACTGTTGGATAGTAAGTGATCTAACAAAGGCAGTATCTTCTTTATTGGAATTATTTAAAAATGTTATTGAGTAATTTTTTTAATTTTCCTGCTTTTTATGTAACTTTAAAATGTGTGCACATTAATTACAACATGAGTTCGTGAAAACAAGTTATAAAAGGCAGTATGTGAAACAAATCCTCATAGGCTGTCCTGCTAGTTAATTTCTCTTAGAAGATTAATATCGTGGCAGGTTCTCTGGAATTACATATTTTGTTGCACCACATCATTGTCATTCTCTGTCCCTGTCTTGCTATGTGTTAATTTACTTGGTCATAGATCTCTCTTTTGCGAACATGTAACTTTTATTCTCTCAGATGATCTGATTCTATGAATCGTACACAATCTCGTTTATTACTATTTTCTTCTGTGTAATGGACAAAGGCAAGTATAAAGGAGAGTAGTATGACAATTTTTCTCTTTAGATTTTATCAGAGCACCGTGGCATTGTCAACTACCTTCAAAAGTTCCATCCAGATGATGATGGGCCGTTTGGGATTACGGCAGTATGTCTTGAGACTTTCATAAAAAGTTGCGCAGGCTATTCTGTTATCACGTACATTCTTGGTATTGGTGACAGGTAACCTTATTTTTAGTTTAATATTTTCCAATTATTTCGACTTATTTCCTAGTCTCCTCGACATGCAGATTTTTACCGCAGCTTTATTTCCATGAGTTTTTTGAATCATGCTTTATTCTTAGATGGTTTGTGGAAAAGTGTTTCGAACTCCTATTTCTTCCGATTTTGTTTTTATGTTGGACGATTGCTTGCATTTCTTCCTCCCAGGCATCTGGATAACCTTCTTCTTAGGGATGATGGACGACTCTTCCATGTTGACTTTGGTTTTATTCTGGGCCGGGATCCCAAGCCATTTCCACCACCAATGAAGCTTTGCAAAGAAATGGTGGAGGCCATGGGTGGTGCTGAAAGGTTATTTCAGATCTATACCTTTTTGGACGTTTTATTTCTACAACTCAATGCTTCTTGGAAAGTATTCATTACACATTTTGTTATGGATTATTTGTGGTATTTCATTTTTGGTGTATCCTCTCGCTCGACTGTCTGTCTGTCTGTGTGTCAATATCTGTCTGCCTCTCTTCCACCAGCTGTAAGTGCTGGACTTGTGTGCACAGCTGCTGAAGAAAAAATGTTGTTAATTTTGGATTATCCGGAAAATAACTCTTGACTTCCTAGCGACGCGCTGATCTCACGGTTCTCATTTTGCTGATGAAAATCCAGATGACAGAGGCTTATAAGTTGCTTTCCTTTGTGACATTTGAGCTTCTGGATTTCGCCCATACGCCCAATTAGTACCTGCCATATTATTCTTGAAACGGTTTAGTGGTTGTTTAGAATGTGTTAACAAAGTAGAAAACCTATGAATAATATTACGGACGTTTTGAAGATTCTGGTTTTTTAGCTTCAAAGCTAATACAATTTTATTTTTTTTACGCATTTTTTGCACGTTGTGTTGTTCCAAAATGTCTAAATGATGCTCGGTTCATATATCAAGTTACAATCTTCGTTGTATTGGTTCATATGAATAATGTCATTGGATCTCCGCAATGTATTCGGAAAATTTCAAAGGTAGCAATCTGTTGTGTAATCTTGGAATTTTCGATGGGAACATTGGCTGTGTAAAGACCTGAACCATGCATGACCTTGTGAATGGTTGGCATCAAGAAGACATTGGGTCAAATTTTGCCAAAGCTTTGCATGTTTCATTTGTTCTTGCAAACAACATTTAATTTGGTTTCAGAGAACTTGTCAATGCAACGGAGAAACTTGCGGGAATCAGGTCTTCGACATTGAGCTAGGGACATATATTTTGCTTACAGAGAATTAGGAAGCAGTAAACCCGAATCGTCGGATCTCTACACCCTTGCAATGATGCATTTATCTCTCTCATCTAATTGGAGTGATAAAGAGTTTTCTAATTTTGTTTCTTATTTTTTTGACACTCAAAGCATGGACTAACTAACGTGGGATTTAATATGGTGGTGCACTTATCAACTTTCCATATTCGATTTTCAAGAGCCATGATATTACAGTTTCCAGCATCTAATGCCTTGACACTTGTCTATATGATTCTGTCTCTTCTTTTACAGCCAATATTATACAAGGTTCAAGTCTTACTGTTGTGAGGCATATAACATTCTTCGGAAATCCAGCAATCTCATACTAAATCTGTTCCACTTGATGGCTGGTTCAAACATCCCCGATATAGCCTCTGAACCCGAAAAGGGCATCCTGAAGGTGACTGCTTTTCTAAGTTTAGTTCCTTCTGCATGACCCCAATCACTCTTAGGCTCAACAAATTTCTCATCCTACCAGCTTCAAGAGAAATTTCGGTTGGATTTGGACGATGAGCATGCTGTACATTTTTTTCAAGACCTTATCAATGAAAGCGTCAGTGCATTGTTTCCACAAATGGTGGAGACCATCCATAGATGGGCTCAGTATTGGCGATGATTTCATCGTTCTTTCTATCAGGTGCTTACCCTGATTTTTAAATCTGTTTAACATTTATTTATTTATTTATTTTAATCTGTAAAGATGAGAAGAAGCACCTTATGCTTGTTTGTCTCAGGATCACTACACCAAAGAGATGAAACTGGATCTCATGGTCAAATAAACGTACTACTCCTTGTGCTGGATATATATCTTATGAGGGAGGATTCTGTATGGCGTTGATCAGGTGAACAAATCTAATAATTCACATCTTTTTTTTATTTGGCCGAGCTCATGATATCGTCTCTTAAGTTTCTTATTCTTTTGATAATTTTGTATGATATTTTCTATTTAGCGCCGTATTTGTTGCTTTTGAAGAGATTACAGTTGACCTTGGAGAGAAGTTACACTCTCTGTTTAGCTCGCAATAGGAAGCAATGAGATGTATCATTGAACCCTGCTTTAGGGTTCTATACAACCCAGTGGAATAATAGCCTAAACAGTGCGTAAACCTCACGCACAGAAACCTTCATTTTCTGTCATTATGCCTCCTCCTTTGATATCAGAATTGTGGGCTTGACTTGACGGGCCAGCTCAGAGAGACGAACTGAACCAATTTCTTTCTCTCTCTTCGCCTTCCCCTTCTCTCTTTGCTCCATCATCATTTGACGGAAGATATGTACATTTTTCCGAATTTTCATGACCCGATCTCCACTCTCGCAGGGGCGATTCTCAGAAGACGGGTTTTGTCTTCCGATCCAACTGAATGAATCGAGCTGCCGCCCGTTGTTTGACCAGGTGAGACGGCCACCGGTGTTCTGTATAGCTGTGAATATTGTCTGTAATTCGAGTGACAGCACCATTGACGAGGATCTGCTTATCACATATCCACATAAATAGAAACAGAAG
The DNA here is from genome assembly GCA_902729315.2 of Spirodela intermedia. Taxonomy (NCBI): domain Eukaryota; kingdom Viridiplantae; phylum Streptophyta; class Magnoliopsida; order Alismatales; family Araceae; genus Spirodela; species Spirodela intermedia. The sequence continues at coordinate 8,128,968 of LR746272.1, forward strand.
GGATCTGATGTGGGGCAAGTCTATGGGTCTCTGGCATCTTCTGTTCTAATCTTAGCCGCCATTGTGGTACTTTATCTCTGCCTTATGCAAGCAAAGTCCTGTGATTCTCTCCGACTGTCTCTGTTTTTTTCTTTCTTCTTCTTCTTCTCTTCCCGGCAAACGAGTCTCGGTCAACTGATGCTGCCCTCCTCCTGAGTGAATGAGTCGATCCGATGTGGACATCTGAATTTTTTCTTCTTTCAGAAATTGTTATAAAATAAACGTTTTAATATATATGTTTGCTTCATTGGTCTGAGATTTCCTCATTTCAAAGACCCAGTCCTCAGGAGCTGGGATGTATTTTTTAATTAGTTTTTTATTACAAAATAAGATAAAATCCCAGTCCGTCCCACGTGGGCGCCGCTCCATCACGGGATCGATGGCTGGGGTTATGGAATGGGTGATCAACCGTCTGCTTGCGTGCCCAGGTCAAATAGACTGAGAAAAATGTTGTGGGACCCGCACTGCCATTATTGGGGATGTGGGGTCCACTTTTTCCGTGGTCTTATCATCTCGTCCGTTGGACCGACCTTTTGTTTGCAATCGACGCCGCCTTTCTCTCTCTACATATATAAGCATCGTGGGATTCCCGATTTTATTTCCTCTGCTGAACCTGGTGTCTTCCAATCTCCAGGAAAAGAGGAGAGGCGGGGAAGGAACGGGAAGGGGAGACGGTGGAGGAGGAACCATGCTGCCAGGCGTCGGGGGCAGGAGAGCGGTGGCCGGCCTGCTAGGGCTGGGGAATAGGGCCTCCGCCGCCCTTGGGTCCGGCGTGGGGTTGAGGGGGTACCACGAGAGGGTAGTGGACCATTACAACAACCCGCGGAACGTGGGCTCCTTCGACAAGAATGACCCGACGGTGGGGACGGGACTGGTGGGCGCCCCGGCCTGCGGGGATGTGATGAAGCTCCAGATCAAGGTCGACGAGAACACCGGAAAGATCGTCGACGCCTGCTTCAAGACCTTCGGTTGCGGTTCCGCCATAGCCTCCTCCTCCGTAGGTATGCACGAGTGGATGCTACCCGCCTACCTCAAGGAGCCGCTGCCGTATCATCTTTCAGCTTTGCTGCTAGGGCCGTCGTACTTTTCCCCTCTATCATCGTCTGCCGGTCGCACCTTTCCGTCTTCTTATTCTTTTACTCTTTGTTAGGGTTAGGTCTTGGGTGCCGTGATGGAGGATTATTTTCTTTATATTTTGATTTTCTGATGGATGCTGGTTCAAGCTCACCCTTATCCCTCGGAGATTGATATGTAGCTTTAGCTTTATCTCGTATCAGGGTCCCGTAGCAATGTGTCTGCCCATTTTTGGATTTTTATCTTTTGTGTTTGTGGTACCGTTATTTCCATCGATTTATTTGATTATATGGTCGAGCGTATAACATACGATTAATTATGTATTATATTCTGCAGCTACCGAGTGGGTGAAAGGGAAGCAAATGGAGGAGGTGCTATCCATTAAGAATACGTGAGCCTCCTCTTCTCTTATTTTTATTATTTACATTTCTCCTCCGTATCTTACTTTTGGAATGAATGTGCATAGGAGAGCCAAAACTATCGGTAACACAAACGTAGATTCGATTTTGTCACGATTGATAAAGAATTGAATACGCCCTAGGCCCTTTGAGAAATTGATAGCCTTCAGTCTCATTATCTAGTTGTAGATGCTGTTGCTTGAGGATTCTGTATGAGCTGTGCCTTTGGTGTGGAGAAAATGATAAGCAACGAATAGTTGATACTTCGTTCATTATAGGATTTTTTCCATTTTATTTCAAAAATTTCACGATAGATTTTAATGTGGTTTGTGCTATTTATTTTTTTGCTGTTAATTTTAGAGAATAACTGTGGGAGGGCCAATCAGCTGGGACTTTTAATGGATCAAATGTAAACTATTGGAAGCTGGCATCATTGAGTAGTTATCTTCACCCAAATGGATCAAGTCGTCTGATTTAGAGGTTGTGTGAATGGAAAATAATGGAGCACGGTTTTATAGAGGCACATGGGTTATCGAAACCTCTCTGCAGCTGTATGGTCAAGTGATTCCGTGGAAGTTCTTCGCCGGTGAAAGCTTGTGTATCTTTCTCAACAAATAAAATAAAATCTCGGAGAAGCTTGATTTTCTCAAGTTTTAGGCTGCAAATTTCTGCTTGATATTATTTACAAGTAAACCCATGATCAACCAGAACAGGGGGATAGACCCACGTGAGTTCATAGATATTTTGATATTTTCAGTTTGACTTGCATCTAGGAGATGTAACATTTCCAGTTTTAGCGTTGGCAGTGATTGATTTATTTACTGTCTAATTGTTAAAAATGCTTAGTTTAAAAATTAAAAAAAGCTGTTTTTTGATGTTGCAGCGACATTGCAAAACATCTTTCACTCCCTCCAGTGAAACTTCACTGCAGCATGCTTGCAGAAGATGCGATTAAGGCTGCTATAAAAGATTACGAAATGAAGAAAGCAAAACTGACAGGGAGCACTGGAGATGCACCGGTTGGCCAAGTTGCTGAAGCATCATAAATGCATGTATATTTTGTTTGAAGAGGATGCTGTATGTACATTACATCAATAATGACTGCCTTCTGAGCATCGTATAACTGTGTTCAGCCGTTTTTGACCAGTATATACAGCAGTACCTGCTTTCTCCAATAAACGGGCTACACACCTGTGGCTGTAAGTTTTAGACTGGTTTTACTATTAGCAGATCTAGTCGGTTGGATGTTTTATTTGATGTCATTGACCGCTATCATGTTTATTCTGTATTCAGTATGTTACTCTTGTATTCCACAGAGAGATGTCTGAGGTTTCTTCTCCTGCTCAACAATTGACAGTTATAAATAGCCAAAAACAATGCTGCCCGCTCTAGACTGTGGAAAACTCCTGTACTTTGCACTGCAGAAGGGGTGAATCTTGTCATGAATGCCCTTTCAAGGCGAGCTCTTTGTTTGTGGGTTTTGAGCATGGCTGATGGTCTATTTTATAAATGATGAATAGAGCTATGGCGTTAATCAATATTAGAAGTTTTTCTTCTTTTTTCAAACGCAAATATTTATGATTTTGTTTATTAGTTTGATGAGAAATGAGATATGAGTGAGATGCAGAAAAATATGAACTTCATTCTCTCTAGACGGTAGATGTTGTAGATTAAAATGTCCTGATTACATAATGTTAAAGATCACAAAGCCTAGAAAATTTTAAAGATCAAAATCTTGAGAGACCAAAATACCCTTTGATTACATAATTTGACCAAGTATTACAACACTTTCTCTGAAATTGAGAGTAGATAACAATCATGTTGAACTTGATTGGAATAGAGTTGAATGTGGTTGATGGTAGTCCTTTTGTAAAAAAAATATCAAGAACTTAATCTTTTGAACTTGTATAGGGAAGGTAAAACTCGTTTGCATCAAGATTCTCTTAAATGAGATGTTGACCAATTCTAATGTGTGATTTTGTCATGTTGTACTTGGATTTTTTATGATGTTTATAGTAACATTGTGGTTACAATCGAGTTTTGGCTACTCCACATGAATACAAAGGTCAGCTAAGTAGTGTTTTGGTCATGGTAAATTAACATATGAGTTGTAATATGATATTCAACTTCTACACTTGATATGGGCACCATTGTTTGCTTCTTACTCTACATAACTAATTGCTTCCTAGAAATATATAATAACTTCTGATGAATTTAATCCTTGTGAGATCTAGCTTAATATGCATGAGTGTATCATTTCATTAAAAAATGACCTAATTTAGTGAATTAAGAGAATCGTGGAGTAAGATGGAGAGAATGGTGGACAGAGATGAGAATAGAAAAAAATGAACTCATTCAATTCGATAGGGTCTCTTGTGGTTAAGGGTGGGTTTCATCTAAACTACAAGAATGTTCAAAAAGCCAAATAAACGTTTTACATATTATAAGAAATGCCCCTCAAGAGCATTGGAATTAAATCTCTCTCTTGTCTCACAACACTCTCCTTCAAGTCACTTTCAACTTGACTAGAGTTGAAGTAAATGAAGTTGATGATAGTCTTTTTGTAAATCTTATGCATATTTTCTTTTTATAAAAAGTGTATGATTTACATCATTTCTTTGGCTGTGGCCAAATCATAACATTTGTTAAAGTCTACCAAATTGTGTCTTAAGAAATTATTTCAAGTCACATAACACTTTTCTATGGTAAAATACTCTCATCAAAATCATCTTTTGGGAATGTGTTCTTAGCATCTAATTAATATCAATTTCAATTAAATTGGACAAATAGTGACAGTAACATTCTTATCAATTTCAAATTTACAATTGATGTAAATATTTCATCATAATCAATTTCATAGGTCTTTGTTAAGTTGTTAACAATTAGTCAAGCTTTGTATTTTTTGATCTTCATGGTTGAATTTTGTTTGATCGTGAATATTTATTTAGAGCCATCTATAGATTTGACAATAGGTAAATCAATTAACTCCTGAAGTGTCATTCTTCTCTATTGCTATCACTTGCTTAAGATGCGTTGTTGTAATGAAAAACGAATTTGGTAGTGTTATTGATAATATAGAAAATCAGAAGGATAAGCATTGATAAGATGTTATTTAGTGGCTTACAGATTGGAATATTGAGTATTCTGTGCATTGATTGAACCTTTTTTTGTATCACAATAAGAAGTTTGATCATAATTTTCTTTTCAAAATTTCATGTATGAGTTACTTTACAATTTGAAGGTGTAACAACCTAATGAGTTTGAGGTTTTATAGTAACTCTTGTTGGAAAATCAATTAAATGACATTTTGATGAAGCCAAAATTCATAAGATCAATTAAAAAATGAATTATATCTAATCTATAATATATTTGATATAATTATAATATTAAAGTGCTTAGATATAATATAAGTTAATATAATATTATATTATTTATATTATAATTGATTAACTATATTTAAAATAAATAATATATTGAAGCTATATATTTGAATAATTTAATCATATGAAATTATGATATTGCATATTATTATGAAAATGATCAATAAGTACATTAGAATTAGTGAGATAATAAGAAGTAAAATGTGGATAAAAAAAGCTCACTTAGTATGTTGTGTACTAGTGACATTAAATCATAACTTTCAAATAATTTTGATATCATTTTAATTAATTGAATTCATGTTGTTTATTTAGCCAAATATAGTTTTTTAGATATTAAAAATATAATTTATAAAATTAATATTGATATCTTGAATCACTAAAATCATGATTATAAATATTGCTATTATGATTCAATATGTTAACTTGATGATTGTATTTTATTTGAGGTGGTTCTAATAAAATTTGATTGATAAATTATCATCTTATTAAGATATATATATTATCAGTTATGCTTTAACGATATTATATTCTTATTGGTCTTGATTGAATCAATATAATTCGAATATTGACATTGTGTTTTAAAAGAACAATGTATCAATTTTTTTTAAGGACATCCTAACTTCTCAATGATATATCATTTTGGTTTTACGATCATTTAAATTTCTAATCATTTATAATAATTATTATTGTAAAATAATAGGAAAAAGAGAAGAGTTTGAATTATATCTCTCTATATATACTTTCCAACAATTAATCAGAGCTAAACAAATATTTTTAACCCCTCCACAACCTCAAGAGTTGTATTGAGTTTTTATATAGAAAAATCTAAGGAAAATCATGAGAACTTTGTTGGCTGGTCAAATTATATGATGTCACTAAGTTGAGGAGCATCACTCAAGTATTTAATGATTATCCTCAACTAGTTCTAAGAGTTAATATGTTTTATCTTTAATGAACATATTTATAAGAAGTATAGTTTGCATAGTTTGCATTTATATACATTTCAGCCTTCATCTTACTACTCCACCTGAAGAGAATGGCTTTTCTAAGATTACTTTTCAAATAACATAAGACTTGATATATTGCATGGATATTAGACTTTTTAGACTGATGTATGAATTGGCTAAAAAAGACTAATGATATAAGAAATGTTAGGTCTGATGAGTGCTAGATTAGTCTTCTAATGAAACATTGATACATTTCTTAATCTATAGATTTTCCCTCTTCAGCTATACATAATTTGTGATTAGGATCAATATGAGTACTCACTAGTTCACACATAGATTTTTCAATATCCTTCAAAATATATGTAACATTCTTCCATTGGGATATGAAACTATTGGATGAGTCAACAACTTGAATTCCTAGAAACTACATAAGGCAGCCTAAAGTTTTGATATTAATTTCATTTGCTAGACATTGACTAAGGTGTTCTCATTTAATTACATTACTCCATATAATGATGATATTATCGACATAGACTAAAAGAACAATAACTCTCCCTAATGAAGAATGTATAAAAAATAGAGTGTGATGAGAATTATTCTAGTGATAATTTAATTTCCTCAGTAAATCTCCTAAACTAGGCATAAGGAGATTATTGAAGTCCATATAAAGGCTTCTTGAACGCACACACAATATTTTAGTTGTCCTTCATAGCTAGGTGGAAGAGTCATATAAACTTCATGAGTAAAATCCCTATAAAGAAATGAAACAAAAATGAGATGGAAAAAAAATCATAATGGTGGATGTTCGTAGGTTAAAAGGTCTATTACGACAGATGTAAGGAAAAAAAAACTAAAAAGTTCATAAACATTCAAGACTAAAAATCTCAAAAGACATAAATACTCATTGGGGAATAGTTAGAATTTCTATAGAGAGTTTTAGGGGGACACCCCTACCTTACCTTGACTCTACACAAATAATTTCTACAAACCTAAGATTACCAAATTTAATTTAGAAAACAGAAAAATAAGAGAAATTAATGCAATGAAGAATGATAAGGTTGTACAAATATGATATTTGGCTTCTCATGGTGCTGACTTTATAGACTAATTTGTCCCCTCTTCATTGAGTACTAGGACAAAGAAGATGCTTTGTTCTCTTTCTAGAGTTGGACCCCAAGGAGTCACGTGTTCTTTTTCTCTATGGGCTGATGACGACTGAGATCTCTGTGGATAAGATACCAGTCAGTAAATTTCCCTGGCTTCACTATTGAAAGGATGTGGATCTGGAGTTCTCAGTGTGATTGAGCTTTTCTCGGTTGTATGATGTTTTGAGGCCTTGACAAGTGGAGTTTTAGCTAATGAAGATGACAATATTCACCGCCTTCCTACATTCTTGATTTCAGATGATACACAAGGACCTTGAGGTAGGGTTGGAGTTTCCCTCTGGTTGGCTTGTTTTCCCATGGTGGGGACGGTTTTCATCGGTTTCGCTTGCCAGTGAGTTGGACCCCAAGGAGAGCGGAGTTTCTTGAAATGTCTTCCACTCATGTTCCATAGCATATGGTTGTGTCGGTTACGATCTATTATGATAAAAAGGTTGTCCTTGTAGCCTACACTCCCCTCCCAACTATGAGGGCCCCAGCTTTGGATATGAACCACCGGAAGCCAGTTGCTATATTCGTTATCGGGCTTGTCGGTGTACCAGGGCCCGGAAAGAATAAGACAAACTTTGGAGTGATATGGCCCATTAACATCATGCTAGTGGAATCAAGATATTTTTTACGGCGATGGAGACGCTTCATATCAAGGGAATATGGGAGTTTATTTATTTTATGATATTTATTATCTTCGGAGACTTTTTTTTTAACTCTTTGTCGTGTTTGCATTTTTTAAAATTACGATCTCGTCGAGGGATGGCCCATTCAAATCGCTGTCCACCGCGAGGGCGATGGGGGTGGAGGAGAGAGGCAAAACCATATTGTATTTTCTTCCCGCGTGACCCAATCACAGCCCCCTCACCCCCCCAAAATCCAGAGAGAGAGAGAGAGAGAGAGAGAGAGAGAGATGGACGGTGGGGCCAGAACCATCGTCTCCCACTAATTCAGTCACGTTTTTTTATATTTTTTTTTACTTGGAAATAATTGAGAGGAGCCGTATGCGGACGGTTGTGTAGAGTGACAATAAGAGGGTGACATATCTATCAGATTTTTTCACAGAGACGACTCCGGTATTGAAGTCGTTCAGAGGCATCATCGCCTTCTGGAGCTTTCTTTCGGCTATGTGACACGGAAGTCGGCATCCAGACGGCCCTGCTACGTTACCCAAGAGTCACGTTCGTTGTCTAAACCTCTCCCTCTCTCTCTCTCTCTCTCTCTCTCTCTTCTCACCAGGGCGAGCCAAAGCCTCATGTGTTTCATGGCTGAAGAAGCCTAATCATCTCCTTGCTGCGCAGCTCTAATTCTTGTGCCGCCTCCGTTCGGTGGTGACTGTCTGACCCCGGTCTACGGGACGCTAACCAGGTAGGAGGAAACTGACGCACACGCTTGCCGAAGAATTTGGTCGTCCTCGTGCCGGCGATAATAGAGAATAAAGGATGAACCGATGGGCTGGCTTTCTGTACAACACGTCTTTTTCTTGATGCGACGAGATGAAGAGGAGGGAGGGGATGATGGGACGTGGGACCATCAAATCTTTCTTTGTGTTGACCAAAGCCTAAGGTCCATCCATAACCTCCGATTCCGATTTAGGGAAAATATTTTCGACGTATGCAAGCGATCACATATGATTATGAGGCATATACGCCTTCATTAGGCCCGATTCAAATGATTATGAGGAATCGGTTGCAGAAGAAACTGATCGATCTGAAGGAATACACCCTTTAGACTCCACAAGGGCTGGTTTAATAGAAGGGAGCATCTCTCTCTCTCTCTCGAAAATAGTAGGGTAGGAAAGGGAAGGTTCTTTTTGATGGATGTGGCAAACCGGCGGTAGAGCTCACTGCCGATCTATGCACACGAGCCACCTCGGCCACTCATCTCGGTAAAGATCTCGAAGGATCTCCGCGGCCCGAGAAGGGACAGGCCTTGCCCACTCGTTCGCTTCCCCAGTAAACGCCACAGGATAAGGAAGTTTTGTGTCTCGCGGCCAAATTTAACGTCTTGGAGGAAAATCCCGAATTACATTCAACGCCCGAGTGAGCTCCAGGGTCGCAGACCAAGGCCACAGACTCTGGTTCAATTTTATATGATTCGAGCAAGTTCATTCACGGGTTACATACAGTTGATTTCACTGTTCAACTAGTAACAGTTTTCAGAGCCTGAAAGGGACGGATCGGAGGGCCCGAGAACGTTCTTCGGTGAGTTTTTTTGGTTCGCATTTGGGCTTCATTTCACTCGCATTTTGCCCCATCGGAGGGCTATATAGATGAGGGCGGGGAGCCTCCCATGCTGTGTGTGGAGTTGGGGCGACGAGGACGAGGAGAAGCGGGGAGAGAGAGAGAGAGAGAGAGAGAGAGAGAGAGAGAGGGGGTGTGTGTGAGAGAGAGAGATCCGATGGCCCCAGTGGTGCCGGCCGAGGCCTTCGCCGGGAAGCTGCCGGCGGGGAAGGGGGGGTACTCGAAGAAGGCGTATGTGACCTTCCTCGCGGGTAGCGGGGACTACGTGAAGGGGGTGGTGGGGTTGGCCAAGGGGCTGCGGAAGGTGAAGAGCGCGTACCCGCTGGTGGTGGCGGCGCTGCCGGATGTGCCGGAGGAGCACCGCCAACTGCTCCGCTCGCAGGGCTGCGTCATTCGCGAGATCGAGCCCGTCTACCCCCCAGATAGTCAAACCCAGTTCGCCATGGCCTACTACGTCCTCAACTACTCCAAGCTCCGCATCTGGAATGTGAGTATATAACATATATGTACGGGCTTCTTCTGCATGGCTTTAAAGTTAACGTGGGGGGGTGGGAGAACTTTTCTTTTTTTTTTGGCATGATTGGGGGAGGCTGACGATGAGGTGGGTGCAGTTCGAGGAGTACAGCAAGATGGTGTACCTGGACGCGGACATCCAGGTGTACGAGAACGTCGACCACCTGTTCGACAACCCCGACGGCTACTTCTACGCCGTTATGGACTGCTTCTGCGAGAAGACGTGGAGCCACTCGCGGCAGTACTCCATCGGGTACTGCCAGCAGTGCCCGGACAAGGTGACGTGGCCCGCCGACATGGGCAGCCCTCCCTCTCTCTACTTCAACGCCGGCATGTTCGTCTTTGAGCCCAGCCGTTTGACCTGCGACAGCCTCCTCGAGACCGTCAAGGTCACCCCCCCCACTCCCTTCGCTGAGCAGGTACCTCTCTCTCTCTCTCTCTTCTGCTTCTTCTTCTTCTTCTTCTTCTTCTTCTTCTTATTATTATTATTATTATTATTATTGTTATCTCTCTCTTTCGTCGTTGGATTTGATCATTATCTTGTCAATCCTCGACCCCTATGAACAACGGCGGTGGGTGGGGTCAATGAAGGATGCTATTTCCTACTTCGGAAAGCCTTGACTGAGAGCTTGGTTGTGTGGCCCTCGGCAGGATTTCCTGAACTTCTTCTTCGAGAAGATTTACAAGCCCATCCCCCTGACGTACAACTTGGTCTTGGCCATGCTGTGGCGCCACCCCGAGAACGTCGAGCTCGAGAAAGTCAAAGTCGTCCACTATTGCGCCGCCGTAAGCATCCGTCTTCCTCCTCATCCCCCAAGAATAACCACTCTCAGTAACCCTACATAATAAAACGGAGACCTCGGTGTTGACTTGGGTCTTATGTGCTGCGCTGCGCTAGGGTTCCAAACCGTGGAGATACACGGGGAAGGAAGCCAACATGGATCGGGAGGACATCAAGATGCTGGTGGCCAAGTGGTGGGACATCTACAACGACGAGTCGCTGGACTTCAACCCCGCAGATGAGGCCCCAGAGGCGGAGGCGTCCTTGTCCAGGGCCCCCGTCGACCTGCCCCTGCAAGAAACCTCCGTGCCCTTGGTCACGGTCCCCTCCGCCGCCTAAGACCGTAAAGGAAGAGGTGCTTCGCCTCTTCAGGTCGAATGTAATGTCTTGGCCTCGGTCTAAAGGCCGTTCAGGAGTCTATCTGGAATTTCCAAGTTTTATTTCCTCAAGACCCATGAGCCCGCTCGTCTCTGTCTGCCTCTGAGTAGGTTTGCCGACCATGGGGGACGGCATTTTCACAAATAGGAATGTCCTTGTCGCTGAAATATATCATTACAGATTTGTCCCCCCAACTTGCTATGAAGCGAGAATTATATGAGGAAGAGTCCAGTGAAGGTACCTCAGAAGTAGATGGAAGGGTACTCGTCTGGTGCTCCATCTGCGTCGTTTTAGTTCGCTTCTGCGGGGCCTTGGCATTCAAAAAGGCAGGGAGCGCCCTCTTTGGGCTCCTTTCCGCCGCTCGTCTCCACAACCCTGGTGACCTTCTCTCGGATGCACCACTCGACCTTGCCTTCGACACCAACGTCCAGCGGGTCCAGGCCGAGCAGCAAGGCGCACTCGTTCTGGAAGTCTCGATCATTGGACGACAGGATCAGACCCGCGAGGGCTCTGGAGAGATCCGGGACGTACTTCTGGATCTGGAGAGATCAAGGTTTGGTGGACGGTGGAAAAAGATCATCGACCAGTCAATACAGCCCAGCCCATATTTGTTTCTGTACTGGCCAAGCCAAAAATTCTGGACTGGGCCGTCCAGGCTTATGCAGCTCATTGACACGGATACCCATGTAGTTGTCCAGAGAAAGAGCATTTACCTTGAGAGCACGAGGGCCAAGGAAAACGCCTCTATGCTTCATCTTCAGATTGTCCAATCCGGACTTCACAGCTCTTTTCACGAGATTCTTGTCGACTCCACTCCCCTGGAGTGCTTGTAGTGGCAAAACCTTATTCCTGGTCAAGGGATTAGTGTTGCTTGTGGTGTGAAGAAGAAATGTGATTCCCACGAGTTGGGAAGAAATATGTATGGAGGATATTGTTTCCAGTAGCAATGGATGGCAATAATGATCTTCACAGATGGCGGCAAGGTCTCACATTTAAGAGATGTGTGGCCGTCCTCGTCAAGAGGATCTCGGCCCAGGCTGAGCCCATAGCTCTCCCAGTCGGTGCTCCCCAATGCGTGCCAGGCCGGTTCGGGGACTGGGTAAGCTAAATAGTCGCGAAAATATAATACCTGCAAAAGATCAGTTGTCTAGTTTATCTCCAGTTCTTCTGAGGGGAAAAAACACCGAGCAGCAGGCTGAACTGAGATATTTCAGGCATATTTAGATCCTTTGGAAAAATTAACCGCTGTATGACTATAAAAGAAATAAAGGCGTCAGTAAATGAGACCTTGTTTTTTATGTAGGATGCCCACGAGCAGGAGCTCTCCGATGAATCAGGTACTTGAGCGAATAGTATAACCACCTCTACGATTTGTCTTTTTCTTGTGCTGCTAGCGACCCCACTTCCGACCATGAAGTTTTCTCTACAAATGAGTGTCAAGACATTCGATAAGCCTGAAGTAGAGCCAAATGTTTCCCAATGCTCCCCGGAGAGTTATGAGCTATTTGGCAGACTCTGAATACCCGCCATCATGTAAATGTATCAGAAAAGGCATACCAGGAAATGAAAATTTTGAAGTCATTCTCCTGAGTTAAGAAAATCATGCCATATCTTGAAAGAAGATGAAGGTTGTGACAGGTCCAACTAATAAAGCATAGACTAGTAGAATAGGTTCATAGAAGGCGGCGATTTTACAACTTTTAGACTACATGCTCGAAAATAAAAATTAGAGTGTCATTTTGGTTAAAGTTACTAAAAATATTAAAGAATTTTTATGAAAATAAAACTTATCACATGTAGTGTCGAAAAGTTAGACCTTACCCACTTGAGAAGCAAGACTGGCACATCTTCCCTAACACATTTCCGTGCCTACGAACATAATCTTCAAGACCAGAAATCAGACGTTCAATGTTGGAACTTGGAAGTGGTTGAAGAGTACGGATTTCCATGGGAATACTTTCATAATTTGAACCGTAAATGTTTATGTCCTCGCTTTTAAGCTGAAATGCGATTATCTGAAACAACCAAGAAAATCAAACAGATTACTTTTCCGGCAGCACTTCTATAGCAAGAGAATAAATAACACAACATTTAGGAAAAATACTATGAGTTAGTGTGGTATTTAGGAAAAACACAACATGACGGTGCAAAAAATACTATTGAATTATCAAAAGTAAATTGATATCAGCTCTTATACTTTCCAGGGTCGGTGTGGTATCCAGGTAAAAGCGTCTGTGGAGTTAAATTCATTGTCTACGTTCAGCTTCAGTCGCTCTGCCAATGTAAACATAATACTTTCTTTCTAATTAAAGATCTGACACACTAATGCCTGCTACTATCATTGCTGGCATAAGTAAGAACAAGTGATTTCCTTTTAAGACAGACAAACTTATCGAAAATAGAAGAAAGATGCCGTTCATACAAGTACAGTGAGGAAACATCAAGCATGGCCCTCTTCATTCCATCTCCATTATTCACAACCTTGTCTATATAAACTACTTGACCAAGGTCATTGAAGGTTGATGTTCTGCTGGAAGTCCAAAGAGACACATGCCGAACTTTTGAGATTCGAGTGTAGTCAACCTGATGTCGCTGATGTCCCACAAGAGTGGAATAGAATAAAGAAGCAATCACTAGAAAAACCAATATGATCACATATAGAACATGAAGCAAAATATTGGAATTGTTTCTCTACTGGTTCTAATGTGGACAACATGGGTCCATATACAGAATGGTTATCTAATGAGAACAAGATAAGAAGAGCATTGAAGATAAAAGGTCCGGAGGAAAATAGTCTTAGAAACGCTGCGGGAGTGATTACGGAAAATAAAAGAAAACCTTACTGGACGAAGAGCCCTAAAGTTTATCGCAAGCCTCACCATGAGAGAACCCATCATGGAGGGAAAGCACCAAAGGAATTCGTTCCTCACAAACCTCAAAAGAAATATCTCCAAATATTCGACCATAGATGATAGGTTTGGGGTCACCTTATAGGCACTCAGATTTTGGATTCCCCGGTAATTCAGTTTTAAGATTCCACGACGACAGGGTTTATTGAAGACCATATGGACAGGATAAGCCCCTGGATCGATAGTTAACTGGATATCTGGTAGATATTACCGCATACAACGGTGATACAATGTCAGCCCAGCGTTCACCAAAACGCAATGGCGATTAGTAAGAGCTTCAGAGACCATGGATCTTAATTTTGGAATATTTTTACCTAAACTGTCGGACATATAACACTAAACTTGGTTTGGATCATCTAATATGGCTGGATATGATAGGTTGTCTCTACGAAGATTTTCGATGAAAAAGCAAGAATATGTAAAACTGCAAAAAGTGACAAACATTTGTCAGAACAGAATGCATATAATTCATGAAAGTGGAGATGGCATTTGGGGGTGAGGGACTATACAGAAACCATGATAGCTGATATAGTTGAACTATTTCTAACTTCAACATGAATCAAAACATGTCACAGTTGGAAATAAATGTAAATACAAGGAAAAACATAGAAAACTTACAGGAATCCTTAATATTGAAACCTACAAAAAGAAACAAAAGAGCATAAGCGTTGAGATATACCTGAAATATTTGAAGATCACAATGCTGGGGATGCTTATTAACTATATGGTTAAGCTGTTCATTTATACTAACAGAAAATATGACTCAATAGGTCTCTGGAGTATATTGCTCTGTAGCCAGATCTGATGCAATACGGGAGCTGCTCCCATTCGGCTTACTAGAATCCGATAACATTGCAATTGGTGGATGAAAGTCAAATCTACGTTCCACCGGACCACCACAAAATGAACGAACAAATGAAAACACTACCTTCCGGATGAGCCCGCCCACCCACTTTGCGAATTCACCAACGCCTTCCTCCACCGACATGGAGACCGACACCTCAGTCCCGCTGAAAACGAAGCCAAAAATACAACAAAATAAATGCCTTAGAAAGTCAAAACCAGATACAAGACATTAGAACAAACGGAGGTTAACTTCTAGGACGCACCTGAATTTATTGCCGTTCTTGGACAAAGAGGGAAGCTTCGTCAGTCTTGCGGCCGTTCCTGCCTGCTCCATCAGGTTCAACCGGTAGCGGTACACCTCTTTGTCACGGATACCTGAGGGGGAACGACCCAGAAAACTATTCGCAAATCACATCTAAGTGAAGAAGCATTTGGGAAACACGAGAGGAGCTTAGTATTCCTGGCAGGGACAGTTAGGAAACAATGACAGAAGGAAAGGCTCGCTTACATGTCGTTGTGACGAACAGGATCCCATCTGAAAACAGAATAGCGACGCCAATCAAGTCAGTCCACCCAAGCGAGGTGTGTCGGGGAGGATAGAAACATCCGAATGATCCGGAAACTTCTAAGATGATTAGAATTACCCCATTTTTCGGTAGCGGAGGGAGGGACCCTCCCGAGATGCTCATCCATACCATGGAAATCCTCCAGACTGCTGCCGATGCCCGTGTCCGAAACTGGTTGCATGCACTAGTAGAGTAAGATGGAGTTTCGTTGTTTCACAAACCATCCCATCCGGATCTATAGCTCGGTGGATAAGGATTAACTACTACCGCCGTTAAAAACTACGAAATAAGTGGCAGTGACCAAACTCGGGACGGAATATTGAGAAGAATTCTCTACCCGGCATGCATAAATCTGTAGAAATGAATGGTGGCCAGCGAAAGAGATAGTAACTAGACGATAACGCTTTAAAATTAAGCAAGATCTGAAGACCGCCCCCAGGTATGATCTCTTAGCCGCAATTAGTCGCCAGATGTTATACGCTGACATTCATTTTTTCTTACCGGAGAATTTGATGGAAGGGGAATCAGAAGCGTACACGCCCTTGAGAAAGATCGACAGCCTGCAGAGTCCCTCCGACAATCTGCACCTTCTAACAGCCGAAGCCAGGAGCTATCAGAAGAAACAACATGGAAATCTACCGTTATATCTCCATGCACACATCGGCACCACCACTAGAATAAGAACACGACGAGATTGTAAGCGTCTTTTTACCATGAGGAAAGTCTCACGAGCAGCGTTAGGAGCAGGAGGAGGAAAGGGCGATTCCATCGGAGGAGAAGAATGGGAAGACGACGACGATGATGCGATGCTTTCCTTCAACGACATGGGGAGGAGGGGCGCGTTTGTTAGTTATGAAACAGCCTCGGCGTGGAGGTCGTACACGCTCTCCACTTCCTTTTTTTCCCGCCAACAGCTTCCGAGCCCGGCCCCATCGATAGGCCCACTTGAAGCCCAATATCTACCACAAATCCACATATTGGCCCAGATAATGATTATAGACCAGTTCAATCCTTCGAAATTTATCTTAAAATCAATTTACTGGGCTCGGAAATTGATCTAACTGACCCAATTACAGAGATGGGCCCAACCAGGATGCAGAGCGATCAATTGTCTCCCTACCGCCTCCAGCCGCCTCCTCACTCCAGCACTCGAACTCTCCCTTCTCCATCTCCGATCGTCCGCCGACCTCGTCTTTCGGCGCCGACAATTCATTTTCGGACCGCGGTCTTAACGTAGACACGACGATCCCGGAAGAGCTGGACGAGGCTGGAACCCCACGTGGTTGCCATTCTCGGCGCCGCCGCCGGTGGGCTAGCGGCGGCGGCCCTTTCCCCTTCGGGGGCTCACAGCTAAAGGAGGGGCTAGCCCGTTGCAGCGGGGGAGATGACGGCAAAAGGACAATCAAAGCCGACGCGGTAATCCTTTCCTCCGCTAGAAGGGGAAGGCCTCCGGCGGGGCTTTCAGGAGCAGAGCACGTTGGGTTTTCCGCGTGGAACAAAAGGGGCGGTCTGATCGCTGAATAGTGCAGGACGGAGGCGACTCAGGTTGCGAGCTCCTTCAGTTATGGGCATCGAGGTGGGCGAAGGTGGTCTATTGATTTGGAAGGGCGGCATTGATCGATGACGTAGGCATCGTCTTGAAGGGGGTCGTCGATTGAATGGAGAAAGGCTCCATTCTTTCGTGGGTCCGTGTTCATTGGCTAGAGAGATTATTAAGTGGGTAATCTTAGGAAAGCATGTAATAAGAGAAAACAAGATCTATGTTTTCGAAACGAGTGCTAGTTGAAGAAGTTCAGGAGGTCATTCTTCTTTACATGATTGATTTTGGGACCTAAATTGGAAAACTTCAAAGCGAGATCCAAGATTACCTGATCCATTAGCAACCCTCAATGGTAAAACCTAGCAAATATGGGATATGGAACCTTATCTGACATATTGGACATCTCTCCCTCCCTCCCTCCTGATAGACATGGGCTAGTTTGCGTACGGTTTCGGTCAGTAGTTTTTAAGAGAACCTACGTTGGACGTGCAGAGTCTATAAAGACCACACCAGCCTTCTTCCCTTCGTCCCTACCCTAACATTCCCTCACTTTCTCCCCCTTCGCCAGTAGCCGCCCCGCAATCTAACAGAGATCCTGCATGGTGGGCGAAGAGTGCCATGGATAAGAAGGCCAGCACCAGCCATGACCCCGACATCAGGAAGGGCCCCTGGACGATAGAGGAGGACCTGATCCTCATGAACTACATCACCAACCACGGAGAAGGCGTCTGGAACACACTGGCTCGCTCCGCAGGTTCATCCTCCGCCTGTTCTGGAGTTTTTCTCCCCCGAGTGCCTCTTCCTCTTGTTTATTTTTCTCCTCTTGCTTCATGCTTCGCCGCGTGGTCCTTCTTGTTCAGGTCTGAAGAGGACGGGCAAGAGCTGCCGGCTTCGATGGCTGAACTACCTGCGGCCGGACGTCCGGCGGGGAAACATCACCCCTGAGGAGCAGCTTCTCATCATAGAGCTCCATTCTCGGTGGGGAAACAGGTGACCTATTCCTCCTCGACGAATGCTACGAAGCTTCCACATCATATCTAGGCCGTATACACATATATCGTCGATGTTTCTCTCTGAATCCCAGCAGTCAATGATCTCGCTTTCTCTCTCTAGATAATATATATATCTATATATCAATCGATCCTCCCTTTCAAAGTTCTCCGCGTCTGGAAATTTAGAAGAGAGATGACACAGTGCGCGTATGAAGCTGGTGAGGAGGTTATTAACCCTGGGGAGACTATTTATCGAGGAGAGGTTACTCAAATAATTCGTATATATCCCATGAAATCATCAGCATTTACAGCATTCGCCATTGACGTCAATTGAACGCAGGTGGTCGAAGATCGCTCGGCAGCTGCCCGGAAGAACAGATAACGAGATCAAGAACTACTGGCGGACGAGAATCCAGAAGAAGATCAAGGACGATCACCATTTTGACTATCAGCAAACCGCCCCGGCGTTCGAAGGGAGCACCGGCGATCAGGTGATGAGCGTGGAGGACAGCGGCATCGGCAAGAGCTCTCCCGTCTGCAACACAATCAACAACGACCTAGGCAGCCTGCTGGTGGGTACTCCCTCCGGCGAGCCCAACGATGGCTTCTGGACTTTGGAGGACTTCTGGTCCATGCAGATGTTCAGCAGCGACCCTATTAATTGAAAACTTTCCTCCTCCACGATTATCATACTACCTTACACATATTTTGGGATCAGCCTCGGTGTGTGGATCGATCACCGCATGCTCTGTGCACATGTAGACCAAGTAGGTCGAATAAGAGCCTGGTTCTGGTTCTCGTTTGATCTCCGGAGATCGGGGTCAGGATGCCCATGCAGATACTCTGTGTTAACAACCGTCTTGTCCCTGCGCACATCCATCCCTCCCCTCTTCTTCTTCCTCCTGATAACAAAGACGGAGACCGCCGCAGACTTGTCGACATCACGCGCTCAGTGCAGCTGTCATGCTCCCAATCCTCTGCTTCTCTCTCTCTCTCTCTCTGGCCACACACAATCATGGATTAAGACGAATGGGGGGAATAACCCACTATCAAAGTTCTTTGCCCAAGATCACCATATTTGTTCAGGCGCACGTGGAATGACCACGAAGGCAACAGGGGCAATTAGGCTTTCTTCTATAGACTGGTCTCTTTTTAGAGCACGAGGTTCGGCGAGCGGCGCGGGCCGTCAACGCGCGCGAAGAGGGCCCGACAGCGATGCGAGCGCGTCGGCGGCCCGGAAGACCCCTTCGGAATCACGGCGTCGTCCGGGAGGACGAACCAGGTCCGTCGATCTGGGGCCTAACCAAGTAAGTGGGGCCCATCATAGCGCGGCCTCCCCCCACCACATGATCCGTGTTCCTAACAACGAGGAGGAAGAGACGGACGGACGCACGGCAGAAATTAATGACAGAGAGGGAGGCGACGTGGGCCTGGGCCGGCTGTCTCTTTCGCCCATCTAAATGGGCTTCCCCGCGGTGGCCTGCTTTCTCCGCCTAGTGGAGGAGATTACCAGATATGGAAAGTAGAAAGGACCGGTTTAGTGGGCCGGTGGTGTGGGGTAACTATGGGCCTCGTGCCTGCGGGCCCCATGCTTTTGAGTCGGGTAAAAGTCCCATCACGGGGAGAAGTGGACTCGCAAGGCACAGGGAACAGATGGCAAGCCGTAAGTAAGCAAGGATGATTTACTGGGCCAATCTTCGCCCTAGTAAGCCCAATAGCTTCTTCAAAGCCTGATAACACAAAAGTGTATCTTTCTCAGGGATTCTTCCTCGCTCGACGCCTTAGGCGCCACCGCTCCTTAATCATCTCGCCGGCGTCACGAGCGGGGAGGGAGTCAACGATGGTGCAGCCTGGTCCGTTGTCCTCCTCTGGTGAATCAGAACCGTCCGAGAAGGATCTTAGTCGGTCAGCCTCCGCCAGTAGGTCGGTCACAAGCATCTCGGTGGTCCTCGCGGTGATTCCCCTCAGATACCATGAAATTGGCGGCGGAGGGACGATCGTCGGCTGAACCAGCTGCTCCAAGGTCACCAGAGACCCGACCCTTCCTTTGGGCCCGGAACAAGACTCGTATTCCGAAAGCGTCCTGGGCCGCTGCGGAGAGCAGATTTCTTCGTCGACAAAGAGAGGCTCTACTCTCCAGCAACCTTCGAACCTCTTCATGAACCCGATATTGCCTTGTTTGAATCTGATCTGCAGAGGAGACATTGGATGATTTCAGGATCGAATGAGGGTATAAACTATAACGTATTTGACCTAAAATCACCGCTTCATAATGTTGTATTACTTCGCGTTCCAACCCCGGAGGCTTTTTCGAAATAGTGAAGAAGATATTTTTACAAGAATTTAGAGGGGGAGCCAAAGGCAGTGTCCTCACCGTGTGATCTTTTCTGCTCTGATCGACAAAAACATGAACTGAAATGGTCCCAGACCACCACAGGAACCTCCATAGTGCTGTTTGCTCCACCTCAACTACTTGCCTCGAGCCCTCGTCGATCAGAACCTTTCTGGATACCACTTCCTGAAATGTCAGACGAAAACGAAAGTCAAAAATTGAATGTTTAACCAATATGCATTCATAGTTAAAAAAACATAGGACTAGACAGAACTAACGTTGCAATCTTGACCAAAGGGACAAAATTCGACTGCCATATCAGAAAATTAATCCAAATAGCAAGGCGACATGAAAGAAGAAAACGAGATGCATGGATGAGAGCTACAAGAAAATAATGCTGAAAAAAACACGAAATTAGACAATCAGCTGGTCCCAGGGACATTAACAGAGCTTATTCTCCCAAAAGTATCCATGGTCAAAAGTTCGTTAGGTCCGCAGTTTGCAAAATAATAGTTGAAATAATAAGCATAAGTTGGAGTATCTGAAACAATTACGATCACTGAATGCGCATATTCTATTCAAATTTTTCCGATAAATGTTTTTGAATAAAGAATTACAAAAGGGAAGAACACACGAGAAGTTTCTCAATAAAATGCCAGCTCTCTGAATGATATGAAATTGGAACAATCAATATGACAGGAAAGCATGGGGAAAACAAATTTCTGTTGTTTATCGAGCATAAGTGTAGGATGTAACTAATCAAATAACTTGATGTCATACATAAAAGTAATACGATGTTAAACACAGTCATAAAAGGAGAAAGATGCAATCAATAACTGCAGCCACCGGAGATTCCAACATTTCAATCAACTAATCAAAAGCTATCCATCATTGATGAGTAAACGGATGGCATACGGGTGAAATGTTTCAGACTATTCTCGCAGACAGGTTTAAAGCTTAAATATTAAACAAGAGAGATGGAGATCCAATGAGTACTTCAATTTGAGAACCAGTCACCTGATGCATCCATGAAGAACATGCAGACTCCTTGCATCCAAGTCTCGAGAAGTTAATAAATAGAAGCGTTTGAACTCTAGTGTTCTCAAGTGTTTTATCTTTCTATGAATGTCAAAATGCAGAAAAAATAGGTACAAACGAATGAAACTGCAGAGACTATACTAAAAAGCATAAGTACAGAATAAAAACCTGAATAAAATATAAATGACGGAATGAAGGGGCATTTTTCAATAATATTATACAACAAAAAACACAACTAGATAGTTTTCACTTGAAAACGATGTACGGATAGGGTTTGTACTCGATGATGAGATCCAAACCTTGATGTTTTTGAATACCCTTCTATTATCAGGATCAATAACAATGTTGTAGATAGCATCTGGTGGCAGGCCAACTTTAAACTTCACATTCAGGTTACAGAGAGAACCTTTTGGAACTGTAACCTGAAAACAAAACAATTCAACAATTTATGTTGCATACTCTTGAATCGAATCAGGATTTTTAGTTTACTCCGTGAAAGATAAGTAAAAGACAGAGCTCACCATTATCTATGACTAAACCATAACATAAAACCTTATAAAACAGGAGGTGACTACAGCGATCTGGTATTCGATCCACGCATTGACATGAACTCTTGTCGAAAGGCTATGAAATGACTTTAAAGTTGAAGGTTTCCTGAACGTTTTCGATTGACATCAGTTGCTTCTCAAATGTGATCACTGGATTGCAAAGGCACCTACGACAGACCCTGAGGGGCAACTGACAATCTAGGGTTATTTGATCTAAGCCTCTGCACAAATGAAGCATCCTCCATGGTTCACCGATAAAGTGACGAATGCAGACATAAAGCCAAATGAGAGCAATGCGATCAAAGTAGTGGGGACGAACACATATGACATGGCATATGTTCAGGATTTATTCAGATATCTGGCACTCCAGGATTTAGGCCTTCCCGCATAAACAGACCTTCGTGATTATTAAGATAATATTTTACGCACAATCTTAGTAAATCTCATGGCTATTTGTCACCTTTATTTCAGGTGTTTCAGTATCCCACGTAGGATTTTCTCTCCAAGCTTGTAATTGCTTCTCTAGGCTGAGTTTCCACAAAGAGTCAGCTTCTCTTTCAATAAACAATGCCGAATTGCCATTGCCTCCCTCGTCATTTCTGAATGATCGCTTGAATTGCGTCTGAAAATCAAATATATCAGCAAATTTCTCACTGAATATAATTAGCCAGCCAGAAACTGGAGTGCTTTGAATTATAACCTTAAAACAGCTCTGAACCCTGTTGGAAAACTGCACCATAAAATTGAATGCCGGGCCAAGCGTTGGCGGTCCAATCCTCTTACCACCAGATGTATCCAGGTCCCCTCTTTCTTTCTTTTGATCCATTAATGCCTGGGTTAATGAAAACTCGTCAGAATTCTGGTATGATAACTATTTGGCAACGTTACCGAATTGAGCAATCTAGACGTGATCAGGAACGTCAACAAATTTGAACCGATGAGAAGGTAGATTCTTTTCAGAAAAGAAAATTTTATTTTACTGTCTGATGACTCCATTATCTGGGACCGCCACTAACAATTTATTTTTCTTCGTGTGTCAGATTCCCCCAACAAAGAAAGAGGAAAAGAAGCCGAATCATGATTAAGTTATATGGACCTGCTTGATCTCTTATTTTTCTTCTTCGTTAAATTCGTACAAAGAGGGTAAAAAACAACAGAAAATGTACTCCATTGACAGAGCCTAAGAATGTGAGAACGAGTAGCAACGGTTGGCCAGTTTGCAAAATGAATGGTCTAGACTGCTGCCAAAAATCATCGCGTCTCTTTCCAAGTGAACTCATTCCCCAAGCCTACGGTGTGATTCTGAATCCTGAAGCCGCGTGGTCATACATCTTTGAGGCCAACGAAACTTCAGATAAGTCAGAAAAGGTAATTTTCAACGGAACCAGAAGAACGGCCTAAATGGGACCGCGTTTAACTGAATACTGACTTGTTCGTTCCCTCCTGACAACCACAGCCGACGAGATCCAAGCTTAAACGGGGTAGCGTTTAACTGAACACTGATAAACAAAAACCACCTAGCTTCCTATTTACTACCTGTCCAAACCGACGAGTTCCAGAGGCACAATCCTTCCACGAGGTATAATGATTTCAGTATCAAGAAGAGAACGGCATATCGACAGATCATTCAGGTTTTTTGCAAATTACGTAATACTGGTTAATTATAATCGAGATATCATTCCAGGTAATGAGATTATCAGCGCCAACCTGTGAAATGCCTCCAAAAAATACCGATTAAACGAGAGAAGAGAGAAGAAGCAAGCCATTCTCCGCGTACGAGAACCAACTACTGTTACAACGCTACCTGGTCTTGGGAAGAACAAGTCCGCGAATACATGCTACAGGAGAGCGAGACACTCACCTAGAAATGCACGGATGCGAGCTCAACAAATGCCTGTTCAGAAAAAGGCAGAGAATTCACAGCCACCCCCGCCGTAGAGCGCCCTACTACAAGCCCAATCCACCGGGTACCTCGGGCGCAATATGAGCTCCCGACAAAACCACAGTATTTAACGTGAATAAGAAAATGAATGGGAAGAAACGTCCGCCGGTGTCCGGCCTACTTTTATGGATTTTATGCTGGAAGTCATATTTTTCTCAAGTCCAGAAAACAGTCATATTGACAATTAAACCCCGATTTCCACGGTATCAGCGCGCGCGGCTTTTGTCAACCAGCCTTATCACGTTCCGGAGAGACAGCGGGTCGTTAGCGGCCCCCCCTAGACCCACTTTTCTTCCGTCTGCCCCCCACGTGAGCGTATTAGTTAGTGTTGACCGTAGCGGACGACAGGTCATCGGACCAAGACGGGCCTGTCAAGCCAGGAAGGCGTCATGGTCGAACCAGACAGACTACGAACCCGTGACCCTACGTGGGTTGGGAGATGGACACCACCGATTCCAGGGAGACAAGATGTAGCTACACGGATAAACATGAATTGATTATTCGATATTTCGATTTAATTCACAAGTATTTTATAATTTTAGGGTTAATAATATAAAAATAGAATTAATTATCATTCGTTATTAAAACTGACATTACTCTCTTTTGCACAAAGTATTATCAACGATTGTAATCGTGCTCGAATGTCCGTATTTATTTGTCGAACCGTCTGCATGTTTTGACGAGGAATCGTGGGCTTCGAGGAGCAGTCGGGCCCATTATGGAGGAGCCTCCAGGCCCAGATCGCGTGGGATTCAGTCCCACGTGGAAGGTAGCAAGTAGTTGTAATGCCAGCCGTCGATCAAGCTCATCCGTACTTGGAAGCATTTGTTACCCGCGACTTCAGCACCAGACAGTCGACCCCATTCAGCACACCGCGCTCCGTCCCTCGCACGAAGACCCCTCGCCCAGTCTCCCTCTCTCTCTCTCTCTCTCTCTCTCTCTCTCGCTAACGGCAGGTAGATCGCTCCATCTTTTCACTCTGCTCCGTGTTATTCCCCTATTCTACCAGTTCCTCGTGGGTACGGCCAGGTGCTTCCGTTCTTTGTTCTCGTGCTTCGCAGAAGCTTCCAGCTAATGGAATCCTCCGTGCCTTCGCCGGAGGACTCTGTCGGTGGCCGAGCCCTAGAGGAACCTACAAGAAACCCTGCCCCACCATCCGCCGGCGTCGGGAGCCATGTAAAGGAGTCTAGGGTTTCCGGTCCCTCCGACGTGGTTCCCGAGGAAACTCTCGGCGGCGCTGCCGAGAACGGGGAGAGACCTGGTCCGGAGTTGCAGTCCCGCTCACACTATTCCGCGGAGGTTATCCACGAGGTAGAGTTGAGTTTGCGTCGGGGCAAGTCGGAGATGGTGGAAGCGGAGGGAGGTCCGACGAACGGCAAGATTGAGGACGACGGTGCACCGAAGAAAGGCGATGGAGGTGAAGGGGAGCTTCTTCTCGGTGTGGGACTTACAGATAACCAGTTCTTGGCGGGTGATTTCGTATGGGGGAAGATCAAACACCACCCCTGGTGGCCAGGCCAGGTGTATGACTCGTCCGATGCGTCGGAGTACGCTAAGAAGTTGCGCCGGAGGGACGAACAGTGTGTTCTGGTGGCATATTTCGGTGACAGGACGTTCGCCTGGTGTAAGCCGTCTCAGCTGAGGCTTTTCAGTGAGGGCTTCGAGGAGATGGCGCATCAGAGCATCTCCAAGAACTTCCTCGGCGCCCTGAAGGAAGCATTGGACGAGATCCAGGGGTCCTTAGAATCGGAGATCCTTGGCAACAGCCTCTCTGCTCGTCATGTTGTGAATGCCGGAATTAGGGAACGGGTGACTGGTCCAGAAGGTCGTGTGAAATGGCTGAGTATCGTCGATAAGATGCCTGCGGAGATGCTCGAGCGCCTTCACGAAGTAGCTTGCGATGTTTCCTGTGCGGATTTGCTGGAGATAACGGCGATCAAATCTTGGTTTTCGGCCCTCGCTCGTTTGATGGGTTGGCGTATGGAGCATCCGGTGGAGCTTGAAGACGAGAAGGTTGTACATCGGGAGAGGGCTAATGTAAATGGTGGTCCTCCGCTGGGAGTGTCGGCCATGGAATCTAGTGAAGAAGTGGAGCCAGGAAGACCTGCCGGGGGAGGCGGCGACGCTACCAAAAGGCGGGGTAGGGGGGGGAAGTTGTCTCATCGGAAGAAAGTGAGGAGTATGGCTGAGCTCATCGCCGAGACAGACATGGATGTGATCAAGTTGGAAGACGGCATTGACCGGGAGGAGAAGCCTGCTATCGTGAAAAAACTGGATTCCTTGGGCCGGCAACAGAGAAAGAAGAGCCAGGCGAAGTCTTCTGATTCTGAGAATGTCGACGTAGAGCGTGAAGAAGGCTCGGGTTCGGGCAGAAGGGAACGCAAGAGGAGCAGATATCTTTCACCTCCCTACACAACAATGAGGGGGCGGGCCCACCATAGTTCAGTCTTCCTGAAAGACGGAGAGGTAGATCATCCGAAGGAAGATATTGAGGCTTCTGAAACCGGGGACTCCGAAACTAGGATGGAGAATTCACACCCGATTTTCTCGAAATGCAGTACTGAAGTCGCCCCGGATGATAAGATGGTTTCCACATTTGAAGGTGGCGGTGGTGCATCTGCTGAGGATATGCTGTTTGAACTCTGGTGTGCTGCGCTTGATTCTACGTGCGTGAAAGGTGATCTTTCTTCTTCGAGGTTCAGGATGTTCTTTGATAGATTCAGGGGATACTCCTACGCCAGTGTTTCAGATTATGGTGAGAGTGGCATAGAAGAGTTTAGATCTGAGCCGGACGATGGAAGGTGCAACTTCTATCTGGACGGTGAATCTGAGCCGAATGTAGACTTTGAAGCTCCATATCGTTCTCCAGCCTCCTCTGGTTGTAAATCTACTCCCGAACGGAGGAAGAAACCCCTGTCCTGTGATACAGACGACAGCGGTGTTTCTAAATCCGAGGAGAAATCGATATCCGTTGCGCAGGGGACCTCCGGCTCTGAAAAAGTGATTATGCAGCCGAAGAGGAATGAGGAGGATGAGACTAATGGGGACGACGAGGCGGCAATTCAACTGACATTAGGCAGCGGCCCGACAGTCTCCCCTACTGGTCAGAAGCCTCCCCTCCAGTTCATCAAGAAGAGCCTCGAGGGCATGATATCGGCTCTCCGGTCGTCTTTTCCCCTTCCAGGGAAGGCTACTAGGGACCCGTCCGACGGATTGGAGCCGGCGGCGAGGGAGAACCTGGTCTGCGAGATGAACGGCTTGCTGAAGAAGGTCGACGAGTTGATGGCGGGATCCACCGCCTCTGGCCCCGCTTGAGCTGTCCTTGGTGCCTCTGCCTTGTTGTGGATAGATGCTCTGATCCAGAGTCCCCTGGTTCCTCCTCACCCACTTGTTTGTAATGCCGGCTTTAGATACTGGTTCAAATGTGCTGCACGTCCTATCTCCCGTGTGGATACGAGCCTGGGCGCTCTGATCTTGCTAGCTAACGCTGTGTTGGCGATGGCGTAGAGAGAGGCCCTGGAGGAAAATCGAAGAAGCCAACTAGAATGATTAGGAGTTAATGCCATCTATAAATGTGCTTCTGTTGGAAAAAAACCAGACCTCGTACTTGAAAGTCGGAAGTATTACAAGACAGAGGACAAGATTTTGTGGGAGACGCGAGTGTTTTGACTCGTACTAAAACAAAATCAAAAGATTACTAAAT
The DNA here is from genome assembly GCA_902729315.2 of Spirodela intermedia. Lineage (NCBI taxonomy): Eukaryota > Viridiplantae > Streptophyta > Magnoliopsida > Alismatales > Araceae > Spirodela > Spirodela intermedia. Next base: position 8,156,288 of record LR746272.1, read on the forward strand.
TGTAGACCATGTGACAAGAAAACTAATCCAGGAAAAAAAGACACCTGTGAATCTACCTGTTTATCATATTTGACGAAGATTGAAGAGGGGAAGAGCAAGCTGCAACAATAGGTTTTTATTTACTTATTAATTTTATCATCATGCCGAATGCGAAAAAGTTCGATGCACTTTGACCGCTGAAGTCTTAACCTGCTTACTCATATGCGTACACGCTCCACGTACGCACGCAGAACATTACAAATTATGAAGAGAACAATATTATTTAAGATGAAAAGGCGCTTTTATGCTAACATCCGTATGCTCTCGTAGGGTTCACCTTCCTTTGTTTCCTTCAAAAGTTGGGAAGAAGAGCGAGAGAGAGAGAGAGAGAGAGAGAGAGAGAGAGGGGGCGTCTGCATTCCTGTAACCTATGAGTTATTTATTGGTCTAGACTTGTCATCACATGTAAGAGGGTGCTGTACATTGTGAATATTCGCCATACATTTTTTACGGAGGTGAGGACTAGTGTTGGGGCGAGTTTGGGAAACCCCACGGATCAAATCGATCGCAGGTAATTCGTCAAGACGACACGTAGACTTGATTCCGAGGGGGGCTATTTTTTCGCGTTTTGCACGTGTGAAAGAATCCGACTCGTGTGAGGTGGCAGTGCCCACCGCGAAGTCCCGCCTCACCGTAGACTGTATAAATTCCCTGTACTCTCACTCTCTGACGCTATTTCTTCGGCTGCCGAGACCGTTTTCCGCGTACGAGGGCCGTTTCCCGCTCGTTTGTGTGACCTCCACCTCCTAGGGGAAACCTCTGCTCTCCCTTCTTCCCTTCTTTTACGCTTTCTCGATCTAGTTGCACGGGAAGGGGGCGCACCGAGGCTGGAGGCGCCTTGTCCCAGATCCTCGGCAGCGGAGAGGAAACATGGCGACATCGAGGGACGTGCAGGAGATCGTATCCAGGCTCTCCTCAAACAAGGCCAAAATACGTGAGGTAAAGCCGAAGAATGTATACTGCGGTCTTCATCGCCAGTCATGCTGATCATGTTTCATCAATCGATCATTGTCCGCAGGAAGGAGCGAAGCTGCTTAACAGCTGGTTGGTAGGAGAGAGGTCCTTCAGTTTCTGCAGGTTGCTCGGCCAGAATACCTCCCGGATGAGACCGGATGATGTTCCTCACGGTGAGATCCATTTCATGACCCAATTATCGTGGTAGGGTAGGATCGTCTGAGACAGTTTCACTGCAACATATTCAACTATCTTATACTGCTGGTCTTCTTTGTGGCAGCTGAAACGTGGCCATATCTCGTCACTCTCCTAACGAAGTGCATTGCTTTGGAGAAAAATGCGAGTAAGAAGAGTCTGCCTAAGCTGATATGGGCAAAGATGCTTCGAATCGTCGTTCAGCATGCCGAGGATCCCAAATGTTCAGGTTGTTTGTTCACTAGCTCACGCTATAAGCCACACATCTCGGTTGGATCATCGGATGGATAAACAGGACGCGTAGGTTAATGAAGTAGGATTCTGCACAGTCGGTTCTTATATGAATAAAAAATATCTTAAAATGGAATAGAAATGGTCTAATTAAGGAAGTGACTATTCATCCGCTTCATTGAACTAAGTTTTTAATTGATAACTCTTCCATCCCCTGAAGTCTATCAGGGAAAATTACAACATCACCTGATACTATAAAAGTACCTACACTTGTAATATCACTTGAAATTAATAGTGGTTATGCATCTGCTCACTGACAGGAAATACGGTGGTATACATCTTTTTTCAGGAAAGACATTGCATCTTCATTCTGTTATCAAGCTTCTTTTTAATCATACATGGGACATCATTAATGATGTTCCAAGCTTCCAACCAGAATATGGAATAATTCTCCGACATCTTCTATCTGTGAAGGAGTATCGCTATCAGATGAGAAAGCGAGTTTATAGCGGTAAGTTTTTAAATTACGATGCTGTTGCCATGAATCAATAATCAGTGATACATTTTCTGTACGTACCCCCATAAATTTATTTTCCTCGAATTGATTATCGTCGTCCATTGAAAAACAGGTCTAGTGCTCCTGTACATGAAGAAGATAGGAGCGCTGTTAATGGGGGAGAGTAAAATCCATTCGAGCACTAAAGAGGAAGCTTTCCGGTGCATTTTGACCCTCCATGCACTTCTAGAAAATCCACCGGGTGATTTTCCAGACAATATCAGGGCAGATGCTGTTAAGGGTTTTGTTGAAATTCTTTCGCAAATAAGGTAGATTCTCTGCAATGCTTGATTTTCAAAAACTTGATTTGGTAACATACTAGAGCAAGACGTCCTCTGACCGTTTCCTCTCTTGAAACATTGTCAGGGAGGAGGGAAAGATTTCACGTAAACTCATGGCATGTGTCAATACATTCTTGCTCAAAGATGGCCCAAATTTAGGAAGCCAAGCTTTGGAAATTCACTCTTCCATTCATGATTTCATCTTCCGTTATTGGCTCCTTACCCACGATCGAGGGCTAAAGGTTCCCCATATTGATCAGACCATCTTTTATCTTACTTCGCATAAAAGCTTCTCACATGAGTCCTTTTGTTGTAATTATAGAGTTCATTCATTCTTTACGCTAAGATCCAGTTAAAGCTAATCAGGAAAGGAGAAAGTGGACTTCTCATAGAACAACTTCTTGACGTCATTGGGAAGGAATTGGATCTTTGTGGTGTTAGTGGTGGCCTGTCCTGGTGCGTCAAGAGTTTTCTGGCAGATGTTGAGGCATACAGCTATATAATAGTGGCATGTGGTTTCTGCTAATGTTATGTCTTTCAGGGGTGAGTCCACTAGAGATGACAAGGTAGGGTCGACAAATTCACAACAAAGCTTGATGGAGCTGTCTGCCATCGTATTTTATCAGGTATTGGATTCGGAATATCTTAAAATGCCATTTTCCACGAAAGTGACATTCGTTGAGGTCTTCAAGATAGGATACTTGTATACTGCGACTATGAAATAGTTTTTTTGTCATCCAGGCCTGTATGAACAGTTTAAAGGTATCAGGTAATGATAAACGACTGAAGAAACCGGATGCTATTGACCGTTTAAGAGATGGACTAATGAAGGGGAAATGGCTATGGTGAGAATGGCTCTAGTTCATCAGTTTTTCTGCACTTGTATAAAAGATGAAGAGTCTCTAGTACTTGTTTCCCTTCTCACTGTTAATTGTTTATGGTCAGCTTCTTCATTGACTTTGGCTGAATCAGGGCTTTGAAGGGTGATTAGGCTGTTTTTTGGGGATGCATGAAGTTTTCTAGACGTCATTGACTGTTTTAGTGTTTGCCCCTTGTCTTTGGATGGTTGGTGTTCAACATAAAAATCCTGCTTTGTACGATTTGTTGAGTCGGTCATTCTTGGAATTACTTTTTTTCTGGGATTGCTTTTTTGAGTTTCTGATCGTTGAAGATATGAGAGTCCACTGGATCATATGGTTTAAATTTTCCTAACATGAAGCGTTTTCTTATAAATGGTGTGTATGCCTGCATTATATATATCTATATATATATAGATTCAGTCACACAAAAGTTAGTCGAACTATGACTTGATTTTTTTTCACATTTTGTTACATGATATTAAGTTTGCTGACCTTCTTGATATTATATCTTATAGGATTCCCTTTGGAATCCTCTGAGAAAACTCCCTCATTCACCAAGTCGGAAAGAGAACATTGAAAAGCAAGCAATGCATTTTACTGGTTGCACTGCATTCTTCTATAATTTGAACCAGTTCTGATTTCTCATGTCTCTTTATCGATTCAGAATGAGATTGCTAATCTAGAAGGTCAAAATTAGTGCTCGTTTACATCTGCCGTTTAATAATCCTAAGTGAAGGAGCAAGTAGAATAGAAATTACAAGTTTAACTTGATAACTTTTATTGATTCCTAATTTGAGACAATTTGAATTATTTCATTATTAATGAAGAAGGGTCCTGACACAAGTGCTTTCCATAAAATTCACTTTCTCTCGTAAACATTGTCTTCTTTAAAGATAGTTATCATCTATTTCTAGGATGCGACCAGCATGAAAGCCATGTTCTTCTTAGTGCCCACTTTTCATTGATAGTCAATAATGATATCCAATTATTTCATTGTCATCTGAATCCTTTGGAGTCCATGTGTTGTGGTTACTTACCATTGTTTTTCACCCATGATGTGCACTTTGGAAATCTAATTCCACGGATGCTTTCATACAACAAGAAAGCAACAATACCGGTATGCAGGAGCACCCAAGAAAACGCAGCTTTGGGTTTTTTTGGGGGATGGTGTGTGGTCGCTGGAATCACTCCTATTGTAGAAACAGCAGCCAAAAACTACAAGATTGTATAAAATATAAATGGAGACCACTAAAACTTCTCTTCTCATCTGACAAGGTTGTTGCGGAAAGTTATGAGAAATAAGCTAGAACGAAGTGTTTTCTCCTATCCTTGTTATTTTTTTCAGGTTCCATTGACTATCATCTTCCTCTATTCCTCTTGATCGGTTGGACACAAACAGTTAATTTATGCGCTAAAATTGTAATTTTTTCCCCCCCTGTACATGCCCCAGAGAACAGATGATTAAAGAACTTTCACTAGTCACCATCAGTGAGTGTTGGGCAAATATCCTGCCCATTTTGGTACCAATTTAACGATCAACCGTATCAAGAATAATCTCAATAGGACATTCATTATCACAAATATTTTGACCATATTTCTGTGTTGTGTTTTCAGGAGTGGTGCATTTTGTTTTCTTATTCGCAACTATGGCTTCTGCATTGAAGAATATCTTCTAACTCACTTATTCAAAGGGTTGTGTGAAAGTTTTGAGAGGTTTGTAATGCTATATTTATGTCTTACAAGTTTTATGCTTAATAAATGATGGTTAGAACGGACATTAGATAAATTGACTGATTTGTACCAACCTTTTGCCCTTCCATCGGTGGTTACAGGGTTAGGAAACAGATAGAATTCAATGGTGCCTTTGCATTTGAAGCATTTAAAGCATTTGTAGGAAATTACTGTTGAGTTTTATTTGACAATAAATATTTCAGCAATTAGTGATGTGGAAATAGTTGGATCTATTTATTTGTAGAAAACTTCGCAACAAGATCTCTATAAATTTTATTCCCACTTGACATGATTGTAAGTAATTTATTATTCCTAGACAGCCAAATTGTGTAGCCAAAACATCAGAAGATGGTAGAATATTTTCGTTTAGCTCCTTTGATATTTTCACTTTTTTCGTCCAGACGCTTCCATGGTTTGGTTTTCTGTGGTTTAATGAATGGAGTTTAGGCTATTTCTGCCACCAAATTGAGTCATAGAAATATACACCTTTTTTTCCCCCATTTTGATGCCCAAAATGTGCCACCTTCCCACCTTTTTGGACATGGAAAGCGAGACTTCCTGCCTATGAAGTGGATGCAGATATGTTTCCTTCTTAATGGATAGTGTTTCATTATGACGAAGTGCTGTTATAATTAAATATCAATGGCTACTTGGAGCTTGCTTTCTATGATCCATAAAATCTGGATATTTCTGTTCGTTTATCTTGCGAGAAATGCATTTCACCGTATTGAATGTATTTCTGTGTTGGGACACTAACAGACTAGTATCTGTGCAGGATTTTGAGCGATTCATATGGCACACATTCATACGACGGGATTCTTTGGATCTTGCGGTCTGTTACTTGATGTTTTTTGTTATCACTACTTATAATTGTACCTTTAGTTTGGTGGTCTTCATTGGTAAAATACTTAATGAAAAATTCCAACATTTTGAAATCTAGTTTATTGGGTATAGTTTGCATTTCATGTTGATTGGTAGCAATTTCGTTCAACTCTGTCTGTTCTATCAATTTTCATATAATGGCTTTGTTTTGTCTAATCTTTTTGTCTAGGAGCTTGCAGGAGCTCTGTTTTGTGCTTTCACATCCCCGGTTGATGAAAAGCTCCTCTCCAGCTGTAGATGAGGTAATGAATTGTTTTTTTATATCCTTTTATATCTTTTCCGAAGCCTAGATAAATGTACTCCTAAGTTATTCTTTGATAGTTCTTTTGAATGCTATTTTGAAAAATAATGAAACTTTGTCTGTGGATAGAAATTTTGGTTTGATTAATTTTCTATGTTAGCTGGTTTTTGAAGAAAGGAAAAGCAGAGTGATGATTCACTTTTCTAATTCCTAAAACATTTATGCATGGAATGATGGAGGGAATTTTTCTGATGTTAGTAAGTGGCCATGTAGAGTTCGAAAGTATAGGAAACTGACAATGGGATTCTAGATGTCCACAAGCATCTTGCTGTGTATCTTTAGGTGGATTCCTTTGACCCACATGATCGATCCAGATTTAAGTCCATACAGAAGGATCATTCATTAATCCTGGGGAAGAAAGTTTTTGATGATCTGTGGTTTATGGAGTTTCTCAATGTATCCGGTTATGGTGGTATTTTCTCTCTTCAACATTCTTCAGTAAATCAGGTAAATCAGCCTTTCCTTTTTGTCAAGAAGCGTTCACACCATTTTTTAATGTTGAGAAAGAAAACAGAGAGAATAGGAGGCAAAACTTTGTCACGGAGGACAGAGGGAGGAACGGCAGAAACTGCCTCACTCATTTATTCACCTTTGATGTCCCTTAAATGGGGAACCCTACATACATATTCTCATAATACCCTTAGTCATTTTTAATATTACACTTAGACCTTCTAACAATTAAGCGCAGAGAAATCCTTGTTGGCTTAGTGAAATCTGCAGAGCTGTTAATGCTATTATAAACATGTAGAGTATTGGCTCTGTCTTTAAGAAAATTGTGTTAAAATTTTATTTGTAGACTAGGCAAGGATTCTAAAGATGGTGCATGTACATGCAGACTGGGATTAGATTGTCTACCCAGGTAGATGTCATCTATATGGAAGATGATATTACCTGCCTTCTCTAGGGTTTATGAGAAGAGGGGAATAATGGATTTCTCAGGGAAAGTTCTCTCCATCGTTTTGGAACAAGTTTGTGTTCTTTTAGCTTGTTATCATGCGTTTCATTTTATTTTGACATCAAGGTTTTCGGTCTGAGACTTGTAATCTCCAACTTATGTAAATTGAGAAGGCATATCTAGATGATTTTTCTTGGACATGTTCATAATGACATCTCCATAAAGCGTGGACATCCTGGAATTGACATTGGTCATGTGGAGCGGAGTAAGTAGTTTAACTTTCTGTAATTTTGGTGTGTTAACTAACATAGCAGACGCTATCTTATAATAGATTGTAGCCGTCGTACAGAAGTTTTCTTAGAGTATAGTGATAATATGATCGTTCATACGTTTCTTTCTTTTCAAATTTAATGGCTTTGGCAACATTCACTTTCAAACAACAAAATATCTTTTTTTATGGTCGTAGAATTTTCCTACGGTTGATTTTTTTTGAGTGGTAATTTTGGGTTAAAATTGGCCTTTTAACATGACCAGCAGCAACCTTATTTCATGATAAACTTTTTTCTCTTTTGTGGATAGCTCGAGGAGGATGCTTATCTCCCATCATCGGAATCTTATGCTATTTTGTAGTATGCATTTGGATCCTTCTTGCTAGGTTGATTTTTCCTTTTTCTTTTTGAGGTGTTCCAGGTTAGACAGGGTTGGCATACAGTATGGAGCTCTTTAATGCATGGACTTCCAACATTCAGCAATGTGCCTCAAGTTGTATGTTCTCCTGTTTTCTTGTAAATATTCATTGAAAACTGTTTTAGTTCTTGACTTCTTGCCATAGCACTCGATTAGTTGCTGGTTTTCTTATCCAGGTGCACTGTTGTCCAAGATATCCCAGAAGCCAGTGCTTCTGGTTTCTACTCCCACCGGAACTGATGATCTTTTTCTGGCTTCTTTGTCACGTTCCATTGCATGTGAAAATCATGTTGGAATGATTTTTTTGGAAGCGAACTAATAATGCTATCATGCATAAATGGGCTTCTCGACTTAATGGAAATTGGTTTTAAGTTAGATTCTTTTACTACACACAAGCATTTTTCAGTTTGTGTTTTAGGAAGATGAACAGGTTGTAATTTTAATTGGGAATTGCCATTATCTTACCGTCACTTGATTTTTCAGAGGTGATTGAGCTGCTGTCTGAGCAGTCTTGCTTGTCATTACTAAATTCGTCTACCCATCGTATTTGTTGACTTCATGCATTCTTGGGCTATGTGACCATGATCTTTTTATTTGTAAAATTATCTCTATTATATTTCAGTCTGCTTTTTGATCATTCCTCCAGACTGCTGTCTGAGCAGTCTGGTAGATTTGGCATAGATAGGCAAGAAGTATCTTTATCTTTGCCTTGGGTTTTTGTTTGCTGTCACCTTGAACGTTTACCGTGAGACTATGCATTTGATGCCCATAGCTTTGTAGAGCAGGGAAAAGAAAATGAAAGTTTCTCAACCTTTTGTCTAAGATCAATTATGTGGGGTACAGCACAAACAAACTTAATCACCTTGTTCCTTCCACGTTGTAAAGATGTCGTCGTGATATTGTCATAAATGAGTACACTGTTTGATTGCCTAAAATGAAAATTTCCAGAAAACAACCAGAAAGGATCATTCCCAGGACGTCGAGATAGTTGTTTCCATTTTCTCTTTCTTTTGCTTCTCTTCGTCTTCCTTCTCTCCCTTGTAATTTTTTTTTTCCAATGTGTTATTCATAAAACGAGAAAAGACTTACACATGTATACAATGAGCTCTTGAAAAGAGAGAACCCCCCTATACATGACCAAGAAGCATATGCTTGGGGATTGCGTGCAACTCTACGATCAGAAGTTTAAAAATGGAAGACTCGTTTCTCCTCCCATCACGAAATGTCCTAGCCCACTCTTGTACATCAATGAAGATATTTGCCATTTTTTATCCACTGTCTCAGCGGGTTGACAATGTGGTTATTATCACATCAAAATGGCTTAAAGGTTCTCATGTGAAGTGAGCCACACACTACGGGATTTCCCTTGGTGTTTCAATTCCAATAACACTTTCTCCTTGTCACATTCAGGTCAGTAGGAAGGTTGCTCTTAATTTAACCTAGCATGATTCTCGTTCTGATTTTGGATCCCACAGGTTTTCAGTGTTGTAAGGAGGTTAAATGAATCTTATAATCACCTCAGAAAGTAACTATATTTTTGAAGTGACGAAATATGATAATTTTTCTGTCATGGACTTTATTCTTTGTATTTTTTTTAAATTTTTTTTAGGTACGATGATAGATTTTTTAGACACCATATGGTTTTTATATGCAGGCTGATGCTGCTTTGATCCTTCTTGGCAGCATTGTTTCAGAGGTCAAGTTCAAGTTTCTAGTTCTTGTGTCATGCACTTTTCTGTCGCTCTTGTTACAAATATCAAACAAATTTGAAGTGTTCAGATATTGTTGCTTTCCATTATTTCTCACAGGATCTCGTTAGTATGCCGATTGTGCCTCAAGAGGTGTGGGAAGTTCAGCTATTTAAGCATACTCCATCTGTGTATGGCCCACTGAAATTTCAGACGACTCATTTTAGTGCCACTTTGTTTCTTTTAATTGATAGTTTTCCTCGTGTATTGGAGGCATTTTGTTTGTTGAATGGTGTATGCTCCTATTGGTGACTCCTGATTGATTTAATATATCTGGCAACCATTTTAAGTTGCATGATTTGAATGTACAGTAATAGATTTCTTGGCAGTTTGTACTATTTTTTTTCAATATAACTTGTAACCATTTTAAGAGGCATGATTTGAATGTGTAGTAATAAATCAATTGAGCCACAATTAAAATCAAGGGGAGCGAGTGGAGTGTGTCCAACTTTATTGCAGAAAAAGTTGTTTTTTTTTTTTGTAATAACAAAAATAGGACCATTCTTCCCCTCAAATGCAGGGTGACTTTTAGGCTTTGTCACTTTGACTGCGTAATTAGGTATATTGGCTTTAATACGAAAATTTATTGTGCCGTCCAATTTAAAATCGATTAGCTGAAGTGGGCTCATTTTTATAACTTAAAAATAATTAGTTTATCAAGTAAAAATGGGACCTTTTAAATTAAAGAATCATCTCACAAAACATCCTATTCTTGCATAGATAATATCCACTTTTCTGTCTATAACTGAGTTGGGTTGCTTTTGTAACGAGGTGGCCTGGATACCATCAATATGTGTCATGCTACTTCCTGTTTTACTATGGTCCAATAATCCGCCAACTTTCTCTAGTGGTAGACCGTGGGCCTGAGCAAAATATATGAGAAATGAAAATGGTTTTGGGTTGATCAAAATATGTAGACATCTTGATCAAATTTGTACTTATTGGTGACATCCATACACATTGGTGGCATCTGTACACATCAGGCTTAAACAAGCTAAAATTTATCTAAGATTTTCAGAGAGAATTATTTGATCATTTACTTCACAGGATAGAACATTTTTTCAAAATTGTCTAAATGAAGAAAATTTGTCCAAATTGGTTGTTTTTGATCTGGGTACGTTCGCCTAAGCCAGCCAAGTTTATTTTTCGATTATTTGAGATGTGTAGAGTTTTTAAGTCTTAACTTAGATCGGCCAATCTGGATCTAGATAACCCAAGCTTGAGCGTATGAAATAAACGAACTTTTGACTTTTGGACAAATTTATTTTTTGGTTGTTACTTTCAAGTAATAGATTCTTTTTTGCCACCATTTAAAATTCTCTTTTGGATGTGAGCGTATTAAATTTGAAAATAATGTACAAGTTTATTGAATTTGAGTTGATTTGAGTTCTTTCACATGACAGCAGTAATGTTTTTCGTAGTTCTGCTCGGCAATGTTCATTTTTTTTCTCTCAAGTATGCATTTATTCTCCTTTGTTTTTATTTTTTATTGTTGATCTGTTATGTGGAGGACGCACTGGTACTTGAATCATTTGACTGGCCATCTTGTTGGGCCATTCTAATATTCTGTATTCAGGCCCTAAAAATGGCAACAATTTGTAGTAGGTATGATTCAAGTAAAATCAGATATAATTCACTCGATTTGGTTAATTCAGATAAGCTGGGGATCATATGCTCATCGTGAGTTATAATGATGTGAGTGAAAGAAGTAAACAAGATCGTAGACTATACATATGAAAGTATTGAAAAATTATCCTTGGGGCACTGATGTGAGCTCATGACCGTTGGGCCCATTAAATGCAATGCTTGCCAAAAGAAGCAGCCATTGATGTATTCCAAGCAGTAAGAGGTGGAATAGATGAGTTATTATTGAGGCAGGCTATACGTTCCAGGGTTAAAATGATGCAGATGGCCCCTACCCTGGAATCTGCTCGCATTGTGTTGATGAAAATTCTTCAGTGAGGATCAAGGTATGATGGTTGTAAATTTTAGGGAATGTCGTCATATTGTCGGGATAATCACCCTCTGCAGCTCAGTAGTAAACCTGGCACACCCGAAAGTTATCAACGTGCTGATTGCCTGCATCGTTTGGAGATCTTGTAACATGGTAATACATTCGTAACAGTGTCCAGCTGAGTCAGGCACAGAAGCCAATTACTAGGTCCGAATGAGATTTAATGGAGAACGAATGTGGTGATATGATGGAGAGTTAATGGCGGTATCATAGTGGAAGGGTTCGATATGTTGAGTTGGCTTACAGAGGTTTCATGAAGGAGGCTCATAAAGGTGGAAGACCCGGGCCGTAGGGAATGGTTACGGGTACCTGCTTGGGTTTCTGGGTTTAGAATGGTAGAAGGGAAGGGATGCTGGGTGGGGGCTATGGATTATTATTACAAATTTTTGGGAGGTTAGGCTGTTGTGTGCGGCTCAAGGAGGCTACACATATGGATATCCTCTGAGGTTAGAAGGATGAAAGAGATGGCTGCTGGGTGTGACTTAGGGAGGGTTTCTGGTGTTATAGGGAAGGGTTGGGCTTCTCAGTGTGATCTTCGGGAGGTTGTGGGCGAGAGAATTTCTGGGATCAGAAGGGGCTTCTGTTGTCAACCTGTCCAAAATTGAGTTGAAGTCAAGTGAACTTGGTCTATACCTGTCCTGAGTACGCTTCTCTACGCCAAGGACTGCAGGCGATTCGAGTCCTTGGAGGGAAGAGTTATTATGAAATTACTACGTTCTGCCTAGAAACCAGACCTCCTTACAAATAGGTCATAAGGACAGTTGACAATCCTGGTTTAAAACACAATTTCATTGGAATATGAACATAACTGTACTCACAACATAGGAAATCATTGAAAATTTCATCTTTTTGCTAACGTAAGCACTGCTTGATATATGCTTTAGTTAATGCCTTTTTTGCCATCTGAGTTGAGTGAGTCACGTCTGAAATTCATATTATCAGTAAATTACTTAGGTAGTTGAGATCATGAAACCTAGGCCCACGATGGGTTTAAATCCTCTGCTTTGTATGGATAGGACCATTGTTATAGGAAAGGCTTCTCATGAGTTCAAAGTAATGTTGTCTGTTTGTATGAAATTTGGGCGTCAACGTTCTTACCAGGATATTTTGGTTCGTATCAATGGTGGGTTATGTGCATAAATAGCCTTTTAGGATTGCATGCACACATTTTCTTTCTTTTAAAACTTATAATGTCATTCTTCCATTTATCATTAATGTTGGTGTATTGATTATGCGTGTCATATTTTTTCTAGTACTCACTTGAGTTGTTTTTTTTTTTCTTTGTAACGGCATCCAGATGTGCTTTGTACTTCATTGCGTGCTATTTCTCAAAGAGTGGTGTTCAGGTGTGTATAACCTCCCTTCTGAACATGTCATCGTTGCATCCTTTGATTATTTATGTTACAATAATCTGTCATGCATCATTTGTATCCACTTGTATTTTAAATGCATTCATGTGTTTTTCATTTGTGGTTGTATAATTTCTTGTAACCATTGCTGATGCGATCCTTTTTCTTTCTGATGTTTTGTTGTATAATGTTGAGCAAGTCCCTTTAATCACGGATACATACACTGAATTTTTAATTTTCTCATATTTATGTAGGGAAACCTTCATGATATTCTATATCTCAGGAAGTGTTTGCTCAAAGCATCAATGCAACTGGTTAATTCAAAGGTTCGCGTCTCAGACAGTGCATTAATTTTTAACCATATACGGTCATTGTCATCAATTTGTCCCATCAGGTTTCTGTTGGCCTTATCCAGTTGTCTTCTTTTTGTGATGTTTCTCTGTTCGTGATCGTCAATACATTTTAGTGGTTTTCTGTGGTATTTATGATAAAAAGACATCGGTTACATATCTGCACTTGGGTGGGTCTCTGATGATTGTTTTACCTTCATTTGCTGTTGTGCCTGGTCCATTTCTTTGGTGGAACCGAGTAGGAGATGATGCTACCTTTTCTCTGCAGCCAACAAAATACAACTGATGAATGCTTGAATGCTTTTAGTTTCTCATATTACTTAAAAGAGTTTGTGTTGTAGCAAGTTATTCTACATCAATTACTGCATCAATGGCCTCACAACTGAGCCAAGGCTACTTCTAACTATGGGTGTTTGAATTCACTGCTGATTTTTTTTTGGTTGAAATCAATTAATAATGAGGCGGATGGAGACCTTATGTTCCAGTAACTAATGCAGCCATCTGTTCTTTTTTTATGATGACAAATTTGACTGTACTTTAATGAGAATCTTTCTGAATTCAAGCGTTTTCTCAAAGTCGTCATTTAATTAGCGTGGACCAAGAAATCATAAATTGAATCTGAACTTGTCCAGCCTGATCCCGATTCTATCACTTGATAGGGCCAGATGGGGCAATTCTAACAAATCCTTGTAAAATTCCGGGAAAAAACATAAAGGAAAGGGTAGTGTTGGAAGATGAAAGGCAAACGAAGAAAGTGACATGCGGGAGAGATCTGGGAATATCAACTCATAAGATATAGACTTTGACTCGGTATCTGCAGCACTGTATAGCCTCAATAGCTGGACGTGGTAATGGGAGTTGGCACTGTAACAACAGGTGGTGCAACGTTGTGCCAATCATCTCTTACTTTGTTTCTTCTCTCTTGCATGTCCTTTTGATAACTCCGAGATCAAAGTAAGCAAGCTTTCACTCACTTAATCATCAGAGAACTTAAAATATCATGAAGAAATTGAAAGCTTATTCTACCATGGTATTAATGAATATAATACATCACAAAAGAATGCCCGTAGATTTCATTCAAGTTTTATTATCTCATAAATGACAGCTTTTTTCTGCAGAAACCGACGTTTTTCCCAGAAGGCTGACATGAATCGCTAAGTCTCAGTCCGTTTTTGTCGACTTGGATTCAATATGGCCAGTTTTCAAAACCATGTAATATAATGATTTTGTAAGGTGTAGACTGTGGTGTGTTCAAGTTATCAAAAATAACAGGTCCAGTCGGACTGTCTTAGTGGCGACTTTGTGTATTCATTTTTGTGTAGATTGTGGCACATTTGATGGTGCGGCCTCCATCTTATTCACTTTTTTCCGTTTTATTTATTTACATTAATATTTGTGTCATTCCTTCTGTACAAAGTGGTGCCTTCCAGTTAAAAGGTTTGTTCTTGTTGAGGTACTTTTCTTATCCGTATACCTTGTTCATGAATTATCTTCATCATTTTTTGTACAGGAATCTTTTTTCCTTAATAAGCAAATTGCTATGGTCTTGCCGGCTGCTATTTTTTCCCTTAGTGCTGGGTACTGTCCTTTCCTGCCCACATCCATGTGCCACATGCTCGTTGAAGAGTGGTCTAAGGTATTCTTTTGTCCGTTTGATTGTAAGTTTACGATTGAGTTTCTGTCTAAGTTTAATGTTGGGGCCTTTGTTTAAATGTTGAATCAGAAAATCATGTTGTTTTTCGTTTGTTAAACTTGTGATATATTAAGGTGAAAGTATATTTTGTGTTTATCGCACTTTTCTGCAAAGATGATTTCGCAATTGTTTATGCATATTTACCTTGAAATCAGTTAATTTGTTCAATGAAACCGTTTCAGTTTCAGGATCATAAGGAAATAGAAGGATTTCCGGAGTATTCTGTGGAAGTTCTTGCAAAAATCAACAATGAAACTGTTATTGAGGTGCTACATCAATCATTTGATTTTTTGTTGGCTTCATATTTATTGTGTTAATTTACAGATCTGTGTATGCTTTTGTTAGCTGCCAAAGCCAGAAAATTGCCAGAGTATACGTCTTTCACGAGATTTAAGTGGGCAATTGATTCATGAAATGGGAGAGTACTTTCTTGCGATTACAGATTTCGATCAAGAAATGGAGAGGAAATCTTTATCAGATATCTCCCTTTTTTGCTTGTTTTTATCTAATCTGATCTACAGTTTGAATTTGACTCGGTATGTCTCTTCTGTGTTTTTGGGTGAACCTATAATCTCTTTGTTTATTCTCCATACTAGTCTTCGTTTTATGTTTAATCAGTTTTCAACAATGTTTTGACAGTTTCATAATCGTTGTTACTGACCTCTTTGGACGCAACTTCTGATGAAATAAATAATTAAACCTGTGTTGGTGCGGCCTTACATCTGATTTATCTGTTTGATTGGTTATGTACTTGTCAATAACTGATAGTTGCTGTTTTTTAATAATGCAAGGCTTTGCTGATTTTGTTTTCTTCATGGAGCATGCATTATTTTTCCTGCAGATGAAGAAGAAAATCTTTGGTGGCACATGAATTCCCCTGTTGCATTATTCTCTAGACTGCATACCAAAGTATAATTTTCTGTTGAAAGTAGATATTGCCAACATAGCCATTTCGTCATAGAAAAGAGCGAAATTGCAAGGGTGTGCAGCATAAAATCTCAACCTTCTATGCATCATTTTGCTGGATCTACACCAACGAAGTATAGACCAAAGTAAAAAGTACAGACTCCCCAAAATTACGGACTCATCTCTGTACTGCTTACACTACGTGCATTCCACACTCTGATCTGATCAAATACCCAAGAAAGAATCGTAGTATCTGTCTTGCCCTCTCTTAAAATGAGTACTAATTAAATTGGTTATTTCTACGTTCAGGATTGAACCTGAGCATCTTCATGATTCTTTGGTGGCCTTCTAAGGAATCCTAATTTTATTGTGCGGGCAATTATCTGATAAATACTAGATTATTTAGTTTTTATCTCTCGTGGATTCCATATAGTTGAGCACCGAACAATAAGCTCTATCATCTTATACTATTGGATATCCTTCATCTAAAAAAAGAAACAGAATTAATCTGTTATAAGCTTTTAAAACGCGTTTTGCACTTTTTCCTAGCTCTGGAGAGGTATCTGGGGTGAATGGATGAGTTCTGGAGGTTGATTTCATTCTAGTTTATTAAAGCATCTTTAGCTGCCTGATAAAAATGTTGGTTAGGATGACTTGCCAAAATATGGATTGTAGGGTGAAGATTTAATTTCTTGAATTAATAATGTAATTACGAAGTTCTTTTAAATTTTGTGGTATGCACATTTTTGGTTTATGAGACCAGTTTCAATATGCTACTTTCTAGCTGTCTCTATGAGAATAAGTTGGGTCAGAGTCGCTTTTTAGCACTGTTCCTTTAAAGTACTATGTATACGCTTTATTTATTTTGCTTACCTTAATTCAGTTTTAGTCCGGATTTTGTGAAATATTGTGATGGACTTATATTTTTCATATTTTATGTCTCCTTTGGATTATTCTTTTCCAGTAGATTTAATTTATTTAAATTGTGCAGGCTCAGGAATGAGAAATCATTACTATTCTCAAAGGTGCTGTCGTGTATCATTAGATTACTGCAGCTAATTATTTCCACTGTTGAGGAAAAACACAAAGAACTTCACTTACGAGGCTCTTTGGGTGTTGCCTCTATCACAGAACTATCTGGATCTGCTTTGTCTTCTCTTTCTTGTCTTATTCAATGCCCACTGTTCTGTGTTCTTGGGGATGGAAGTGCAGTTCTTGGTGAATTTCATGAGAATATTCGTCAGTCAATTGAGAAGCTTCTGCTGGTTATAACGAATCTTCTTAAGGATTTCGCAACTTGTACGGCTGATGGTGATTTGAAGGGAGAAACCTCACAACATATTTGTTTAATTGCTGGCGACGGGATGAAAATTGTTGACATGGAATTAGATTTTGATGATGGCCCTAAAGATGTTGAGGATCTAGCGGTTAATGGGGATAGTGTTTCTGGTGTTTCCTTTTCTGTTCTGCAGTGGAAGTTGGATATGATTTCTTCTATTTCATCCTTCTTCACAGTTTTACCTGCTACCACGTGGGAAGTGATGCTTAATTTGTTGGAAAATGCATCTGATGCTAAGGTTGTTTATGCTTAGATATTTACTATATTGGTTTTCGGTTTTCATTTTTCCACTTTTGTGAGTGTTTTCTTTTATATTTTTAGGTTGCTGAATGTCTCATTTTTTATATCTGCAAGTGTTTTCCACTCTCCAAAGGGTCACTCTCTCCATTGGTAATGTAGAGGATCTATGTAATGCTATTTAGTGAATTCCTTTGAGGTTGCATGCCAGTTTTTGATTGATGTATATTGTTCCTTTTCTCTTAAGGTCATTTCGATGAACAAGATGATAGATTCAAGTGCAAGCCGTAGCATTTGCTTCGTTAACATCTTAACTGCTATTCATAGCTTACTGAGGTCAGTCTCCTCCAAGAACAGGAAAAACGATGGTCATCTTTGGCAGCCTAAGAGACAGAATGTTTCAGAACAGGTAGCATGCTTGACAATATCAAGTTTGTTTCCTTATATCATTTTGAAAGCTTGTGCGTCATATGGTGTCAAGTATCTGCATTGGTACCAGTTTTACATACAGATTAGTGATCTTATCCTTGATAACTGTGCAGTTGTAATCTATTACTGTGGTAGTGATCTTAGAGAACATACATGGAAGTTCATTAGTAACTGCAGAATATAAAGTGAAAAAGACATAATTTTGCAATACAAAAGTGTTAAACATTTCACTACTGTAAAAATGTACAAACTTGATGAGGGGCTGAGTGATTGTTATCCTATAATTGTGTTATGGAAATCAGGATGGAATCAAGGGAATATTAGATGGGAATGTCATAATAGTAGAGGATAAAATATTTATGCTTCAGTTTTTTGTTTGCATATTTTAAGTATGACTGTTTTTCATTTTAAAAAATTAATATGCTAATATTTCAATAATAACTGTAGGCTCCAGTCAAAAGTTCAGCTGACTTCGAATTGCAGGACTTAGCCCTTCTTGGAGCCTTGGTACACAGAATTGGAGATACAGATGTTCTAGATTGGTCTGGCCGTGTTGAACTTATTGAGTGCGTTTGTGGTTTCATTTTGCTTGACCCTTCTACTGGCCAGGTGATAAATTTTACAGGCCAAATTAATATTTCTAACGTCTATTTGATCTGGTTCTTTATTTTGTTGGTTGTACAAATTGTTGTGATTTCCTTCTCATAGGAAATGGTTCCTAGGCTACTGGCTTTGCTTCAAGATCCTGATTACAGAGTTAGGCTTTTCTTGGCAAGACGAATTGGAATCCTTTTCCAGACATGGGATGGGCATGAAGAATTGCTGCAAGATATATGGTATGCTCATTCTTTTTCTCGTATTTATCAGCAACTGGTTTATTGATCAGCCAATATTATTTACGAGATACATTTCTTAATACATTTTCCAGGTGACCAGCATAAGTATTCGAACTCCTAGCTTCTTCAATCTTTAAATCTATACCTGTTAGTATGGATAAAGAATGTTGGGGTTGTCGCAGTTTGGTGGTTTTTATCTGTTCCATATAGTTTAACTTTTATGTCAAAGTTTATTAGTAATCTTGGTGCATTCTTCATTTGGTGGTTAATACTGTATTGATAAAACTGATTCATTCACACTTGAATATATATTTGAATATTTTCTATGCTAAAAATGAAGAATGGAAGTTACGCAGAACAAGCTTTTTGCTATATTAGGCTTTCCTTCTATTTTTCCTTTCTTTCCTATTATTAGATGTATTTCCTTTTTCGTGTTTCTGTTATTAGACCTTTCCGTAACACTGGAAAGGTTTATTAGACGCCAATATAAATACTGGCGTACTGCCCTGAGAAGGGTTAAGTCAGTTTTTTCCAAATTCACAGGAGATCACTACTGTGCATACACATTGACCAGAAATTTCCCTCTTGTCAAGGAAACTTTTGTCTATTGTGGAAAGGAACCAAAGCCTATGTCATCCACATGCCAGCTTGTTAAATGGCAGTATTCCCAAAAACTGAAGGATATGATGCGCAACTTGGATTTATTGTGAAGTGAAACTTTTTATTGGTTTTGGAGGATACCTTGTGGTTACATTACAGCAAAGATAAATGGGAACAACATGTCACAATTCATCTGTATGATTGGGTAATAGCTGCCCAAAGATAGGACTGATAATTGCTAGTTGGTGTTAGAATGGTCCAACGTTCCCACATTTACGATTGATTAGCAGCTACTTTCTTAACTGTCATCTTGACTTCCAACCTCTATTTACTGTACCGCTGACATGGCTGCTGAAAGTTGATTTAATCAAATGATGACCTGTTAGTCATGGACTCTCTAGGGAGAATGTAATTCCGTCCGAATCAATTAACTCATGCCTTTCTTTGATGGATGATGAAATACTCGCCACCTGCAGCATTATCCATGTTCTCTACTTTTTAATTTCTCCTTTAGCTAAAGTTTGCTTTTGTTCAGGATACAGTAAGCTATCGTAGAGGCCTGTTTCTACGTAGGCCCGGGATTTGGCTTGCTCATTGACCAATGTCTTAAGGAACTCACCAATGAGTTGGTTTCCCGTTATGATAGCTTGTCGGTCTCATTGTATAGGTTCTACATGAAAGGGAAAAAAACTCTTTGAATCGTTGCATTGTTGCCACATGGTAATAAATTTTTTGGATTCATTTCTAACTTTGCTGGCGTTACACTTTTCACGATCCATGATGATATCTAGTCATCTGGCATGTTTTTGATATTCTCTGATTCGTATCACATCCATAACCACTTTCAGATCTGATTCATGCAAAATCTGGAAAGAATGCCACTACAGTTGTCAGATAGCTGCTGAAGCTTAGTAAATCCGGAAGCAACTAATATGAAATTTCAGTCTACAAGTATATGTGAATCTTGTCTGCGATAATCACAGTTTTTGTTCAATCTTTGGTTTCTGTGAACGATTCAAGGGTATTGGTGTGAAGGAGATGATGTTATGGTCATTATTGTTTGTTGGTTTTGTTTTAAAGGAAAATATGCATGCATTGGTGTCAGGTGTTAATGTCCACTGATCTGTCTCTTACATTTTTTTCTCTGGGTTAACTGTTGCTATCTTGAAGACCTTCAAAAAATTAAATAAGCACTTTCACTGATTAGCTTCTTGTTCTCAGTTCAAATTTTGGTATCCTGTTAGTAATGGCTTCGAAAGATAAGCTTATTAAAGCTAGAGAGGTGTTGGCTGCTGGTTCTCAGTCTCCTATGCGCTTGGAAACAGCTCTCATAACTCTCGCCCACATTGCATTTCATAGTGACAAAGTGGAGTTGAAGGTAAATCAGTTTGGGTTCTCCGGTGTCATGTTCTCAAACAGCTTCTTTTTTATTGTTTTTTTGTATATTAAACGTCGCCAATAAATGGTTTTATAGGGACAGGTCGTACACCTAACTTTGTATGTTAGCTATCACTTTATTTTGATTTTGGCCATTATCTTAGTCTAAAGGTATGAATACGCAGATATTTGATAGAAAGCAACGGTTTGTATGTTTGATTATATAGGAGTTAAATGGTTAAATTCTCATGTGCCATTTTTTTTTCCATGCAATATACTGCATCTGTTGCTGGGTTCCATCTTGTCAAGAGGAAAAATGACACAAACTAAACGCTTAGCTACGGGCACTGGTATCTATACCAGTGTCTACATGGACTACGTGGGCCGGATCGGCCCAAAAAGGCTAGACGGGCCAATCAGGTCCAGACGTAATGGAGTCCATAATCTAACATATCTGATGATTTTATGTTCAGTTAATGGAAAAGATAAGTTGCCTATCTCAAGTCAGCCACGTGGCCATCATTATTATATTGATGTCTCAAGTTTTTCTTCTGGTTGCTTGTTATTCAATATGGAAACAACAGCAGTGCCTTAAACTAATGTCCATGGTTTCCTAGCATCGCTCAGAGTGAATGTAGTACAGCCATTCACTGTAATTCTTCCTTGTGGACTGTATACATACGAAACTGGATTCAATTAATTCCTGTCTTCTGTTTGACATAATTATGGTTTTGGGATGAAGGTTTGGGTGTAGATTTGTGTCCTGTCATTATGTTTTTAATGGTCAAACCGGAATCTTTGTTATTTTCTTCTCCTGGTATATTGCACCGGTGGTAGGGAATTGATTGTCTGGAAGTCCTGCGTGAACCATGTGCACTTACCTTAAAAATCATTTTTTCACGTGAAGATCCAGTAGGTATTTCTTTGATGGTTGATAGTATAATCTAGCCACTTTTGCAAAATTCCATCCATGAAGATGAAAATGTGCTGATATTTATAGCTTTATTCTTTTGAAGATTATATAATTTTTTCCGTGATGAGCTGCTGTCTCATCTCCTGAATTTCTGTGGCAGCATTGATCTCATTATTTTCAGATACCATATTAGAATCGTTTGTTAATTATTTAAAAAATGCTGTGCAAGTTTTTTGAGACGAGCATTCTTTTCGTGGCTATTCTTCATGGTAATGCTGGCAAAGTTTGTCATTTTTTTAAGGATTCCTGCGGAAGTTGTGTTTCCCTTTCTACTACAGTTATTTTAAGAATGCTGATTTCCTCTCTTCTCTTCTTGTCTATTATGGTAACTGGACAGGTTGTTTTCATGATATGTGCTATCGCTGCAATCAATCCAGGTCAAAGGTATGTGGGATTGTGTTCGATGGTTTTGGACTTTCAGTTTGCTTTGGGTATTTCATTCTATGTCGCGCCATTTTTTTAGGGATATGGTTTATGCCTTGTTTGATAATCTATCAACACGGCTATGGTATAGCTCTAGGACTAAGGTACTGCTTCATAACTTTCTTACATTAGTTTTTCTTATCTACCTCAATAATTCGGATTATTATTTCCTTACATTTGAATTAATTTGTGAAGCATATCCTTTTGTTACTTAGTTGGGAATACTTATTTTTTGTGAAGCATAGGAACGCTTTTGTTTGTTTCTGAAGGTGAATTAGGAAATTACTTTGTGCAGGATATGTTTACTTTTACACATTCATATATTCTTGGATTTTGAATTTTTTCATGGATCCAATTTGTTGGATTTCGCATCCGCATCTTTTTTTTTTGTTGGCCACATTTCTTGTTGGAGTATCATGTTTTTTCTCTCCTGTTCTTTATTTTTCTCGTTATGGCTGAACTGGACCAGTCCAGACTGGTCCGGCTTATCCTCTGTATTAGGGAGCTGGTATAAGTACCAGCCCTGATGTAAAGCCTACCTTTGAGAACGTGAAATAGGGATAAGGGCTCTGGCTATTTTCTCCTTTCCCCTTCCCCGCACCATTGCTATTGGAGATAAGTGGAGAACGACATTTCTCCATCATAACTGCATATCTGAGTTGTGTGATCCAATTTATATGACCCAGATTTCACTACTGAGTCTTCTTCACGTTGGAGTTGACCAATGTTTCACAGCCAATGTTTTTCATGGAAATTGTACCACTATTTTGAAAAGGCTAAATCTGTGCTTGCTGTACATTGATAAGATGTAAAAGAACTTGAAGTGGGTTCAAATAACATAAAACTGATGGATGGTCACCTCGCTCCTATTTAACCTGTTCAAGGTGCTTCATAATTCGGAGCTTTTGGTTGTTCTGACTTTACAACTAACTCGTTTGAGGTTCATGGAGCCTGTTTACAGATGGGATGGCCAGTTTTTGAAAATCATGCTTTAACTTAAAAGCAACTATGGCATTGGTTCTTTATTTGACAACACTGCATTCTTATATCTTGTTCTGTAATTACTTTTTTCTATCTGGAAAACTGTTCCACTTACCGTTTATTGTGCTCTATTACATCTTCTGTAAATCCTGAGTTTTATTTTGTTTTGTTTTTTGTAGTATTTTGAGGCGCTTCTTGGTCCACTCATTTATATTTGGATTACCTGTGAGTTAAGTTTAGTTTCTCTGGTGGAGGTAAACATTTTAACACGTTGAAATGTGACGTGTTGAATGCCATTTTCTCAGAAATAAATTATGCATTTTGATACTGTTTAATGTATACATTCTTCTGAATGTAAGCATGCTTCATCATCTTTTAGTGGTTCAACTTCTTTGTTGATAAAGTTATGCTGGCTCTCTTCTTTTTGTCATGCAAACATACTTTCACTTACAGAACAAAATGAGCTTTCCTTGCTTTAAATCTTGTGTGGAAATCCTAATATTTGGTTGTTATCATCAGAGTTTGTTGGTAGATTTGACTCTAATTCATCAAAATGATTTTATTTATCATTATCCAATGATGACATCATTGGAATATTTAATTCACACATGTGGTCGATCTTCGTGCTTAAAAGTTGAAGAAGTTGGGCTCTTCTTAGCTCGCTTTTGTCCACTGTCTACACAGCATAACATTATCCTCTGTTTTGTCCTCGATAAAACAGTACCATCACATTCTGCTTTTTACTTCTCCACGTCACAAGATTATCACCAAAAGATGTCTAATATCCAGATGTTGATCTCCTATTAACTACTGGTCCTGAATGATCAGCATTTGTGTATGTCTCAAACAGCAATTCTTCATTTCTCTTAAATAAAATCTTTTCCTAGTGACTCTTTGAGATATTGTAACACTTGGTGAATTGCCTACAGGACTTCTTTTGAATTGTGCATGAACTGGCTAATCACACTTATTGCATATGTTATATGTGTTCATGTATGAGACAGACAAATGATTCTTCCTACTAGGTGCTGATACAGCTCTATCTACTGTAGGGATTAGTGCGTGAGATCATGATTGCTTTAAGAGTTGTTGTACTTCAGCCTTAAAGCTTTCTTTAGAGCCCTTTTAAAAAAGATTCCTTTTTACTCTTCTTTGAATACCACCCCAAAGATTCCTTTCTTTGCGATTATTCTTTCCTCACTAATATCCACAATTACGTTTTTCAATTTTAATCTCATGAATCTTTCCTAAAAGGGTCAACATCCTCTATGCTGATCATGAATAAGAGCAAACAATACACACCCAAAGATGTTAGGCACAAGATTAGTTTTTAATGGAACATCTAAATAAAAGAATGACAGTATTTCTATGGGACTTTTTAATCCTATGGCCCTAGAGTGTAGATAATTTGTGAGGTGAGTAGCTGCTAAAGTTGAATCTCCCAAAAAAAAATTCATGTACATTGTTTTGAAAAAGAGCCCTCGTTACCTTGTGGAGATGACCATTTTTCCTTTCAATTACTCCATTTTGTTATGTTGCATTGGCACACGAAAATTCATGTAATATTCCTTCCTTTTGGAAATATGAGATTACTATTTGGTTGAAATAATCCCTAGCATTATGAGATCTAAATATTTTGATATCGACTCCAAATCGATTCTTAATGAAGGAACAAAATTATGAAAGAATAACACTAACATATAATTTATTTTTTATCAAAAAAATCCAAGAGACCCATGTACAGTCGGCAATAAAGATAACAAACGATCTAGCACAAAATATTTGAGATGTACGATCCCAAATATTACTATGAATATGAAAAAGAAAGAATCATACTCTTTTCATTACTGATGGGAAATAATATACATTTATGTTTTGGGAATTCGCATACATCATACTTAAAGTCTTCAACACTCAGGCTTTGAAAGAGGGATGATGGAGTTTTGGTTGTAAATGATGGATGGCCAGGTCACTGATGATAAAGCTCAATGTTTTCCATGTTTGATCCATGGGGTTCAAAGGATAGGTTGCCCTTTGCAATGTTCGATTGACTTGATGCTTCAAGGTAGTAGAGTCCGTTCTGTTCTCTAGCATGTCCTATCTTCTTCCTTGATCCCTTGTCATAACACAATAGTTATCATAAAAAATCACTTTTACAGCAGAGATCTACAAACAAGCTTTTAAATTAACACGAGGCTTGTAGACAATCTAGGAATCTGAAGGACATAGCTCAAGGTTAAGGAACGAGTAATGGAAACATTCCCTACACCAGTTACATTGATTAAGGACCCTTCAGCCGTGGTTATTTTCTTATTTCTTGGATAGGGAAAATATGTGGAAGAAAATTTTGTCGAATTGGTCACATGTTCGGTGGCTCTTACATCCATGATCAAAGAAGCAAAAAAGGAGTATTTGAGGCATTTAATCCAACAAAAGATGAAAATTCTCCTGAATGTGTTAATGGGCATGAGGCTATAGACGATTGCACCTTCTCGACCTCTTGGATGATATGTTCCGACTCATGTGGTGTTATTTTGACTCGACTGCATAACTGTTAAATGAGTGTGACCACCTCTCCTGACTGCTCTCCCTTCTGTCCCCACTCCTGACTTTGAGGTCTCTCATGAAGCTTTTAGCATCACTCATAAGTGTGGCCTGCCTTCTTGCAGTAGATGCACCATAAGGTATCCCTATGGTCACGGATTGGATTCTTTGATTGTGTTAGTAGAGGTGGTGGTCAAGTGACCTTGACTGCTCCTGTTGGATTACTGTCACCTCTAGCCACAAATGTTTTGTTGTCTATGCTTTGATATCACGGCATTAGACCTCTTCTACTCTATTCACGCCTAATCAGGGTTACCACCTCACTGAAAGATGGTTCTCTCTCTCAGCTGAGGATCTGGATTCTCACCTGATGAAACTCAGGACTGATCAACAAGAAGTTCTCGTAGAATGATTCTATCTTCAGGATATCTCATCTTAATTGCCTTATATTGATCATTATCTTTCAATAATATATTAAAATGATTCACGTACTCCATTACAGTCTTATCCTAAATGTCTGGCTCTGGAATGTCTGATAAATATTATCCTAAATGTCCTTAGCTATAGCGTCTTCTTCATCCTACAACCATGTCATACTAATTTGTATTACTTACTTCTATAGAGCTTGTATTACTAACCTTGAGTTATGTCTGGTATCACTTAATCTGGTTATTAGGACACTAGACCTATTATCCAGATTAGGTTATTAATAATCTGTATGTATTATTAACTTCTGGTATGATGACGCTCCATCCGTGTCATAATCCTAGAATCTTTTCCATCCCCAGCTCAAAGAGAGAATCTCCTAGCTTGGATAGTTGGTAATTTCCCATGTGAAGGTCTAGATGTAGAAGTCGTCCTAGACATATGTGAGCTGACATAAATTCCTGGTGCTCTTTCGCCTCCAATGCACAGGAGGAGAGGAATAAATATGCATGAACCAGGTGCTCGTGTCGCAACACCAGGAAATGAGAAGAGGCTTGACAGCCAGGAAGAAAAAGAGGCTCGACGTAAATGTGAAGAATACATGATAAGGATGCCTAGTGGTGGAGATGTCCCAAGCTAGCAGAGGTCCCTGATCAAACCTTCAGCTCTGATACCATATTGAGTGCTGAAATTGTGAGCAGAGAAATCCTAAATCATGGATAAAATGCTTGGGTCTGGTATAAATACAAGACTAGTTTGACACTAGGCAATACAACTCTGGAAAAGAAAAAAAGACAATAAAGAAAGGAAATAAAATAAATAAATAAAGTAATAGGACTCATTCCAACAATGTTATTGGTTTTGTTATGTAAGTTCAAAGCTTCTTTTAAGATCTACAGAGTTTTTGGTATGTTTCCCCTTTTTTGAGACAAAAAAAGCATTTAGTGTTCTCAGATCAGCAGTATAAGGACCAGTATTCACCAGCCTATTTAAATGTTTTTAAAAGTGATAACTGAAAGCATCGTTCACATGCATTTAAAATGATTTTGTTTCTTCTCTCATTTCTCAGATGATGTATATTTATGCGATGTTGTCGTTCTGCAGTTATTTTCCAGATAATACTTATTGTTGCGTATATTTATCATTCAGGTTCGAGATCTCTTCATTGTGAAAGCAGAACCAAAGGCCTTTTTACAGTTCTGCTGCCCATGGCTTATCTCATTATTACTTATTAGGCAGGATTTGGCTAATCTTAATTTTATTTCTTCGGTACGTACAGGAATCTGTTTAGAAGCTCATGCATCACTTAATCTGGTTATTTCTGCATGCATCTAGTGTTTGCTACGCTGTATTTGACCATTATATTCTTACTTGTGCCCTAGGATGCTGATTATGAGGAATATCTTTTCAGTTGTGGTCAATATGTAGGTTACACCAGAGTAACTCCTATCTTTTACATTTAGGTGGGTTTTGGTAATTCTTAGTGTATTGCTCTTCCTTTAGGGGAAGGAATAATGTTATCTTAAAACTCTAAACGGTTTAGGCATTTACACTATTGAAATAATAAGATGTACTATGCCTATGGGTGAGTAGAGGCTTCGCTATTCCAGACCTTGGATTGCAGCATTTTCTGTTGTTAATTGAAGCACATGTTTATGTGCACATGCTCATAACCAGTTTTGGAAACCATGACTTTGGTAAAGCTCTATAATTATGCCGATTTAATTTTATAAACTATGAGAGTTTTGGCCATTACAATCTGTGATCTTTGTTTATTTCTTTTATTTTTGTTTGGTCTGTCATTTGTATGATGTCTTTGCCATGTTATTTTGCTAAAACTTAGGTATTATTCACGACGTAATTTCTAATACCGTTTTTCGTGAATGATTATTTCCAAGACTGGTTGGGGCCTACTCTGCTGTCAAATGGACTGCAATGCCTGGACAAAGAGAATTCGCAAACACAATTTTTCATTTAGTGCCAAAACGGAAAATTGGAATTCAAATTCAGTCATTTACCGTACACCACAGTCCTGTGGATCAGAAATGACATAAAAGTAGAAAGTTGAAGGTTTTTTCATGAACAAGTGCAGCATCGTGAAGAATCTTATCAAGTTGATAGTTGGTAGCTTGTTTAGTTGTCATCTGAATGTTTTTTCTTGTCTAATTTTATGGATGCAGGTTGCTGGTCAGCCTTTAGCTGTTCTTTCGAAAAAGCATTTTGTTAAAGTTTTTTCTATCTGTATCGCATTACGATCTAGTGCAAATGCGGACAATGAAGCAGGAGAATTTGTATTGTCCAGTTCAATTTTGCACATTGCTGAGATTTCTGAGCATGAACGTGACGACCTTATAAAGAAACACATGGTCTGAATTTATTGTTTGTTTATATTTGCATTTTACTTAAACAATATATTGATTTCTTTTTTCCTTTTATATAAAATATTAGATCATATATGCCATCTTTTTTGTTTGAAAACCTTTTTTTCTTTTGCATAAGGGCATCTGTCAGGGTATTTTATTCGCTTGAGTTGTGTTCAACATCAGATTTTCCCGTATACCATTTTTTATTTCATGTTATTTGTTTTGGTGGGTAGTAAGATGATAACGCGCTGTCTACCAAGTGTGTTAGTAATTCAATGCTATTACTTATTTCACTATCAGAATGAATAGCTGTCTAAATTCGCAGCTAGATTCTGAGCTGATTGTGATCACATCACTTCGATCAGTCTGTTCAGGGGAAATAATTTGATGTGGTACGTAAATAAGATGAGCTCAATTTGATAAAGTGAACATGGATATAACCCTAAATATGCTATATGTGCAATGAAATAAGTTTGAGATCTTTATTGGCATCTCGTAAATGCTCGCTTGCATTATTCATATCATTTTATCCAATATCATTCGTGCTCCTTGATTTCTACGTCATTTAACAGTGTTATATTCATGTTTTGCATGCTGTTCATGGTGAACTTGGGAACTTGCCAAGTTGGTGCATTACTTTGTAATCTGCTTAATATTCTCGTCCTTTTTGTGTATAGGTGTCAATTGTCAGCTGCCTTCTGTCGCTTACTTTCTGTGGATCAGACCCACCGATACCCTTTTTTTCCATGGAGACGATCGCATCTGGCATAAAAACAGTAGTTGATGGTTTCTTAGAGATGTATATATTTTTTATTGAAAGTTATCTTTTTTCCTCCGGTTTGATGTTGACTTCAAAAATTTATTATGTATTGGTCTGGAATACTGCAGAGATGATTCTAGTACGGCGGATGTGATTATTGATAAACTTAATGTCTTTCGTCCGGATAGGGTATTTAAGGTGATACTTATCGGCTAGTAGTATGACCTGTTGTTTGATCTGTCTGCTTGTACGTTCTTTTCTCAATTCCTTTTCAATATTTGCAGTTTCTTTTAGAGATTCATTACCAGATAACAAGTACTGCTCATCATCGACACAAGCGTCATGTGTTGTCTAGTGTTGAGGTTCTTATGAAAACAATTGGACATAAAGCCACCGTTTCGAGCACTTCACTGTGAGATATTTCCTTGTACCTAAAAAATTGATGGTCTTATTTGATTTACTGCATCCTATAGAACAATGACGATTCTTTATTCTGTCATTTATTTTCTTTTGGCTTAGTTTCAGTTTTCCTATTTTACATGGTGTTAGAGCCTATATGCTTTACATTGTCGTCATCCAGCTCATAGGGTTTATTGGAGCCATATGCTGTTTGTTTTTCTATAAACTGAAAGTAACCAGCTACTTTGGCATTCCTTTTGCCACCTTGGTGCGGCATCAAAAGTTCGTGGTCAATGGCTCAGTAACATGTTGTTTCAAAAGTTCCTTTAGCCTAAACACTTCTTGTTTGGCAAACCCCTTTATATTGTCAAGAAAAAAATTGGATTAAGCATTCCTCCTATTGGAAATTGAAGAGAATGATATGCTTGGCATGACACTCCCGTTTAGGGTCTGTTGTCACACAATTTATCTGCTTAGTTGAAGGGTGGGAAATGGGTTTTATCTAACTGTACTTCAAATTAACTGAATCTTGGCCATGTAGATTATAGAGGGTTAGAGTATGTTTTGGCTTCAATCGTATTTATTAACCTCCTTGTGTCCAACATCATGTTTCACTTGTTTTGTGGATGATCCTGAGATTTTGCAGATCACAAAATATCAATTTCATATTATAACATTGATGTCGGCGACTTAACCACTGTGTATGACATTGTTGAAACCTATGGATCTTCAGAAGTCAAGTTGTTGATGATTGATATTCCTCTGTCTCTCTCATTCATTGCGTTCTGTCAATAGGTTATGAAGAAATGCTCAAATTTTGATGTCTTATGTTGCACCTTGTAAAAATCATTTTGGTGGATAGTTGGCTGATAGTGTCACACAGGAAAATGTAAAGTTGAAAATACTGCTGTTGATTTGACCAACTTTGATCAAACAGTTGGTTCCAACTGATGCAACCAATTGTTTGATCAACATGGCATCAGGCACCTCCTGCTTTACCTCCATGTAGAAAAAAGTGTGGATGAGAGCCCTATGGAAGATCTAGTCGTTAGAGCAATGATCTGCGTCCTATTTATATCTGTTTATTGCCAATGATCATTCTGTATCAATTCTGTCGGAGAAAATGTGAAATTTATTATTTCCTAACCTGTATCTTCTTTAATTTGTTTCAATCTGTGTTGGCAGTTACATCTTCAATTTAGTTGGGCAATTTATTACTGATCCTGCTTTGCAAGATCAGTGCTGTGATATCTTGTCCATGCTACTGTCAGCCTTTCAAATTTCTTCTACAAAAGATGATGTGAATGTACTTGGTGAACAACTTCAGGTTTTCTTTTTGTGCCCTGATAGCTTCAGTTGACACTGTTTCTCTCATCTTATTTGTAATTTTTGATTTTTTTGACTATGCAGTTTTTGGTCTCTAAATTGGTCATTTGCTGTACTCCTTATGAGACGAGAGAGGGTCCCAGTTCTCCATCATCTAAGATTCTATCTTTGCTCCAACAGTTAACTGTGGATGCCGATAAGTCTCTTTATGACTACATCAGAGTATGAAAAAAATTCGTTTCTCTATTGTAGATGTTTTGTCTCAGGTTTCTGAATTTTTCCATTAGCACAGACCCCATGAAGTTTAATGCCTTTGTTTCTATGATTCCAGGGACTGGAACCCTTTCCTGATCTTCCTTGTTTTGAGAGAATCAAAAGCTTCCATGATGAACTTTGTAGGGCTAACTGCCCTCGGGATCACTTTTTGAAAGTAAATGATCCTCCATTAGTTCCAGAGTGTTCATATTTTCTTATAGGTTTCAATCTTACTCCGATCTTATTGTTTCCCAGCTCGTGAAGAAAATTAGCTACCTTCCTCAGACACTTGTCGTTTGGAGGTAACCTCCATTCATGCTTACTACGTTTGTGCTTATGAATGTCTCTCTTTTTTCCTCAATATCAAAACACGGATTTGTGTCTTATTTTTCAGTCTCCGCACTTTGACCACAAATCTCCCAACAAGAAAGGGTGTCCAGCTTGAGGTGAACGCTATTGGCATATCTGAGGAACTCAATCTTTGGAATTCTGACCCTGAACTAGTTTCTGGTGTCTGGGCTCTTCTTGGAATTTGCGGCTCTAGTGATGCCAAAGAAATCAAGTCTCTGGTTTCTGCTTTCATTTCTCAGGTTTGTTGTTTCGAGCATTCTCATAATGTTTGTTGTAGTGTGTGTATTCAACAGCGACTGGGAAAAAAAACTTTTCTGTACATAGTGAACTGCTATTCCTTCTTTGTACCTTCTTAATTCATTGTTTGAGGTTCTTGTTTCATTAAAACTTTTCTGGTTATTAAAACTTTTCTGATTACTTCCTGAAATTATTTGACCATGTCCAGGTTGGTATTGGGGATCCTCATCGTATCGTCTTCCATCTGCCAGGAGATACAGCGCGAAATGAAACTTTTTCAAAATATGGCGGCAGTATTGTTAGCAATGAAAGCATTCTTAGTGATGTGGGTTTTTCGGAAGAAGTGTTGATTAGTCTTATTAGATTATTGAAGAAGTACTTCCTTGATGATGGTGTGACAGTGGTGGATTTGACTTCACGTACACTCCAGGTGAGTCAATTGAAATGAGATAGTCAAATCTGGTGAATGGTGTCAATGTCTTAATTTTGATGCGGCAAGGCCATTCGAGTAAGCTAAAAGCCACTTGAGATGGTCACACCAACATGTTTCATCTTTTTGAAAATTATTGTGCTGTCCAATTCAAAATGAGTCGCCGTTGAGTAGAGAAGGCCGTTCTGTATGATCACTAGATTTTTTTTTCTATGTCGGACTATACCATCAGATGGCTTCGTGATAAAGTTTGCATGACATAGTTGATATCTATTTACCAAGGTTACGAGTTGAATATCATCTTAAGTAATGGTTTTTTTTGCTAATACTGTCACTTATGAAAATCTCACACTCTTGCCATGCACATCAGGTATGTAAGGCTACTTGAATTTTTGCTTCTGTATGTTTGAACGGGGTACAAAGGCAATAAGAAGGATGAAAAAAAATAAAGCAATGCAAGATAATTATGAAAACTATCTGTTTATAGGTGATTTATCAGAGTATTTCACTAGTTTCTTTTGTATTGGCAGAGGTAAGGTCAGAAGTGTTTAGGCTAGATAGTCAATTTATTTTATTTTCCTCCCCTAACTTTGTAAATTTTGGCTGTGGATTGTATGCAATAGGAAGCAAATAACTCACTGTTAAACATTTCTGAACCTCACTAAGGTTTTGCTTAATCCACCAGGGGATTCTTTCAACCGAGATGGGTCAGTGTGCTCTTTCTTCCTTCAATGGTTACGACAAGTCTTTAATTTCTGTATGTATACTATGACAGAAAAAATATGTCATTTGTATTGTTTCTGTAATTCCTATATGTTTTTTCAGGATTAACCTCTTCACTTTCTTCTAGGTTCATTCAAAAGGTGTTAATTCTGAAGTTGTTGAGAAGTTGATATTTGATTCTAGAGAGAAGCCTACAGGTATTGGAATTATTCATTTGCAGACTCTCCCTCATGTTTCTAGTTTGAGATGAAAGTAATGTAAGATATAAAATGTTTGCAAAAACTAGCAAATAATGGGACAGAAATGGAACACTAGGAAAAATCCTAGGGTGGAAGATGTACATTTGAGAAGCAGGAGAAAACCGTTTCTCCTTAGACAGGATGGAGGGTACCATCAGTGATAGGAGGAAGCTCAGAACTCTAAAAGAACCTGTCGGACAGGAAGGAGGATACTTTTGGCTGTAGGAGGAAGCCTAGAACCCAAAGAGAGACTGTTGGAGGGGGGTGGCAACATCAGGCAGTAGTAGGAAGTCAACACCAAGAGATAATACTGAAACCTTTGTCTAGACGGTGGAGATTCCTTCCCACTCACCATTCGAACTAGGAGAGGAAGTAGAAGAGGCTTGATGCTTGAGCCACAAAGCATGTACAGGTCAACTATAGTGGCTAGAGGTGGCAATAATTCGGCCACAAACATTGAGAGAGCACAGGTTGCTGAGATTGACCATAAGGATAGCTTATGATGCACTTACTGTTAGAAGCCACAACATACTCTTGAACGATGTTGGAAGCTCCATGGAAAACCTTTGAGTCGAGGAAAAGGACAGAAAAGAGAGCAGCCAAGGAACAATGGTCGAGCTCATGTCATGACAGTGCATCAGAATGAAGCAGCACCGAAGGAGTCAGGTGCTCTCAACCAAGAAGAGGTCAAGAGGGTAAGATCTTTCATTGGGAATCTTGACAATGAAATCTGTTCATTATGTAGAAATTGAGGGTTCGTACTGGAGGCATATACAGATGTTGATTATGCAGGGTCAGTGGTTGACAGGAGATCAACCTCTAGATATTGCAATCTCATGATGTGGAGAAGTAAGAAATAGATCGTGATAGTACAATCTAGTGCAGAGGCTGAATTCCAAGCAATCGTTCAAGGTCTATGTAAACTACTTTGGCTCAAGTTCATCTTAGAAGACTTGAAGATTAAGTGGGATGGCTAATGGGTCTGAAATTAGTATAGCTCACAACCCAGTGCAACATGATCGAACAAAACATATCAAGATTTTCAGACACTTCAGAGAAAAGTTAGAGAACTGATTGATTTGTACATTTCACGTGTCTACACGTGGCCAACTTGCTGATGTACTTAGGGATTTAGTCTAGTATTTCATAGTATTGTATCTAAATTGAGACTTGAGAATACCTATTCGCCAGCTTAAAGGGGAGTGTGGGAACGAACATATATTTAGGAGTTAGTTTATGTTGGTCGGTTTCTAGTTGAGAGCAGTTTCCTATTTTGTTAGTTTCCTAGTTGGTCAGTTTCCTTAACCTAGTTAGTTTCCTTTTTTATGGCCAGGGTTATTGTATACAATTAGCAATTGTTCCATGATTTGAGGAGCAGAAGAGCTTTTTCCCCAACCGTTTGTTCCTGTATGGTTTGAATTATGTTTGAAAGGAATTGATTTCTTATTGCCATTAGATGTCATTAGTACAGAAGACTAGGTTTGGGGACGACGTAGTTAAATGACTACCCTAATGATGATAAAAAAGGATTGGGATTTTTCTAGGACCGTATTTTGCTTTGATATCATGTTAGCGAATACCAGAAAATGGAAGGAGAGAGGTGAAACACTGGGAAAAATCTTAGAGCAGAAGAGGTATACTTTCAACCCTATGTCCAAAATTTCTCTTTTAACCCTATGTTTGACTACGATTTTCTCGTTTCATAAGCCTCTGTATAAACCTCTGTATACATGGGCAGCCATAGAGAATTTTTCATAATCATGCCTGGTGTTGGCTGAATGGTGTAAATTTTTTTGTCTGAGCTTATATGTTGATTTATGTTCTACCATCTTGCGTTTCATCCTTCATATGCTAGGATCAATGCACTGAAGCTGCGTTTCCCCTCTTTTAGATTGTATTTTTCACACACCAGACGCCTCATGTTTTTTTTATTAGTATAATTATTCAAAGCGATATGAACTAGAATTTCTAATTTTATGATGATCCCCTCCCCCCCCTCCCACACACACACCGTAGAGGATCTCTCGGCTACAGCTTTGTGGAGAACTCATTCAAAAAGCTATGAGATGTGGATTTGTTCGCTTGTTCACTCGCTCATTTGTTTTAGTGATGACGTAATCTTAAGGTATGAAGTGCTTTGCTTCCTTAAACACCAACTTTCCACTGTTAGGTGTCAGTGAAACTGCACTGTTGTTAGACATTGGTAAATAGTCCTTTCATTTTCCATGAGAATTTCAGGTTATGTCAGGACATTGTACTGTTGAAAGTGGAACTGGCAGAGCTTTTGCTTCCAAGTGTCTTGGTCAACATATCTGGGAGGAATGATTCTGTAGTTGATCTTTGTCAGATAATCTCAATGAAGGTTGTCAAATGCATCAATTATGTATCCATCTTCAGTGTCTTTCTTTGTTTTCGTTGGTATCATTTTCTGTATTTCTTTTGTCTCTTTGTTTGTGTTCCCCTGTAGCTTCATGGAACTGTCCTTTTAATATGGTCATAGATTTTTAAAGACAAGTTATGCGGAACTGTTTGATCCTGATTGTAATTGTTTCAGCTAAGAGGGAACCTGATCCTGTTAATCATATGTTGCTGTTCTCTAAGCAAGGAGTTGGTGTGTTAAGAGATTGAGTGCTGAATTTATCCGTACAGTTGTGGTTACACTTTTTTTTATCGTTTCCTTTCTTTCACAATAATGGATTATAAAATGTTGACTTGTAGAATCACACAGTGGTGTTTACTGAGTTAATTGTAATCGTAGTTTTTTTCAGACATGATATGCGAAGCTGTTTCATCCTGATTGTAATTGTTTCAGCTAAGAGGAACCTAATTGTAGTTTAAAGGGCAGTAAATAATAAATATTTGTTTTTTCCTTTTATGTTCCTAACCTCTAATATTCATTCATATTTTTTCACCGATTCTATCTTTAGATTTGGAGTCACCATTTTTCCAGATTAATGAGCCAATTATTCTTTATCATCTGATCTGTTGCGTTTAATAATTTCGTGCCATTGCCATATTGATGAGTTTGTGGAATATGCTTGACGACAAATGCTTCATTCATAAAATTCTAATTTCCTATTTCCTGCTTCATATTGGTGTTCGATTTCGATGTTAGGTTTTTTTCTAAAAAATTACTTTAATTACGAAAAGGTTTTTTTTTTTTCAGTTCCTTATTCTTTGATATAGTCAATTGTCATGGAAAATGTACTGTAACATATTTTGATCAGAACTGAGGAAAAGAAGTTAGCTGATCTCAGCCCCAACTGCCTGATCTGAGTTGGGAGTATTTGATTCCAGCCAATTTCGGGGATATTAGAGTGTTTCTGAACTTGATAAAATAAAGGAAACGAGTAGCAGACAGAAGAGTGGATAAAAGAAGCAGAGGTCTGTGTTTGTGGCTTGTGTAAAATTTTCAAGCGGTCGTCATAATCTTGTTCTAAACGTTCTTCAGTTTATTCAAATACATGATCATAGTAATATCTGATATGAGTCTGCCAATCTTTCTATCGAGAATGCTGATTCTCATATGTATAAGTCTGATCCATGTGTAGAAAGAGGCATAAAGAAGGAAATAACTTTCGATTTTTTATGTGTTACAACTAGAGAGAGAGACAGAGAAGGAGAAGGAGAGAGATGACAGATATGGAAAGAGTACTTTGCCCTAATCTTGGAGTCTAGCATATATACTAGACTCTAAATGGGCTTGGGTGGACCAGTTCCGCCCAGATAGTTAGATGGATGGTCCAGCCTAGACATACGCACTCCAACAGCCCCCCTCAAGCTGGAGTGTATATATCATACACTCTTAGTTTATCGCATAGAAATTCAACTCGGTGGCTATTCAGAGGCCTGATAAAAATATTGGCAAGTTGATCATTAAATTTAACATGCACAGTAGTGATGAGACGTGCCTGTAGCTTCTCTTTGACAGAATGACAACCAACTTCAATATGTTTCATCCTCTCATGAAATACATAATTAGAGATGATGTAGATTGCTGCTTGATTATCGCATTTGAGTTCCATAGGACTAGGATAAAGGAAATCAAATTCTTCAAGAAGATGATTGGTTTATATAAGTTCACATGTAATTTATGCCATTGTCCTATATTTTGATTCAGTACTTTGGACTGTAAGATGACCATTGTTCTTATACAATAATCTTTTGCTCAGATTTCTCTTGAGATATCTCAAAATCCGCATACCTACATCCAGATGTTTTGTGTGTGGTCATTCTATGAACTGACTCACTACACTAATAGCAAAAGAAATATCTGATTGGGTGATGGTTAAATAGTTCAGTATACTAACTTGACATCTACCTCCCTGGATTCTCCAACATGGCTCTCTCATCAAGAGATAATTTCAAGTTAGAATCTATCAGAGTGGTAGTTGATTTTGTATTTGACATACCCATTTCCTCAAGGAGATCAAGGACATACTTTCATTGGTTGATCGCAATACCCTCCTTGGATCAAGCAATCTCAATTCCCAAAAAGTATTTAAGATTACCAAGGTCTTTAGTGGCAAAATGTCCTTGTAAGAATTCCTTGAGTTGCGAAATATCTTTGTGATCGTGTTAGGTGATAATAATGTCATTGACATAGATGATTAGTAAGATACAACCAGAAAATGAATGTCTATAAAAGATTGCATGATCAATCCCACATCTTTGAAGATCAAACATAACTATATTACTACTGAAGTAGCTAAATTAGGCTTGTGAAAATTGGTTAAAATCATAGAGAGATTTTAGCGGATGATAAATCATACTAGACTCCCTTTGAGCAACAAACCCTAAAGATTCCTCTATATAAATCTCTTCTTATAAATCACCATGAACAAATGCATTCTTGATATTTAGTTGATGAAGAGGCCAAGAGAACCGTACAGCTAACTTTATTACGGGGAGAGAATGAATCTAAATAATCCTCACCATGCACCTAGACCAACTTTAACATTGAAGACCCATTTGCACCTGACAACATATTTATGAGGCGGTCACACTAGGTACCATTTTACTTGAGAGCAATCATCTCCTTCATAGTTGTATGCCACCCAAGAGGACCAAATGACTCTGAAACATTTTTAATAGGTACATCTAATAAGGTCAAGATAAATGCAGAATTGGTTGAAGGCAAATGAGTACTAGAGGTGAAGGAAACAAAACCGTTTCATATTTCGTAAGGCAATGGGTATATCCAAGTTACTTGGGACAGAAATATTTTCAAGCTGACCTTCAGACATATTGGGGATTGGTTGTGGATGGAACACTTTATTAGCTGCCAAAGAAGTCTAGAGAGCTCTCTACCTTGTACACTTCTGTAACACGGGGTTGACTAGCAGACTCAACATGACTATCAACTATATGAAGGTCAATATTAGAAAAAGAGCTAACATTGCCAGAAACACTGTGCCATAAAGCAATGGGTTATAATAGTTATACCCTTTTTAAATGCAAGATTATCTTAAGAAAATTCACTTCATAGACTTAAGCCAAATTTATCTTGACCAACTTCTAATTTATAGACAAAATAGACACCCAAATATTTTAGGTGGAACACTATATAATGGCTCCCTTGGGTGAAAAATAGAGTAATAAATTTTATTCTCTAAAACGAAAGATGACATTTGGTTGATCAGATATGTTGGTAGTTAGTACAACATCTCCCCAAAATTTTATAGGAACGTGCATGTGTAGGAATGTATGAGTAGTTTCAGTGATAAGTCCATGTTTCCTCTCAACAACACCATTTTGCTGAGGGGCATGAGAACATGATGATTGACAAATTATCACATGATGGAGTAGATATTGTGAAAAGGAAGAGTTAAAAATATTCTTTTGCAGTGTCAAAATGTAGCACGTGGATGGTCTAGCCCAATTGATTTTTCATTTCAGCACAAAATGAGTAAAAGATAGAGAATACCTTATATATCTCCATTATGAGATATAATCATGTAACCTATGAGTGAACATCAATAAATATAACAAAGCATTTGAATCCAAATTTGATGTGACATGATTAGCAACCGATACATTTTAATGAACCAAATCAAAGACACACATGACTAGAATGTTGGTGATTACTCAACTAACATGACTCACATTCTAATGGCTCTTGACCAATAAGATTGGGAGTCAATAACTTGAGATTCCCAAGAGACACATGACCCAATTAGTTATAAATTTGAAGTGGTGAAGCAGTGACACACGTGAAATGAGAAGCTTTACCCAAATAGTATAGTAATCCATGCTCATATTCTTCGTCAATTGACCTCCATGTCTTAAGGTCCTGAATGAAACAAGAATTAGTATGACAACTTGAAGAGCACAAGTTTACTAATAGAAATAAGGTTAAAAGGAAACTTAGGTATGTAAAGAACTAATTTGAGAGATAACTTAGGTGATGTGGACACAATCCCCTAAGTAGTGATTATGTGCCTCTGGACTATGACTGATGATGGTAGAATTATGATATATTTCAACTCATCACCCATCACTGGGATATTGATTGTTGACCTGTTGACCTGATCCATGATGTGCGGAGGCACCTCTGCTAGCCAATGATCGTTGATTGTTGATGGTGCGGGATGCCCAGACGTTTGTTGAGGAATTAGGGTTTGGCAGTGGCCCCAATCCCCCCTTCTGATTAGGGTTCCTCACTTGGACGATGACTTGAGTTGTCCAAGCAGAACCAGGAAGAAATGTTGGTCTGTGAGACAGCTAGATGTCACAGGACTACACGAGATGATGTCAGGACAACCAAACTGAGGAGGTGGAGGAGGGGAAATGGGGATTCCGAAGCATTCGTCCTCTTTGAACAGTGAGAGACAATGCTGAAATGAGGGGATGATGGCAGAATGGCAAAAGATGGTGCCGGACATAGAGAGATGCCTAAAGGACGATCTGGGAGGCTTAGGACGGCTAGATGGAGTGGGATGCTGTCTAGGGCCCTGATGCTGTGTAGACATATATGCTCTAACATTATGGATATTAGCTGCCATATCAAATTTTGGGTTCTGTGATTCTTGGAGTTCGCCTTACCATCCACCCTTTTCTCGTCTGCAATTTCAATTATTAAGCTTGTATGATGATACTTCAATCTTCAGTCTCTCATGAACTGTACTAAAATATTTTCTTCTGTGTTGAGATATTGGATAAATTTGACTGCGTTTTGTACTTGCCTGAAGATGGGTTTGTGATTTTCCTGTGCAATCCGTTTTCATTTTATCGTGCCTTCTTTATAGTGTAATAAGCTGATACGATTACAGTATTGAGTGTCATTTGACATAGTTCTAATTGGCCTTAAATATTTTTTATTATATATATATAAATCGTTCTACTGGCAGGTCGAAGAAAACATATTTCTTGAATCCAACTATGCAATCAAATCTATCCAGATCTGGTTGAATGTGCTGAACATTCTTCGATCATATGACAACACAGAAATGTCTCACTCATTTCAAAGAACCTCAAAGGTTGGCTTATTACGTCCTTAAGTTAGTATTAGTTGAACTTATTTTCCTTCTATCAGAAGTTTCTTTTTCAACTTGTCTTTTTTATTGATTTCTCTAGCCAAGTATAATTTTGATTTCACCAACATATAGTAATGTGACTTGACTGTACGGAGGATATAGAAAAAGTGTTCCATTGTTGGATCATTAGTTTTGGCCCGTGTCAGGGGCCGGTGCAGGGACTTGAACAAGCATGTACGGATCCTTAAAACTACGAGCAGCAATAATTTGATCTGAATATACAGTGGCTCCCGAAAAGTTCTTGGTGGAAACGTTTAGTAAACAACCCTAGCTATGGTTCATGAAAGAATCTTATCCATCCACTTTCATAGATGAATGGATCTCAAGGCTTACACATATGTAGTGCACCAAAATCTTGGCCACTTTTGAGTTTTTTTTTACTCTAAATTTATATTGATAGATAACTTGAGATGAAGCTAGTATGTAGGAGACATGTACTATGACACCAAGATCTAAGGTATAATTGGCACAATCCACTTGGAAGAATCACTTGGTGTAAAACTGGTTTCTTGGAGAGAGAAGCTGATATGGACCCTTTTGATCATATCTGTGAAGCGTTGCTACTGGATTAGACTTTAAAGTACCTGAAGCTGTTTGCATCTACAATGGCGTTGTACCAAATATTGTTCTTAATTTTCCAAATTTATGTTAATGTGTTTCAAATAGAATGCTTAATTTGAGAATATGAAAATAATTCCACCATCAACCCTTTTCAGTTTGATGAATTTCTGTTTTTTTCTGAACATTCCGGCTGAATACACTTTTATTTCCTTGTTTTTTCTGCTTCCGTTCGTCTATCACTTATTCTTTCTAACTTCTGTTATGAGCTGTTTGCAGCATGGTAGACAAAGTGTTCCAAGGACCCGTTATACACCAGCGCTGCATGTAGAGTTGTTATCAAATTCCTCGTGGAAGAAGGTAATATTTGAAAAATGTGTCGCCAGTAAGAACTGCTATTCATTTTTTAATAATTATCGTTGCTCCTTTCTTCAGTCTCGCCATCTTTTAAACTCTTGGTGGTGAAACTGTAATTCATGTCATTTTTTTTATTGTTCCCTGAAATTATATTGCTTTGAAAGTGCATTGATGTTTCAGATTGATCATCTGCTGCTGGACTTTTAAATATAAGTTTTAGCACCGGATCAATCATAATCGTAGGTTTCGGTGTCAACATTGGGTTGTCATTTATAATTCCTATAACTTGTGCTTTCTTGTAGTCTCAGCTTTTGAAGCTTCTCAATCCAAAAGGTTTGGCTGATATCCTAGTCTAGCTTGGTGGGCTTCGATTCCATAACTGATCTAGGTTGTTTTCGAAGGGGCATATTCTGTCTTTATTTTTTTTGGGCATAACTGGTGTGAGGGAAATTCCTTTTGGGTTAAGGTGACGACAGTTCATATAGTCATGGTGGAGGAAAAATGAGTAGAAGAAGCTTTTGATTCTGTGAATCACATGATAATATGCGAATCCAATTCTTTTAAAAAAACTGGTATTCCAAAGTGGAACAGAAGGGCAATAGAAGCACACATAGTGTTACCTGTTACTGCTCGTTTCAATGCAGAGGTACTAGTGACAACGATCAACTGGTTGTTTATTATTTGATTCAGTTATGTGTACTAATTTGTTCAAGGAAATTTGAATGAAGTTCTTGTGCAGTAATTCTCCTGGAGGACCGTGCTCTTCTAAAGAGAAGCTATTATTCATTCAAAGGTAGCTTTGTGTTAGAAACGTATTGGTGAAGCACTTGATCCATGCTAGTAAACTTTGCACGATCTTAAGGAAATAAGATGTCGAAGGAAATTGCCCTGTGCTGATAATCTCTATTGAGACAGACAAACTGCCTGGTCATATTCGGAGGAACTGGCTCTTACAAGCTACTGACCGACCCAATTCAATTAGAGGTTAACATTTTATTGTTTTATTGGATCCAAAAAGGAGGTTTAATTCAAATGTTCCAGAGAACATTTTAACAAAGAAATCTCCCTAGCATTCAGCTTGTAGGTTGCAGGCCTACTGTAATAATGTTACTGTAGAGAAACATAGACACAGGGAGAATAACCTCTGTCACTGAGGACAGAGGGCAGAACGGCAGACAACCGCCTCTCATTTCATTCACCTCTGGCATCCCTTATATAGGGAGGAACCCTAGACAACTGTCCCAAAATACCCTCGTTTTTTTGCAGTATTTCCTAACGACTTAGAACTTCCAACAGTTACTTTGCTTAGTTGCCCTTTAAATTCTAAAATAGTGTATTAGCGATCAGAAGCCCCAGTGGACAGCAGCTGATTTTAGTGGTCCACCTTCTATTCTGTTGTATCCAGTCCTGTCCCTAAATTTACTTCTAGCCTTTGTGGTCTTCTTCTCACAATGGTTTCTAATTGTCTGAGATGCATTTAACACGTTTCTGATGTTTGACCACTGGTTTCATGTAACAGTCAATTTTATTCCTTTTGTTATTGATGTTCTGATATCTTTTGCTTTGCTTGAAGGTATATTGGCTCTCCATTGACTATCTTGTGGTTGCCAAGGCTGCAATTGTGAGTACCATTATCTCCTTTTATAGGTTCATGATAGTTGAATGGAAAACAAGGGAATCGCATGTCTCTGGAGTGTCAATGTTGATGATATTTCTGATTTTTATGTAGTACTTTTATTGAAGAAAAATGATTTTTTCGTGGTACCAATGATTCATTTGTGCCAATATCGACATAAATGTGTTAACTATTTGTTTTGAGTTCCAGGTTATAAGTTTTCTTATTTTTTCTTAAAGTTATATTGAATACCACTGGATAAGGGATTCCTTCTTATCCACAATAGTGGGCATAAGGGAACTTGAAGAGTTAAATGTTTACTGAAGAGAGGGTGAGAAGAGGTCTTAATAATGTAAAAGTTTCAAAAGAACAAGCTGGAAGAAATTATTAAGTTGAGGAGGTGTAATGAGATGCTTTCCTTGTCAGTTGCTTAGATGGAAAATGTCATCGGAGAAGAAGTAAACTGCAATGTGGATGGAGTAAACTTAGGCAACTGTAACTCCCCAATGTCAAAAAATAAAAACACCTTACCATGGAATTATCGAGAAACTTAGCTCAAAGTAAGGTACGGAATTCTATCAAAATTTTGAATTAAACTGCATCACTAATAAAGGAGACCAATTTAGTCGTGTAATTTTTTTTTATAGATTAGTATAACTCAAAGGGTTAATTTTAACCAAGACATAGGGTCCATGTTGGTCCATGTTTTTCAGAATTTGAATATTCCTTCCGAGATCAGTGGGGAGACTTGGGTGTATGGGGAAAGAGGACATGAAGAAAGAGAGAGGAAGAAAGAAGAAAAAAAAGGTTGTCTCAGATGACACTATCCACCTGTCTGTCTTTCCCTATACTGTTTTCACTTGCCAAGTGTGCGCAAAACATTAATCTGATTGGATGGGGGTGATTAACGGTCAAGTAGATTTATGCAATATTTTCACATCTAAGAAATATACTTCTGAAATTGTAAAAAATATCTAAGTCCGCAACCTGATCAATTAGTATCTGAATAAGGATCAGATCTGCTTGATCCATAATCCCACGCTAATTCCAAAGTACCTTGGCCAACTCATACACTCCGGACTACTCTCTGAAATG
Organism: Spirodela intermedia; assembly: GCA_902729315.2. NCBI lineage: Eukaryota > Viridiplantae > Streptophyta > Magnoliopsida > Alismatales > Araceae > Spirodela > Spirodela intermedia. Next base: position 8,200,368 of record LR746272.1, read on the forward strand.
TCATTTTCAGTTAGACTATTGATTCATTATTAATTTTTTAATTGAACAATATTTTTATTTTAAAACTGTTTATGTATATTTCATTACTGATTTGCTTTTCATGAAACCTTGCTTGTAATATGTTAAATTAACCTTTCCTTAATATGTTTCAGCACTGTGGCTCGTACTTCACTGCAGTAATGTATGTAGAATACTGGTGTGAAGAGAATTTTAACTGTCTCACATTGGGGAGCCCAGACTTCTCGAATCTCGAATCGGTCAGCCTAAACCTTTAAGAGTTTCCATTTCAGAGGTCACATTTATTGGTCTGAATTCAGTCATTTTTTAGCAACTGAAGTCTACAATCATTTGTTCAGACTGATTTTATTTTTTTTTCTATACTACCATTTATCATCCCACTTCAATCATCCAACGAAATAACTGATATTTCTTGTTTTCAGCTTCCACCACATGTCGAGCTACTCATTTCGGCAGTCACTCAGATCAACGAACCTGATAGCTTATACGGCATAATCCAGACATATAAGGTTTGTCTGTTCCAGAACTAAAAAATATGGGGGTAATATTGGTTTCACTTGAATGTTGAAAAGCACCTTGTGGTTTGATCTTGAAGAGGACGCAGGAATCAAAAGAGAAAAGGACATCTGTTGTTGTGACTATTAGGCTTTTATTTAGTATTTTTTATTGGATCGAAATATTACATTAGGTATGGCGCATTGTTTGTGGAGGCCGTATTCTTTTCTGTAAACTCTAATGCTCTTGAAAACTCTATAGCCAATTTCTTCACCTGTCATTCTTCACCTGAACGTAAAGACAATATTTTTCCTAAAGTTTCTATAAATCCAATTTCTGGCATTCTTCTTTGCCTAACATGTTACTGAAATTGGGTCGTATACTGATCTTTCATGGCCTCTGTTTAGTAATAATCATAAGTATCTTTCATCAGGGTTGTAATAGTTGAAAACTCCGACCTAAAATTATTATTTTTGTAGCTTAGTAAAAATCATGTTTTAGATATGTACGTCTTTTTATCGGGAATTTGAATGATTGATGTCCATGGAAATGCCAACATGAACATCAAGCATTATGTTCATGGTTTGATGATGTCAATGACTTCCTCCAATGTCACTCAATAAGCTTGTTACCAATTTCCCATTTATTGTTCCCGAAACTTTGCATAAGCCAGATAGTCAGATTGGGGGGAACCATTTTTAGAATGCTAAATTCCTTGTCAGCTGGCAGCTTCTCAGCGAAAATTCTAAAAAATGTGGCTTGTGATGAGAAAAGATTATATGCAAGTTTGTAAAACCAAGCTGAGCTATATTTATATATTACGAAGAACCTGTGTAACTTATTACCACATTACAATTGCCACCTCTCAATTGGCATGAGCCCAACATCTTAATTTATTTATTTATTATATTTCAAAAAGCCTCTGTTTTGTTGCCAGAAAAAAAAAGAAAGGAGGAAGACCTGACTTGGACCGAAATATTGTGCCTGTTAAAATTTCCGAACTATGTACCTGGTAGGGTCCCTTACTTCCTGTGACCAAGATCAGGCGAGAGACAGTGGAAAGAACGGAAAGAACAGTAGAAGCAAAGGATAACACAGAGTAACCGGGAGTAACCGGGCTCCACTGGAACCCTAGAACAGTTGGGGTAGTTCGAGAGGCCCCACTCTCCTGGACTTGACCAAAATAAGGTCTGTTCCCCCTCTCCGGGGGGGGTAGGCCTAATATTAAACCTTACAGGGTCATTTACCCTCTTCACCCCTTCCAGCACTTGCGTTAATCGCTCCCATGCTAGAATCGTCACCCGCAGTCGGTAAAATGGGCTCTGGACCCATTTTCCTGTGTCTGGAATATGTTTGGCCCGTCGTGGGCCTAACAGTACCTTTCAGTGGAGCAGATTTTTTCTGGAGTTTTTTTTCCATCCAATGTGTTAGCATTTTACTGATGTTATTTTCGATCAGGTGTCTTCTCAAATCATTACATACGAGCACGAGGGAAATTGGAGCAAAGCTTTGGAACATTATGACTTATTGATAAGGAAAGCCTCTGTAGGAAAAATTGGTGGTATGTCGAGGGACTATGAAGCAGTTTATGCCCAAGGACTTAATCATGTCTCTTCTTCCAGAGAAGTGAAAGAAACGGGAGTCTGGAAGTTACATAAAGGGCTCATGAGGTCGCTACAACAAATTGGATGTTCTCATCTTTTGGATGTATATTTCCAGGGTCTCACTAAACAAAACTGCTATTTTCAACATGACTTGGACTTCACTGAGTTACAGGTTTGCAGCTAGTTGAACCTGCCATCAATGTAAAAGTTTCTTCATTTTTACTTTTGAATCGTGCAAACGTTTATGAAAAAGATGGTGGTTTTCGCTGCAATCTTTTGGATGTATATTGTTTTAAATGGTCAATTCATTGCTTTTTTTAATCAGTTTGCTCTTCACTTGTACCTCTTGTACAGTATGAAGCTGCTTGGAGGTCGGGTAATTGGGATTTTTCGTTACTTCATGTAGATCTTCCTCCTACACATTCTGGAAATGATTTACGGAATAGTCATTTTAACGAGAAACTGCACAGGTTTATCTTTAAACTTCAACAACAATGTGTTCTATATTTAACGTTCTCAACTGATGCATGAGTAACTGCTTTTCTCGTGAATTAATGTGTTCCTATCATTGCTTTACGCGTATAGCATTTTCGCATCAATTATTTTGAAGTCTTTCAGTTTTTTGGGATGAAAATTAGTAATGAAATCAGTTCTGTTAAATTGAAAAATTAGGAAATACATCCATGTTTGCTGGGCTAATCCCATCCTAACTGTCCAAAACTGTTCTGGAGACAAGGAATCCGCTCAAAATATCTCTACGCACGACCTTATCAGGCAACATCAAAATGTCAAACTAAGCACAAGCTTCGATATAGAAGCTGCATCCTTTTCTGAAGTATCATGACCCAAAAGCTTCCTTGATTTTTCTACAACCACTGAAAGCCGTTGACTGCGTAGCGTAGGACAGAAGCTACATCTAGGCTCGGAGAAAGCACAGGATCAGATGCATGATTCTCCGAGAAATCGCTTATCACCATTTGCCTTTGTATTTAACAAGTTTAGGGCTAAAAAACTAGATATAAATCAACCAAGAATGTATATTGTAAATCAAAATGACTCCTTTGGTCCCACACTCTAATTAAAAGGTTTCACAAGAGCTGTCAGGCATCTCTCATTTTTATTTGACACCTAGATTAATTTTCTTCCCAAAAGACTAGTTTGGAACCATCTACTAAGTCGAATTTGTCTTGTCCATTAAGAATACCGTTGTCTTCTGTTACATTATTGTATTCCTCTTTTCTCTCACATCTGTAGGGTCGACTTTTCAATTTTATCAAATCATCTCTACTGTTTTAAATTTTTTTCATTCGTAAATTTCATCCATTGTTAATTTGTTGTCCTCGTCACTTGTTAAACAGTTGCCTGAGGGCTTTGCAAGATGGAGATTGCAATGAGTTTCACGCCAATCTTACTGATGCTAAGGAGGTATTTGTTTTCTTTAGTTGAACTGATCGATTTTATGCCATTCTCTTTATTGCTTTGTTTATTGATTTTTAGGAACTTGTTATTTCTATCTGCAATGCAAGTAAGGAGAGTACTGGATATATCAATTCCACAATTGTGAAACTTCAGGTAGGAGAAGTTCACCTATGATCCCATCTTGCGAAAAGCACTGATCCATTAATACTTTGGTTATTATGCTTCTTGTGCAGATTTTAGACCATCTTGGTAGAGCGTGGGATTTACGTTGGAAGCCACATACATACAAATGCGGGGAATCGCAGACAGTAATCAAGAAGACACTCTCTGAGCCCGTTATTCCTACCATAAGCCAGGTCTCATTTTTTTTCACGTTTTACCTGTACTGTAGTTAAAGTAGACTCTGTCGTCCCCTTAAATGTGGACTCGTCTCCGGAGGGTGTGGTGTGGGACGTCTTAACTCTGCAGAAATAGCAGGGTCCCGGTTTTCCTGTGGAGCATCATGCCAAGGCCATCTATCTACATACCCTTCTCCCTTCTCACGCTTGTATCATGTTTTTTGATTTCTCTATAGCTAGAATCGTACGTTAGAGAGAACAAACGAAAACAATGACTGTTGATGTGATCTTTACTCGAGCCCATAACAGTGAACGTTCTCTAGTCTACGATTCCAGAAGTTTCGTCCTTTTTAATCCTGCCCTTCATGTACCGAGCACCCCAGCCACTGGGCTTACTTGTAGATTCTAACATTGTATTGATGTGGTAGCTGCCGTGTGCCATAAGAGACTGGCATCATGCTTGCTAGAGCACAGTACTCTAGTCACCATTTTTTTTATGTGAATAAGAATTCTGTTACCTAGTGATAGTGGCTCTCCTTTTGTTTTTAGTGAGGATTCAAGTAATCTACCCAACCGAAACTAATCTAGAAACTGGAAAAACAATTTTCGTCAATACCCCGAATCTTCCTTAGTGTTTTAGCCAAAACCCTGAGTCTTTGCCTATACCATGCTTAACTTCATCTGTTTTTAACCGGTTCATATACCACACCTAGTCATGTGATTCCATCTACCATTGGTTTCAAGGTCAAGTCTAGGTGAAAAAGCACTATTGAATAATGATAAAAGAGAATACTTAGTTCATGTACAATCTCTTCTCTTCTTGGGCTTCTTTGGGCTCTTGTATAGATACATAACAATACCAGTTGAGATGTATCCTCTCCAATTCAACCAATTATCATTATTATAGACATATAAAAAAGGGTTTGGCCGCCTAGACAGAGAGGCTAGAAAGATGATTGTTTTTGTGACCTTAGCACCTTGGTGGCTTACATTTTTCCATCACAATCATCTTTTTTGAAGGCGTGTTCAATAACACTAGAACATGTAGTATTAGTGAATTGTAGATTTCCTAATCATGAAAATTTGGGTAAGAAACAAAGATACTGATAAAAAAACAAAGATTGCCAAAGAGATTACTGAAAATATGATGAAGCTAGGAGCATGCTTTACCTCAGATTATAGGTCTAAACATCCAACTTTTAGGAAAACATCCGAGAACTACTTTTGTTGGCATCAAAGAGCTAATCACCTACTGAATATCAAATAGGATTTCGAATTTCTTAGTTGAACAGTATATATATATATATATGTTTCCCTATTGGTAAAAAGGATCACCCATTATAACTTTAATTTTTAAAATTATTGTTATACATTATCGGAGATGGTAACAAAATGCTATTAGCTGTTCTTAAAAATTTGAATGCTTTTTTCACTATCCGTTTTCTGTTCTATATCTTATGTGGATGATTGTGCTAATAGATGATCGTCAGATTTTGTTAGTACCTCCATTAGAATGATGAAAGCGGTTAGTACCATTGAACATAAAGTATGTAAGTGAATTGTCTGGTTTTCCATTTATAAGAGTCACTCTAGTGTCCATTTTCTCAAACCTCACATCTGCATTGATGTCTCCATAACAAAGATGGTTGAGAGTATTGAGAGACATTCCTGGGCTTTCAAATATTGTCAGATTGGTTTTAGAATTCGCAAAATTCATTTCAGAATGATAAGAATTGCACTTTTCACGTATTAAAATTTATTGTCAACCTTCAAATTCATGCTTGAAGTATGCTTTGCAGCTGGAATGCATGAATGCAGGCTGGAAGCTGATACTCAAACAAACCCAGTTACATCTCAATTTGCTGGAACCTTTCATTGCATTCAGACATGCCCTTCTACAAATTTTGCAATGCAAGGAATGCACTGCTGGGCATCTTTTAGAATCAGCTTCCACCCTTCGCAAGGTAATTATTGCAGAACGTGCTTATTTATTTATCAGAATTTTTAGTTCTAACTTATTTCTCTTTCTTGTTTCCAGGGATCTAGGTTTTCTTTAGCTGCTGCAGCTATGCATGAATTTAAGTTACTCTTTGCAGAAGATGAAAAAGAACCAAGCTCGTACATTTTCCCCCTTGGGAGGGTATATTATTAACTATTATTTATTTAGAGACAAATTTCATTCCATTTTCTTTTTAGTTACCTACTGTAGTGACGGAAACCCTAGGAGGATATGCAGTGGGAAAAATCTCTACTTATTCACATCATAGATGACTGTTTATACAAGGACACGAAATAAGAAAACTATCTAAAAAAATTGGAAACTGACAAACTAAGAGCCGAACTCCTAACTATACGTTCGTTCCTATACTTTTGCATCTTGGGATCGTATTTTGAAGTGTAATCTGTCATATCTCGCGAGAGGAAAATGAAAGGATCGAAAGAGGTAACAGTTCAACTCCCCATATCTCACCGCGACCCAAAAAAAACAATGTATATAGTCTCAATGCTCTGCATAAGTACATTATAAAATGTTCCTCTGGTCATAACTTCCATTGTGACACTCCTGTCTATCATATTAATGCAACATTTTACCCATTTTGAAGAATATGAGATCCGTTATTTTACTGCAGACCGCCCCAAGGGTATATATCTTCTGTTGTGTACCAAATATATCTGGTGAAAGAAAGGATAACAGGAAAACAGATGGCAACTAGTCCACATTTTAGATGAAAGTAATTGTTTTGAATAGAGAAAGTAACTGGTTGGGGGCCGTGGGAATCTTTTCATGACAGGGATCACATTGGTAGGCATATTTCATTTTCTGCGCATCTATGATTCTGGTTTAACTGTTTGATTGTAAACTTGAGTTTTTTCTCATACGTGGATATTGCCCTCTGATTTTGTTAGAGGTGCTTTTTCTTATGAACCTGCAGCTATGTACACACTTCTGTCGCAGTAACCTTAAAAGGTTTATGTATAAGCTTCATCATGTGTGCCATATTGAATTTGAATGCCAAATACTTTGAACAATTATTTTGACATCCTTGTAAGAAATCCATTTTTCTGTTCCATGAAAGAACAAATCTTTATGTATTGGGTAGATCGAAGAGGCTAAAATTTTACGAGCTCAAGGTCAACATGAGATGGCCATCAACCTGGCAATATATATTCTTGAAAATTATCAGCTGGCAGAAGAAGCTTCAAATGTCAATCGTCTTGTTGGAAAATGGTTGGTGGAGAGTCGATCAAGCAGGTACATCACGAAAAGATGTTACCAAATGTTATTCAACTTTCAATATCTCTCTTTGTTGGAGCTCTCATATTCCCTGTTTGACTGTAGTTCAAGAACCATCTTGGAAAAGTACCTGAAACATTCAGTGGAACTTGCTGAATTAAATAAGAATGTTGACGAGAAATCTATATCAAGACAATGTCAAACATACTTCCATCTTGCACACTATACAGATGCTTTATTTAAAAGCTATGAAGCAAGGCTTACCTCTAGTGAATGGCAGGCAGCTCTGCGATTGAGGAAACACAAGGTAGCTTGTCAAGAGCTGATGTTCAATCAACTTTTTGCATGTGCCTGTGTTTATTGTTGTCACATGGAGTAGATAGTTTAGTGGTTTGCTACCCTCTGCAGACAAGAGAACTGGATGCGCTTATTAGAAGACTGAAGAGTTCGGCAAAGGTGGACATCTTTTACTGGGGATATATTTCATTTTTTGTTTCACACGAGAAGGTCATTCATAGGGATAAAGTCCGGACGCATCTTACCCCTCTGATATCATCCTCATTTATACTGTTCGCCAGGGTGATAAGACTGACTACTCAGCAAAAATACAAGAGCTACAGAAACAGCTTACCATGGACAGGGAAGAAGCTGAAAAGTTGCAGGTAGGATATTATTTTGGACTTTGTCAAAGGATCTTCTTAGAATATTTTTTATTTTCGTAATGAAATGTCCAAAAAAATTAAGGTATGGTATGAGCGATAAAAAAAAGCTAGGAAATATCAAATTACCCTTAGTTTTGCGATTCTGAATTCTTTTCTAGCCCTCCATGTGATAACTAATTTATTTGTATTTATTTTACCCATAAATTTGGTAATTAACCAGGATCTGTCAGTTCATCTATAGCCCAATCTGATCATTTGTGACTGCCTTTAGCCAGGAATTGCCGAGATTCAGATTTTGGATCATGTAGCATCATTCCTGAAGTATTCATTGCCATTATAAAAGTACTTTGAATTGCTTCTAGGATTGGTTATCAAACTAGTAGCTCATTATTGACTGACTAGAATTCCTTCGATCTATAGGATGACAGGGATAACTTCCTTAGCCTAGCACTGGATGGATATCAACGTTGTCTTTCCATAGGAGGCAAATATGACATGCGGGTGGTATGTATATCTGATTCCTACCTGTGGATTATTTTCACACTCGAAGAGCTAACTAAGAGAAAATGGTAACGACTAACTAATGATTTATTTTTATTTTTATATTATCCTGATTGAGTTCCTTCGGAGGTTTTCGTTTCCCAAGTTTTTCTCTTATTGAATCTTTTTTTTAATTTGGCAAAGCAACTTCACCCGTCAGACCAAACTTTCACTGTTTTAAATTAAATAGAGTTCACACTATTTCACATCATTCAATTTATATGTTGGCCAAGTAGAAAAATGTGTGCATTGCTATACATGAATGTGCAAAGATGTGACTGAATGATGGAAGTGAAATGGGGTGTTCCTGGAGCAGAGAATATAATATAGAACTTTAAAAGTCTATATTATTAGTTAAATGTTTTCTGTTATTCAAAGATTCTGGATCAAGTACGATGGATCTCAAATAAAATACCTTCTCATAAATAAAATGTTATAATTGTCCCCATCATCTAGAATTGATTACTCTTTCATGGCAAAACCTGCTAGATAGATTTTTGAGAAAATAATTAGTACTATTTCTTATTGTTGAAAGGGTTTACCTTGGACAGAGAATATGATATGTAAAATTAATTATGATCATCCTCAATAGGGTGTTTTCTATACTTTCCAGATTCTGGGTCAAGAACTATGAACCTATTTTTTATACTATCGTTGATGCTGCCTTTTAAATGAAACTTTGTTATCATCATTATACCTACATTAATAACTCTTTCATGACTAAAGCTACAAGATTTTTTGTGAAAAAAGAACTGTTGCATTAGTTTCACGTTAACATTACACAAATGTTTTCTCATTTGGGAAGGAAAAATGGCATTCTGCAGGTATTTCGACTTATTTCCCTCTGGTTCAACTTTCCTTCAAGACCAAATGTCGTTAAGAGCATGCTCCGTGCTGTTAACGAGGTAACATTGTGAACACATTTAATGAGCCTGTTACGAGTAAAAATGCACTTTTTTGTGATTCACTAGGCTTGTTCCATAGAGTGTGAAATATTATATTGATGGATTTTCAGATTCAATCACACAAGTTCATACCACTGGTATATCAAATCGCCTCAAGAATGGGTAGTTCAAAGGAAGGCAAGGGACCAGTTACGTTCCAGGTTGAAAGCTGGATGGATCACTTTAATTGTAAAATATTATTAAATTTATTCTTTAATAACTTAGTTTTGCGTTTTCAGGCTGTTTTGGTCTCTCTTGTGAAGAAAATGGCCATTGACCATCCATACCATACTTTGTTTCAGGTATTAAAGCCATTATCTTAGGCACTTCATGTTTTTCAGCTTTTCTATTATATGGTCTTCAATCATAGGTTATTATGTAAGTCCATAAGGGCAATACTTGTTTTCATCTAAAAATCAAGCTGGCATCTCTCCTTGCTTTGAACCTTGATCTAAAACTAATTGCACTTCGTCTTGGGCTCTTGTCACATTGTCTACACTATCGGGAACATTTTTTATTAACGTCCAATCTCAAAACTTGAACTAAAAGCATTTGTCAAAGACAAGATTAACTGTGCATTAACTTTTATAACTATTTTTTATGAGAAATAAATCATATTACTTCACTACGCAACAAATTTATTCATTCGTTGTCTTGATTAAAAGAAAATATTATATCATGGACGTGAAACTGCTCATTAAATTTTTCAATGCTGGTTCCTTACACTTGACTAGTATGAAAATGTAAGGAAGTTAGTATTTATAGTCTCAACATTTGCTAATAAGTCTATACGCCTTGTGCAAAATTCTAACATATGGTTGAGAACTGGCAAACGTTACAAAGATATGACCCAGCGTGCTCTTAGTTGAATATAGAAGGAAAAATATGATGGTTTTCCTAAGATACTGTAGGGAAACTTGTGCCTTTGTCTCTGTTTTATGTACGCAGTGGAAAAGGTCATAGTGATAACAGTTTAGTGTCAAGATCTTCCGAAGCTTGGAGAACGGAAATATGTTTCTATTTAACGTTTTTGTCTATCATGCACCCATTTAGTGAGAGGATTTGAAACGAACTGAATGATTGGACAGTTTGCAGTCTTTATCTTCTTTACCCTTTGGCTTTTATCTCCTCTTATTTACCCTCTGGATTCTCTACCACTTCACTGGTGCACCGAAAGTCTCTCCTTTCTGTAGCTTAATGTTTTGTATCCTATTCAGTATGAATGTTTTAGACCTGCTATGCCAAGAAAAAAACTATCATTTCGAAGGATATTGAATGGTATTGGTTGGGTGGATTACCAGCAATGTTTGGCTGGATTGTGGTGACAAGGCTGATGGTAGTGATGAAGTTTCACTGCTGTGATAAGGAAATGATGAAGTGTCACAGATCACAGGATTTTTCGCTTATCAAAGATTCTGCATGCTTTAAGCCCGTTACAAGGGATTATTCCAGTTCGAAATTAGTTTCTCTATGCTTAAAGGATTTATTTAGTTGTTTGTGAAACTTTGTCCAGCTTCTAGCATTAGCAAATGGCGACCGTGTTAAGGACAAGCAACGGAGTAGAAATTCCTTTATTGTTGATATGGACAAGAAACTGGCCGCAGAGAATCTCTTGAATGAGTTGTCCTCGTACCACGGACCCATAATAAGACAGGTATTTTCCATTGTTTTAAAACCATTCTCTCGTTCACTGTGTCATCGTTCTATACATTGCTTTGCAAAGAATTATAGTTTCTTCAATAGGTTAAATTCTCACGATAAATTTAATCAAAAAAAGTGGTTAGTTGGTCATAAAATTAGGAAGAATTATGGATTTTTTAAAACCTGTGTAATATGGTCTACTTCCACCACCATGCATGCGTAATATTGCATTCAAGCCGGGCTTAGTTCTACTTAGTCATTCTGTGGGAGGCATCAAGTTAAAAACAGTTTCCATCGATGGTGAATCATGCCTACTGAGCTTCGACAGTGAATGAGAGAATTTAATGATATTTTCTATATACACTGAGGCTGTCTATAATGATGATTTGGTTCTTGCAGATGAAGCAGATGGTTGACATTTATATCAAGCTTGCAGAAGTAGAGACAAAAAAAGAGGTTTGTCGATTTCCTTGTATGGATGTGAATCCTCTTTATTGCCATATCTCTTGCCTTTTTGGTCACAATTTATTTTTTGTAACTTTCAGTAGGATTTCAAAATGACAATAACTTAATGCAGTTCACTCTTTATCAACAGGAAACCAATAGACGGATCCCATTACCGAGGGAAATCCGAAGTGTTCGTCATCTTGAACTTGTGAGACTAATTCTCTGTTGTACCTAAATAGTATAAATATTAATCTTCTTTTTTTCATTTCGAATTTGAGCTTTCAAGATCCCAGATTTTCTGTCCTTTCTGTACTAATGTTATAATCAGCATTGATGTTTAATATCATGAACTTTTGACAATGTAGAAGTCATGTGTATACTTCTAACATAAACATTAGAGCTGTAGGATGGACCAATTTCATTTTAGAACTAGACCACAGCGGTGATGATAGTTATACCTCGAGGAGGTGTCCACGTTCCATTTCATTGCACCTGTGCCATCTCTTAATGTACGATAATATTATTATCTGTTCTATTTTCGTATAATCTGTAGTTTTTTTATGTCATGAAATGGAGCCGAAGGTGCATAGTTTCCGCCAAGATTTTAGTTTCTGAGGATCTATACGAACTATATTAAGACACATATTTGTTGATACTAAAAGCATCAAGAAATCTGTGTGAGTTCCATACATATGACCATTTTTTTGTTGATAGATATCCTGTACATCTTGATGTCAAATTTATGACTGGTTCCCATGGCTCAAGCATTAAGTGTTGTACCAAAGAATGGAGAAATTGGTGGTAATAGAAATATCTACATAAATTGAAAAAAGTAGTTTATGTCCGGAAAAATTAAAGGCGATACGGTCAATAATTAAATTCGTCACATGCAAAGATGGATGGGGAAAGTGATTCTTATTCTGACTATAGATACGTGATACTTCGCAGAGAGAGAAAAGGTATTCTTTCCAACTGAGACGATGTATACCATTAATGTAGTTGCATGTGTATGTTCAGGAATCATTTTAAGATGGGGACCAGTTGATGCAGACATCATTTTTGCATATAAGCTATTTTTTCCTTCTTTCACATTATGAAATCTGTGAACAACCTAAATATTGATAAACGACGTTCCTTTTTCTGGTTCCAACTTAGGCTAGTATTTGTGTGAAAAAAATTGTGCTTCTACCTTGTATTGTATTTATTTTGCCAAAAATAATAGTTATCTATCCATATTTTTGCCACTTTCAGGTTCCTGTTGTAACTGCTACTTTTCCAGTCGACCCAAGTTGCCAGTATGGTGAAGGGTCTTTTCCGCACTTCAAGGGATTAGGAGATTCGATCGTGTGCGTATTGATGATTGAGAAGTTTTGGTTTTGAATGCATAATTATGCACTACATAATGATTTAATTTTGAGCTTTGAAACTTGCAGGGTGATGAATGGAATCAATGCTCCAAAAGTGGTCGAATGCCTTGGTTCAGACGGTTGTAAATACCGCCAACTGGCTAAATCTGGAAATGACGACCTGAGACAAGATGCTGTAATCAATTAAATATATTATTACAATTTCTATGAATAGTCTGCAAAATTTTGCATCCATGAGATAAAAATATTTTTTTAATCTCCCTTTAATAGTATTAGTACATGGAAATTATTCAGATCACCAATAGTCGACCTGCAGTCCATTTCCGCGATGTCATTACTAGTTTCCTTCTTCATACATGTTTCTTCAGGTTTTTAGATTTTCTCCTGTCGGCATTTATCATAATGCCTTCCAGAAAACCATTAATTTTTTCCTCTCCCTTCTAGCGACAATCTAGGGTCCATTCTGCTACCATTTTAGGGCATCTCGATTACAGTCAAGTGGCATTTTGTGGAGGTGCGCGTTTATTCACACCTAGGCAACTCGCACGTCTAAACTATGGGGGAATTTATTTGGCATGCAATTGTATTTATTTGATGGATATGAAAGTTTGAAAATTTTCAGTCTCCCTAGATGTTACACGAGCATTTCTTTTTTTCATTTATGCCTAGGATGCCTCCATCTTTACTGTATACGATGCAATCATTCTGGTGCACAGTCGTGATAATAGAACTGTCCCCTCCTCTTAGTATGTATAATCAGTTCTTTGGTAAATATATCACAGATCCTTTATGTAGGAATTCCTTCTCGATAAAGTGCGTTATGAACAAAAAGATATTTGAAGTAATTTTATGACACACTTGTTGCCTTTGCCTAGTTCCTGGTGTTGAATGGAAAACTTTATTGTTTGTGCGCATCCACTGAGATTCTGTTTACCATCAGAACAGAATGAAAAGGAGGTCTTTATTCAGCTGGTTTATGTATCACATTCAATTTTACTTACTTTGGGTGAAGGTTTAATTGTTTATCTATGGGGTCTCTGCTGAAATCTCGAACCCGCACTATTATACTCAGTTACGTTATTTGGGTGCGATGAATTTTTTTTACTGACCCCTTTTCTATTGATTATTGTGTGAATTATATAGGTTATGGAACAATTCTTTGGTCTAGTCAACACCTTCTTACAAGGTAATCGGGATACATGGAAACGAAGATTGAAAATACGGACCTATAAGGTATGCTTTATGGATTAAATACGGTTAAAAACATAAAAATACGGACCAATTGTGAAGAAAATTAATTATGCATAATTTCTTGTGTTATTTTGCTGAAAGAAAGCTTGTTATTTTATTCAGAAAGCATTCTGAATAACGAATCTAGTTTGATTTTTTATCAGTGTTTGCCGAATTTGCTGAATGACGAATTTGGTTTGATTTGTTTTCAGTGTTTACCGAATCTGCTGAACGACGAATTTGGTTTGATTTCTTTTCAGTGTTTGCCGAATCTGCTGAGTAACGAATTTGGTTTAATATGTTTTCAGTTGAGCATATAATATTCTTTTCTTGTGTAAGCATATTGTCTCAGCTAATTGGATGTCTAGTATTTCTGGTGCTGCTCATAACGAATTTCAGTGCTTGTTGATATTTTGTTTAATTTTTTCATAACTACATTAACCTCCTGGTTAAATTGGCTGTCTGGTTTGAACAGGTAGTTCCTTTCACTCCAAGTGCTGGAGTACTGGAGTGGGTTAATCAAACAGTCCCACTTGGTGAATACCTCATAGGAAGGTACGAGGTCATGTTAGGTTATATGTATACACCTTACTTCTTTTGCCACGTGTTTGAATTTTGTCTGACCGTGTTTCTTATACTTTCAGCTCAAGAAATGGAGGAGCACATGGACGTTATGGCAAAGGAAATTGGTCATTTCTTCATTGTCGAGAACACATGACCAATGTAAATCCCCTGTACTATCATTCTTTTGTTTGTCAGTTTCTAGATGAATTCTGCATTACATGTTATGACCGTCTGTATTTATGTTCAAGTTATTGGAAGATATTTGTAAAATGCATGGAGCAGATGTCATACTTCCCTCAGGGCTGCCTTTGGGGAAGAGTTTTAGCTTTCCCCTGTCAACTTTCACCTCCCCCTTTGTACCCTTCATACGTAAAGGAGTCTATGATGGGCTTCTGATGAGGTCCATCTACGTGCAGTGATCTACCCCTCCCATGATAACAACCATTGACGGACGTCAGAGAAAAACTCTAGTGCTTTTATGGCCAAGAGATGAGTTCAGCGTTAGAAAGGGGACACCCAACTGGTTAATATTACAACATCCAGGGATCATATTCCTAGTCTACTCTTTTAGATATTTGGCAACAGTTTTCCGCTTCCCAACATATTGGTCTTTTTTTTTCCTTTATAGGAGGGTGAGTTAGGGGTTCTAAAGGGGAATTGAGATGCATACAGAGCGTCTTATGGGCATTTGAGTGTCATTTTCCATGGGAGGTTGCTGATCATACGCTGTGCCCGTTCAGCTGGGGAAGGAAGGCTCTTTAGAAAGGGCTCTGGAGATTTTCATCTATCCTTATTTTCTCAATTTGTGCTGTGGTTGCCTTTTTGCCTAAGAAAACGCACTGTTAGAACTTCCAGGCCCAGTAAGTTCGAGAACTAGTCATATTTTATTATTCTTTGGATGCCTTTGATTCGTATATCTAAAGAAGTTAATTTTGTACGCAGGAAAAAGACAAGCGCAAGGCATTTCACAAAGTCTGTGAGAACTTCAGGTTCTGAGAGTTTATTGGGTCATTATCGTGAATCCGTACAGCTTATGTCAAGGAAGCCTGTGCCTAATTTTTCCAATTTAACAGGCCAGTAATGCACCACTTCTTCCTGGAGCGGTTCTTGCTGCCTTCTGACTGGTTCGAAAAGAGGCTATCTTACACCCGAAGTGTGGCAGCTAGTTCGATGGTCAGTCCAAATCACTTCCGTCATTGTAGATAGATCTTCTGGTGTTTCCTACAGATCTAATGGTTCAGAGATCTGCACTACAAGTTCAGGTGGGCTACATCGTTGGGCTTGGTGATCGACATTCTATGAACATCCTCATCGATCAATCTAGCGCTGAAGTGGTTCACATTGACCTTGGCGTCGCCTTCGAGCAGGGCCTGATGCTTAAAACTCCAGAACGGGTTCGTAAATGCTGCCAGAATTAGTCATCCTCGTCTGCTGTGAAAAATCAAAGAGTTAAAAGCCCCGTCACCCGGTCTCAGCACAGAAATCTCATCTGGTGCTTCATGTTTTGTTTTTCAGGTCCCTTTTAGGCTGACTAGGGACATTGTTGACGGCATGGGAGTCACTGGGGTGGAGGGCGTCTTCAGAAGATGCTGTGAAGAAACCCTTGCTGTAATGAGGACAAATAAGGAAGCCTTGCTGACCATTGTTGAGGTTCAATTAACCGTCGAAATTCCATTTTAACCAAAAAAAGAAAAGAAGAAGAAGAAGAAGAAGAAGATGAAGAAAAAACAGAGTCTTGGCTCTTTTGATCACTGTTGAAACAATGTTTTTTCAGGTCTTTATCCACGATCCTCTGTATAAGTGGGCTCTATCACCTCTCAAGGCACTACAACGACAGAAGGTATAACAGACGGCTATACCTGATCAATCTATGGTTCCATCAAGTTCATAAGATTACTAATTAGTAGTTCCTTGATAAACGAATCTCACCGCATATAATTACTTCACACTGGCGGCACTTCAAGCTCTTAGTATGGCGAGATGCCCCTTTTTATATTATGTTTCTCTCCGAGTATATTGGCCATCCAACACCATCTTATTTCCTGCTCCAGCCTTCTCTATCTGGCTGCCGCCTGCTGCCTGGTGATTCCTGCCGCTTGTTCCCAGCACTCACATGTGTTTTTTTTCTTTGCTGCCTTTCACTACTGCAACAGGAAACTGACGAGGACGCTGAGCCAAGCTTGGAGGACTCACAAGACGCATGCGAGGGGAACAAAGATGCAGCACGTGCCCTGTTTCGTGTCAAACAGAAGCTTGATGGTTATGAGGACGCTGAAATGAGAAGCGTCCAAGGCCAGGTACGTTCCCATTCATTGAACATCCAGCCTTAGCAAGAACTATTGCTTTTCTTTCGCAAGTCACAAACACGATTGAGAATCCTGTGTTTGGATACTTCTCCGTGGCCTTCTGTTCTTTTTCTTTTTTTTTCTTTTTTTGGCAACGGAAATTAGTATCCTGTTTTGATTTCACGCGTGCCTCTCCTCTCATCACCATGTTCATGCTAGCTTCTCGCCACATTTGCAGGTCCAACAGCTCATTCAGGACGCTACAGACACGGAACGATTGTGCCAGATGTTCCCAGGCTGGGCAGCATGGTTGTGAGAAAAACTTTCCTTTTCACCCCCCCTCCCCCCTCCCCCTACGTAGTTTGGTGTGTATATATATATTTGACTCTTCCGTCATAGTATTAAATAAAATCCGTGCCCCTCCATTCTATCCCTAAGTTGAGCATCATAGAGAGAGAGAGAGAGAGAGAGAGAGAGAGCCCTCCTCCTCCAAGTGTGCACAGGTAAGTCCTGTTGGACCCCAACTTCCTTGGACATTCTCTAGAGATCGTCCGTAGGACGAGGAGATTTCACGTAGAAAGTCCATGGAAACTCATCTCAGAAGTCAAGCAAGCAAAATATTTCCGTAGGGGAGGCCATCATTCTAATTAATGGAACTGATGGGTTCTCTTCCCCGAGTCGAAGCATCATTTCACAGGCGGAATGTTGTGCTTGGAACCGACCAGCTCGTCAGGCATATAATTAGCTGCCCATCTGAAGGATATATGGCATTTCATCAGACACTATAAAACGGATGCAGATTAAAACCTTTCCTAGATGCGCCCACCATCACACTCTTGGGAAGACAGTAACTTTGAGATATTTACTAGACCTAAAACCCGAGAACCGATGGCGAGAGCCAGAGGAAACGCAGTAGGAGTCCGTACACACACAGAAACCACCTACTCGCTCAGCTCGCGGGGACATTCATTCGAGATCAAGATCCTTTGGCAAGAGGGCTCACCAGGGGATCATCAAAGTTCATCGATGTTTTTTATTGGGGGAATAGCTGTACAACAACCCATGTGACGGAAAGTATTGTTTCAGCAGCATACGAGTCGCCATGAACGTCTTTTAAGATTTCAGGAGGCCATCTTGAGGTATTTTCCGACTAACTTCAAGCAGTTAGATTTCAAACCGGGAGGGAGGGGCAAAACCATCATCCCTCCCAGTACCATTATTATCCCGACGACAAAGGAGGCTGACCAAGCAGACGACGACCTTTGTGTTCTAAAACCATTATAACACTAAATTTGCAGCGCAAAACTATTTATTTTCTGTTTCTTCTTTTTTCCCAGAAAAGCCTTTTCGAGAATGAGACAGGCACTGCTTTGTGCAAGAAGAAACTGAAAATTTCCGTAAGATTTCGAGATGAAGACCAACCGTCAGGGACGGCGTCAGAGCTGCCTGTCCGGTCCCCATCCGCATGAAAAGAAGAGCAAAGGAGGAGTTGCCCAAAACCAAGCAGAGTTAAGTCGGAGACCAGAAACAGTAAAAGCCATGGCCTGCGTCGCTGGTCCCCCTGATCACTGGACCAAGCACTGTCCTCTGTCCTTGTTCATTAAAAACCTGAGCTTCGAGGACGATATTCCCTCAGCTTGTTCCGGCGAACTAATCGATGCATGATGGGTATGATGGATGGGTCGAGAACATCCGGTCGGTTCTCCCGGAGAAAAATCGGATCCGGGGCAAACTCTGCACGGCAGCATGTGAAGCGTACGTACGCCATCGAAAGCGAGGGAGGAGCTTTCGTCACTGAGAAGCTCGGGGCCACACCGACAGCATTCAACCGGCAGCCGGGAGCAGGAGTAACGCTGGGCCCTGTCGCGGAGATTTAAATTTTGAAGTTCTGGGGATGCTCAGATCCATGCCGAGTGAGCTCCAAAGCTCGACTTTCTCTCCTCTCGAAGCATCCCACCAGCTCACAGGCAGAGAGAATCTCTCCTCTTTATCAACCAAAGACGAGACCTCTCTCTCTCTCTCTCTCCTCTGTGTGTGTGTGTGTGTGTGTGTGTGTGTGTGTGTGTGTGCGTCTCTCTCTCTCTCTCTCTCGCAATAATAACGAGAGCCGCTGGCTTGCTTGAGTTTCGTTTAAAACCCGCCGAGGATCTCTCCCCCGCCGTCATCGTCAATGGCGTCGCTGCTGCCGCCGCCGGCTGCCGCCTACCCGGGTCTCCTGCCGGGGCATCCGCCGCACGCGAGGGGCTCCTTCGGCCCCGTTTTCATCGTCCTGGCTGTGATTACCCTCCTTGCCTTGGTGGCATGCTTCCTCAGCCGAGCCTGCGCCCGCCGATACTCACAGCGGCAGTCCAACGCCGCCACCGTCTCCGGCGATCTCGAAGGCGGGGCTTTCGAAATGAGTTTTCCCTCTCCGGCTAAACCAGTCATGACCGGCGCGACCCGAGAGGCCAAGACCGCCGCAGGCGCCGGCGCCGCCAAAAGCCCAGCTTAGTCGACAGGATATGGAGGGAGGGGGTCGAGCCCAGTGGATAGGAAGAAAGTTTCGATGTTGCTATTTATTTCAAGTGATCGCTTGTCTATGATGAGAAACCATTTTTATACAGACCATTGTTCATTTGGGTTTCTTCTCTTCTTTTTTTTTTTCTTATTTTGGGTGTGGAAAAGGTGATGGATCTCATGTCAATCTTCCACTGGGTCCTGTGGAGCCTCTCCTGCCTTCCTCTTTATGGTCACCACTGGGCAGTCCGCATGCTTCACGCAGAACTCACTCACAGTGCCCACGAAAACCCTGGGAATGTCAACACCAACCCAGTCACAAGAAACATATATTTTGAGCGAATCGTAATTTCAGAAGCCTGAAACACACTTCGTAGAAAAAAAAAGTACAGCGAATCGTAATTTCAGAAGCAACAGGGGAGGATGCATAAAATGCAGAAAATAATTAATAGACGGAAGCTAAGAGGCATGGCAGGACGATTTTGAGTTTCTGAAGCCTAAATTATCCAAGTTGGTGTATCTCTGGATAATTAGATCATTTCCCTCTTCTTTGTGAGTCAGAAATACTCGAAAGAGTCGAGTAGAAGGCTTACTTTTTTAATGTGTTGAGCTGAAGAAGCCTGAAACAGTAAAACTCTCAGTTGACTGTCCTTGCTGTGGCATGTAGATGTCAAGGACATGGGTGGTATACTACAGTCCATGATCAACCAGTAGACGGCCACAATTTCAAGGTACGCAGAGTTCTGCAAACCGTATGATCTTAGTGCATACATATTTCTTGGTAAACCCAATGTATCTCTTAATGAGGTTGACAGCCTCACTTTGGTGGTGCGGAAAAAAAATCATTTTATTTAGAGTAATTCGCCTCATTTCTCCTTAAAACTGCGGTATCCCACCCTCTATTTGAAATACTATTATCAGTAAGCCGGCATAATGTTTTTAATTACGTGATAAATAAAAAGGGGAAACCAGTTCCAAGATGAAAGCGAAAAAATCGCATGCAAGTTCAACATCTCATGGCTTACCTTTGGAAGGGTCCAAGTCCACGACATCCAACAACTAAGAGATCCGGCTGCACCCTCTTCACCTCGCTGCAGATGACTTCTTTGGGATCCCCTTTCTTGACCCATGCCTCACAGGGAAGCTATCAAGAAATGCAAAAACTTGGTGACAGGAAATTTTTTTTGTATGGGAAAACGAGGGAGCACAAGAGACAAATAAATGAGAAATTTCCAATACCCCAATTTGATTACAACGTTCAACAAAGAATTCCAGCAAATGAAGCCCTCGTGTCTTTTCCCTCTCCGACATGCGCTTGAAATCATCAGGCGATGCATAAATGCTGTCCATATCATCAAATCCTATTGTTGGCAAGATATGAGGAATGTAGTGTCAGCTGGTATGCACCGTGATCCGCACCCAGAGTTATAAAATGGAAGCACAACAGTTAATAGAATAAAAGTATATCAATTGGGAGGAATTCAAAGAAAACTGAGTTTTGCCAACAGTAATCTGCAATTAATCTAGAAGACAGCAAGGAATCTAGATGGAGACGCAGTAGATTTCACTTCGGTTCTTGCATGTGTCACAGCTCCTATAGAGTATACCGCTGTGACCTTTGTAAATCTCCTTTTTTCCAACGAAATGCTATCTGGGGAATATGTCGCCATGTGAATGCTAATCCCCAGGAGGAGACGCAGCTAAATTCAAGTTCCCAACAAAATTTGGATGGATAGAGAAAGGTACAGAATCGATATTCGCAATGTGCGGGAAAGCCACAAAGTTTTTTCTAAGGTGGATACTTGGGATCAATACCAATGCAGAGAAAGAATCCAGAAAAGGTGTATTCATCTTAGTTTGTTCACAAGGATGTGGATAATTTTCCAGACGTAAGGGCATTCCTTATCTACCTAACTAGGGATACGTGTGTGTGTGTGTGCATTCCTCCAAATAAGCGTTATGTTGCTAATTAGCATGCCTATCCGAAGAGAAGGAATCGGAGAGTGAACTAAATTACAGCAAGGATACTCTCTTTTTTCCCCCAAAAAACCTCATCACAAGGAAGCCAAATGCTCATCCGAGCTAAATTCACGAATAATTAATTCTTTCATTTTCAGAATGCAATGGGAGGTAAATTAAGTTGCCGCCAAAGCTTTGAGAGTTTCAAGCGGCCAGTAATTGGTACCAATCTTTTCTCCATCTATGTTCATGATCTTTCAACTAAAGAAAAAAAGGATAAAAAAGACTACCAGAAATTAGGAATCAAATTTCTCTCATATTATGATCATCATTATTTTTCTCGTCATGAGTATTATTACGGTCTCTAGCACAAGGCTCGAGTTCATATTCTCTAAATTTTTCAATTTTTATTGAAACCTCTTTTACTAAACTCTTCACTAGGAAAGAAATAGTCGGAACGCACCATCTAGCACAACTGGGAATACGTGTCCGAGTAGCTTCTTTGCGTAAAGGACCCTCATCTACTCTCAACATGTTGACAAAATTTTGATGATTTTTTTTTATTCGTGATGTTTGAAATGAATAAGTGCTACAATGTGCGAACAATACAAAGTGAAAATTGTAAACAGAAGCACAAATGACCTAACTTGGCTCTAAGATCTCCTTCCGTTCATAATCGTCAACGTGGTTTGCTCTTATATCACGACACGTTCAATCATCAAGGTTCCAGGGCTTTTAACATACGAAACCGAGGCCGCACACGAATACAGGCAGACGATCAAAAAGCGAAAGCTGGACAACTAGAGAGCCCTAGATCCCGCGGCACAACAACGCAAGCAGAAGCTAACCGCCTAAAAGAGGCAATGGAGGGAGGGAGGGAGGAATCCCAAAGTGGAAACCGCATACCGTCCTCATCAGGAACCTGGACGTGGAGGAAGAGGAGAACGAAGCCGCGGGTATTGGAGCGAACAACCTTCTCCACCGCCCACTCGAAGGCCGTCCGGCTACTGATTGAAGCGTGCGGGTACCCCTTTATAGAAGACGGATTCACCGCTATCAAGATCCTCGTCGGCGGCACTTCCTCCTCCATATCTTCCTCCTCCCACTCTCTCCTACTCCCTCGGCTCCCCAACTCAGATTTATATACATCCCAGGTCAACCAGGTCGCAGGCCGATTCCGGTGGGGGCCCAACTATTCTCTACGTGTCGGATAAGATTCGCATTCGAAGGTTCCATGGTGACGTGGCAAGGTGGAAGCACCGAGTGCCGACTCGCAGGAGAGAACGGCGGGGGCCCCCGAGTCGACAGGAGAAGGTTATAACACAGAACGGCAACATTCAGTCCGAAGATGTCGATGCGATTAGCTTTAAAAAGAACAAAAACCCATCGCAAGGCTCAGCTCATTGACTACTTTCCGACAAACAAAAGAGGAAGATAAATATCTGGAAGCCCACAAGGTAAAGTCAAACACTGCTCAAAACTGGTCAAGCAGCCTAGGAATGCCGTCCGAGAGAGAGAGAGAGAGAGAGAGAGAGAGAAAGAGAGAGAGTAGAGAGAAGGCAGAGAGAGGTCATTGGGTGACGTTTTGGGCCTTGTTGAGGATGACGCCCTCGTACTTGACCTGGAACCACTTCATGGCGTCATCCTTGGTGACCCGGTGCTGGATGCCCACACGGGCCTTGCAGCGGCGGCGGCGCGCCACCCGGTAGCCGGCGCGCTCCAGCACCACGTAGAAGTCCATGCCGTAGATGCCCGTTGACGGGTCGTACCTGCAAAGAGATTCGGGCGGCGCTCATCAGTTGACCGTATGAACAAGACGGCGGCGACGCCGCCGCCTAAAATCAGCATCGCGAGGGTGCCCATTGAAAGGCTCCTTCCTTGTTCATTCAAGGAGAGGGGAGAGGATTACTATTCTGACTGATTAAAAACACCAGAACTCAAAGAATTACAGGGGCACCCATGATTAGAAACTGGTCAAATGATTTTACGATTAACGGTGAGACCATTTGACCAGAATGTGGACTGCTTGATGGAAACGGTATGAAGAATGTGACAGGACATATGAGAGTCAAACAAAATTGCTCGAGATAAACCATGAGAAGATAGTGGAAGAGATCTCTAAGTTAGTTGCCACTCTGACTTCGTTGTCCTTTTCATAGAAGAAAGTCAAGCATGGAGCAGATTCACTCCGATGCGTTTTTTTACACGGAAATACTGAGGGAGAGAAATCAAACCAAAAAAGAAAAGAATCTCATTCAGGCGCTTGCTTTACGTAGAATGAAATGAGGCGAGAGAAATCACGCTGAGAGAAGTTGACTTGTAAGACAGAAAGCAAAAAGCATTGTAATGAAAGAAAACGTCTCAAAGAGTGGCTACTCTGCTCGTGGAAGGACCATTAGAAGAGTGTGTCCTTCCAATACAAGAGATGTCAGGGGAAGCAATCCTCATCTCAATTCTTCCACAACATACTACGTTCATACTAGACTGATTAACATGGAAACCAGTCCGGCATGAAAGTGGCGTGGAGTGAGGAACAATGATGAAGACTACTTCTGAAGCTTCTATATGTCCATCCATGAGCAGAGTAGCAACTCTCTGAGGCGTTATCTTGATCCCGAGATCAGGAGAACGAGTAACCTCAAATCTGCAATAGAGATGGCGATCGAGAATTTAATGATGATACTGGTGAGGGATGCTTACTTGATCCCAAGATCAATGTGCTCCTGGATGCCAAAGCCAAAGCATCCAGTATCACTGAAGTTTCTCCTCAGCAATTCGTACTCCTTCACCTTCAAACCGCTTTCCAGGAGCTGCATTGCCTTCTCACCTCTGACAGTAACGTAGCAAGCAATCTTTTCATTACGCCTGATACCGAAGGATCTAACAGTGTACCTCGCTGTCAAAAACCAATGGCCGGCATCAGAAATCGTATTAATAAGAATTTTGATAGGTGTAAAGTTTTAATAAAAATAAAGAACCTACCCTTTGAGAAAACAGGGGTCTGGCCGCTCAATTGCTCGAGCACCTGTAGAACGCAAAAAAAACAGATAGAAAAAGGTAAGAATGTGTTTACGAGATGACATTTTTCCCGCATATTTTACCCCAAAATTTACATAAGAGAGGGGGAAAAAATGAAAACGCGTAAGGATTTGAAGCTAATTGAAATCTAGGATCAATCAGATCAAGAAGCACGACCAAAAGTACTAGGATGAAGTGTTGATTATTCCAAAACCCGTTAAATTCCCAAATGCTGTACACACTTGAAACGACGCCACCCAACATTCCCGACGGAATGCAGACGAAACCCCTAAGATAACCACTCAAGTCCCGACCCACTTGGAGAGCTCGAAAACGACAAAGGTTCTCCTGGTAGATATCCAATCCCAAGGACGTGAATGAACCCTGAGCTCCCTGCAGGGAAGCTACTTCACTAAAGTCTCGGGAGATTACATTGAAAGACATTAAAAAAAACCTCGACGATGACAATATTCCTCACCAATAAGCCATGCGCAGGTCAGATCTTCTGCGTCCCGTCGAGGACAAACAGTGGGGATTCAAGCACAAGAAGAATGAACGGAAGAAACCATCACCTTGGCAGCCCTGGTGAGACGATCTCCGCTCTCTCCAACGCAGATGTTGAGAACGAGCTTCTGCACTTTGATCTCCCTCATGGGATTCGACTGCTTCTTCTCGGACGCCTGTAGAAACAATAAATCGGACAAAAAAACAACGCCATTAAGATAAGCACGAGAAAGAAGAAACACCGGCAACGAGTGGCGGAGAGACGCAGCAGGATCAAGAAGAAACGGAGGTCATCCTACCATCAGAGCTCTCCCGCTGGCCGCCTGCACAAAAACTCAAGAGGGAAGTGACGCCGCCGGGGCTGGAGACGGAAGGGCGGCGCTTTATATATTCCCAGCGGGGCATGAAAACCCTAGGACATACCAGATCCAACGGTTCTCGTCCACCGACGAGGAACCCATCACCTCTTTGAAGCCGCATGATCGAGAAACCCCAGGCGTATGCGGGGGACTGAGAGACCTCACACGGATTTTTGCGTAAATCCTGACGAGAACCTTATGATTTTCATAAAAACCCTCTACCGGGGTAAACGTACAAATTTATTGGTTTGATGGGCATATGAATAAAATGGTTCCATTAATGAAATCCATGAATTAGAGAGGGAAGTCGGCGACTAAAAAACATGTGGTGAAAATTCCAAATTTTACGTTAAATTTTCATTTTGAAAAATAGGAGCAATGAGGCTAATTACGCAGTGCTTTTTTCCCCTCCCCCAAACCATGAGTGTAAGGAAAAAAAATAATAATAATGATGTTTAGGTTTCTAAAGTCAACGCCAATGCTAAATTTATCGAGTGTATTTAACACATTTTTAAAATTTTTTAACTATATACTTATGTGAAATATAATTTTATTAATATAGAAGTAATTCAAGTGGGAATGACTGTTATCAGTCCCTACAAATAAAATTATATATTTATCTTACTATTCTAGGGTTTAATAATATATTTATGTCTAGATATATCTCATTAATAAAAATATGACTGTGTACTCACTAATGAACCATTGCATCACTATATGCTTCAAAGTTGACATATACAAAGTCCATGATGCTAGAGACAAAGATTTTTGACCCAAGTGGCCTAGTCAGTTGATGTTCTACAAGTTTAAAGGAGGGCTACAAGGATGAGATGGCTCAAAATCAAATCAAGTCCCTAATAGAACATGTGAGATAGAGATTAGTGTTGCTATTTTTTCATGAATTATTGAGTTTATTTTACAATGCTTTGTAATTGTAATAACCAATTTTTCATACCTTATAAAGGCAAATGATTTTTAATATACTGAAGGCCCTTATACTATAATTCTCCCTTCATTATTTGATATTATTCATTCTATCCACTTTGAAATCTCTCTTTGCATGTGAATTCAAGCACCTCCTTTGAATTCTAAGATTGTAGATTCTAGTAGATTCAAAGATTGATGATTCTCAATTCAAGTGATATCAAAGCAACCCTTGTGTATTTGAGGACATTGTTTTAATCCCTGTGGACACAAAGGCCTCCAAAATTCCATGATTCATGAGTTCATTGCCATGGTGACAACTTACATCGCATTCAAACACCACGATAGAAACATGTGATCCCACTAGTCAAGATTTAGTCTTCTAAGACAACGTAGAAAGTGTAGTGAACCTCTTAGCAATGGGAGAGACCATCTTCCCATATGAGGAGAGTGAGACCAAGTAGAGAGTAACCCTGATTCATTCTAATTTAGGTAAATGCATGTTCTCTTTGGGCAAGATAGAGAGTGGTTGTGCTCCATGTCAATTGAGTGACGGTGGGAGCCATCACGAAGCGGAAAAGTTGGGGGCTTTGAGCCATCCCCATGGCATTAGCAACGGATATAAGAAGAGAAGCAAAAATTGGCTTATTTATTTATTTATTTAATCATGGCAATATATTCCTATACTAACTTTTTTAGGTGTTTGACCATGACCCACCTGGTCAACTACAGTTGAAAATATATACAACGAAAATGTATCATGCAGGTTTAGACCACGCAGGTTTAGACATCACAATGGTTTGCCTAAAATAGCAAGATATTGGGCCAAGAGCTGCCGGAGATGAACTTGCCATGCAATGGGAACGAGGGAGTGGCCGTGTTGGTGGCAGTGGCGGCGGGCAGCAGTGGGCTGTCGATGAGGAGGCCTGCAGGGCTGTGGAGGTCGGCTGCTCATCATGGGGGGACTTAAGGCTCTGTAAACTACCAAGTTACCCATTTTATCGATGTTACTCAAGACTCTTGATTTCTATTGACGAGAGATGGCTCTTCAAGAATATTCATATTGATGAACAATTAAACACTATAAATGGTACAGGGAGCTCACCGGACCAACTCAAAATCGGGCTGAGGCGCCCGCATGATCGTTTTACAATAATGGACGAATCGGAGGAAATCACCCAGGAGGAAAAGGGGAAAAAACTGAATAAAGGAGCCACCATTGCATGAATTATATGGAGCATCAGATAGAACTTCTCACGCAACGGAAGCTGGTGCTACTTCTTGGAAGGATTTCTCATGGTTCATTTTCTCTGCCCGTCCTCTTCCCCCTCATCTTTCTTGTTTGACAGAGCACTCAATTGCCTTTCCAACTGATAACAATTAATTTAAGAAAAATAATTATGATTTCGATAAGAATATGCACCACATAGTCTCGAAACAGGGGCGCCCCTTTCTTCGTCATCAAGCATAGAGTTGCTTATCTTTTCTAAGTATAATAAAATGCACCGTGTGTGTGTGTGTGTGTTGACTGATTCTCATGAAGGGTGGAGGATAGAACTAGGATGAATCGTACCACCGCAAGATCAGGAAGAAAGCACAGACGTATTAGGTGTTTTTATTACCTGGGCATTTTGCATTTTCAGCCTCTGAAGCTCCTCCGCAAGATCGGCATTGCTAATAGCAACAAAAGAGTCATTCTGGCATGCATAGGTAAGATGATTGGACGTGATCAAAGGGAAACAAAAGCATACCACTGCTGCAGGTGAGCTGCGTATGACTGAAGTTCTCTTCCTCGTTCTGAAGAAAAGGAAGTCTGTTTTCCAAAGTCAGGTCATATTTCGATGCTAGTACAGTAGATTTATAGAAAGTAAATGAAACTGAAAAAACACAGGTATTGGTTTTTTGTTTGCTAAAAACACTCAAAAAGTGTGGTTAATAGACTGCACATGCAGATGCGGCAGAATAGGAGTGAAACTTCAGATAAACCTTCCCTCAATGATCTTATGATTCAAGATGAGAGAAGACCTGAAATCAGTCAATTTAAGAAAAAGCCAGTTACATAGAAACTTTGTTTACGTCAATCAGTTCGTGGAACATACTTCCTATATGCATCGCATAGAATATGATTGGGAGGGGAAAACTGCAGATAAATTATGAAAGAGGAATTGCGAAGTGGGGACAAAATTTGTACTCTTTGAACTAGCAGTAAACAGTAAGCAATTTAACAACACTGGTACTTGTTAGCTATGCTTCTCAACAATGAATGTAAAAGAGCTATCATACCTGTGCTTGGTCACTCTTACTTCCCTCAGCAAGACGTACCTGTTGCCCTGTGTTTCATATAAAACGTTTCAGCTATGGCATCAGTTTCCGAAAATGAACTGACAAATCAGGTATTAAGTAAACCGACATACAAAATAGGAGTGTTAAAATGTACCAGGTGTTTGCTCTATGTTTTGGATTAACTTAGTTAGCTGTTCCTGTGAGAAAAATCAAAAAGTCACATAACATATTTGACATAAGGTAATAAACATATATACATGTCCGTTTTATGCTGTTGTAAAGCAAACCCTTTGCATGGCATTCTGCAGAAGGATGTGCTGTAATGATGGAAGAACAACTGCAGCATTCATAGTCGAACTTGTCGCAAATCCAGCGACCATGTTGCTTGGGGCTCTGGGCGACCGGCCACCCTGTGGCACAAAATATAAATCTTGTCAGACTCTGCACTATGGGAGCTTATGCAGTAGCTAGTAAAGTGCTCAGCGACAAACAACGCTAGAAAAGTTTGAACTCTTTCCAAGTACAATCACAGTACCGCCCAAAGGGAATCACTAGTAGCAAATAGTTTTCAACCTAAAGAAAAACATTTGCACATCAACAAACGAGGATAAGAAACGGACAAATATTGTCTGTACTGTGTTTTTTATGCCTTTTTGAGGAAAAGTGACATGAATTTCTCCAAAATGAGATGTAGTGCATCTGGGAGCTTTGTGAAATAGACAACCATTTACGTTTCTCTGAAAAGATTCACGTTTTAATAGACAAAGGTATCTCACAAAAGACATCCAGTCACTCACATGCCTAAAATCAATTCAATGTCAATGACCCAATGGACAAGATCCTGGGAGAATATCAATCAAGGTACCTTTGATGATCCATCTGCTGCGGTAACCTTAAATCGCCCTTTCTGTTGAACAATTCTTTCTTCCAACTTCTCCTCACGTACACTGGCTGCACCAGAAGACCATTTCACACAATTTCTTCATCAATATTCTGCTCGAGGATAAAATGAAATCCCAAAAAGATAAGAGAACCATAAAAGTAATCAAGAATATCATGTCAGGCGTACCAAGATGGTGACGAC
This sequence comes from Spirodela intermedia, assembly GCA_902729315.2. Lineage (NCBI taxonomy): Eukaryota > Viridiplantae > Streptophyta > Magnoliopsida > Alismatales > Araceae > Spirodela > Spirodela intermedia. The sequence goes on from LR746272.1 coordinate 8,229,784, forward strand.
CATCCCTGCTTTGACGATATGACACTGGCATACTGAGGTTTCTCCCAGCCTGGAATCTATTTTCTCGATCATCTCTTCAGAACATCAAAATATATCCAATATCAATCTATGTGTACATATCAATATAAAATATTGTACATAAGTTCCGCAGAACACTAAAATCAGTATAATATTCAAGAGAGGACTTCCCACAATTATAAAACAGCATAAATTTCATGCTTCCTAGAGAAAAAAATAATGAAAACTTCTTCAAAGTCAAATTTAACAACGACCAATGCTGACGTTACTTTTTTTTATTAGTCAAACATTACGTTGTATCATTATCATATAAGTACATCTGGTTTACTTTTTATCTTGGTTTTTAGGTCTAAATTGTTTACTCTTCCAAATTAAGAGTTGAACCTTACTAATAAACCATGTACTGGCTCATCAAGTATCAACTCATATCAGCATTGTGTTGACCTCCTTTTGAAGTTTCTTATGTTCAAAAGGGTCAACACTCGTATCGACAACTAGGTGTGATAAACAAGAAGATGGCTGGTTATACAGAGGGTTGAACCTTGTCTTAAATTATAATCATTCTATGCAGAGTTAACTTTTACCACTATGGAGGTCAACCCAACATGAAGCAAAGAAATAAGAACACAAATGCTCGACAGCCATAAAGAAGAGACTGGGCATAAAAGTTGTTACAATTCTAAAGGGTCAACCCCACACATTTGGAGTTTGACTCTTGCAACATCGTAATGGTTACCTTATTTCCATTTTCTAGCCATAGGAGAAACACCCTTTTTTCAAAAACCTGTAGAGGCTCTCTAGTTACAAAACATGAAAAATAATGAAAGATTCCAATGATTCCACAAATCAGATATTGTATGGCCCTCTCTCTCTCTCTCTCTCTCTCTCTCTCTCTCTCTCTCTCTCTCTCTCTCTCCTCAATAAGGTTGCAATTATATTAAATAAGGCTTGTTCATGTGGAATTGACACCTTACCAAGCCATAAGCATAATTCGATAGTGGGAAATTGAGTGGACCCTCAAGAAAGGCTTGATGAAGTAGAGCGCGTCAAGGATTGACTGAATTACTATAAAGTCATTGTGTCTCGCATGTGATTAAGCTTCTCACAGACTCTATCTAGGCATCTACTTTGAGCTGAGCAATTTTCCTCCTCTTGATACGGCCATACATTGTATAGAGCTTTGAACCTACTTAGATGATTAATTTTTTTTTTTTTAAAGCCTATTATAATGGCAAAATGGAGTCAAAATTCATCAAGCAGCAAAAAAAAATAAAAAATAAAAAATAATGGTGAAAACCCTTTCAACAGGGCATAAAGGGGAAAAATGTTGATCTATAATTCCCTGAATCTCTTGTAAAATCGAAATGAAGAGATTTATACTGTAGCCATACAAGGTAAATTTTGACACTTGTGTTCTCTGATATAGGAGTTTCTTTGTAAACTTAGACATTTATTCTTAACTCTTGAGAGCGTTGAAAACCATTCCGGGACGTAAGGGCTTCATTTTAGAAATTATCTGCGTATATTCGCACAGAAGACATCCTGGTGAAATATCTTTCTACTTCCAACCTAAATTCGAAAAACGTTTTTTCCCCTTGCTTTTATGATTATTAAGGACAAAGACAATAAAAAAAAAATGAATATCTGACTAAAGAGAGAAGAATATGAAGATCAGATGGCAAGATGACCACTTAGTGTGTTTCAAATTCCTTGTCAGAGAGACGAGTTTCTGTGATTATTACAAAACCAAGACTTATCCAGCAGGGCAAGAGATGGCTTATTATAATGTCCTCAGATGGTTCACATCCTATTACTGCACACATTGCAAAGTGTAGTTCCCCTAAATGTCTTCCAAATTCCACAAGCATGACTGGCCAATGATTACAAGGCCCTCTCCAGCACAGGGGAGACCAGCCTGTCAAAACGCTCATGGAAAGTCGTGATATTATCATAGCCCACAATGTTTTCTAAACTCACTGAATAATGACCAAAGTTTGCGTCAATTTGGTTTCTGAATTCAACTTACTCCTATTATCCGTGTCTATACACACTGTCTTGTGAGACACATATTCTTTATTAGTAAAGAAAATAACAGATTATGCATGTATCGTCCCTCAGGACAAGGTCAGGCACACTCGGCTATATTCTGATCCATGTTGGCTAATTCTGGAATTCTCTTTCCAGATTAGTTAATGATGCACGAAATATTGCTGTCAATCTATTAGGACCTTCCAAAGATGTAAATTACTACACGATAAGTAATGGGGCATGTGGGTCACGTGAGGTTCATGTGAGGGTTGACCGGAGGGTATTTAGGTGAATTTTAGACAGGGAAAAGGGGGTTATTAGGGCTAGGACGGGATGAGGGAAGGGGAGGATGAGTTTTAGGGCAGGCTGCAGCTTGTGGAGGAAAGCGGTGGCCTCTCTAAAGGTCACCCAATCCTTGTCTGTTCTACTTAATTTCTGTTCTTCAGATTCTATTTCCTCTCTTGGGTTCTTGGTTCCTATCACAATCCCAACCTCATCCACTAGATGGAACTGACATCAAATGAACGAAATTCCACATTCCTAGTTGTATCATATTACGCTTAACTCCAATTATTGACAAATTGGCTGACTAATCAAGGAAAAACAGAGCACGCCGTCCAGTGAAGGAAATTGCTGCTACAATCAACAGAGGACCAGAAAAACTCATGACAACTTAATTGAACTTTGCTTATGAGAGTTCTGAAACAGGCATTCGATGAATGGAGATCAGTCCTATATAGGTCACTGGAGCGGGCAGTTGAAAAGCATTTCCGAATATTTAACCTAATATACAAGCAATAAAGACTTGAATTTGAAAGTCTTCTGGTTATGTTTCACATAACCTAAGACAGATGGTTTCTTTTAGATATATCAGTCAAATAAACACAAAAAAAAATAAATGCAAAGAACCCAAATGATGCATCTCGTTCTTAAAGGAAGATCAGTGAGTCATTGCACATTGACTACAGTGCCAGGACCAGGAAATCTGGTTACCTGAGAACACAGGAGGCTCCTAATTGGGAGTAAGGCACGAAGCAATGAATGGCATTCAGAGAAGTGGAGGAACAAGACAAATCCAGGGCTACATACACAGATTGAATCGGAGAAAGGAAGAGTGGCGGTGTGACAAGGGAGGAGGTAGAAGTTTCAAGAGGATTTGAGTTTGTCAGTAAGCCGCTTCAGCTACTGTTCAAGACACATTTCCTTGAAAAAGCAAAACAGAGAAGATAACTAAAATCAAGCAATGGACAGCATAGTGAATCTCTCTTGTGGATTTTATATTAGGCCATTAGTTTGTCACGCTTTCTTGCCTAATCAAAGCCTGAAGTGACTGTATCAACTAATACTGTACTGATATAACAGGAATGAAACAAGTAAGGAACCATACCAGATGGATTGTTTTATTGAATATGAGTGATTACAACCCTACCTTAGCCCTGAATGGACACTCCATTATATACCTAACTCATTTCCACATTATAATGACATCATTAATCCATAAAACATGCACGTGAATTTATAGGCATGAAGTTTAAGATTAGAGTTCAGATACAACATTCCACTAGTCAGTAAATCACAACAACAAAAGATTCTAGTTTTTCATGCCAAAAGTTCAAGAAATTTGAAGCAAATTATTCAGAAAAAACCAACTATATAAGAACGACAGAAGAGCTTTCAACACAACTAGAAGAGTCATAGTAAGAGAAAGGTTTTAATGGCAAAAGGTAATGATGCATCTAAAAGAGTCATAGTAAGAGAAAAAACACAACTAACGACACTTTATATGCCTGAATTGTACGCAGTATTACCTTTCAACATCCCCGACAACATCCCTGGAAGGGATAGCATGTGCAGGTAGAACCGAACCACTTAAATACTTCGGATGGTCAGAACTAAGAATATTTCGGTCCACAAAGGAGCTTCTCTCTGAAGTATCATCTTCATTCATTTTACTTCCTAAGCTGACTACCTGTGAAACATTTGATGGCGTTGCATCTTTCCACTCAGGGGCGCCTGGACTAATTGCATCCTCACAAACATCAAAACATCCTCTGTATAGAAAGTTATTTAGAGGATTTGCATCAAGAAATACTATGCTGTGCATTGTCACACAATTACAGAAAATATAACACTACGAAACACCAATGCCAACACCATATTGAGGTCTCACATCAGACTGCACATATGGCTGTGTAACATGAACATAACACCACTTGGTGACAGTTAATGGACCGCATAAATGTATCGAAGTGGCCTTTTTGCAGAGATTCTGATATCTAGGGATTTACACTAAAATGTAATTCACAAGTATAGAAAACCACAATCCATATTGGTTGCCATGGGAAAATAAACAGAGCAACAACATATCATCTGCATATATGTGCATACAAACAGAAACACCTATATCTTTCAAATGCAATAACCAACTTTCAGTCTCCTTAATATGCAGTTCCATCAAATGCAGTGAATTTAGGACCCCGTAAATGGTCCAGAATAAAATTAGGGTAGTCCGGTCCAAATAATGTTCTCAAAAGATCAAAACAGGACTAAAATCGGGTCACAATCCTGATTCACAATCCTGATTCACATCTAATATTTAAAATCTGCTATTGTGAACTATCTATTTTCAGTTGAATTCATAGACGATAAGAAAACCTTCACTCACTTCAGTGCCTGAAGAGGGAGCATTGGAAATGAAGAAGCAAGTGAATCCTCCAAATCCTGGCCATCACATCTCTCATCCTAAGAGAAAAATAATAATGTTAGGATACCTTTCAAAATAAACAACAAAAACCAAACACAGAAGAAGCCACTACTGTGAGACATTTTAGGATGGTTCAATTTCAAAGCTTCACACCAACCAGTGTACCTCTCTCACGTTTGCTGCTTCTGAACTATTAACATTTTCAGAGCTCACAATATCTGTCACTTCAAAGTTGGCACTTTCACATCGATCTTTATCGAAATCTTCAATCATGGAGAAGGTATCAGATGATTGAATCTGCAAAAGAAACGATGGAAAATATCAAATTTTGTTATCAAAAACCGGAACAATACTCAGAGAAAGCTACTTATGGGATTACGAGAGCAGCTTGAGCCTTCAAGTCCTCAAGATTAAAATTCCAGCCACTTATCCCCCGCATGTACTCTTTCTACACCACATACAACCGTTTAGGAAAGAAACCATTTTCTGTTGAATGCAAAATGACGATCGACTAAGATAATCTTAAGGAAAGGAGCATCACATGGCACATGCTTTAACATTTTTACATTAGGAACCTTAGTTCCATAAGGACAGAGCCATTTACTTATGATGCACTTTGGATATGAATGACTGAAGGTTATCAAAACCCTACTCATAAAGTAGACCATCCATGGAGCGTCTATGGGATGACAATATTTTCCTCTTACGAACCCTTTGAAAGACTAATAAAATGTTTCACCAACTCAGACCACTGTATAGTCAAATGGAAACAGCTAAAGATAAAGACTTTCCAGGAAATTTTTCGGAGGCTATTTGCTCAAAATATGTTAACAGCTGTGTGGCACCAAAAATAGAGGAGAGAGGTCGATTTCATTTTTCTTCATTGTTGTTTTCGTACTGGACCTCATTACCCCTGAAAAATATAATATATGAGAGTAGTTTGGTAATTCGATTGGGGTTTCCGAGGTCTGCATGAATCCGTGTCAGGCTATGTTTTCTTTTCGATCGGTCCAACTCTTACTCTATTCTCAAGTGTTCTATGTTTTTAGAGATTCTTTCCGAGGTTTCCTATTCACTGATTTCATTAGTAACTCACTTACCAACAACATGAAAATTATATTTTGAAAGAAAGAAGCGTTGATAAGTCCAAATATGTAACAACAATTACCTGTGATAGGTCGTTCTTATCCTCATAAACCACCTTATTTTGAAGTAAATAAGCATCTTTGGCCTAAAAAAAAAAATGGATCACTGCAGTGTAGAAGGAAAGTTTCCTTTTAAAGAAGAATCTTTTAGACTATTACTTTTAGTTCCCTAAACCGTTCACCGAGTGGAGCAAGGCCATCAAGGATCATCCGTGCCAAGTATTCATTTGTGCGACCATTTTTGAAAAAGTTATGCTTCAAAAGCTTTTCTGAGGATGGACGCTTCTTCGGATCTTTCACCAAGCATGCAGCTACCATCTCTTTAAAAGACTGTAAAGAGATTTTTCAATTTCACAACATCACTCAAGAAGTAACACCTAGCATCAATTTCAAAAACAAGAATGAACCTTGGAGAATCTTTTGTCTCTTTCATAGTCAAGGCCTGGTGGTGCATTTTGTAAGGTCAAAAGCAACACCTATGAAAAGAAGAAATGAGATCACTCAAATTGTTGAATTCAAGAAATATTCATAACACCACTTTCATGAAGCTAGTATACGCAAAAAAAAAAAAACACATTTAACAAAACTCGACCTTCATTGGTGGGTGCTTCGAAAATGGAGCATGGCCATGTGCAAGCTCAAGAGCCGTTATCCCAAAGGACCATATATCTGCTCTGCTCGGAGGAAATAAGTCCCAAAATGAGCCCAGTATATCCTCAACGTACCAATACTACAAAAATCAATACTATAAAAACTTCTGAAAATCATTAAGTGGTCACACTCACTTGAAATCATATCCATGCATCTGTTGCATAACTTCCGGAGCCATCCTGTAAATGTAAAATGACATGGGAAGCAATCAGTCAACACATTATGAAACCAATGGTTCACCATATATTTCTGAAATCAACTACGTCAACACATTAGTGACCAGCACCCAATTCCAAGGTGTTAGCATTTTTTTTTTCGGGTTATGAATAAAATGTGCATGTTTTGGAACCCAAAAATTGTTAACTTGCAGAAATATTAGAGACCTGTAAGTGCACTGTCTAGATTATATTCTAGATTTCAATAACCACTTTATTCTACTAGATCACACAGTTTTGTTCCGCCACATGCATGTATGCTAGAATGACTATAATCCCCCTTCCTGTTTTCATATATTTTAGGGTCTGAAATGAGTCTTCTAGAGACATGACAGAATAAATGTGTTCAGACTAATGACCAGGGACCAAATCACATCATTCAAATAGAAATATGAAATTTGTAAGAAAAACAGAAAAGGATAAGTAATGGACCAGCATGGAGTTCCCACAAAGGTGTTTCTTGATCGTTGTCTATCTCCAGAGTCAAACATGCAAGCAGAGACTCCGAAGTCAGCTAACTTCACATCACCATTTGCATCGATTAAAATATTACCCGCCTGAAAACGTGTCGATAGATAATATTAGAAGGAAACAGCAGCATGCGACCACAAAAAAAATTGACATTTCACGAAGGTACAATGCTCAACATCTGATAAGAATGAATTCAACAAAGAAAATCCAAATAGCTACTAAACCGGTCATTAGTTCCGGGGGGAAAAAGGAACTTATAAGCAACTCTACCATTTATTTTGAAAGAATATACCAAGAACACCAGAGGCTCTATTATCATTCATGGCACCAAACAGTTAAACATTTGATATGGATCCGCCAACCTACTAAATTCTGATACAAATACACTAAACTATGGTTAATTTGCCACATGAGTGCACCCTAACTGCCTTATTCTTTTACATTTCCATTGTCTACCAAAACAAAAAACTATTACATATTGATACATTTCTATGATACCCAAAGCAGTGGAGTTCAGACCACCAGTGCATGACCAGAATGCTGGATGAATCCTAATCAAACCAAAAGGGTATCAATATATATTCTTTAAAAGTTGCCTCCTCCCTTCCATCAGAAGCACCAACTCCAATCAACCATCTTTTATCCAAGTTTTTGATTCCAGAAAAAAAGAAAAACATATGCCACATAGAACGACATAACATACACCAGAGAAAAATTAATTTCTAAACTTGTTCACAGAAACAACTATAGCTGACCCATGAGATTTTCACCAGAAAAAGATATGCCACACAGATCGACATAGATTAAGGCTGTTACCGAAAAATGCTAATAATGGTGCCTTCTATCAGCACTGCCAGTATTGATAAATAATCGAATCAATTATATAATACCTTGACATCTCTATGGATGTGACCCTGGCCATGGAGATAAACGAGGGCTTTAAGAACCTCACGTAATAGCGTTGCAATAACTGGCTCTTCAAATCCTTCAGGATGAGCATATTTCATAATATGAAGGCAAGATCCTCCAGAAAAGTAAGGCATCACGACCCAAAGACTCGTATCCGAAGTGAAAGAGCAATGGGCATGTAGTAAATTAGGATGATTGATTAAACTCATTGTCTTCACTTCACGTCGAATTCCATCCTGAAAACAGAAAGTAAATTTCTTTGCATAAATATATACATATATATCATTCAGTAATGCATGGACAATGACTAAGCCGAACATAAGTAATTCTACGAAGCCTGTGGAACAATTAGTCCAAGACACGAGACTATGGATCTTAAAAGGATTATTTGTAACAACATCAAGGGAATCATTTATGTAATCAATAATATAATATTTGTTAAGAAATCAGAAGTTCACCGGATAGTACACACAGAATGAAGTGGTGTTGTCGCAAGAATAAAAGTCTATATTGTTGCTGTGTTGCCAACTCTAACTATCACATGTCAAATGAACGTATAAATTCTCTCAGCACGGACGACTACATTGGATCACACTGCCAGACTTTCCAGTATTCATTCGTTTGATTTGTGTCAAAGGTTATCTACAAAAGAAAATGTAACAAAACTATGTTTTTCTTCGAAAGCACCAAAAATTGCCCATGATTAAGTTGATCAGAATTTTTGGAATCTTAGATTGAGCGTACTTGTTGCCTTCACTCTCCTTATTCTATGTTATTTGGTTTTAGTTACCATAGCTGAAACAACTTTTCCATTATACATTTTAATTATTTTTTATCTTGATCTTATGGTCGATACACAGAAAGCAAACGATGAAATAAATAAACATTAAATAATGCAAAAAAAAAACTCGTAACCTAGCAAAAACCAAACTCTTCTTGGAAAAGTAAAAGAAATAACCAAGAGAATAATCATGATGTCTTGGAACTCTAAAGGATATAAATATTTGTCTCTAAGTACTTGAATACAAACCATCTTACCAGGTCGTTATTGCATTTTTCAAGGTCTAATACCTTGATGGCAACAACTTCGTTGTATGGAATACAGAGTGCCCTGTAGACGGTGGCACTGACACCATCCCCAATTTCTTCATACAACTTGTAATCCTTGGGATCAACTGGAAATTTCTTCTCTGATACATGTTCCATGATTCTTTCCTATAGCACATTATTGAATGCCACTTGCTACTAGAACGTCCAGGATACTCAAATGAGCTGATCATTCAAAGAAATGCCAATTAAACCAATATGCGGCTTCTTCCAGTTTGGCAATAGTTTCTCTTTCTTTGAGAAAAAATAGTTAGATGACTCAAGAGACTCCATCAAGATTGCTGTATTTGTTCCATTCAACCTCGTCTGAAGTCATTAAACTGAATAACTGATTCAAATGGACAAGCCAACATGTGAGAAGTTTCTTAGATTCAGGCTTTCTTAAAACCAACAACGTTGTCAGCCAATATAGTCGATATAAATGCGTCCGGCATATCAAGTATAAGTTCAGACCAGTGGTCAGACAGCATACCGAGATCCACAAGTTGCACACCACATCTCAGGTAGGCAGCTCAAAACAATTAGAATGGTGTATAATCACTCAGGATAACACACTGACAAGAAAAAACTGATCATCATCTGCACTCAACAAAGATAACCATCTGTGTCATAATTTGAAAACAGCAAGCAAATAGCTCAATCTATATTTTCACGAAGTAACAGTGGAAAGCAGAAGAGCTTCCCTGAAAACAAATGAGATAATATTCTTTAAAAACGATAATGGCAAACATACAATTGGGAGAGAAAAATTAAAAAGAGAGAGATTTCAGAAGCCTTTCGGATATGTCCTGCAATAGAGGTAAAAGAATGTAATGTGCCATTTAATTCTGGCTAGCTTTTGCAACATCATAATTAATTGTCGACGACATAATGTCAATATATCCATATAGAGTGCATCAGAATAAAAAGACCCAACTGGATTGAAGTTACTGAACAAACAAAAATAAAGGAAAAAAATAGTAATACCACTGATATGTCTCCAGCGTGGGGGTAAGTATGATGAGCATTAACAAGGCTTCTTTACTAAAGCACATAACAAAAGATTACTCCAAAGTTTAAATGTAGAAATAGACATATCCTTTTACAATCATTTTTTACTCACAGAAATCAGGGATATGATCTATGAATTGCTTCATTTTTTTTTCCAATGGATACACAAAACTAGCACAGACTAAGCTTTTCATGGAAACAACAGCTACAATTTATCCCAAATAAATTGGAAAAATGGAGCTTTAAGCTCACTTATCCTCACAACTCTCTCCATATTTCTTTAAAGTCATAGATGGAGCATAAACACCGAGCCTCTTAACAATCTGTATAAGTATGTATACAATTGAATTCCTCTCATCTCAGGCGGCAAAAAAAAGGATCATACCCCAAGGTTTAAAAAGCCATGCGTTCACCACAATTGTGCTTATTAAACTAGCATTAAAATTCAAATATCATGTCTAGGAAAAATTCACTAAACAAATATCATGTCTACTGTCTCATGGTTGTAGGAAAATATGTCAGCAAAACGATTTTTGTTTCCCGCCACACGTCATTCAGAGAACAAAAGACTAATTTACTTTCCCCAATAAGAGCGTCAATCAATCATTATCAAGGAGCCACTTACGATATCCTTCACATTAAAACTTTAGATTTAATAGATTATGGGATGTTTCACATGTTGGCTGGTTCCATAACATCAGCACAATCTCCAAAGTAGAGATGAGAGAGTGGCGCGTTATTTTCCCATGTAATCTGTCATCCGATTCCCTCTCTCCGTCCAAGGTTGTGCCATCTAACCTCGTCGACTGACTGATGAAGCCATCCGATATTGTCAACAGGTTTTCTAACTCAAATGAATTCATCTTAACTGAAACCCCCCATTCCCCCCCACCCCAGCAAAAGAAGACATCAAACCCAAAGGTGCTACCTGAGCAGAGGATCTTGGCCTAAATGTTTCCCTGAACAATGGAAATTATCTCACCCAAGATGTTCCTCCTCTCCTCAACAAAGGGAGTCACATCTCTCTGAGATATGTCATAAAAAAAATTCACCACCATAAGTGTGTCTGCCAAGTAACCATTTGAATAACAAATGGTGAGGCCTTCTTAACAGCTACACCAAAATGTCTAGACTTTGGAATTTATTCTACTGGTAATTCCGTAGTTGCCAAATTATTCTTGATATCATGGACAGTTAATTACTCATGTGTGACGGAAACTCACCATGCTGCCAATGCAGCACATCTATAACGACTTAAATCAGTATCCTGCCTCCTCTCACCCAAGTTTCAAATATACGTTCACAAAAAGTGCCAAATTTTGACCACCTAATCCAGCATATCCAATGTTCCCGCACGTTGGTAATTGGTAACTGCCAATTTTTCTGTACTCTGCAGCTGTCATCCCATAGGAAGAAGCACGTACCACCTTCCTTTCCAGTCTTAGAGATCCAAAACAAAAGAAAGCAAAGTAGTAGAGTAGAAAGGTTATTATTGTTCATCTGAAGGATATACAACACAAATAATTAAGTTGAGTTTACAACTATTCTAATCGATGTGGACCAACAACATCTGCCTTGTCAAAGAAAAATTAAAATATCACCATTAATATGGACAACTGTGAAAATTATAAGAATAGTCTTCATCCTAACCCAGACACCCAAAAGGGTTTATTGCTGTTGATTTACCTAATAACATCCCGATGAACGACAGTGGAACACTTCGTCGAGTACAGTTTACCTAAACCACACATTTTCTGTCCCATCCAAGCTAGTAGTCATTCTCCTGGAAACCACGTAGCATGTACTAGTCAAAAAACTTAGGACTCGGATTATGGGATTCAACTACGGAACAGTAGTCGACAAACGCAGTTTTTTACAGTCAACGCAAAGAAGTGTGAATCTTCTTCTGCTGTCGGCGTGATTCTCCATTTTCTAAGGAACAACCGATGGATAGGGTATTCAAACGATGAATGAGTAGAAAAATTATTCATCAGAGAAATGCTCAGTTTACCAGCATTCTCCATTTTCTCAGTTTACCAGCATCACCCTTTTTAGCTGGCGCTTGACCAAGACCAATCGTTGTGGGAGGGCAATGCTCATTTGAAAAAAAACACAGATAATACGAGCAAGCTACAATCTATCTCTGAGGAATGCTTTCCCATTAATCCAAATGAATCTTCCCGCCCCCCGCCCCCCCCTACTGGGCATCTGACTCAACAATAACGATAGAGCTTTATAGCTTATCACCGTCTAACCAATCGAAACGTCGACAAAGCGTCCCATATCGCGCAAAGTCGACGCCCCACAACACAGTGCATTCAGACGAGGGAGAATTCCAAATGATAGAAGCACAATAACACGAGTAGAAATAAAACAGGACACACCGAACTGGAATCGGGTCGAACTACCGGACAGAGCCGCAGCCTTCTCGGGATTCTCGCAGGTGTTCCCCGGCGAGCGCGAGTTTCCAATATCCAACAACCCCGACTGCCACCCCTACCAGCCCATCCCTAGCATGACTCTCTCCTTCCCGCAGTCGCCTTCCCCGCGGCAGCAGAGCAGAACAGCCACAGCAGAAATCCTACGCCTCAGGGATCCTCTTTCCTACCACAAAACGAAGGATCTGAGTAACCTACCAGCCTGAGCCCCCCTCCCCCTCGCGAGGGTAGGGACGAGGAGGAGGAGGAGAGAGAGTGGGAGAGAGAGAGAGAGAGAGAGAGAGCAGAAGTGGGGCCCACACTCAAAACGAACGTTTTTACGGCCACGCACGGTAACGAAGCCACCTCTTTTTTCTGTACGGATCCATAGAAATCTTGTACTTGGCCGATCTATCTATGCAGATTCCCTGCGTTGCGCACAGGAAGACGAACTGCGTCTAGCCAATTATATTCTCTTTTTTTTGTTGTTTTCATGAGTTATTTAATTCGCTAACGAGGGCATTTTCAGTGCGTCACGCATTTGATCGCGCTGTTCGTTGCGGCTACGGATCAATCTGCCCTCTATCTCTCGACCGATCGTCTTGTCCGGTCCGTCCGATCTTATCTATTCACTGTGACGTCATTTCCCACGTGAGAGCCGCCACTCCCTCCAGCTCCCCCGTCACCGGGTTCCAAATCGGCGAAGCCATTTTGCCGGGCCCACCGCGGGGGTGGGCTCCACCTCGTCAACTCGGCTTAGAGAACTTCCGGCTTTTTTATTTACACATCCACCAAACCTCGAATATTCCATGTCACTCCCTCCGGATGCTCTTGAATAAAGGGTATATGTGTAGTTTCAATACTTTTCAGGTACCTACTGAAATATAACACGTATTTATTGATAAGTATGTTGGCGTAGGGATATCCGTCGTGATATTCCCCGCTGACGAACCCTAATCCTCTAATGTACAACCTTTTTGCTTTCAAAGCTTGACCGTTTCAAGGGCAATGATATTTCTTAGAAGAAAAGTCAACGTCCAAGGAAAGTCGTTGTCGTCATGTGTGTATTGAATGGGATAATCCTCCCAATAGGGATGAGCTGTCAACGGCTAGAATGTTCTTCTATTAGACGGCGCTGGCTTTTTATTAGCCAACGAGTACCTTGCGGTTGACCAAGTATAATCACTACTTAAGATGGTATCACGTGACATCTAGGATTGGGTTGACTTTGGCTAATCACTGGTTAAGAATTGGTGATTATGGGCGAGCAAAGAGGTTAGTGCCCTCGAAGACTAGTTAGTGGGGATGAGTAGTGGTCGTCTAGTAGAGTAGTTCTGATGGACGAGTATAATGTTGCCACGTCAGCTCCTAACCTCCAATTCAACTTAGAGACAAATCCGCAGTGCATGGGATAACTAGCTATAAATCATATGCTTGGGTTGACTCTGGCTAATCACCAGTGGTTAGAGGGGATGAGTAATACATATATGGTGTGTATGTAATTTTTTTTGGGCGACATTAATTCACCGTAAAAATAAAAAAATCGTGTGAGGAAAAATCACACATTTAGGATTTAAAAACGAATGAAAAAACGCGAAATTATCAGTTTCGTTGTGATCTGAAGAACACCCAACGCAACTGAGCTTTATAATGGTTTTCTATCTCCTTTGACTCGTCTTAAACGGTAGCTTCATGAGATATATTATCGGACGATGTTATTGTGGTCCAAAGTTTTGAGTTTTGACATGTCAAGCTCTGCACTGCTCAAAGGTTTATGGTCCTTATTTTCCTCTTACTTGTTCTACTAGAAATGGGACCGTAAACAGTGGAGTAATTTCTATATTTATCGGATGCAAAATATCAGGTTTTCATTTGATATTATTTAGAAAAAAACATGATTTCTAGATGCGGAAATATTAGAAATGGAACCGTTAACTAGTATACATTAAGACACCAGCAATGGGCGTCCTAGAAGTGGGGGAATTTCCATTATTATCGGATGCAAAATATCAGGTTTTCACTGGATATCATGATTTTTTTGTACATAAGTATTTATCGATTGCTGACTCTTTTTTTCGTCACATTTTTGGAAAATATTTTTAGTAGGAAACTTTTGGTGCCCGGAAAATCAAACAAAATACTTAATTTATTACCATTCTGACTTTAAAAATAATAATTAACTAAATAAAAGTGGATACCCTGAAAAAAAAATTTGGAAGGAATTTCATTCTAACACTAAAGTCGATCTTCTGGAGAAAGGATAGCTCCATGCCTGCTTGTTTGCTGTTCTCAGCGACATCTACTTCATCGGAGGGTTTCGTACTGCAGCATGGGTTGACGTGAAGGACTAGGAGTCAATTCTACTCGACAAGATTGCTGTTGATGGTGGGGAGCGAAATCTGAAGGTGGGCTCTTTCATGAAGTTTTCCTTGGAGATTCTGGTTTTCACGTTCATTATTTTCTCCAAACCCCCTTAGAAAAGTTTTCTTTGGATGGGGAGATAGATGATGGGGCTCTCTTATCAATAGAAAACTTGCTATTTCATGCCCTTTAATCTAAAAATGAAGCATTTCTTACTTAATATAGACATGAATTCATGATATTTTCCAACTTAAAAGAAAAACATGCACAACAATAAACAAGGAAATGCATACGGAGCAGATAAATGTTGTCTCTACTGTGATTTTTATGCCTTTTTTTCTGAGGAAAACTGAAACGAATTTCTCCAGAGTAAGATGTAGTGAATCTGGGAGCTTTGTGGAATAGATAATCGTATACGTTTCTCTGAAAAGATTCACGCTTTAATAGACAATGGCCCAATGGTCAAGATCCTGGGCGAATATTAATCAAGATACCTTTGATGATCCATCTGCAGCCGTAAGCTTAAATCGCCCTTTCTGTTGAACAATTCATTCTTCCAACTTCTCCTCACGCTCATTAGCTGCACCGGAAGGCCATTTCACACAATTTCTTCATCAATATTCTGCTCAAGGATAAAATGAAATACCAGAAAGATAAGAGAACCCTAAAAGAATCGAGAATATAATGTCAGGCATACCAAGATGGTGACGGCCATCCCTGCTTTGACCATATGACACTGGCATACTGAGGTTTCTCCCAGGTTGGAATCTGTGTTCTCCATCATCTCTTTCAGAACATCAAAATATATCCAATATCAATCTATATATGTAACTTTTCAGTATAAAATCTTGTACATAAATTCCAAAGAATACTAAAATCACTGTAATATTCAATAGATAACTTTCTACAATGATATGAATGTCATGCTTCTCTAGAGCGAAAAATTAATGAAAACTACGATCTATTTTGAGATTGAAATGCTGAAGTTACCATTTTTATGAGCCAAATATTATGTTGTATGGTTATCATAAAAGTACATTTGGTTTACTTTTTATGTTGGGTTTTAGGTCTAAGGTCTTTAACCCTTCCAACTTAGAGTTGGACCTTACTAATAAACCATGTGCTGGCTCGTCAAGTATCAACTCATATCAGCATTGGGTTGACCTTCTTTTAAAGTTTCTGATGTCCAAAAGGGTCAACACTCGTGTCAACCTCTAGGTGTGATAAGAAGATGGCTGGCTATACAGAGGGTTGAACCTTGTCTTAAATTATAATCATTCTATGCAGAGTCAACTTTTACCACTATGGAAGTCAACCCAACATGAAGCAAAGAAATAAGAACACAAATAGTCGACAGCCATAAAGAAGAGACTGGGCATAAAAGTTATTACAATTCTAAAGGGTCAACCCCACACATTTGGAGGTTGACTCTTGCAACATCGTAATGGCTACCTTATTTCCATTTTCTAGCCATTGGAGAGACACCCTTTTTTCAAAAACCTGTAGAGGCTCTCCAGTTAGATAGAATAAAAAAGATAGACGATTCTAACAAAAACTAGAAAAAGGAAGCTCATTGAGTCATTGGGCATTAACTGCAGTGGCAGAACCAGGGAATCTGGTTATCTGAGAAGGGAGGAAAGGAGTAGTGTGACAAGGGAGGACAGTGTGAGAGAAGTTTCAACAGGATTTGGGTATGTAAGTGAGTCGCTTCAGCTGCTGTTTCTCACAGTTTTCCTCGAAACAAAAAAAAAAAACATGAGAAAATTAAAATCGAGCAATGGGCCGCTTAGTAAACCTCTCCACCGTATTTTACTTTGGCCCATTAGTTTGTCACGCTTACTGGCCTAATCAAAGCCTGAAGTTGCTGCACCAACTGATACTGGACAGATAACAGGGATGTAGGAAGTAAGCAAGAAAACATACTAGATGGATTGTCTAACTGAATATAAGTGATTAAAACCCTACCTTAACCCTGAATGGACACTGCTTTATATAGTTATTTTTTCAGCCTAGTCTAACTTCTGCAAGTCATTTCCACACCAAAAGGACATTATTAATCCATAAAACAAAAGCGTGAACTTAATAGGCATGAAGTTTAAGATTAGAGTTCAGCTACAACATTTCAATTATCAGTAAATAAAAACAACAAAAAATTCTAGTTTTTCATGCCAAAAGTTCAAGAAATTGAAGCAAATTATTCAGAAAAAGTCAACTGAAGCAATTCGTAAATGAGAATAAAAACGATCCAAAAGGTTTTAATGGCAAGAGGTAATGAACATTCAGAAAAACATGGATAAAAGACACATGATGCATCAAACACAGTCATGGTAAGAGAAAAAACATAACTAACGACACTTTATACGCCTGAATTGTCTGCAATATTTTATAAATTACCTTTCAACATCCCCAACACCCTCCCCGGAAGGGATAACATGTGGAGGTAGAACCGAACCACTTAAATACTTCGGATGGTCAGAACTAAGAATATTTCGGCCCACGGAAGATATTCTCTCTGAGGTATCATCTTCATGCATTTTACTTCCTAAGCTGTCTACCTGTGAAATATTTGATGGCATTGCATCTTTCCACTCAGGGGTGCCAGGGCTAATTGAATCCTCACAAACATCAACACACCCCCTGCAAAGACAGTTAATCAGAGGACGCGCACCAAGAAATACCACGGTGTGCATTATCAGATAATTACTGAAAAAATAACGTTAGGAAACACCAATGCCAACAACATGTTGAAGTCCCACATATGACTGCACATATAGTTGTGTAACTTGAACGTACTACTTGGTCACAGTTCATGAGCAGCATAAATGTATCAGAATGACCTTTTTGCAGAGATTCTGATATCTAGGGATTTACACTAAAATGTAATTCACAAGTGCAGAAAACCACAATCCATACTGGTTGCCATGGGAAAATAAACAGAGCAACAACATATCATCTGCATATATGTGCATACAAACAGAAACACCTACATCTTTCAAATGCAATAACCAACTTTCAGTCTCCTTAATATGCAGTTCAATCAAATGCAGTGAATTTAGGACCCGGAACGGTCCAGAATAAAATTAGGGTAGTCCGGTCCAAATAATGTTCTCAAAAGACCAAAACAGGACTAAAATCGGGTCACAATCCTGATTCACAATCCTGATTCACAACTAATATTTTAAATATGTTATTGTGAACTATCTATTTTCAGTCGAATTCATAGACGATAAGAAAACCTTCACTCACTTCAGTGCTTGAAGAGGGAGCATTGGAAATGAAGAAGCAAGTGAATCCTCCAAATCCTGACCATCACATCTCTCATCCTAAGAGAAAAATAATAATGTTAGGATACCTTTCAAAATAAACAACAAAAACCAAACACAGAAGAAGCCACTATTGCGCGACATTTTATGATGGTTCAATTTCAAAGCTTCACACCAACCAGTGTACCTCTCTCACGTTTGCTGCTTCTGAACTATTAACATTTTCAGAGCTCACAATATCTGTCACTTCAAAGTTGGCACTTTCACATCGATCTTTATCGAAATCTTCAATCATGGAGAAGGTATCAGATGATTGAATCTGCAAAAGAAACGATGGAAAATATCAAATTTTGTTATCAAAAACCGGAACAATACTCAGAGAAAGCTACTTATGGGATTACGAGAGCAGCTTGAGCCTTCAAGTCCTCAAGATTAAAATTCCAGCCACTTATCCCCCGCATGTACTCTTTCTACACCACATACAACCGTTTAGGAAAGAAACCATTTTCTGTTGAATGCAAAATGACGATCGACTAAGATAATCTTAAGGAAAGGAGCATCACATGGCACATGCTTTAACATTTTTACATTAGGAACCTTAGTTCCATAAGGACAGAGCCATTTACTTATGATGCACTTTGGATATGAATGACTGAAGGTTATCAAAACCCTACTCATAAAGTAGACCATCCATAGAGCGTCTATGGGATGACAATATTTTCCTCTTACGAACCCTTTGAAAGACTAATAAAATGTTTCACCAACTCAGACCACTATATAGTCAAATGGAAACAGCTAAAGATAAAGACTTTCCAGGAAATTTTTCGGAGGCTATTTGCTCAAAATATGTTAACAGCTGTGTGGCACCAAAAATAGAGGAGAGAGGTCGATTTCATTTTTCTTCATTGTTGTTTTCGTACTGGACCTCATTACCCCTGAAAAATATAATATATGAGAGTAGTTTGGTCATTCGATTGGGGTTTCCGAGGTTTGCATGAATCCGTGTCAGGCTATGTTTTCTTTTCGATCGGTCCAACTCTTACTCTATTCTCAAGTGTTCTATGTTTTTAGAGATTCTTTCCGAGGTTTCCTATTCACTGATTTCATTAGTAACTCACTTACCAACAACATGAAAATTATATTTTGAAAGAAAGAAGCGTTGATAAGTCCAAATATGTAACAACAATTACCTGTGATAGGTCGTTCTTATCCTCATAAACCACCTTATTTTGAAGTAAATAAGCATCTTTGGCCTAAAAAAATGGATCACTGCAGTGTAGAAGGAAAGTTTCCTTTTAAAGAAGAATCTTTTAGACTATTACTTTTAGTTCCCTAAATCGTTCACCGAGTGGAGCAAGGCCATCAAGGATCGTCCGTGCCAAGTATTCATTTGTGCGACCATTTTTGAAAAAGTTATGCTTCAAAAGCTTTTCTGAGGATGGACGCTTCTTCGGATCTTTCACCAAGCATGCAGCTACCATCTCTTTAAAAGACTGTAAAGAGATTTTTCAATTTCACAACATCACTCAAGAAGTAACACCTAGCATCAATTTCAAAAACAAGAATGAACCTTGGAGAATCTTTTGTCTCTTTCATAGTCAAGGCCTGGTGGTGCATTTTGTAAGGTCAAAAGCAACACCTATGAAAAGAAGAAATGAGATCACTCAAATTGTTGAATTCAAGAAATATTCATAACACCACTTTCATGAAGCTAGTATACGCAAAAAAAAAAAAAACACATTTAACAAAACTCGACCTTCATTGGTGGGTGCTTCGAAAATGGAGCATGGCCATGTGCAAGCTCAAGAGCCGTTATCCCAAAGGACCATATATCTGCTCTGCTCGGAGGAAATAAGTCCCAAAATGAGCCCAGTATATCCTCAACGTACCAATACTACAAAAATCAATACTATAAAAACTTCTGAAAATCATTAAGTGGTCACACACACTTGCAATCATATCCATGCAACGGTTGCATAACTTCTTGAGCCATTCTGTACATGCATAGTGAAATGGGAAGCAATAAGTCAACACATATGTGATACCAATGGTCCATCATATACGTCTGAATCAACCATGTCAACACATCAGTTAACAGCAAATAATTCTAAGATGTCTGTATGCTTGTTGTTCGGGTTATGAAAAAAACATGCAAACGTACGTTTAAATGACTATAATACCCTTTCTTATTTTCATATATTTTATGCATGCACATAAGTCTTGTAGAGATATGACATAAAGAAATATTTTCAGACTACCAAGGACCAAATCAAACCACTCCAATAGCAACATGAGATATGCAATGAGAAACGAAAAAGGATAAGTAATGAACCAGCATGGAGTTCCCACAAAGCTGTTTCTTGATCGTTGTCTTTCTCCAATATCAAACATGCAAGCAGAGACTCCAAAGTCGGCTAACTTCACAGCACCATTTGCATCGATTAAGATATTACCTGCCTGAAAACGTGTCGACAAAGAGTATTAGACAGAAATAAAAGCTTACCACGACAATTTTTTTTTAACATTTCATGAAGGTACAATGCTCAAAATTTCATACGAATGTATTAAAAAAAAAAGGTCCATATATTTACTTAACCTTTTATCGACTCATCAGAAGAAACATAACTTATACACAATTATACCATTTATTTCTTGAAAGAATATAGCTAGAATACTAGAGGATCTATAATCAATCATGGTGCCAAGCAGCTAAATATTTCATACGGTTCTGAAAACATACTAAATTCTGATACAAATACAATAAATTCTGGTTTATTTACTACCTAAGTGAAACCTAATTGCCTCACTTTTATATATTTCACTAGACTACAAAAATAAAAAACTAATCAACATTGATTCATTTCTATGATTCCTAAAGTATTAGAGTTCAGACCACCCATGCAAGGTCAAAATTCTAGACAAAACCTAACATTGCCCTTTGAATCGTCAATATAAATTCCAGAAAACTTGTTTTCTCCATTTCATCAGAATCACCAATTTAAAACAATCATTTTTTATTATTTTTAAATGTAAAAATTCATTGACATTAAAAAGATAAGGGATTGCATTTACTTCTTTCTTTTTCTCTCCTTTGACCCTCTTTCATATATTAGGCAACGAGGAAATAAAAGTAGGATCAGGCATAGGAGTTTTAGCCTCTCAATTCTGATACATGTTCAATTTTTGGCCTAGAATTGGGCAATTCCTAGAAAATACATAAGTCGGAGAAATCTCATAATAAACTACAGAAAAATATTAGAATGAACTACCAAAATGTGGTCGTGGATTCAGACAATTCTAGTTGGTTGGCTATTTTTAATTGGGTGAACTTGTCAGCTTGTCTGCTAAAGGTGAGCAAGTAGCAGTGAGTTCTGGTGAGCACATCCCAACTAGGGTAACCATAGACCAGAGCAAACCTCATTTGGATCAACAGTTCTGTCAAGGTGGTACGATAACCTAGCAGAAGTGAAAGAAGCCCCATGACTCCTCACTGATATCACGTGTTGCAGAACTGAATTTTATTAAAAAATCCATTCTTTCACATCATCCGATTGATCCTTTTCCTTTGGGTTCACAGATTTCATCCCGAATAGGGGACCTTAACAAACAACACGAAATTCCAGATAATGGATGATAGATATTCAAAGCTCTATAAAAAAGGTCTCAATTTAGCAAAAACTTTACCACATTTATAGACTTATATGGCCACTGCCCATCTGTGTTTTGAGGTTTCCAAGCGAGTGGGCACCCTTGTAATGAATTTTCACAATTTTATTGCATCCTATCATTAAACATTCTTCGAATTCATTCTTCATTATTTCCCTCCTACATCTCATTTGACTTCCACAAACGCATGTACATATTTCTAAGCTTATACAAAGAAACAAGTATCTATCTAACCCAAGAGACACTTTTTCACCACAAAACCATATGCCTAACAGATCGACATAGATTAAGGCTGTTACCGAAAAAATATTAATGATGGTTTCTTCCATCAGCACTGTCAATATTGATAAATAATCTAATAAATCATATAATACCTTGACATCTCTATCAATGTGGCCCTGGCCATGGAGATAAACGAGGGCTTTAAGAACCTCACGTAATAGGGTTGCAATAACTGGCTCTTCAAATCCTTCAAGATGAGCATATTTCATAATATGAAGGCAAGATCCTCCAAAAAAGTAAGGCATCACAACCCAAAGACTCATATCCGAAGTGAAAGAGCAATGAGCATTTAGTAAATTAGGATGATTGATTAAACTCATTGTCTTCACTTCATGCCGAATTCCATCCTGAAAATAGAAAGTAAATTTCTTTGCATAAATATATATATATATCATTCAGTAATGCATGGACAATGACTAAGCCGAACATAAGTAATTCTACAAAGCCTGTGGAACAATTAGTCCAAGACACGAGACTATGGATCTTAAAAGGATTATTTGTAACAACATCAAGGGAATCATTTATGTAATCAATAATATAATATTTGTTAAGAAATCAGAAGTTCACCGGATAGTACACATAGAATGAAGTGGTGTTGTCACAAGAATAAAAATCTATATTGTTGCTATGTTGCCAACTCTAACTATCACATGTCAAATGAACATATAAATTCTCTCAGCACGGACAACTACATTGGATCACATCGCCAGACTTTCCAGCATTCGTTTGTTTGATTTGTGTCAAAGGTTATCTACAAAAGAAAATGTAACAAAACTATGTTTTTCTTCGAAAGCACCAAAAGTTGCCCATGATTAACTTGATCAGAATTTTTGGAATCTTAGATTGAGCGTACTTATTGCCTTCACTCTCCTTATTCTATGTTATTTGGTTTTAGTTACCATAGCTGAAATAACTTTTCCATTATACATTTTAATTATTTTTGATCTTGATCTTATCGTCGATACATAGAAAGCAAATGATGAAATAAATAAACATTAAATAATGCAAAAAAAAACTCGTAACCTAGCAAAAACCAAACTCTTCTTGGAAAAGTAAAAGAAATAACCAAGAGAATAATCATGATGTCTTGGAACTCTAAAGGATATAAATATTTGTCTCTAAGTACTTGAATACAAACCATCTTACTAGGTCATTATTGCATTTTTCAAGGTCTAATATCTTGATGGCAACAACTTCGTTGTATGGAATACAGAGTGCCCTGTAGACGGTGGCACTGACACCATCCCCAATTTCTTCATACAACTTGTAATCCTTGGGATCAACTGGAAATTTCTTCTCTGATACATGTTCCATGATTCTTTCCTATAGCACATTATTGAATGCCACTTGCTACTAGAACGTCCAGGATACTCAAATGAGCTGATCATTCAAAGAAATGCAAACTAAAGCAATCTTCATCGAAATTTGAAAACAAGAGGCAGGCAGGCCAATTATCTTTTCATGGAGATAGTGGAAAGTGGAAGAGCTGCCTTGAAAACAAATGGGATAATATTCTTAAAAAATGCAAGGGACCTTTTCTATTTGGACCTTCCTATGACAAACTAAAGATGATAAATAATAATGACAGAAGTATTATTCAGAGATAAAATTAAAAAAAGAGAGAGACTTCAGAAACTTTTCGGATAAGTCATGCAATAGAGGTAAAAGACAAATGCATAAAATGTAATGTGATATTTAATTCTAGCTAGTTTTCACATAGTCATAAATAATTGGTGACGACATAATGTCAATATATCCAGATAGAGTGTATCAGAATAAAAAAGGCCAAATTAGATTGATATTTATGAAAGAAAGAAAAAAATAAAAAAAGTAGCAATAACACAGATAATTCTTCAGTGTGGTGTAAGTAAGATGAGCATTAACAATGCTTCTTTACCAGTACTCCCAGACTTTAAAATGTAGAACTATCCAAATATTTTTATAATCATGGTTTACTCGCAGCAATCAGGGATATAATCTATGAATTGCGTAGTATTTTATGTAATGGATTCAAAAAACTAGCACAGACTAAGCTTTGCACGGAAACTACCATCACATTCTGTCCACAAAAAATTCCAATAATGAAGTGTTAACCTCACTTATCCTCACAATCCGCTCCACATTTATTTCAAGTTATAGATGGACCATAAACACCGAGCCTCTTAACAGTCTTTGTCCTTGAATTGTATATAACTATTCCTCTCGTCTCAAGCAGCAAAAAAAAAAAGGATCATCCCCCAAAGTTTAAAAAACCACGCGTTCACCACTGTCACTAAAATTGTCCATCATCAATTCGCTAAACAAATATCATGTCTGCTGTCTCATGATTCTAGGAAAATATGTCAACAAAATGATTTTTGTTTCTAGCCACACGTCGTTTAGAGAATAGAACACCACTTTACTTTTCCCAATAAGAGCATCAATCAATCATAATCAAAGAGCCACTTATGCTATCCTTCACATTAAAACTTTAGATTCAATAGACTATGAGATGTTTCACATGTTGGCTGGTCTAACTTCATAACATCAGCACAATCTCAGAAGTAGAGATGAGAGAATGGCCCGTTATTTTCCCATGTAAACTGTCTTCCGATTTCCCTCTCTCCGTCCAGGGTTGTGCCATCCAAAATTGTCAATAGGTTTTCTAACTCAAATGAAACCATCTTAACTGAAAGCCTACCCCCCCGTCCCCCACCACTCTCCCGAGTAAAAGAAGCCATCAAACAAAAAGGTTCTACCTGGACAGAGGAACCCATCTTGCCCAAAATGTTTCCCTAAACAAAGGAAGTTATCTCACCCAACATGTTCCTCCTCTCCTCAACAAAGGGACTCACTCCTCTCTTTTAGGTATGTCATAAAAAAAATTCACCACCATAAGTGTGTCTGCCAAGTAACCATTTGAATAACAGATGTCAAGGCCTTCTTAGACAGCTACACCAAAATGCCTAGACTTTCAAATTTATTCTACTAGTAATTCCATAGTTACCAAAAACACAGACTGACTCTCCAAAGCACATCCACAGAAAGCCAAACTATTTCTGATATCATGGACAATTTATTACTCATGTGAGATGGAAATTCATAGTGTTGTCTTATGTAATACATTTATAATGATTTAAACTAGTATCCTACCTCCTCTCACTAAAGTTTCAAATAAATGTTAACAAAAAGTGCCAAATTTTGACCACCTAATCCAACATATCCAATGTTCTTTGGTAATAGGTAGAGTAGAAAATGTTCCAACATATCCAATGTTCATTTCCGGTCTTTGAGATCAAAAAGAAAAGAAAGAAAATTAGTAGAATGGAAAAGGTTGTTATTGTTCATCTGAAGGATATACCACACAAATAATTAAGTTGAGTTCACAATAATGCGCATCGATGTGGACCAATAGCATTTGCTTTGTCAAAGAAAAAGTAAAATATTACCATTAATATGAACAACTGTGTAAATTAATAGTCTTCATCCTAACCTAGACACCCAAAAGGTACTATTGTGGTTGATTTACCCAATAATATCCTGATGAACGACAGTGGAACACTTCTTCGAGCATAGTTTACCTAAACCACACATTTTTCTGTCCCATCCAAGCTAGTAGTCACTCTCCTGGAGAATCAATTACCGAACAATAGTTGATAAACACAATTTTTTTACAATCAACGCAAAGGAGTGTGAATCTTCTTCTGCTGTCAGCGTGACTCTCCCTTTTTTGAGGAACAATCGATGGATAGGGTATTCAAAACACATAATTCTCAGTTTACCAGCATCACCCTTTTTAGCTGGCGATTGATGAAGACTAATTGTTGTGGGTAGCGAATGTCCATCTGAACTAAACCATAGATAATTTGAGCAAGCAATGATTTACTTTCGAGAATTTTCTCATTACTCCAAACGAATCCCCCTCCCTCCTCGGCATATAATTCAGCTAAAACAAAATAGCGGTGGAGCTTCAAGCTCGTCATGATCTAACCAATTGAAACGTTGACAAATCGTCCCATCTCATGCAAAGTCGACACGTATAAATAACACGAGTAGAAATAAAACAAGACACACCGAACTCGATCGGGTCGAACTACTGGATAGAGCTGCTGAGGATGGAGTTTCACGACAAAAAAACTAGTGCCGCAGGCCTTCTCAAGATTCCCGCGGGTGTTCGTCGATGAGAGTGAGCTTTAGATATCTAGGAATCTTTGTTCTCGCGCCTCTCTGTAAAGTCAAACCTGACTGCCAACCCTACCAGCCCATCCCTTACATGACTCTGCTCTTCCCGCGATCGCCATCTCCATGGTAACAAAGGCCAAAACACTGATCTTCTGACGCCTTTGGAATCTCTGCGTTGCGCGGAAGAAGACGAACTACGTCACGCCAATTACATTTTTTAAAAAAATATTTTTCATGTACGTAGGGGATTTTCAATACGTCTCACATCGAATCGCATTGTCCATTGTGTCCACGGATCAATATGACGTCATTTCTGGTCATTTCACTTTGACGTCATTGCCCACGTGAGAGCCGCACCCCCCTTCCAGCGACCTAGGCACCAGGGTTCCAAATCGGCCACGAACCCACCCCTCCCCCCTTTTGTCGTGGCGCGCGCTCGAACCCCACCGCCGGAGGATGCTCATGCCAACTTCACCTTTATCGCCCAGAGAATCCGTCAACTGGGCTTACAAAACTTATGCCTTTTTTATTTATACATCCACCAAACATCATATATTCCAAGTTACTCCCTCGAATGTTCTTGAATAAAGGGCATATGTGTAGTTTCAAAGGTTTTCAGATATATATTGAAATATAATATGTAATCTACATTACTAAGATACATATGCTGTCCGATTATCCCCCATAATATTCCCCCACTTGTGAACCTTGTTGCCAATACTTTATATATATATTTTTCTAAGTTTGGCCATTTGAGAACAATGTATTTGAGAAGTCAACGTCTAAAGAGGATATGTTAAGATCCCAATGGGCCTAACTTATTATAAGCCATAAGGGGGACATAAAGTGGCCTAATACTTCCTATAAAAGGGACAAAACAATCACTTGAAGTGAAGACTTAGGGAGGGGCAGTTAGGCCTTTTGTCTATAAGAAGAAAAGATATATTAAGGCCCAAGTTGAAGGGGGAATTGAAAAATTATTCTAAAGTAGTGAACAAGGCCCTTCTAAAATGTCTCGATTGACTTGAGAGTTTTTAAGAGCCCAATCAATGTTTTTTGTTGGTTAATCTTTATTTTTCATCTCTATCTTCTATGTTTTCCATCAATTGTGATCTTGCAAAGGGAGATGACAACTAAATTTGAAGACATAATAACAAAAAAGCTGGAAAGGGCAATATAGGAATTGTACAAAGATTTATGATGATGTACAAAGAAGGAGAGACACCTACAATTACTCTTGGAGATGGAGAGCTACATGCAACAACATCCAAAGATGGATTTTCATGTATAAGTATTTTGGTGCCATAGCAATGCTTAGAAAGTCCATTTCAAAGGTTAGCATAGCTCAAACAAGAGAGGGAGAAGTTGTGGTGGAGCATGGGTTGAGAGGAAAAAAAGATCCGTGGATAGTGGCATTTTAGATGTGGGAACATAGATGATGTCATGAAGAGAAGAACATTACCAAATTGTAAATTTAAAGCACTTGATAAGTTTGTTTAACTTCTCGATTTTATTTGGACAATTGATGAAGAGCTATTGTAGTATTTCTTCACGATTTAGATTTCTCAAAGGTTGTGTACATTATTATGGTTGAGATGATAATGTTAATAAAATATTATTACTGATATATATTATTTGATATGCTTTATTTCATAATGTGTAAACTTGTCCCCCACTATTTGTCAAGGCCATGTTTGTTGGAATCTTTGATGTTGCTTATGATCTAACTATAATGAAGAGGCATGTTTAAGTAAAGTTGAGGGATCTTATGTATCAATATAATGATATCAAATTAATTAACATGACATTCTCACGTATCATAGTAGAAATAATTATGTTAACTTTTACTATTGATATTTATGGAAAACATCATGTTAACATTAGATTAATATTATTAGATATATAAAACTTCTTGAAAAAGTAAATTGATTTTCATCAGTCATTCTTTTTTTTTATCCCAATTGTGAATTCAAGTATAAAATTGAGAATGAAAATTTTAGATGATAAAATTGAGAAGATGAGAAATGAAATTCAACATCAAGTTTTGAAGTAATATGGAGGATTAGTGAGGGCATCCAACATGGTGTATACTATTGATGAATAATTGGATGACAAGAATATGTTAGATGACATTTAGATGCACAAATGAAATCCTCATCTTTCCCTATTTTAGTGATTCAAATTAAAAAAATATTTTAAAAATGAAATTTTCTACATATTGAAAGTTAGATAGTATTCACATCATTCTATCACTTGTAGCAAAAATAGAAATTAAGAAACTATTCAATGTTGAGCAATATGTTCTTAGCTCCCACAAGGGTACCTGAAATTGAAAGTTAATTTGCAGCCTTTTGGTACCATCAAAATGGATATAAATAATATATTTATGAAAAAAACTGACATCACAATAATTAGGATGTTTGTATATTGTTTACTTAATTAAACTTAGTACAAAGACTCCTATAAGGGTTTATTTTTTATTAGCATGTAATTTTTTCATGGTATACTATCTCATTGTCTGAACTATTATGTTAAACTATTTAAGCATGTATAATCAAATTATAACATTTGGTTTTGATAAGGACTCTGTACACTCAACAATGACAATAGTGATTACCTTAATTTTACCTCTAAAAGACTAAAAGCAAGTATTCACGTCTTTTAAATTACTATAGTTCATGCTAATGGAGTTTTTATCCTTATAACATCTATGTTAGCCTAAGAGATTTTAACATCCTCAAAAATATCAAGGATAATGTTAGAAGTATATTCAACAAACTTATTGATTTACAAGTGAAGAACCACCTCAAGAGAGATAAAACTATTATCTTGGATTTACGATTATGTGACTTGATTGATTCCAAGGTGATTCAACTTACTTATAAGAGCAAATTGTATTCATCAACATTTATGAATAACCTTTATTCACACAATACAAATGAAGATTAATGTGGTGATGTTCAATATCCTACTAAAAGTCATTGTTTTGATTGATAAATCTTTCTTTCATGGTCTGGATCCTTATGAGTAAAGGTTTTGTTTTGAGAAGAGTAAGAAAATGTGTCAATATAAAAGCTAGTGTCTCTATCATTGAATTTCATTAAAAGGGGGAATGCACCAAGCTTTCAAACTTGGAAGGCTGCATCCTTGGAATTTAAATAAGACTTGATGGATTCATGCATGATTTGTAACCATATCGAGCACATCTTATCAATAGAAATAAGTACTTTGATACAAGTGTGAGAGTCTTTCTAATTGAGACTATTAGTTTCCTTTTATCCAAGATGACAACCTTCATGTTTATCTTGAGCACTCACATCTTTAAGTCTCCAAGTTTCTTTGGCCTCTTCTTCATCAACTAGACATTATTCAACACTTGAAAAGTTGAATCCAAGCTCATACATATGTTTAACCCCAAACTTAAGTGCAAAAAAAATAAAAGTGAAAAGCATAATAGTGTAAACCACCATGAAATTACACGTGGCATGACTAAGAATAGTGAAAGTGGACTCTATATAACAACACTTAAACCCTTTACTTCATCCTTTGATAAATTTGAGTAGCACACCAATAACTTCATATATACAAACATCATTAGACTTCGAGAGTATGATAATAGTGACCAATGAATTCTACCTAGGGGGCAACTGATTACTAGAACGAGGGCCCAACAAGTCTTTGATCTAAGGTAGTTTTAAGTTTAAAATTAAGATAAAATTATAAACAATAGTTTGCCCTTAGAACTTGATTAAAAAAGTTAGTTTCCTTATTGTTCAAGAATTATAGTGATTGGTCTATGAATATTGCTCCTATGGGTATTTGAATGATAATTTCTAAGAAAATATAATGATGTGCACATAGATTGGATGATGAGATTTGAAATTATTATAAGTGTAATGAGAGACTCTTATTGTTGAGGATTACCACTAAATAAGATATCAAGTCACTCAACTCAAGAACAAGAAGTACCTATGTAATGGGAAGGTCTTATATCATTGAAGCCATGTGAGGAGTAGTAACGCCCTTGCAACAATAATCTCTAAACTTCTACCTTGAGGATAAAGTGTTTTTTTATAAGGGGGTAATGGTGAGACTCCAATAGGCCTAACTTATTATATGTCAAAAAGGGGGCTCAAAGGGTTCCATTACCTACTCTCGAATGGACAACACAACCTTTTAAAGTGAGGACTTGGGGAGGAGGAAAAATGTTTTTTCTCTATAAGAGGGAAAAATGCATTAAGGCTCAAGTCGGAGGCGAA
The DNA here is from genome assembly GCA_902729315.2 of Spirodela intermedia. NCBI lineage: Eukaryota > Viridiplantae > Streptophyta > Magnoliopsida > Alismatales > Araceae > Spirodela > Spirodela intermedia. The sequence goes on from LR746272.1 coordinate 8,260,431, forward strand.
ATGGAACATCAAAGAGTTATTCTAGGACAGATGTGGTTGAGGGAGAGTAGGCGACCTCTTGAACATCCCTAATGACTGTAGGGTTCTTCAAAGCCCAACCTATATTTTCTACTATTTAATCTTCATTTTCCATCTCTATCCTATATGTTTTCTATTGTAGTTGTATGCTGGGATTTAAGATTTTCTCAAAGTACTTGTGTGTATCAAATAGGGTAATTTCCTTGACATACATAGGCCATCAAATAGAAAGAAGTGTAGAGAGTGATCTTTTACAAGGGTGCATCATTTTTTATTAACTAGTGAATACCTTGTCATTGACCAAGCCTAAACATTCATTAACTAAGCAATCATTTAGGCTAAAGTTAACTTTGGTCAATCATCAATTTTAAAATAGCAATTATGGGTGAATAAATAGATGAGTGACATTGGAGAGTGGTGAGTGAGGGTGAATAGTTGTTGTTGAAGAGAGTTGGTGACTTAACTTTAACATGGAAGATAGCAAAATTCAGCTATGGATACACAACATGATTTTTGGTAAAGAAATTATATTGCAACTTCAACCCTTGAATCCATAAAGATTTGTGAGATGATCTTGAATCCATACAATCAAAAGGATTATCTTTATTGTACAAAAACAATTGAATCTATAAGTAATAATTTTATAATCTCATAAGAAAGAAAGCTTGTAATACTTAAAAAATATATTGTGGTTATAATGTAGGTGAGATATTTTCGGAAAAAAATAGATTTTGAAATATAAAACTTAACCTGAAACAAAATCTAAATGACTTTTTGAATAAGAAAAATTGAAAAAGAAACAAAAACAAGCTTTACCAGATAAACTAGGTCTAACTTAGTGTTCTCTTAGGCCCACTTTTTAGCATTCTCTTTTTATTTAGGGCAACATTATGTCTAACGTATAGGTATAATATTATCATGTTAGTTCCTAACTTATGTTTCTGCATAGGATTAATAGCCATATTTTTCAATAAGCGATAAAGCACATATGCTGGTAAATTTCTAAGTGAATATGTCTAGTGACATTAATTCAATGTCAATACAATAACAATTTCCCTAGTAAATGAGATAATTAGCTGTAAAGACTAAAAATAGTGCATCATTATGCAATGAATGAGGCATATCCTTTTCAGGTTTGGTGTTGGCGATCAGGATAAGCTCCAAATAAATCCTCATAATCGGAAGTCCGACTCGGACCGTTTCGACCCGGACGATCTCTCTATGCCTATCGCTTCCTTCCGGTCCGGGCTCGCCGGGAACCCCGCCCGTGGTAGCCGGGGACCAAAACAAAGGAGAGATCTTGGAAAATCTCCCTCTCACGTCCTCATCGCCTGGCAGTCCAAAAGTCCGCCCTTTTTCTACTCAGCACTTTCCGTTCGCCGCCTCCGCAGGGGGGGAAGGAGGGCCCCGAGTGCTCTCTCGCGCGCTCGCGCATCGTCTATCCTTTTCGATCTCTTTCCGGGTCTCGAAGAAGCTAGGTCACCGCCCATGGATGCTATCGGGGGGGCGATCCTTCCTTCTACGTCGGCGGAGGTCTCGCCCGCCGTCCGCCGGTCGCCGGCGCCGCCAGTGCCGAGAGCGTCGCGTCTCTGGTGTAGATACTCTAGGGGAGTCGGAAATTTTGAGGTGTTGCGAATGAGCGCGCAGAGGTGCGGGTGCAGGGTCCGATCTCTCGATAGGGAAGTATCCGGCGGGAGCGCAGGTGAGGAGGGAGCGTTGGCGATCGGTATAAGCTCCGTCGGGGACGACAGACCGGCTTCTCCTATTGAGGTCTGCGGATATATATGCTTATCTCGACTCCCGTCACGAACTTTCGTGTGCATTAATTTACGGCGATCTTCGGGGCAGAGGATTTGACGGTTTTGAGGTCGTTTCTTTGTCGATGTTGTTTATTGCCCCGCGTTGCACAGAGCGTGACAGTTTCTTCCTGGTTTTATACTTCTCCGTGTTACCGCGTTCGACATCGGTGCTTGCAAAGCTCTGAACTCGACAGCTAAGAACTGGTTTCATACGTTCCTACATCACAGGAAGCGCCTCGATATGCACGTATTCATTTTCTGATGGAAGATTGACGTGTTCTTCCTTTATTATCGGGTCAATGCAAATGGAAAAAACGTGGTCACGATGTTCTTGCCGACCAACAAAAGAACAATTTTCTCCACGTGATTCATTTATTTTCCTGTCTTATATCTGTTGACCAGATTTTTATCGTTAATCAAGCCAAAGCTCAGTTTACAGATGAACAAAGAAAGGTAGGAGCAAGAATTCTTGCCTAATGCGTGTTGTGCTGTAGAGCCCGGAATTATGTATTATTAGTAGAACGATGGCGCTTGCCCTTTCAATCCTGGGCGTTTTACTAGAGGAGAAGTGCCACATGTTTAAGGGTGACTAAAAGTGCTTAGAGTGACGACACACGTCAGACTATGAATTGATTTGTATGTGAAATATAAGTCAAAATCTGGAGAACGACTTAAAAAGTATTGTCCAGTTTGAACCTTTTGGTGTTTGAGTCCTTTTTTATGTTGACTTGTTCATCCCGAGACAACTTTATAGTTGCCTTTATTCCTTTGCAAATTGAGCCCAGCTGGCTTTCGCTCATGGGAAAGGTTGCATTTAGTGTAAATGAATTTTGAAGATGATTTCCAAGGTTTCAGCCTCGTTATGCATTTAGAATTTTTTTGATGCTCTCCCAGTGTGCGTTGACTTTTTTTCATATCTTGATGATCGGCTTTCATGATGTTTATGCGCGTTATAAGTTAGATGGGATTCATGAAGGAAAAAAATCTCAAATCTTCATAGATCTTGACAAGAATCATGGACAATCTGTTGACTCCAAATGTGCTTCCGTGTGCTTCTGTCATCCACTTTCGAGGGCCATCATGGATTTTAGGCTTTGAAGAGAGGAACTACAGGAACTCTATGATATTGGATGATATGGGATCCTAACTTCCCAACAAAGAAAGTTCGTTCGAGCTGGCCTAAATCACGCACTCCTAAAGGCCTACCATATTATATGACAGTATGCTCTCGAGTTTCTGAGCTTTGATTTTATCCCACGACTGGGAGGGGAATGGGTCCTAAAGTGGTCTATAATGTCTCAAACCAGACCGGATATGTACTGTGTAGTTTGTTTGAGAGCTCATTGATGACATTAATTCCAGTTTGTTCCTGTTTCCTTTTTCAAACGTTTTGGTAAGTATTAGATTCAAGGGTCTCAATTTATAAGGTATTGTTGAAATCATTTTCTGTCTCGGTTCTTGATGTATACAAAATTCTTGATACTAGTTGCAAAATTTATCTGTTAATATCAATTTTTTTGTTTCTCATTCTATCTAAATTTGAAGAACAACTCAAGTCAAAATGGTAGCCTTGCGAGAGACCCTGATGAGAAACCGGAGCAAGAAACATCGAATTTTTCTGTTAGTGGAACAAGCGGAGGGTCCAGAGCAGGGCTTTTCCGAACACCAATCTCTGGTGGTGTACAAAGTGCGACATCTGCTCACAGGTTGCCACACCCAGCCTTGGCAGTTCGAAATCTAATGGAGCAGGTAGAATCCCTGGTCAATGGCATTTATATTTGTCATCGTCTCTTCTCTGCTCTTGAATATATATATTTTTTACTCCATATCTGATATTCCTAGGCCAGATTTGCTCACCTGTGCACCACAATGTCTCGGATGCATCACCGGAGAGAGGGATATCCTTTTGGTTCGTTAGTTGATTTTGCTACAGACTCAATGGGCCGTAAGTTGTCTTCGATTTTAGTTTAGTTTTCTTATCAGTGCAAGATGTATTTTTATTCGATCAGAGTGCTTTTCCTATGCAGATCCAATTTTTTCTCTTTCGCCATTGGCTATCCACACGCGGAACCTGCTGACAGATCCTAGATGTACACTTGTTGTGCAGGTGGATTTGAGTATCTGTTTGCCTTAATTTCCTCTTACAATATGATACTATGCTTCTCAAGTAGAGACTTAATCCCGCTCTGTGCTGAAATTGTTGAACTGTGTAGATTCCTGGATGGAGTGGGCTATCCAATGCACGTGTGACTATATTTGGCGATATCTTCCCTCTTTCGGATGATGAACAAGTTAGTATATCGCTGTATGAACTTTTATTAATGATGAAATAAATTATGAGATTTGCTTCTTCTCTAGGTTGAGGCTGCACAGCCCCAAGTGAATCTCTTAAATGTTTTGTTCATCTCTCATTCGAGGGATGGTTTCTTGGTGCTTTTATTAAAGATATATTGCTTGAAAACTTTGGGAATTGATTCGGGTGTGAATTCGGAAGAAACATGAAGTCTCTGTATCTCGAAATCATCAGTTTCCTTGATGTATGATGATCCCCAACGGGTCTGATAACGGTATTCATGAACAAATGAGCTTTCTAATGGTTTTTAATCTGTTTTGACTCGTCTTAGATGGTAGCCTCGTGGGATATGTTCTTCAACGATGTTATGCTTTACGGCGCTCAAAGATTCTGGTGCTCATTTTCTTCTGATCTGTTCCATCAGGAATGGGGCCATAAACAGTACACCGCAAAACATCAGCAATGGGCGTCGCAGCAGTGGGGCAACTTCTATTATTATCGGATGCAAAATATCAGGTTTTCACTTGATATTCTTTAGAAAGATCGTGATCTCTTTATGAAATATTTCTCGATTGCTGACTTTTTTCCCATCTCATTTTCGGTAAATATTTTAGTAGAAAAACGTTTGGTGCCCAGATAATCAAACCAAATCCTTGGACTGACAATTAATCATTTCAACTTAATTTATTCATCTCTTATCATTTTGACTTCAAATTTTTAATTGAACTAATTACCTGAAAATTTCAAGCAAGTGAATACCCTGAAAAAATAAATGGAAGGAAATTTTCATTCTAATACTAAGGTCTGCTATTCCCAGTGACATTTACTTCATCGGAGGGTTTGGCACTGTAGCATGGGTTGATGTGAAGGATTACGAATCAATTCGACCCGACAAGATCGCTGTTGACGGTGGGGAGCGAAATCTGAAGGTGGGCTTTCAGATTCTAGCTTTCACGTTCGTTATTTTCTCAGAGGGAGAACAGTACTAATCTCCCGGGATGTCTCTTCCCCTATGACAACAGGAACTGAATGCCATCTTCTCCAAGCCCCTTAGAAAAGTTCTGTCCTTGGATGGGGAGATAGACGATGCGGCTCTCATATCAATTGACAGCAAAGGCACGGATATCCGTGTCCGGCAGGGAGCGCAGGTATCTAAGACTCTTCATTTCATGCCCTTTAATCTAAAATTGAAGCCTTTCTTAATTAATCTAGACAGGAAGAAACCCATCATGATCAAATGTTTGTGATCTCTCCGTCCTATGCGCGTCAAACAAGTTCCTTCAGGGTTGTAATTCGTGCGATGTTGTTGGTTTCCTTGGTAAATTGTGAGAGAAAGCCTCTGAGACCAGGATCACATCTCCTGTTCTTCAAAATTCTGAGCTGTATGGGTGTAGAAAACCGATTTCAATGAAGCGGGTGCTGACGCAGTGGAAGATCTACTGAGGGTTTATTTATCTGATAATTTTGCATATAATCTTTACTTAATGCGATATGGTTACAGTCATCTTCGTCGGATCATATCATTTGCATCCATATGTTCTCATGTTCATAGCTAATTAACCATTTTATAATCTTATGATCTTGGGACCTCTCTGCGGGCGCCCGTCTGTTGTCATGCAGTTCAACGTTCAGAGGATATCTTTCGAGGAAGATCATGAAGTTGAGACGGTGGACGAGGCCAAAGCGGCGCTTCAGAAAATAATCAACCGCTGTTACAGGTCGAAGACGCACAAGAGGAGCTGAGCGCTGTTCTGCCGGCTGACGGCCACCACCCTCCTCCACTGGGAGAGAGAGAGAGAGAGAGAGAGAGAGAGAGAGAGAGAGAGAGAATAAGATACGCGGGTTCCTTCTGGGTGTAATTTCTGCACTGGTTTTCATGGTTTGAAGTGAAACCTAGCTCGGGCTTTTATCTGGGTTCGGATCGAATCGAAGCCATGAATGCGACCATGGCACTCCTGATGAATGAGCTGGTTGGAGGTGTTTGCTGGGTGGCTCTATTATCTGTAGTTGGTACCGATGTCGTTGAACTATATATATTTTTTATGATTGAAAAAATATAGTCGATAATTCGGGATATTTATGTGGACTTGGGAACTCCTTCGAATAATGGATCTTCTCTTCGAGGAAGATGCGACGAGATATCCTCTTCGAATAAATTAATCAACTTGGGTCTTGCTTTTCCTTTTTTTCCCCCCTGCAAAATCATCAACTTGGGTCTTTCAATATGCGGGGGATTGAGGTATGTACGGCGTTTTAATTGTGAAAGATCTTGAGAAGGATTGATGGTGCGAGAGAGAGACATAGAAAGAGAAAGAGAAAGAGGGGTTTGGAGATGTAATTGGTCCAGTGTGCGGGGGGAAAATGGCGGGGAGGAGGCGGAGAGGAATCCGGTTAAGGGAGCTGTACGCCTTCTCCGGCGGGCGATCGCCGGCGGTGGCAGGTGGGTACTCGAGGGAGGTGCACTGCAACGCGCCGGGGGAAGCGGGAGGCCACGGGTACGCTGGGAATAAGATTTCCACCACCAAGTACACTGTGGTGAATCTGGTGCCCAAATCTCTGTTCGAGCAATTCCGGAGGGTGGCCAACGTGTTCTTCCTCGTGGTGTCGTGCGTCTCCTTTACCCCGCTGGCGCCGTACAGGGCCGTGAGCGTACTGCTGCCGTTGGTGGTCGTCGTGGGGGCGACCATGGCCAAGGAGGCCGTCGAAGACTGGCGCCGCAAGCAGCAGGTCGAGATCTGGCTGAACTCTGCAGTATTCTGTGATCCGTTGTTCAAGTTTTTGTGCGAATTTTTGACCAAACTCTGCCTCCAAAGTATTCGGATCTCGGTTTGCTCCGGAATCTACCTTCTGGTGTTTTCCTTGATTGAATTTATTCAAGCTGTCGTATAATCCCTCCATAACCGCTCGATAGGTTCCTGGTTCTCTCAGCGAAAACCAAGTTTCCCATTAAAAAAAAAGAAGAAGATTTCAGCAAAATCAGCCCCAATCTGGCTCTAATCTGATGTCATGAGCCTGACCAGACTGAAACCGGCTGATTTGATGTTGACTATCCGACCTCAGAGCAACCAGATCAGTTTAGGACTGCAGCAGCCCGAAATTGGGTGGACATCTACGCTGGTCTGTCATTGTTTCTGGAGGGATTACCCTTGGGAAGGCATCTGCTGAAGATGATGCATCTTATCTTTCTTCCATTTTTTAAAATCAATTAGCTATGATTCTTTTTTTTTAACGTTCTGTTCTGAGATTTTGTTTCCCCCCCGGAATTAACCGACCCTATCAGTCCAGATCCATATTGGTCGGTGCCAATTCGAGCACCGTTTCTGTTCAGTCTTCCTCGACGCACACTGCCCATGATGAGTAGCATCATGGTTCTTTCCTTCTGATCGTCACGATTATCAGGAGAGAGATTATAAAATACCCATTGGAGTCTCACAGTGTGGAGCTCCAAGTGGGCAGGGTTGTATGGTGATATTGCTTATTTCTATCATTTTCTGACCAATGTTCGTCATTTACCAGCATTATGTCTTCCCTCTTATGATACCATATTAGAGAAACTGATCTGTAGCTACACTGATATTTTTATCAGTGGATGTTTTCTGTTAGTGGGTTCAATGTGCCTTTTTGCCAGAGATCTCTCATTGTTGCCTCGGCTAAATAGCTGACAACGAAGAACTCAGGTCGCCTTAAAGTGTTCATAATGATGGTCAAACTCCGAATTTCTCGCAGGATGTTGAGGTCAACAACCGGAAAGTCAAAGTGTGTCGTGAGGATCAGGCTTTCCACCAAACGGAGTGGAAGAATATCCAGGTAGGAGATATTGTCATGGTGGAGAGAGACGAGTTCTTCCCTGCTGATCTGCTCTTGCTTTCATCAAGTTACGAAGATGGGATCTGCTACGTTGAAACCATGAACCTTGATGGGGAGACAAACTTGAAACTTAAGCAGTCTTTGGAGGCGACGACACCGTTTTGTGAGGAGGACTCGTTCCAGAGATTTAAAGCACTAATCAAGTGTGAAGACCCAAATGAGAATCTCTATTCCTTCACTGGGACAATGCACCATGAGGGTTTACAGTATTCTCTTTCGCTTCAACAGCTTCTTTTACGAGATTCCAAGCTTCGGAACACTGATTATGTCTTTGGCATTGTAATTTTTACTGGACATGAGACGAAGGTCATGAAGAACGCCATGGAAGCTCCCTCCAAAAGGAGTAAGATCGAGAGGAAGATGGACAAAATCATCTATGTTCAAATCAGCGTCCTTATTCTCATTGTTTCCATTGGGTCTGCCTTTTTTGGGATTGAAACCAAGAAAGATATCAATGGTGAACCATTTCAGCGATGGTATCTCAGACCAGATGACACATCTGATTTCTTTGATCCTAATAAAGCTTTTTTGGCATCTTTTTTCCATTTTATGACGGGGCTTATGCTTTACGGATGCTTCATTCCGATTTCGCTGTATATCTCTGTAGAAATCGTAAAGGTTTTGCAGAGTACATTTATTAATAAAGACCGGGAGATGTACTATGAGGAAGCTGACAAGCCCGCGCGTGCTAGAACGTCAAATCTGAATGAAGAACTTGGTCAGGTTGACACCGTATTGTCTGACAAAACTGGCACGTTGACCTGCAACTCAATGGAATTTGTGAAGTGTTCTATAGGTGGTATTGCATATGGTGATGTAGAAACAGAATCACTAGAGAAAAACCCCCATCATCAGGATCCTGATTATTGGGGATATTATAAAGACAGTCACTGTGACCAGAATAATTCTATCAAAGGTTTCAGTTTTAGTGATGCACGCTTGATGAATGGAGAGTGGTCGAAACAGCCCCATTCAGATATAATACAGAAGTTCTTCCAAGTCCTAGCGATATGCCATACCGTTGTACCTGAAGTGAAAAACGAGAGCACAAAGATCCTATACGAAGCCGAGTCTCCAGATGAAGCTGCATTTGTCATAGCTGCTAGGGAGCTTGGCTATGAGTTCTATGAAAGGACCCAGACAAGCATCTCCCTGCACGAGTTTGACCCTAGGATTGGACGAAAGGTTGATAGGTCCTCTTTTGTGCACCTCTCTCTAGCAAAGTTTTTTATTATTATTATTTTTTACTTACCAATGTCCCTTGCACAAAAATTGTTTATAATGCGTAATCTCATACCCAATGGTTGCAAATTTCAGGACATACAAAATTCTCAACATCATAGAATTCACTCCTTCTCGCAAGAGAATGACAGTAATTCTGAGGAATGACGAAGGTCAACTGTTGCTTCTATCTAAGGGAGCAGACAGGTATGCTGTGTTTGTGATGCATTTCTAGCGTAAGAAGCTTCTGAAACGTTTGAAGTCATCATGTCATCGTGTACTTAAATGCTGTCTCAGTGTCATGTTTGATCGACTTTCTGAGGATGGGCGTGCTTCTGAGGCCAAGACCAGAGAGCACGTCAACCGATACTCTGAGGCTGGGCTGCGAACTTTGGTCGTCGCATACCGTGAGCTGAGTGAAGAAGAGTACAGAGAATGGAATGAGATGTTTGAAAAGGCCAAGAACTCAGTCAGCGACAATCGTGGTGATCTGGTGGACGCCGCAGCTGATATTATCGAGCAGAATTTGATTCTCATAGGTGCCACAGCAGTTGAGGACAGGCTGCAAAAAGGGGTAACTATTCTTGCAACAGTGTTCACTGCTTTCTTTGATCTTCTTTTTTTTCATGTTTTTATGGGTTTGCCTGACATAATCATGGAAAGCTCTGCATTCTCGTTGCATGCCACTTGTAATGTAGAGGAAAATGCGTGTGCAGTGTCTTCCTTAGAAGAGATTCATACATCATTTCTCACTTTTTTTTTTCATCTGGGCTGTAGATGCATGGTACTGTACTTGGGCTATGGTCCCGAAACATGGGCACTGTTCTTAATCATGCTTATTGTAGGTTCCTGAATGCATTGAGAAGCTTGTTCAAGCTGGAATCAAGATATGGGTGTTGACCGGCGACAAACTGGAAACTGCAGTAAATATTGGGTACCCACTTAGATTTCTTTTTCTGTTTGAACCGGCGGGTGGCAATTGTCTGATATGTGCAGAAAAATGCAGATTCTCTTGTAACTTGCTGAGGAAAGATATGAAGTTAATCATGATCACTTTGGACAAACCAGATATTGTCGCTTTGGAGAAACTCGGGGACAAGGAGATCATAGCTAAGGTATGTGAACTCTAGACCTCTCAAGGGAACGCATGCCTTATAAGGTCAACGCCTCATCTTTCTGATTTCTCTGAGAATCTGCTGTCTGTCAGGCGTGTTTTAAGGACATAGAAAAGCAAATCTTCAATGCAAGGGCTGAAGTTCGTATGGCAGGAAGCCGTGATGTCCTTGGTCTTGTGATTGAAGGCAAGTCTTTGACTTTTGCTCTCGCTGTCGACCTGGAGAAGTCGTTCTTAGAGCTAGCACTTGGCTGCACGTCAGTCATCTGCTGTCGAACCTCCCCAAAACAAAAAGCTCTGGTAATATTTATCATTAACTTAAAAGGTTCTCATGATCTTGGTGGTGCAGTTTCTGTCGCCGCAAGAATATTCTGATTGGGAGCCTGAAAGGTCTGTAGGTTGCTAGATTGGTGAAAAAGGGTACAGAGGGAACAATACTGGCTGTTGGTGATGGGGCAAACGATGTCGGGATGCTTCAAGAGGCTGATATTGGAGTTGGGATTAGCGGAGTCGAGGGGATGCAGGTACATACATATATGCGCCATTGCCAGGTCTAAAAGGTGTATTCATATGTTCAATTCTACATAAATTTACTTGATTATATTTACAGTGGGAGTTTGGTCATGTTATTGGGTTCATGAAACTTCTTTCTTAAAAAAAAAAAAAGAAAAAGAAAAAAGAAAAAAAGAAAAAAAGGAGGCAACCTGGAATGCTCTGTTTTTCCAGCGAGATGAAACGGTTGCTGTTTGAATGCAGGCCGTCATGTCCAGTGACTTCGCGATAGCTCAGTTTCGATACTTGGAGCGTCTACTGCTCGTCCATGGCCATTGGTGCTACAGAAGAATCGCCGCCATGGTGAGATTCCTCCGAGTTGGAGATCACTGAAGGATTCTGGCGTTGTTTCTCATGGATGGTTGACCCCCTGGGACCTTGCCCTCTTTGCAGATTTGCTACTTCTTCTACAAGAACATCATGTTCGGGTTCACCCTCTTCTGGTACGAAGCTCACGCCTCCTTCTCGGGGCAGCCGGCCTACAACGACTGGTATATTTCCTTCTACAACCTCGCCTTCACCTCCCTCCCCGTGATCGCCCTCGGCGTCTTCGACCAAGACATCCCCGCGAGCATCTGCCTGAAGGTAACCCAGTTACTCAAAAGCGAAAAGAAAAAGAAAAAAAGATGACCCAACTCAGGATTTCTTTCCTCCATCTCTGTAACCCCATCTCCTTCGCAGTTTCCTTCCCTGCACCAGGACGGCGTGAAGAACATATTCTTCAGCTGGCGCCGCATCTTGGGCTGGATGGTCAACGGAGTCTGCGGCTCCCTGATCATCTTCTACCTCTCTACGAATATAATCCTCCCGCAGGCGTTTCGGAAGGACGGCTCCATTGCAGGGGCCGAGATCCTCGGCGCCACCATGTACACCGCCGTCGTTTGGACGGTGAATTGCCAGATGGCCCTCTTCCTCAACTACTTCACTTGGATCCACCATCTCTTCATCTGGGGAAGCATCGTATCCTGGTACGTGTTCCTGGTGGTCTATGGATCTCTCCCCACCACCATCTCAGCGTCGGCGTATCAGGTCTTCGTTGAAGCCTGTGCGGCGAGCCCGCTCTACTGGTCGGTCACCTTCTTCACCATGGCCTCTGCCCTTGTGCCCTACTTCCTCTTCTCCGGCCTCCAGACCACGTTCTTCCCCAGGTGCCATGACCTGGTTCAGAGAGCACACTTGGACGGCCTCTATGAACACCTGATCAGAAAGACGATAGTTCCTCCGCCATTATCATCTTCATCATCATGATCATTGATGTTATGCCCACGATCTTGGGTGCTCTGCACATTAATGTTTTGGCTATTTCTGTGAAACCAACAAGTCAACGCTCCGATTGAAGTCGCCCTCCATGAACACTTGATCAGAGAAAAGGTATCACCTCCACCGTTGTCATTATGATCATTAATGTTATGCCCACAAATCTTGGGTGCTGTGCGCGCGTTGACTATCTCTGTGCAAGCAACAATTCGATGATTGAAGTTGTTGCGAAGCCTCTCACTGTTCTTGATGATGTGTCCTGGTGGATGAGATCGAAACTCTTCGGTTTGTAGTCTTGGTGGTTTTTCCTGCTCAGGGTGTCATCAGTTGTTGGTAGTGGACCATGACCGGAGCTTCTTCGATTGGATAGAGGAAAAGATGAGGTCAACGGAGTAGTTGAAACGCCCACAGCAAGTTGTTTCTCGTGGTTGGTCATTGACCTAGAGGCGTGGTTGGTTTTGTTTCTGGAACAGGGTCTGATAAGGATTGCTTGTCCAGATCGATGTTTTCCAATCTTGTCTTAATTTATCATCTCGGAAGCAGCAATATCCTCAAAATTATTGCTATTTCTTTCCGATCTCGGTCAACGGCTCAGTGAATTATTGCTTTTTTTTTCTTTGGGGTCGGATACTGTCACAGAAACCATACCCAAAGACAGCTTAGACAAGGAATAGAGGAGCAGGATCCGGGTTTGACTTTGGACCCCAGGTCAGAAGGCACAGGAGGTATTCTAGATGCAGTGGTTCTCCCAGAGACAGGGCAAAGCGGCCCAGGTCAACGCGGTAACGTTCTAGAAGCATGTTATGATCCAGGGGGAGCTCAACGAAGCTTCATCTATGTAGGGCTCCAAGTTACGAAATCAATATACAACTATATACGCGTAAAAATCGATTCGAGGGAGAAGCTATTTGGAAGGTTCCTAAGATCCTTGCGCCATTTCTTCCACCGCAAGAGAAGGCGGGCCCGGCGGTAGGAAACCCAAGGATCCGACCTTCCTGCGACGGCGACATCATCTCGAGTGTCCGAAAGACCGGCGGAACACGTGTCATGGCCTCATCATCATTAACTTGGATCGTCCACGCGTTAGCATGGCGGCGGCCGTTGCGGGTATGACATCATCTGCACGTGGTGCCATTGCCTTCCTACCCAAGCGAAGCAGTGCGTCATGGCGCACGAACGGGGGAGACGGTGAGGGCACCTCTCGCCTTCCACACGTATCGCCGTTCTTCGGCGCTGACAGCTCTCACTTTTAAATAGACCCCACGATTGGAGGTCGTGCAGTTGGCTCCATTCTTTCTACAAACAAACCCTCGGTTGCGTCAGAGGATCGAAGAGAAGAGGAGGAAGAGGAAGAGGGGAGATCAGGTTTCGGAGGGATGGAGACGACGGTGACGCTGCCGCCTCGGGGAGCGGAGGGGGACGAGGAGGTGACGCTTGCGGCGCCGAGTTTCCGGAGGATTTCAATCGATTGGGAGGGGAACGACGGCGGCGACCGTGGCGATGGCGATGGCGACGATGGCGACGATGGCGACGATGGCGAGGAGTTCGAGTTTGCAGTTCCGGCGTCGGTCTCCTTCGAGGGGATTCGGCCTGTTTCTGCCGAGGAGATCTTCTCCAACGGCCGGATCCGTTCCGTCTATTCCCTCCACGATCAAGCGCTGGTGTTTGAGGGCGGCGAGTTACAGAGATCGGAGAGCGTCGGAGCGGCGGAGAAGGCTGTCGTCGGATCCGCCTTGCAGAAGCTCGCGATAGAGGATAGGGCGGCTACTGATCCGCCGTCGACGTCGTACTCGACGGCGTCGTCGGATGCGGCCGATCTGGAGGGGATCTCTGCGAACAGTTACTGCCTGTGGACTCCATCGTCGGCGCCTTCTCCAGATATGCGGAGGAGGTCCCACTCCGCGGGTGAGTCGAAGAGGTGGCGCCTCCGCGATCTCGTCATCGGCCGCAGCCAGAGCGACGGGAAGAAGAAGTTCATCTTCTTGGAGTCGCATCACTCCTCTGTGGAGGTTGCCGAGAAGAGGAACAAGGAGCGACACGACGGCAAGTCCGAGCCGCCGTCGAAGTCGCCGGCGGCCGGAGAGGAGAAGAAGAAGAAGGGGGGAGTCAACCGCCCCGGCAAGGCATTGGAGATGGACATGGTGACCGCCCACCGGGTTTTCTACTCCAAGGGGGCGGCTGCGGCGGGGGATCGCCGGCGATCTTACCTCCCCTACCGCAGCAATCTGGTCGGCTTCTTCCCCAACTCCAATGGCGGCGCCCACCCCTTCTAAGCTCCCTCCTATACCACCGCTTTTCCCCCCTCTCCTGCAACCAAAACCCTAATGTTAGTAATCTCAGAGCCTGTAAACCTTCCCCCAATCCCTCTGTAAATTTGTTCTCCCGGTGTTGACAATCTTTCAGAAAACACAACACACTGAATTCACACGATCATCATCCACAAAGCAGCGAACAAACAGGCTGAGCAAGATGCGACGTCATATCTCAACGAAACCAGAAATTATCTCGAACGGATTCAATCCCGAATAATTTTCCAACCGCGGTTGGACCAAGACCCTCTCGTCTTCCGAGAAAGTCAACGGCACCGACGACCATCCCGCCTCCGAACTACGCGTAGCAGCGAGGCTCCCCCCACCGCCGCCTCTCCTGAGGGCTCCACCACCATCGCCGCCGCACTATCTACAAGCCCGACTCGGTCAACCGCCCGGAAAATATGAACATCCCCACCCCTCCTCCCATGAAGGAACGACGATAAGACCTAGCAACTCCACCCACCGATCGCCTCTCTCTCTAACTTCTGTCTGAAAAGGACGCGGATCCCAGTAATGAACACGCAGTGATCGTTCAAACATATTGACTTTTGACCGCCTATGTGAAAGGGGTGCCGAAAAGCAGCCTCATTGCCAACCCACGTGGAGACCAAACGGATCTCGTTGTCCGGTCGATCGTCGGGTCGAGGTCACAGTTGAAAAGAAAGCAATTGGTAGCTGAATTAATGGCGGCGCGAAGACCAACTGCATTTGGATCACGTGGGAATGGGGAGAGGTCGAAGAAGCGCAAAAGCCCAGGCGGTAACTTCACGCTAGATGAAGTAGCCCAGGAAAGGGCGGGCGCTTGCAACTGAGAAGAAAGCTCCCATTTTTTCTAATTATCTCAATATTCATGAAATTGTTCATTAATCACCTTCTCTCTCTTGTACATATTGGGCCAGTTTTAACTGTCCCCCAGGCTAATTATCGATAAACCCCCTCATTTCTATACATTGACAAAGCACTCCCCAGAAACTCTCACCGGCTTCCAGTACTCCGCATTTAATTGAAACTTTGGTTAACCTCTAACCGTACGGTGAAAAGACAATACTACCCTTATACCCACATCTCTCTCTCTCTCTCTCTCTGTGCCTCCCAGCGACCCTTTCAGCAATACCATGACATTTTTTTTTATGTTTCAGAAGATTTGGACAACGTTACAATAATATTAACATAATATTCTAAGAATATGGTAAACAATTAACCACTGGGACCAGAAACAAATTTGAGGAAGGTTTTCTGGGGAGCAACGGATCGAGGCACAAAAATGAAGAGTTTTTTTTTATTTATCGATTGACCTAATTTCAGGGAAGCTAGAACCAAAAGGACCCAATTAGATAACTCATACTAGGGTTCATCCTTATTCACGATTGGCCAATAAGACAAATGCTAATAAGAAGAAGAAGAAGAAGCAGAAGAGATCCATAAAGGGATTATAAATCATGCACAAAATACTCACTGTTCCCTAATCTTCCTCTGGCTGGGCCTTATCTCCCTACCCTAATAATGCTCCTTTACCCAATCTAGGAAATAATCTTCATATCTGACAAAGAATTGAGACACATCCATACGCTTAAAATACTCATGTGGCATCCCAACGATTGGCCTGGCGGCGATCTTGTGGGCCAGATCGAGATGTGGATGCAGGGGCACACGGTCTCACAGAGTCTAAGCAGGAACAGGGTGCAAACCTGATGAATGCTGTAGATCGGCGGCATGCCTTCGAGCCCACAAGTCGTAATGTACGATCTCCTCCAGGCTTGGTTCGGCGACCAGGTCGTTCCTGTGGGCGTCACATGTCTTCTCCACGACCTTGAATATGTCCAGATAGCTGATCCTGGGAGCAGAAAAAATGTCCAGTTCTTGGGAAACTCGTTGCAGAGATTTGTTTCTTAAAATACGATGAATGCATGTTAAGTATTTGAGGAAATGAGCTCAGAGGATGTGATGGCATGGGGATGACTACTTTGATGCCTTTAATGGAATTTCTGGTACCATGAATGTATGCCAAATCGGGTAAAAAAACAAATGAATCTCTGCATGGATGTGCAGAAAATGAATCTGCACCGTTCGTATGGGTTTAGACATGAATCGTGAAAAGATGCAACGTACTTTTCATCAATAAACATCTCCACAGCTTTCTCATTGGCCGCACTGAGGACTCCGGTCATGGTGCCTCCAGCACGCCCAGCTGCATAGGCCAGATCCATGGACGGATACTTCACGTTATCTGGAGCCTTAAACGTTAGTGAACCCAACCTGAAAAATCAAATTATAAAATACCATAAGATTATCATATTAATTAGAAGGCTAGATTCATCTGGGTGTCACCAGGCAACATAACATTCAACTTCAGTTGCACATTTAGGGAAAGTAAGGCGTAATATTCTGTTCAAATCAACCAGATTCGTACCAGTCATAAAGGGATATCAACCATATTCTTTTCAGAAATAACAGGGAAATGGATCATGAGCATATTTTATCCTTCAAAAAGGTCAAAGTTGTACGCGGTGCCAATGACTTTCGATGGAACGCGTTATGAGATAGACATTGTCAATGCTCTTCCAGGAGAGAGAAACATAATGGGTACTTGGAATCATGAAAAGAACACGCCAATAGTTTCTTATGTTTTAATGCAGAACTATGGAACTAAACAGTGTTGACTAAAATAGATTTCTATCACAGAGTGGAGCAGCGAATGGGACTCCAAATCTGTTTATTATATAGAAGAGGGGCATACTTGCAGAGGTCAAGCCGAGGCCATGTGACTTCTGAGCAGTGTATTCTGTCTGGCCAAGATAGAGTGTACAAAATTGGCAGACGCATGTCAGGCCATCCCAGCTGAGCTAGAACTGATGAATCCTGAGAGAAAAACACAGCCTATCAGGAATTTGTGTTCATTGAATAATATTCCAATATAGATTATTTTCAATTTATTATTCTATTCCAATGGAGTGCATCCTCTTAGACAGAAAGAAATTTTCTTTGGAATACCAATTATTCCTTATCACATCTCCTACATATGGATGGGAGGGGGGGTTGGGGGGAGGGAAAGAAAGACCTGTGTCTCAATCATTGAATGTATGATGGATTGCGGATGAATCACGATCTCAATATTATCATATTCAGCCCCAAATAGATAATGAGCCTCGATAACCTCTAAACCCTGGTAAGAAAGAAAGAAAAAACTGGTGTTAACCACTGATGGAACGGTATGTAAGCAGCACAATAAAAAGGAAGAGAACCCTCGTCGTATATAACATTAATGCCAACTCTACACATTCTATCCATTTTATTTTTTCTCAATCCTGTAGTAGACCCAATACTACTATGGGATCTAACTTTAAGACTGATATTCATGAATGGTTGACATGATCTTTCTGACCACTAACCATATGGAATGGATATCGACTTGTACTCCCCCCGTCCACTATGAATGAAAAGCACCTTATTGAAGAGAGTAGCAGAATCCACTGTAATCTTCTTCCCCATGTTCCAGTTTGGATGTTTCAATGCATCAGCAACTTTCACTTCTTTCAACTTTTCAACGGGCCAATCCCTGCCAAGAAAACCATAAAATGAAGATATGAGACATTTCATACAGTGAAGTGAAGAACTGGTTTTTTGATATCTAGAGCTCTATGCTAAGACAATGATTGGACGGTAGGAAGCCCTCAAAGTGAGAAATATATTACGAGTAATATCACAGCTTACAGCAAGGTATCATTTGAACATCATTTCTTTGGAAATTATGAAAATATTCTTCCCTGAATTCACACAACGAATCCTGAATAGCTGAACCTCGTCTAATTATTTGAAATGTTTTAAATATTTTTAAAGTTTTTATCAATTACAGTTCGCACCTGAAGGATCCTCCTGATGCAGTTAAAATGATACCTCTGAGCGCTCCTTCAGGCAAACCTTGTATACACTGCAGAAAAGAGGGCACTATCAACAATTGACAATAAAAAGCGAGAATGGAAAGGATGAAGAGTTAGCACACATCTACTTCAGTATCATAAAAGCTCCAAACCTGAAATATGGCAGAATGTTCGGAATCTGCCGGAAGTATTTTAACGTTATACTTGTGAGCAAGGGGAAGTACGAAAGGTCCTCCAGCGATGAGTGTTTCCTTGTTTGCCAGCGCTATGTTTTTTCCTGCCTTAATTGCTGCTACAGTGGGCTGATGAAGCATCAAGAAAAAACAGGCAAAGTGTAAAGATACGTTTATTCGTAAGACCAAAGGAATTCACATCCTTATTTTTCGATATTCTTAATCATCACGTTTCTGGCAACCAGGATAAAGACGTTTAAACTACACAAGACTCTTAAACTTACATAAATACCAAAATTTCCCATTTGATTAGCGACTTCAAGGCAATTAACGAAATGTAAAATATGACCAAAGTGTACATGGTTAGGGAAAGTTCAAGAGTAACGTCGACTGTCAAGTACTAAGAAATTGAACGTTAACAGAAGGGGTTGGGGACCAGACATTGAACATTGATGGCCATCTTGGTGGGATCTTGTTTCTTTCGTACAGAGTTCTGAACTTGACTGTCAATAGTTCCTCATCAGAATAAATACATTGAAATAGGCCCTCTCACATTGCAACTACTCAGCAGCATCTGCAGAGATACGTGCTGGTCACATAGCTTACGAGGTACATGTTTTTCATGTAAAAATAGTTGCTTGATCAAGTATTTTATGATACTTTAAAATAACCGGAAACTCCAAAATTATTTGATCTCATTATTGGACTTTTCGCAATAATAGTTCAGAAAAAGAGAAATTCAAAATATATAATAGGATAAATATTGTAAGGAAACAAAAAACGGTATCAGTAAAACATAAACGGAAAGTTTTACCTTCAATCCTGCACAGCCTACTATTCCTGTAACAACAGTAATGGCGTCTGGATGGCGAGCGACCTGAAATTTTTGAACACATAATCCAGCCTATTAAATTGGATGCTAGTAATTCTAACCTGAGTAACAAGACAATGATAGAAATTTCAACTTGCCTCTATAATGCCCTCTTCTCCAGGGATGATTTCAGGTTTGTCATCACAATCAGCCAAAGCCTCTTTAAGTTCACCGACCAATGACTCATCTCTTACGGAAACCAACTGAGGTTTGAAGTTTTTCACCTAAAAGCAGGGAGATAACACGCGAATAACGAAATTTGATCAAATGAACTAATGTTTCAAATCTTAAGAGAAAAATATACCTGATCAGCAAGAAGAGCCACATTCGAACCAGCAGCAAGTGCAACAACCTTGAATTTATCTGGATGCTCAGCAACTATATCCAGTGTCTGCAAACAACATTTTAAAGATTTTTAATGGTTGAAAATGAGTATTCACGTTTAATTAAGGCTGGCATTGATTACCAAAAACTGTAACATCTTGTCAGAGGAAAATATTTTCAGACAACCTCCCAGACGATACCAAAACTTTTCAGCAGGAGTTCAGTATTCAAAACATTCAATAGGTTTCAAGGGGTGGATCTGATCTGGTCAGGCATCTGTTTTTTCAGGCAGATATTTATTGGACATCTAAAGGAATCTTTTACACGCTACATTACAAACGTTTACCAGTTTTAAACGGAAAATACTAGATACACTCGGAGATACCCAAGATAAGTCGAAAAATGAATATAGTTACCTGAGTTCCGATTGATCCTGTTGACCCCACAATAGAAATAGGCTTCGGACCATCCCATACGTGGTAGCCTGGTTCCGCAATCGCACGACCAGGCCAGGCTGGTGGGGGACCCTGCTGCGCCGAGCAATAGGTTCTCCCAGTAGACCTTACTTCCTTCAACCTCTTCTGAACGAGTCCTACTGGAGAGAAAAATTAATCACCTGATAATCTTTAATCAAGAGCAAACAGTTCATGATGCAGACAAGCAGAAAACTGCGCAAAGGAGCGATTCCACGCGGAACCAGTCTCCGAAAAGTTTATGGTAGCTCATGAATGAATATGCTATCCTACTAAACACAGCAGACAATAATCAGCTGTGTTTAGTAGGATACGTGGTAGAAAGGAGCAGTGAACATTAATCGGTTATGCTTAAAACGGGATATGGAAAAGAGAGCTCGAAAATAAAAGGCTATCCTGATTCCAGAATCTTATCCATGTAAAATAAACACCGAGCTCCAGATAATTCATACATCTAGTCGCGAATCCGGTCCCATCCAAAACACAAACAACTTCGACTAAAGAAAGGACGCGATCACTTGTAGACAGCCAAACTTCTCCATGGCACGATAGAAACACATCCAGAAGCACCGGAGGACGAAGGGGAGTCCACGGATAGAAAACGCTATAAGACAGAGACAACGGTCACGGCCACACATAGAGACACACGCCGCACAGACTGAGGAGCTCACCTTTCACCTTGTGGAATGTCCCCCGGCTAGAATCCAAGAAGGAAATGCTCCCGACCTCGCCGTGGAACGGAAGCTTCAGAGCCATCACCCCGCCCAGCGCCCGCCCGCCTCAGTCCCCCGCCAGCAGCAAAACTCGACACAGAAGGACAACGAGGAGGGAGGGCTGGGGTGGAGCAGAGAGAGAGAGTTCAAATGAGACTGCAAGTTTGCGAGGCGACCGCCGAGTTCCGGAGATAAGACGAGTGGCGTCTACGGACGGAAAGAGCGGGTACTGATCTTCCAATTCTGATCACCCTGTGTGGGCGCAGGATAACATCAATGCTCCAGGGGAACATTGCAACGGTCATTCCTCACGTGCGACCGATGCCCAATTGGCTCTTCGTTCGGTCCTCCTTGTCGTCTTCCAGAGAATCCTGCGGTGGAGATTTACCCACTCCGCACAAACCCCCCTTCTGATGTGGGCCACGTTGGAGAGCAAAATAACAAACAGGTGGGGCCCACTTTTTGTTGGGAAGCTTTTGCGCAGGCAAAGTGGGACCCACTAGTCCAACGTGACTTTCGGCCGCCGGGAGCCCACCGGGCCAATTTTATAGTTAGGTTGTAACAGGTCACTCATTAGGGAAACTGGGCTTCGGCCCATTAATACTTTTGTCCTTTTGTGGCGGAGTCGATTGGTGACGTGTACAAACTCTCACTGTTTAGATTCATGATAAGAGCCCATCGACGGCAATGGATGGAGCACACCAGACCGACGGGTACCTACCCAATCACAAAGACCAGGAGAGAGAGAGAGAGAGAGAGAGAGACCATGGAGAGGCGCATATCATCGGAGGTCGATGACCTCGAATCTGAGGTTGGGATTGATGTAGATATTGGAGCAGTCCTCGTAGAGTGGGGTTCCATCGGCAGGTTCACGGTGGTAGTGGAATCCGCGCTCTTCGCATTCCTTCAGAACGCTGATCCCCGCCGGATCCGTCAGCCGGAAGATTCCGAAGTTCCTGGGGGAGAGGCTTACCGATTAAGGCCATCTGAGGGGCGATCTCAAGATCTCCATCACCGAGGTGAGGAAGGAGGAAACTGAATAAAGAGGAAGGTCGACGAAGCAGGAGACAGATGATGAGAGCATTGCGGAGCCAATACTTGCCTCGAAGTGTCTGTGGGAGCCACAACAATCGCGAAAGCCTCGGGGAGCATCACCTGTAAAGGAAGTCCGTCACTCGGAGGAAGAAAATCTCGGAATAGGCGACTGCCAGGCAAGCAGCGAGGGTAACTGAAATGAAATTCACTTATTTCCTAATTTCCGTTGAGATTATGCATGATAAGCATTTGATGAACTACGTGCTGAAATCAAGGTAGTAGTTGTTGATAAATTATGAAATTATATCGAATCTTGATGAAAACATGATGAGCGAGAGTTTTGAAGCAGAAATCCCATCATCATAACGTACCTGGTATGAGTATTGAGTGTGAAGATCAATGGATGACATGAAACAACTTTGAGAAGGATGAGTCTGCGGAGAGTGGATCAAAATATTATCAGATTTTTTTTTTTTTAATGAAAATGCATTATACGAAAACCAGACGAATACGAAGAAGGTACGACATCTCAACACAATAAGATAAATGGGGGAGAGAAACGCGAAGATTATGGTGAAATATTTGTACGAACATGGATCCATCCCAAAGGAAAAAGGTTCAACTCATCCTGAAGAGCATAGATCTCCTCCTCATGCAGCGCTTGGCACTGGAAATCCAGATAAAAAGTCAAGGTTCATCTTGATCATGATAGAATCATATGCATGGGAATTCACACGGCAGTTAACTTACTGAATTCGATGTGGAATCCTGCTTGGGCACGATTAAGGTCGTCACATAGAAGTTGCTGTTTTTCTGCAGTCGGGCATTTGAAGATTTAGTGAAGCTGAAACGGAGAAGACATGGACTGGGAAAGCTCACTGTCATCTCAGGCATAAGCTTGCTTACAAGGGAAGCACCAAGAACTCCGCAAGTTTCCAAGTCTCTTCCAGTGTTATCTCTAGCGAGTGTTGTGAATTCCTCCATCAATCCTGCTGACTGGAAATAGAAAAATAAAATGACCGTGAAAAAACTCGTTCGGCAAGAAACATGGCCTCATAAACATGACTTTATCTGCTGTTTTTCTTCAATTATTCCGATAGCCCTTTGTTTTTGGTCGGCTATTTTTACAGAATTCACCTAGACACCGTTGACCCAGCAGCTCTAAGTGTAGAGAAAGTGTCGCAGAAAGTTAATTTATGAGGAAGTGTTTTTGGGTACCCACCAAGTGGATGTCGTGGATGGTGCCTGAAGTCAAACGCTCTTCGCATAGTGATTTTAGTTTCCTATTTCTGGAATCTGGAACCGTGACGTGAGAAACAGTTGCCACAAGAGGAGCAGTCTCCACCCATGAAGTGATGGGGGAAGGAGGGAAGTGCTTGACGGCGAGGAGATTGATGTTCTGACGTCTTCCTTCTGTTATGGGAAACTCTGATGTCCCCAAAGCTACGCCACCAGCTTCCTCTTCTCTCCCTTGGCTTTCAAGCAGCACCAAAAATAGAAAAGTCACTCTTATGTCTTTTCTTAAAGCTGAAACATAAAACCCAATGGTCAACCGTTGTCAAAAGTCACTACCATGACGAATGAAATACCTGCGATTTGTTCCAATCACGCCATCAGCGTTGACCTGTATAATGTTCAGATGTCATCAGCTGAAACTAAAGTATTTCCACATAAAACAGGCCGAAAGTATTCGCCCAATTACTAAAATGGCGATTTCCGAAAAATGATAAGATCAGGGAGATTTCTAGATTTTTTATTCCAAAATCCAGCTGATAATAACCATCAACAAGCAGACGAAAGGTCCAAAGAACTTTTCATACTAAGAAAAATATGAATTAAATACAGAAATTAAGATCATTATATTCATCATATGATCATAATTTCTTACCTGTCTAATATTATCAGACTCTCCCTTTGCAACCGACGACTTTTTCATCCTGCGTTCCTCCAAGAACCCTTCCACGATCTAATCCAACCATGTGTGTGTGTGTGTTACTGAACCGATTTGCATGAAAAATCTGATAAATACTGTTATTTATAAACATAGAAAAGAAAATGCCATCACACCTTCTTGTGATGAACCTTCTCTTTGAGAGAATATGCTATATAATCTTGATGCTGAGGGATGAACTCCGACACCAATCTATAATATGTTTAAATAAGCCAATAAAAAATTTCCCCATGAGCAATGCTTGGCAATACATGAGCAGCAAGAAGGTGGTGCTAGTGGAGTCAATCGCATCCATAATAAAAACATGAGTATTTATAGACAACAATAGAGGTAGAAAAAATGAATTCGCCCGATTTGATAACCACTCCCAAATGTTCCCTAATTTCCTAAATATGTGTCTATCTGTAGCGTTAACCTATATGAACAAAAAAAAAAAAAGGGTTAAATCCCAGGCATAAAAAAAGAGAAGAAAGCAGGCTATAGATCGAATGCTAAAGCAAATAGGTATTTGAATCGATGGTGCTGAATAAGTTCAACCCAACAATCTTGTTTCTTCCCATCTTTTCCAAGCTCTTTTAGGGTCCCCCAATCTTCTTGAAGCCTTTGACTTTAATACTCTTACCACTGCAACAGAATCAAAAACATCTAGTTCCCCTCCAAAACACCGGATCAGTCCATATTTTCGATCATATGTCGACCTGTTTTTCCACTTATTTACCTAAAAAAAGATACCATCTTCTAGATCATCTCCATGAAAACGGGAATACAACGGAAAATTCAACTGGTTTCAACAATATGAACCGGTCCACAACGCGTTTATGATCCAAAACATGGTTGGAGCAATGAACGGCTAAGCCCATCGGATGTGGAAGAAAATCCGCGTTGCTCACATCGGCTAGTCCTGTTTCTTTTTTTTTTTCCTTTCATCCAACTTAAGGCGGAATTCTATGCCACCCGCGCAGAGTGTTCGAGGGAATCGGAAGATGGAGCATCTTCGCTTTTCAGGTGCTATGAATTTCATGTTCAAGAAGAAAATATCAGGTTCTCAGCCACGGATAGGTGGGGAGAAGAGTAGAGTTGCCTCATGTATCTGGTGACGACTTGGGAAAGATCTTCTGCGTTCCCTTCCTCCTGATACACCTTCACCTGGAGATTGATCACAAAATAATAAGTCGGCAGTCCGTAACTACGGCGACAAGCAACGACATCTGAATTTTAAGCGGAAAAATGCCGTAAAACCATAAAAAATAGAGATACAAAGAATTAGATACGAGATGAGCGAGAGAGAGAGAGATTGGCGACGCGGTGAAACGGAAGGACCTGTTTGAGGAACAGATTGGCGACGCGGTAGTGGCAGGAGAGAGGGATCGGGGAGTTGGATGCTGCTCGTCCTGCAATATCCATCTCTTCGCCGGCTTCTTCTCCCTTTCCTCTCAGGTTAAATTACACCTGGAGATACCTTCCTCCATCTTCGATGTATACCAGGGACCTTTATCCGGACCCGACGCCATCGCACTAATTGCCGGCTCTCCACTTTGTCCTCCACCCGCTGCCGTCGCTCTCTCTGCGGCGTGTCGTGTTGCATCTCCTCTCGGGCAAGAGAGCGGAGGCATTGCCATCGAGGTCCCTGCGTCTGCAGAAGGGGCCCGCGGGGCGGCTACGGGTTCTCAGAAGAACATTATAGAGAAGACACTGATTTGAGAACCTTCCTCTGCGGCGTGTCGTGTTTCTACTGATTTGAGAACCTACTCTCCAGAACCTCCTCGGCAATGAAATTAGGATAAAACGGTAAATTAATTAATTTTCTTTTGCCGCCATCTTCGAACTCCATTGACCTCTGCGGCGCGTCGTGTTGCATCTCAGAAGTATTTTCAACGATTTATTTAGTTATTATATTGGTGCTTTTGTTTGATTAACTTTACTTGAAGATACTGACAGGTTAGGAAATCCGAGAAAATCTTGACACGATTTTTTTCTCCATCTTTTTGCCCAAAAATCGAATTAAAAAAATAAAAAAAAGTTCCAAACATAAATTATTTATCTATAATATGGGATTAAAATGGATATGAAAATCCAGACATGTTCTTGGAGCAGTTGACTTCCAAAAATGGAGTGTTCTTGCCTGCTCCATGGTATACATCTCTCTCAGTGTCAGTCGTCTCTCAGTGTGCCTCAACCACATCGTCAACATCTTCTTGCTTTATCTCACTGAGATGATGGTGGTTCATGTCCGACGCCCCATCATCAGAGCTCCCAGCTCCGGCCGCCAATTCAGGGGGAACCTGCAAGATATCAACTTCCCCCAGGCCAGATGGCGGCACCGATGGCGGCTCGGCGGGCGGCTGCTGCTTAGGCTTGGGCTTGCGGATGGCGGCGGCGGCTTCGGGAATGGCCACCGACGGTGTCTGTGGGGGCACCCAGTCTCTGCCGGGCCAGTTTTTAGACCCGAAGCCATATGAGGACGACCCTTGCTCCTCCAGCTCTGGAGTCTTCTGTTTCCACGACGGCTCTGGGCCATTATATGGGTTGCCGTTAACCGGAGAGGTCAGCCCATTGTCTTGCGTTTCGGATGTCCATCCATAGCCAGAGCTCTGCTGTGCCTGAGCAGCAGCTTCCCATGGCTAGAAAAAAAGTAGGAAACCACACCCAATCAACCGACTGTGTTCGTGAAAATCTCATCAGGACACCATTCAAACCAGTTTAACCCTAAATTTAACAGTAACTGAATATTACTTTATATATATATATATATATATATATATTTATGTATAGTAGAGCTCTGCTGAGCCTGGGCAGCAGCTTCCCATGGCTAGAAAAAAAGTAGGAAACCCCACCCTATTAACCAACTGTGTTCGTGAAGCTGTCATCAGGATAGCAGTCAAACCAATTTAACCCTAAATTCAACAGCAACTGAATATTACTTTATATATATATATATATATACATATTTATCGCAAACAGATAAAGTAAATCCTGCATGAAACATATTTACGTCGACAAAAGCAGGTATAGCCCACTTACCTTCATTCTAGGCGCCAGACGAGGGTTTGAAGGTTGTTGATTTGGGTTTGGAGGCATGTCGTTGATCTCCTAGTTTCAGGGAAGAGGCAACTTGAGAATTGGAAGAATAATGCACGATCAAATAGATAAACACATATTTAAGAGAAAGAGAACGAGGACTTAAGGATTATTAAGGATAAAAAGCCCAAAAGCCCCTCGCCGCCTCCTTCCCGCTGTAGATTATAGCGAGAGGAGATAAGGGGAAGGTGATCGGTAAGAAGGGCCATCCTTGTCGCTCTCTGGCTTTCTTCCCAGCGACTTAAAGTATTTTAAAAAGAAGAGCAAAATGGGCCTTCGATATGCATTTGAGATGGGGTTCTTAGGCGATGAATATATGGAGTTTTGAGGGTTTCTTCCACTCAAGAATTGGGCATGTGAAAAAGAGCAAAGAACAAAGGCATGTACCTTTATTCCAGGAGGCTTTTCCCCTCTCTGCACCATAGACATGATCTGCAAAGTCAAAATGAAAGGACTGAGAGAGTGACAGGAATAGCGAAGAATGGAGGAAGAATAAAGAACTTTGGTATGTTTGCATGAATGGAAGAGCATGTTTAGGTGTTTCATTTCGAGCTTTGAACATCAAAAAAAACACCTTGCAAGCTATGTGATCCCACTCAAAACGACTGAAATAAAAAGTGGAGCAGAATATTTTCTCCACTGCCAGAATGAATGTGGGATGTTCTTGCACCATCCAACGACATCATTCGACCAACCATTTGAATTCCAGGGTTAGCCCGCCCCTTGTGTTTTCTCAAGCATGCGCACTCAACATTTATCAATCCTGTCACAGGCTGGCCTTTCTGCTTTGCAATGTCATTTAGGTCCTATCTGAAGCAGCTTATTCCTCCTGGTCTGCTCCCATGCTTTGCAGCTCCATTGAGGTCCTAGGCTATGCCCCATAACATAACATATATGATGCTCGTCGTAGATGATTTTTTCTTTTTTTTCACATTGGAAATCCGATGCAGTATTAAACATGTATACGACCAAAGGCATGTGGACTAAGAGAGAATCCCACAGACAGCAAGACACTGAACAAAATCAATATTTAATGCGTGGTTCCAATAACAGCCAAGCTATGAAAAAGCAAAGATATAGGCATTCGAATTTAAAGATATGTACAAACTAGTCTTCTGTACAGTTCAGAAGATTCATAACAATAAAAAATTATGCACCTCCATGAATGACTTAGGGTAAGGAGTTTCGGTGGATTCCACAGATGCAGGTGCCGATGAGGACCTATCTTCAGTGGCATTCACTTTCCATCCCTAGAGAAACATATGAATCATTTCATTACATATTGATGAGGAAAATGCTGAAAATACCACAAATTGGTCTGTCTCAAATCACATACAGTGTGAGTTTTACCTGTGGACTAACAGAAGAAATCCTTGAATCTGACTGATTAACAGTGGGAGCCATACGAGTATTATTGATTGGCCCTGGAAACCACACGATCCGTTGAGGAAAATGGAGCTAACGTAACAGAAAAATTTTAAGTTTAACTTGTTCCGGTGAACACACCAAAGAAAGACTCAAAATCACCTGCAACTATATGCTTAAAAGATGAAGAACGATAACAATAGCATCAATGTCTTCCTGTACCCCTGACTAGGGCTGTGCAATCAGCAGATAAAACAACTCTTATACTGGAGAATGTTCTACTATAGAACACCCACTCATTGCTTCTAATCCTCATTATAAATCAAAATCAAAAGTTAAAACATTTTCCACGAGTTCATGATGATTATTGTGGTTCGAAAAACGTGGGTTTCTTCGTGTAAAGACGCAGCTTCAGCAAATGGAAAAAAACATGATTGCATGACTCGCAACACTGGACCCCACATCTCAAGAGGTTCTCAATGGATGTGACCAAACCTTCACGCTTTATTTGTAGATAAAATGCATTTAATATGGTAAACTAACCAATAGAGAAAGAGTATAAATCGCTGGAAGAAGTTTTAACAAATTTATGAGCAAAACAACAGAATAGAGTAAGCTAGTCAAGTCATGTTTATACTAACAACAGATCTTTGATTCCGAGTTAGATCAATTACTCATCTATTATGGGCACGGGATGGCAGAATGAGAGAATCTCAACTCTTTGGTCATTGGATTACTTGACTTAGGATTCCAAGGCTTGTTTAGCTCAATTCAAACCAAAGTGGCACAAAGTGCTATCAGTGTAAAACCCATTTTTTTGTTATTTAATTGATAGACCATGTAGAATCAAAATGGAAGAAAAACAAGTACAATTTATTGACGAATAAAACCATAAAATAGTCATTGATGACAACCGCAGCCAGTGACATTGCTTTTCATTAAAGAATGAAAAATGGAGATAGGCATGAAGAATAAGGGGAGAACAATGTAACCATGTGAAATTGACATCAAAGTACTGCAATGATTGTTTCACAAAATGAATCTAGATATCAACCAAATATCTTTTATAAAATTACATTTTAGTCTTATGTAATAAAGCATAACACATCAATCTTCAAAATATGCACATTTCTTGAATCAATTATGATTCACCATTTCCTGATGCAAATTGAGTGTCTGCCTTTCTCTTGTCTTGTTGATGGATAGATTCTCTTGTAGTCTCCAACTCCCGTATAGCACTTCCCATAGATTTCATCTCCTTCACTTGCGCATCTAATAAGCTCATGAATGTCTCAAAATACTTCTTCTCTGTAAAATAGGAAAAATAATATCAAGTTTCAGTGATGGGATAGACAACTGAAATATGAATTCAAGGGGAAAAAAAAAAAGGCTTTAAGGATCTAGGAGAGGAAGACCTTCACTCCGTGCACTCAACAAATCTTGACATGCTTTAGCAACAACAGCAGCAGCAGAAGCAGCGGTTTTTGCGGCTTCTGCAGCTTCTTCGGCTGCACTTGGTCCCATTTTCACTTTCTTTTCAGCATCATCTTCTTCCTTTACGACTTTACGGATCCAAGCTTTCAGCCTGGGTATAACAGCATTCTATGCCAGAAATGGATTAAATAAATATGTACACCCCATCAAGAAATCAAAGTCCAAGAAAGGAGAATAATCAGTAGGGCGGCTACTCAGAGAAAAAACAGACAGCGGGTAACACATCTTTTGGCGGATAGGATAAAGGCAGTGTATACCTTGAACAGCACAGCAGTCCCAGCTCCTGAAGTAGCAAGAACTCCAACAGCAAGGACAATGTAAGGCCACTGAAATCTGGACTGCAGGGCAGGTGCTGGGGGAACAATATTGGAAGGTGCAACAGCAGTTTGGATAGTCTGAGCTGGAACTTGGGACTGTAAAGCTGTAGATGGTTTTTCCAGGCTACCTGTCAAGAAATACGGCCATTCCATATTTAGACAAACGGAAAAGAAGATTGAAAAAAGAAAAAGAAAACAGGAAGCCCCTCGTCGATATACTGATGCAATATTGGTTGCTTTTGATACAGAACATAAAAACAGTTCACATCATACTTTTGGGGCCTAAAAAAATTGTCAAAGAAGATTCTCCAGTTGTTTGTCTTTCTATTTAACAATGGTTACATCTTATATTCGGCACCGAAGTCACTACAGCAACGCTAGCTTAAATAGACCAAGGAAGTTAATCGGATTCCTCATCCAGACTAGTCTATGGTGTTTGCTATTCAGTTTCGTTTTGGTTCAGGAGACGGTTGGTTCTACATAGGCACGATTAGCTCTGCTAGTTCAGCAAAAGATACTATAAGTATTCCAAAAACATAAGACAATCTTCCTCCGTTCGGTCGTTGTAGACAATGCAGGGACCTTTCCGGAGGATTTAGTGCAGTTTCCGTTTGATCTAACCCTGGACGGGTCAGTAAAGGCTGATTCCAGCATTTCAGGGACAAAAACAGACAGAACTAGCACAATCCAAGTAAGTTCTGACCAGTTCTGCCATTTCCAATTCTGTTTAGCCAATATTTCATTTTACAAAGAAGTGTAAAACGAACTGTTGAAAAATTAGACTTGTTTGGGTTTACTGTGTGGATTATAGCTGTGACATTCTTTCCAGAGATGTTTACAAAATGCAAGTACTGTGCATGCGGGTGAGCGAGTTAGTGCGTGTGCGAGAGAGGGGGGGGGGAGAGAGAGAGAGAGCACGGGGAGGGGAGGGAGAGAAGATGTGCGCATGTTCTCACTTGCCTCATAAATTTTGTCATAGTGTTATTTTGTCCACAGTGTTACTTTTTTAGCTTTTCTGGCAACAATGCAATTTGTGGCCCAAAAAGAAGTCCAAAACGTACTCAGGGAAACCAAAACATTTGAAAATATTAAGATGACTCCACTGAGATTAACCAGACATTTGAAATACACGATTAACAGTAGCCTTATAAATCTGGAAATTATAAATACTTTCACGAGTACTTTTAAACCATACACATTTCTGGTGCAAGCACAGACATAGGGATGTCTTTTTGGCCATTACTGAAGTCTTTTACCAGATACTATCTTGATAATTCAAATTCGATCAATATTAATGCAAATTAATTAACTTCTTACCTTGTGCTGGTTTAGCTGCTTCAACCACAGCAGTGTTTGAAGGTGGATCCTAAGAACATGAGATGAAAGATTGTCATGAAGGAACAATAAAACATACTTTGGTGCACCATGCAATACTTAAAAATAATAACATCAAGATGGGACGGCAAATATCGAACAAGAGATTGGATTTTGAATAAACCAGGAGCAATAATAAGTCAACGAATTGCTTACAGGAACACGGCGGAAGGCCTCATCTATTTCCTCCCTTGTGAGGCCCTTTTTCTCAAGGAAAGATCGACGGTAGACGACAGGAGAACCTCTAACTTTAGGATGCGACAGGAACTTGACTGCATTCTGTACTTGCTCCTCCCTCATCGGTTGTTCTGATGCAGTAGATATGGATCTTATAAATGCATCACTGGAAGTCTCTCCAACGGAATTTTGGAGATTTTTGTTGTCCCCTTCGGCTGGTTTTACCATTGCAGGTGCTGAAAATTATAGCGAATTAACAACAAGACATGAGCATACACAAAGGTTAAAGTTTCTGCTCATGCCCATTACTAATCAAACTCGACAATTTATAATAAAAACTGTTAACATCACACTGACATCATGTCCTATCTTCACTGGGAAAAAGACCTTAACATCTCCAGGTAAGCATAGCCTGTGTAACATGCTGGGGTTCTCAATCCACGTTTTCAACAACTGCACCATGGCGTTCTCCAACGCCCTTGTATCATTATGCACCATTTGAAAAATTCCAACATTTCTGGCCACCTATGTCTACCATACTATGCATGCAACATCGTCCATCATGCTATCTCTTTAAACTTGACTGCTTCTGTTCAAACTCTGCAGGAGATCCCGAGTCCTAGACTATGTAGAAGGATACCATTTTCTCCAAATGATAAGAGAAGCAAAGGAAAAAGCGAACGCCTGACTGATCCTGACTCAGATCTAAATAAATGACAGCCATTACCAAAAGGACAAACGGGCCATCCTCAGATTTGAACAGTTCATCTCCTGATGACACTGAGACAGCTATGAAAATGAAATATGAAAAACAAGAAACATTAACGATAATGGACTCAATTTGGATCACCGATATAAGATATCTATGAATCCTAAAAATGAGAGATTGCACGTATGATTTTGTGGCAGTCAAAAACCACAGCTTCATGTGCACCTGCCGTTGAGTGGCATGGTCAGTAGATACGGCACAGTTTACAGACCACAATCAGAATCAAATCAAATACCATACAGAAAACAGATATTTCAATAAAAACATTGTCGAAACCAGTATTGACAATACCCTGTGATATATGAATAGATGCATAAAATTGCAAAATATAAGGTTCCAATTCAACAGTATTGACAGCACTGATGAGTACGAGATAAGCATACTTTGGTTCCCATTTCAGATCAGAAACAAATTTAATCGTGCGATAGACATATATCTCATCCAAGCAAGTCACGAATCGTGCATTCTTTTGTGGACCAAGTCATAGCAGTGGCTATGAGATAGTTTAGATAAAGTAAATGGATAAGAAATATTTATATCTTGCAAAATAAACACCAGCAGAGAATACTCCCTCAGTCGTTGCCCTAGAACCAGTCAAGATTGAAAATACCTTTTCTTGATCTGAAAGGTTAAAATCTGTCCTAAAT
This sequence comes from Spirodela intermedia, assembly GCA_902729315.2. NCBI lineage: Eukaryota > Viridiplantae > Streptophyta > Magnoliopsida > Alismatales > Araceae > Spirodela > Spirodela intermedia. The sequence goes on from LR746272.1 coordinate 8,293,503, forward strand.
TGTTTCACAATTGATAGGACAAGAAAAAGAAAATCATATTCCTCACAGGTGTCACGATGGGATTGTGATCGTATAGATATTGCCTGTACCGAGAAGTCAACAAGAAAAACTGCCGCATGTGTAACTATGTCTAAAGCTAAGACAGAGAGTGTCACAACCTTTCCTCACGGCGAAGGTACTCCATCAGGGTGCCTCTGTTTTGATTCCCTGACAAACGAAGAAAAACCAGGACATAGAAATTGAATAGCCTAATCTGGCGATTGAGATGACACCCTTCCGTTCCCGCCCTAACCACCTATCGAAAGAAGTATAGTCAAGAAAACACCTCTTTCACGATATCTTTTCCCACTGCAATAATTCCTGACTAAAATGGTAGCCGAAAATCCACTAGCCAGTCATATATTCCTCATAAATCAAATATTCCCCCACACGGATATTCCCTGCGCTGAATTAGACAAATTTCGTGCGGATTATCAAATAAATCATCATTTCCCTCTTTCCTCGCACGTGCTACGCTCTCTTGTGGGGAGGTTGTGCTCCAACGAGACTCGATGGAGTGAGGGGAAACGATCGGATAAATCACCTATTCCTCCTGGTGGCGACGGGGTCGATTCCTGCGGATTGTCCTCGGCAGCAATCGGACTTGGAGCCGTTGTCGATTGCGTCGCCATAGCCGACTCTGCTACCCCCTCTCCTCCTCCCCTGATCGATCGCCCAGTCCACGAGGGAAAGTGAAGGGGAGGGAGAGAAATAAGAGTCGCAAGCGGCGCTGCAGCACCTCAGCTGGGCCCCCGCTCAGCAGATTTAAGGATTCAGATATTAGCGAGAGAGAGAGAGTGAGTGAGGAACAGACAAGGTTTGCCGATCCTGATGCATCATCCGTCAGACCGTTCACGAACAGCCAGATCAGCGGCCGTTCCCAGAGGACTCGACTCGGACGAGTCGGCCGACTTTCCAGGTGGAGACCGCCCGATAACGAGAATACGACGAATCGTTCGTCATCAATCGGATAATGTTGGGATGCGAGCTAATTGGACCTCGCACACTAATTGGGCCTCCCAACGAGGCCCCCCACCCCGGCCCAAATCTCCCAACGATGGACAGATAGATAGACAGCTAGATAGATGGAGAGAGAGAGTGAGAGAGAGATGAGAGCTAATTGGGCCTACTAACGAGGCCCCCAATCCGGCCCAAATCCTGCCCTCTTCACCTGCTAGGAGCCACTACCCGTAAATTTCAGAACGTTCCATACGTAGGAGAAAACACAGAGAGAACGAGACAGAGAGAGAGAGAGCACGAGTTGAAGTTGAAATGATAAAATTTGGAAAGAAGAGAAAACCTTGTCGCCAGAAGGGGTGACGGTGTGTGGTGGAGCACGAGTTGAAGTTGAAACCCAAGTGAAAAGTTAACCTTTACGTTGACCATTGACCTGGAAGTTGACTGTTGACCGGGTGTCCTGGTTGATTGGCGGACCGGCTCGAACCGATGGTGCGATTGGCGCGGACCAGGTGGTCCAGCAGGATGAGCTGGCGTGGACCAATGGTCCGAGATGGTTCAGACCAGGCGATCGGTTCGGATCGGACCAAGCGGTCGGGGCGGTGGGACGGCTGTTTCGGACCAAGTGGTCGATGGGCTTGGGCCGAAGCAAACCGATTCAGTCCAGCGGTTCGTTACACCGCGAACCGGGGCTCTAGGCCCTAATAAGTTGGCGGGAAAAGGGGGGAACTCGAATGGGTCGTGCCGGGCGGAGGAACGGAAGGCTACTGCAATGGCGGAAAGGCGGAACGGACAGAGGCAAATGCCGGGCTGGTGGCAGCGGATGACGGAGGCGAAGGCAGGGTAGGTGGCAGCAGCAGCGAATGGTGAAGGCGGGCAGCGGCGGGAGCGATGGGGCAGAAGGTGGCGGTAGACGGTGGCGACGACGGCGATAATGGGTGGCGGCAAACGGCAGATACTGACGATAGACGGTGGCAGTGGACGGCGGCGGGGATGATGGCGGCGGTGGTGATGGATAAGCGACCCTCACAGCCTCTCCTTGCGGAGCGTAAAGAGGTAAACCTCGAACTATTCTCTTCTCTGATTATTCTTAGGGCTACATGAGGTTATCTGTAACCTCTCAAGAAGGAAAGAGCGATTAATGGGCTTGGCCGATGCGCTATTGACGCGGTCGTAGGCTCCGTCTTTGTCGATCCTCATCATGCCAGACGAAGAAGGGGGACGTCAGATGATTCTCTCGAAGGGCTTCAGCTCTGTGGGCAAGTTGTCAAAGTCCCCAGAGTCAACCTTCGACTGAAACATCGGCTGCGACCCGAATTTCTTAAGAACCCCTTCTGCCAGGTGCTCCTTGCTCGGTGTCAGCATCACATAATTCGGATCGGCCCTCTCATAACTGTAGAGAGAGAGAGAGACAGAGCAGAAGCAGCAGAATCGGTCGTCACATCCTCTTGTTCTCTGATGAGAGAGAAAGAGATAGATGGAGAGAGACAGAGAGACAGAGACCTAGCTTCTCTCAGATCCTCGATCCGGATACCAAACCCAAAGGAGGCGCCGCCGCGTGCGTGGTCACTGATGGCTGGAGGGAGAGAGAACCACGTCACAGACAGAATATGGCGTTCGGTCAAAAGATCTTCACAAGGGTAGAGAGAGAAAATCACGCGAGGAGCTGCACCTGTAATGCTGAACGTGAAGGAAGGTCTCCACCAAGATTTAAACGCCAGAGCCATGGAGGAGAGAGAAGGACCGATCTTTCCCTGAAGATGTGATCAAGGTGAAGGGATGATATGTACCATCTTCAAGCCTAATCATCAAGAACAAGGTCTGCCATACGCAGGGATCCACTACCTTGAGCAGGATGTTCTTATTGGCTTGCCAAGATGCAGCCACTTGAAAGGTAGATCGGTCAACGCTAGCAGTTGACTTATGTTCTTTGAACCTTGGGTAACAATGAAATTATGACTCAGATCCCTTCCTTCTTTTTTTTTGTTTCTCGGAGACTTTGACTAGAAATGGAAATCAAAAGTCAAACCTTGTCTTCAGCTCAAAGCCAAAGTCGATATAATTTGTGATCCCCACTACTTGGCTCGCTTCAAATGGGTTTTGAACCTGTTTGAAGAAAACAGGGACAATTTTTATCTTCTCACACACCAAGATACACAAAGTGGGAAAAAAATTCCTAATAAGAGAGACGTCAAGATCTGTGAGAAATCCAATTAGTGATCATCAGAATGAACATTATCCACGAAATCTATGGAATCTGCAGGAATTCTCCAGGTCTAAGCTGTCCCTGAAGATCGCTCATCAGGCCCGGTTAAGCTGTTGGGAGGAGGTCAACCCAGCAAACATGGTGAGCTGAGGCTCTTCATCCTGGCAGTGAATCGGTCAACTACCAAAATATCTCATGATTTTGTACAGGAAGAAACCAGTTAGATGCCATAAGCCACAGAAATGAACAGGAACCCATACCCTTCTTTGGACGACGACATGCTGATAAAAGGATGCAGTCAACTGCAATTGGAGCACATGATCGATCAACATGAGCATCTGAACACCAATGGATTAATGTGCAGTGTAAGAGAAAAAAAGCATGATCCATTCAAGCGTGATTAGTAGGGAGATCCTGTTGGGGGAAGAGCTGCAGAAAACAAAATGGATCCGATCCCCAACAGCAGGGCACTTACCAGTGTCGGTGAGAGAATTGGGAGAGGAGTATGCTCGATCTAAACCTCGCAGCTGACTTACAGGTGTTGGTGTTCATGCCAAGAGAAATTCTTCCACAATCTCTTCCGAGGTAAAGGATTTCTATGCACAGATGCCCTATTGGATCCGATCATATGCGTGTTCTCAGTTAGAGAGAGAATAGCTACAAAAGGGTCTGATTTTCCTAAAAAATAAAGATTAAAATAAAAATAAATAAGAGCCTGTCTATATTGTAAGTTACCAGGTCAATCACCATTGTAGGCATGTAAGGGGAGAAGGGTGTGCGCAGTGCCATAACATAAAGTCAACCACAAGGTAGTGTAATCGCCCTCTAGAAATCAGTGATTAATGATAAATCAAAGACGATTAAACTGGGAGTTTATTCCACGTTATTTTAGATAAGAATATGATCAAATGCATACAATCTTCCAAAAGCCAATTAATTGCTCAACAAAATGGAAGGGAGGTGTAGCTCTGAATTTGAAGCTAAATGACAGTCCAGGGTTGAAGAAAAAATCAAAGACGATTAAATGGGGAGTTTATTCCACGTTATTTTAGAAAAGAGAATTATGCAGGAATATGATCAAATGCATATAATCTTCAAAAATCCAATTAATTGCCCAAGAAAATGCAAGGAAGGTGAATCGTAGAAGAGAAAGAAAGAGAACCTCTGAATTTGCAGCTAACTCAAGGCTAACATTGAATGAAGGCCTCAAAGGAGTGCCCGAGCCTACTCTATAACCAACTGCCCAGCTCCAGTTCTTTAGGTGCCTAAAGTCCACCTCGTCTTTGATTCCCTCACCTAGCAAGAGAGGTGATAATAAGATAAATATGTAAAGAAAAATTTACAGGCCAAGCTCATTGGTGTGTTCCAAGGCATGCACTTTCATGATTACGATAGATGATATCATAACTTGTCTATGAGAGGTTTTTTTCTATAGATTAAAAAATATGTATCTGTTTCAGTATCCGATTTTACTCTAATAATTTTTTGAGGAAAATAAAAAAAATAAATCTGCAATGTTCATCTCGCTCCAACCTTGATTTGAATGGGAAAACAACAAAATATCAGGAGGATCGTTCTTTCTTTAACCCCAAACAAAGAAATATTGAGGAGATCACCAAGCAGTACAGAATATTGACAGGAGTTTCTTCAACGAGTTAGAACTATTATTGGGACTAAGAGGCAAATTCGTTCAAAAACAATATGTTACATAAACACTGTAATCACTTTCTTTAGCACCAAGATTGTACCAGAAAATATCCTTTGCTCATAAATTATAATAACATACAAATTATTAATGATCTGTGGAGTTTTATTATAGAATTATGAACATAGAAATAGCACTTGGATAGATGCATAGACTTTGAAAATTTATCACCACAGAACTTGAGAACATCGTTAGTGAAAAAAAAAGCTTTCTTCGCAACAGATTTGCCAGACTAGCTATGAATTTCTGCACAGAACTAAATCATATTTGGCTTAGATCCAAGAACTAGGAACACTATTCGACAAATCAAATAAGAACGGAATTAGGCAACATAAATAGGCATCAAATTTTAATTTGGCTGTTAAAAAGAATGTATGACTATAACACAGTACCACTCCCACAGGAATTGTACCCATGTTGGATGGTGTTTTCTTTTAATCACACATTTCGTCCTTGGCTACCAGATAAAGACCCAAGAAGGTCTAACAGTATATGAGGCATCAAGCGGATCAGAAATCACTGCAATTAAAACTCACATGGCGGTTTATATAGCACACCGGCGCATAACCTCCCTGCCCTACCGACCAGCCACGCACAACTTGGAAATCCAGCAGACACTACAGAGAGAGTAACATCCAATATGTCAATATCAATGACAATGCATGTATAGTGTCACGATGCTGTTTTTAAAATCGTAGATTTTCATTAACCGGTAAAGATTATTGGAATGAATAAAGGACGGAAACCATAGTAGCAATGGCGGGAAAAGGTGGTATCATGTTGAGTGGACACAAGGTAGAAGAGAGAGAGAGCGGGAAAAAAAAAGGAATTACATAGAAAGTGTTGTCAATAGGGCAGGTCTGCCCTGAAACCAGCATGTCCTGACAATTTTTTTGGTTTTGGGCCAGAAAAATAAAACCAGAAGCCTGAAAAACCCAAGTCACAGTACAACTGCCTTTGAGAAAGAATGTATAATTAGGAGTTCGGTTCTTAGTGCGACAGTTCCCTATTTTGTTGGTTCGTTTCCAGGTCTTCTGTTTCTTATTTGTGGTCCTGGTACTCGTACATAACAGTCATCTAGGATGTGAACACAAGAGTTTTTTGCTCTGCATATCCTCCTAGGGTTTGGGGCACTGTTCAAGACATGGCCCCTTCATGCAGCAGCTAACTCAGCATTCCCCACCTTTCTCTCCATTCTAGCATAGACTGACGCGACTGTGTGAACCAAGCTTCAAAACACCCAGCATGGGCTTGAGAATCAAAGACACCGGAGAAGAAAATGGAAGAAAAATAATGGCAAGTAGCAGAAGTTGTCTAGTCATTTGACAAGCTGATCACTACTGGAGAAGAACATGTTTCAATAATAATAATGATAGTGCTGATGGGCCCATGTGTAGGAACAATTGCCACTCAGAAGGGCAAGTGCTTCTGACACTTCCTAGTTCATTTTTTATCCAGGGAAATGTAGATACCTACGGTGAGAATGAAAGCTTTTGCAAATGACACGGAATAAAAAAAAAATCAAACTGTGACATCCCTAAAGATGTATCAAGAACATGGCATTTGAAAATTTCTGATGCACCAGGGAGAATATATTTCATTTATATGAAAAAAAGCATATGATAAGTTAGTCCTTTTCTCCAATCCATCAACATTTTCATTCGGCATCATGTCGGATAATATTGATAGATAATGTTTACAGATTGGAGACTCCAACGTACACGAGAAAGGAGCCAATGATGTCCCAATGGATAAGTTTTCTGATCCATATCTCACACCGATGAAACCACTGTTTTCTGAATGAGTCCTGTCAGCCAATTTAGTGCCTCAAGATATTCAAACACATAAAATACGAAGAACAACAATTCAAAGAAGACAGCGACATGTGATCAGTATTTCTAGTGAAATATCTATGGTACGGGTATGCTTACCCAGACATGAATTTTATCATACATTTAAGTTCATTGTAGAAGAATATAAAAATAAGCCACAGACAACGAATTATAAATAGTGAGCACATAAACATAGGTAACTTGCAACACCAGATATAAAGGATTCATGACGAGCATATGGCAGATATCTGAAAGATTGAGTAACCAAAAAGGCAATAAATGTCAAGATGACTAACAATTTGAATCAATGGTTTCAAAGGTAGAGGTTGACCCAGGCTCAATGTTTCACATAGAATTCATGAGTTTAGAGTTGGCAATACACTGACATTTTATTCTCTTAAGAGTACAGATGTAATTGACCTGGAGAGATCATGGAACCAAAACCTGGCGTTCTAGAAAACCAAGGTGCTAGTTTGGTTATTCAAGAAAAAAAAAACTTGAACATGCAGAATGCAAGCAATAACTAATAATGGAGGTCCATGTAAAACACAAGTCTAGGGATCCAAAAAGTCATCTACTAGGATAGAGTGTATCTACCTTCGAAATTCTAAACACCCTACCTAACATTTAACGTGTATACAATTTATAGTAATCATTCTTTTCATAGTTTATGGCATGAAAATTATGTACTTGAATCATTATTGTCATCCATCAAAACCCAACCAACAGAAGATCCAGCAATACAGTGAATATATACCATGGTGGTCAGGGAAAGCCTATCTACGTCAGTTGTACAAAGGTCGGATTTTTGTATCGGTTTTATCCAAAATTCAGTCTCAGTATTACAATGGGTTCCAATGAACCTAACCATGTGTGTGCGTGGACATCTGTGTATAGAACATATCAAATAAGGTAAGTCAAATCGAACTCTTTGATATGAAATTTAAGGTTCTAAAATCACTTCAGAAAAAGGGTGGACAGTTACACTCGAGTTGAAGACCTCAACGCACTAGCTCCAGATTGAGGGATTTTCCTATTGAAGAAAAATCATAGAAGCTTTCTCATGAGAGGGAAGAAAATCTCTCTATCAACCAAGGGAGACGAAAAGTCCATCAAACTGATGTTATTAAAAGTGGCTGTTTCTCTCACACTTTTGACAATCCATCAACATCTGAACATCGAAAGAGAATTGAGCTTTCTTTCAGAAAAGGTATAACAATACCCACATCAATTTGCCCTATAATCTGCAATCATTGGTAATCTTGTTGCACCAATGGTTACAGTTGCAAAATTCACGACACTAAGTCTTTTACAAAAGATAAATAGGTCTGTCCAACCTTATGCTAGAAATCAAATTCCTTTATAGAATGATACTTGGAGTCAGAATCTATGCCAGTTTCTACTAAAAATGATGAATTTTGTGACGCAAGTATGTGGATTTATTAAGGACTAGACCCCCAAGCAAGCAGGTATACCAAAACGAAGATTCAGTGAAAGTTCGACAAGTGAATCAAGATTTTATTACTACAGAGAGGATATATTATCTAGTTAGAGTTAAACAATCCAAACTCTTTACAGGGTATGAGCAAAATAAGCTAATGAGTATGAAAATATAAACGAAAAATGTGCATACCTCCTTTGTATTAGCAATGGGAGGATACCAAAGATTCCCAACCCAAGTTCGGGAAGGTAAACACACGACTTGAACCGAATAAATCTAAAATAGGCCACAGAATGAGAGACTAAGAGTCGGCAAAGAAAGATTCAAGATAAGATCCAGGACATATAAGTGAAGAATTATATTCTGAAGGAAGAAGAAGATCCTTACGGTTCTGAGGTTGAGACAGACACTTCCACGAACGAATTTGGGTCCTCCAAATCCCTGAATCATTCAAATAAAAAATCTAACAATTTAATTTTTATTCTTAAATGTAATCCACCCAGACTAAAGTAGGAGAAAACCTTTGCCAGCGGAACACTGCATTTCCTTCTTTGCTCCCATCAAGTGGTCCAGATACCTAATTATGCTAATGAATGCACTTTTTTTCTTTTTACTACTAAAAAAGTTTTAGATATTCAGACCGAGTTTCAGACACGGCGGGAAACAGAGAGAAAACAGATGTTATTGATAAAACAAAATCTTGTCGTACCAGAAATAAAACAATGCCTCCAGAAAATAATACTACAAGAGGAAAGGGAAGATAGAGTGGCGCTTCTATGATATGGGCCATGACAACATGACATTGGAAATTTATTGATAAGCTCAAAAGGAAACAATTTGATGCAAACTTAGATAGCCAACCTCATCACACGGAAAAAAGTGGATAATATATCAAATGAGGTAAAAATATGGCAAGAGAAGCACATAAGTATCTGCAGAAATAAATACTTCGGTGTGATATTAGACGAGTGTGGTGCATATTTCTACTTCGAGGATAGTCAAAAAGGTGGGCAAAAGTACTAGAGAAGAGAAAGTTCCGTAAGATCCTCAGCGAAATGTACATCCCAGGAGTTTCCAGCAAGATTTCAAGAATATCACATGAGGAGTTAATGGCTCATTCATGTCAGTAATAGAGAATGTACCAAAGGTGAAAATGATGAGAGTTCTACATAATACTATATGCTTAGGTCTCTTCGGTGGCGTTTGGTGCCAAGAATGTCACATCAATTTCCAGAACCATCGTAGTCAGGTTTGGGCCAGGGTTATTGTTATATAGAGGAAGGGAAGAAGTGCTAGCACTTCAATAATCCTCAGAAAATTACATGGTAAGATCAAGTGATTTTCTTGATGACTATTCTGCCCACTTACAAGAGATGGAGATGAGGAAGCAATGCCAACATTAGTGAAAAAACTTGCAGGAACATGCAGACATCATTAGATTTCGACAAATGAGGTCAAAAAATAGTATGCAAATTGACAGGGCAATCAATTGTAAGCATCAAATGGAAACGACATAAGAAAACCAACATCAGTAACTACACAGAAGACCGTACTCATTAAATAACATGAATTCCACCGGCTAAAAAAGAACATCTCAGGAAAAAACCAGTAAAAAATAAAATTAAAATAAATGCCATTAAAAAACAGGTCAAGTTTTCTATTGGATACAGTGGTAACCAAGTCAATATGAGGATCTTCGCGAGGCTTTAGCATAATTCTCGCGCTGAAATTTCTTGCGTCTTCAAAATAATCCTCAAAAAGGCATTGCAATGCTAGCTTTACAAACAACAAGTCATATGCGGGGACCAACATCCTGTGACAGCTCAGACCAATATCAGGTTAACCACCCCAACACCTCTTTTTGAAAGAAAACAGAATATTCCATTAATTGAGAAATGGGTGGCAAAGATCGCATTGATAGGACAAAAGAAACTGATACCTAGATAATAGTTATTCAGTTTACGTTGATCCTGTTTGACAAGATTGAACAGTTGCATACAGATGACATAAAAGAGTACAGTTACAGAAAATAAGAACTAAATAAGATAGTTAAAAACTGAGGAATTCAAAATTATGGTCAGCATCTTTTCGAGATTAAAGTGGAACAGTTTTTCCAGATTTATTCCGAACTGATTTTTACAACGTAGATTTTATGGCGAGAAGCTTCGTAGTGAAAAAATATTTTACTTATAATTCTAAAAAAAATATAACGAATTTTTTTTTAACAAAGTCATAACTTTATAATAACACAATGTTTAGTCAATTATGACGTTTGATATATCAATTTAATCCCTTCGGTCAAATAAAACCAAATGGCGTGCACAGATGTAACTTGGAGCACAAAATTTACAAAACTCAGTGCGCAAAAGCTTCCACATCACCCACATAAATCTTTCCGCACACTGAGTTGGTGCAGGTCGGTGAAAAGTGCAAGCTGCTCCAATGCCCACAGCCTTTGTTAGGATGCCTGACCCTATGCAGCATAAAGAATGAGGGCAGGACCCTACATTCCAACCACCAACCAGATGCAGGATGTGCTACCAATTATTGTACAGATTCCTATGCAGTCTAAGAGAGGGTTTCTGAAAGCCCAGACAGAAGGCATGATATCTCAGAAATGATCTGCTCCCTTCTCAGTGACTCGATCTCCAAAACCCTACTGTTCTGATGAGACACTCGTCCAAACCGCAGAATGCTAAGCATTGCGGCATCGGGCCATCTCTTTGTTCACTCTTCCTAAGCAAGCAATGCTATCCACACTAGATATCAAGGCTGGCGGTGAACATCGTCTATACATGGTCGCCTCCCGTGATCTGGACTTGTTTTCGTCGAAAACCTAGCATAATGCGGAAAGAGGGCACGAGTTTGTGAGTTTTCCACGGAATTTCTCTACCGGACCATCCAACGAACAGGAAGAGAAGCAATTGTGACGATCCACGCAGAAGCCCGTGGCAGCTGGAATCATTTGCGTCTAAGAAGAAACCCGACAGCGATGGTAAGCCGAGAGGAAGATGGATGAGCGGCATGTAGGTAGTCGTATTCGGCACCTGGTGCGGGCGGCGAGGGGAGGGAAATCGAAAATCGGCGGCACTAGCACCATCGGCGGCGGGGGCTCCTTGTTCACAAAGTTTCCCATCTCTCTCTCTCCCTCTCTCCCTCCTTCCCTCCCTCTCCCTGAGCTTCTTGTCGCTCCGGACGGTCTCAGGTAGCAGAGTTCAACAGAAAACCGATTGTCGGATGTAGGTCGATACTATTATAAAAGTTGTAAAATCATACATTTGTATATTATTGAAATAAATATATTTGGATGTTTAATGTGTTATTCAATCAGAATTATTCGCTTCGTATCTCGTTGAATAAGCATATATCTATATATATTGCCTAGAAATTATCTGAATTAAGATGTGCATATTCCAATCATACGAGGATGAGTTGGAGCAAGTACATACGTATTGTCTGTCATTTTCTGGCTCACAAATGATCTCCCGTAGTGGTGTCCACCGGCGGCGCCGCCGGTCGCCGCCATCACGCCGCCGTCGCGCCACCACTCGCGGTGTCGGAGTTGCCGCCGAAGAGGTAGTTCAGGGAGACGGCCTTCCTGCGCCTGACTCTCCCGGACTCCTTCAGCAGCTCGGCCAATCTCCTCTTCTCCCCCTCCACCTCGGGGTTCGCCGTCCCCAGCTTCTCCTCTCTGACGCTGACGATGTGCTCCAAGATTCCAGTGGCGTCTCCCCACCTGGATTTTACCCCATGTGGTGAAGCTCCTCGTTGAACTTGCAGGAAGGAGGAGGAAGAAGGCGTACCTGCCCATGGCGTCGTACGTGGCGGCGAGATTGCTGTAGACCTCGAGAGTCTCGGGGTGGTGGGGGCCGTGTTCTTTCTCCATGATGGACTTGGCCTCCTGGAAGAGACCTGCGGCCTCCTGGATGTCACTGAGCTGGACGCAGGCAAGGCCCATCTGGTTCAGAGCGACGGCAAGGAAAGCGGGCTGCTTCTTCTCCCCATAATTGCGGAGCTTGGAAATGGCGCTGTGGAAAAAGCAGCGGGACTTGATGAAGTCGCCGGCGGCGTAGCAGAGGACCCCCATCTGGGCCTCCATCCCTGCCACTGCGCTCTGCTGCCCCGGTGAGCCGTCGCAGAGTTTCAGGGCCCTCTGAAGCAACTTGATGGCCTCCTCGTGCTCGTTCATGGACACGTACAAGGCGGCGACGTCCGCCAGGCCGGCGGCGATCTCCTCGGAGGCGCTTCCCGGCGGCGGCTTGTTGAAGATCCTCAGGGCATCTTCACAGTGGGCTTTAGACTCCTTCAATCTCCCCATTCTGTTGAATAAATCTGCAAGGCGAACCAGAGCATGCGCCACCGTGGGGTGATTCTCTCCTCCGGTACACTTGAGGGTGGAGAGAGCTCTCCTGTAGGCGAAGACGGCTTCGTCGTAGCGAGCAAGGGAAAGGTAGGCGTCGCCGATGCTGCAGTCCACATAGGCCACCTCCTTTACCTGCCCATTAGCGGCCATGGCGGTGCTCGCCATGACCAGATGCTCGAGAGCTTCCTCGTGGTCGCCCTTGACCTGGGATATGAGGGCCATGAGTCTCCTGTCGGCGGTCTCCTCCAGTGGTGGCTCCTCCCCGCTCTCTCTGTGGATGTCCATGGCCGTCCTGCAGAGCTCCTTAGCTTCGTCGAGTTGCAGCGCCTGGAGATGGACTTCGGCAAGGAATCGGCAGGTTTCACCGACTCTTGGGTCCATCGCCCCCAGCGCATAGCTCTGGATCTCCAGACCGGAAGAGTAGCAGGCTATGGAGTTCTCCAGCTGACCCATCATTGAATATGTGTCCCCCAGCTGCATCTGGCCGGCGAACTGGGCGAGGGCGTGGGACTGGCCTTCTTCCATGGATGGGATCTGAATTGATCGCTTTAGCGCGGGTATGGCCTGCTCGTATTGCCCTAAGCTGCTGTAGATCCCCGCAAGAACATGCAAGCTCATCACCAGGTCTAAGCAGGGCTTCCCGTTCGCAGTTCTTTCGAATGACTTGACCGCCCGCAGTGCATAGTCGAGAGCTCTCTTGTGGTGATCCCCTGAGATCAGTTCTCTGGCGCGCTTCAGATTGAAATGTCCGAGGTCGGAATTATTCAGAGCGGATTCTGAGAAATCCTCGGTTCCGTTCCACGATTTTGCTTCCCCGCCGGTGGAACTCCGTTTCTTCGCATCAGCGCTTAATTTCTTTCCCCTCGGATCACCTCTTCCGGGAGAGTCCTTGTTTTCAGGTTCTGGCATCGATGAATCGGAGGATTTGTCGGAGGATCTGGCCATGCTCTCCTTCATCCGGTCAGAAAATCCATTTCCCTTCTGGGAAGCCCCCGTCTCCCCTCCGGCGAGGTGGTGCAACTCTGAGTCGATCCTCAATTCCTCACCTTCAGATCCGAAACTCCTTGTTATGCAGCTGTCACCAGAGCTCATCATCTCGCATACATTATCGTACAGTTGATCAATCGAGGCATCCAGAGAAGGGTGATCGACGACCTTTTTTGGTGTGTTCTTGGTGTTCGAAGGAGGAATTGGAAAATCATTTGCCGGTGGATGGTCCTCGAGCTTGGGAAAACTTCGATTATTTGGCATTACAATCTCATCAGCACCCTCCACGGTGTCACCAGGCATTTTTCTAGGAGCAGAAACCAGCAGAACAGGATGAACGGTTCGATGCGGACTACCCTAGCTCCTGAAAATTCTACGCAAACGCATTGAATCAGAAAAGTCTGATGATAATTTCCGCAATCGAGAATGCAACCTCGAAGAAACGGATGAAACTGACATCGTCAGAATCAAAAAGTAGGATGCTTGCATCCATTTATGAAAAGTGATAAGAATTAGAGGTATCACTCCAGACATTACGATTAATAAATTAATTTAAATAAAAATATACGCCGCAATCTAAAGTCGAAAAGGAAATGTGCATCGCCTTCTTGTTTCGAGAACGAGAAAAGCAGAACATTCGCGAAATACAAGGAAAAGCAGGGAAATTATTTGAATTATCATGTCATCCGGCCAGATCAAATAAGGAGCATTCCGAAAAACACACGGAACGAACACCATTGAAACCCTAGGGTTAAATTTTCGAAGCATATTCAGGATCATCTCATCGAGTTCCCACAGACCACGCACCTCGATCGCGCAGATATAGAGAGATAACGCCGGATCTCTCCAACTGCTCTTCCTCGCATCGGATGTTCGCCCAGCAGGAGACGATGTCCGTGCCCGCAATGAAAGAGAATTAGATGGGGGAAAGAGGAAGGGGAGAGAGAGAGAGGGAGGGGTACAGAAGAAGCGGTTGCTCCTGGCGGGGTGGGTAGGCTGGGAATAAAGGCTTCTGATACAAAATAAAGGCACTCTCTGCTCCACGACGATCGATCAGACAATGAGATCATCATCAGCAGTGGCGAAATCGCAGAGATTCTATCGACGAGGAAGAGGGAGGCAAATCTTTTCCCCTCCTTCTATCTGCATCTCTCTCTCTCTCTCTCTCTCTCTCTCTCTCTTCGCGCGCGCAGGGTGTCTAAATTAACCGACACGTCTGGGAGCAACCGCCATTTTGGACGTTTGTGATCCCGGAGATCGCCCGCTAATTGTGGGCGAGATGCAGATGGTGACTGAGCCACAGCCAGACGACAAATTCTGTTTGTGGGCCCCACAAACACAACCTCGGGAATCCGATGCAACTGCCCGTGACACATTAATAGACGGCGGCCGTGTCATAAAAACGGAGTGGAATGGTCATAGCTACGGCCCAGTGGGCCAGAATACCGTGGGCCCATTAACTGCCGACTCGCCTTGAATGGCGGGCCCCACAGAGGGGTGGTCCATATCGTAGCCCGGCCCGTTCGCTTTGAGTATATAAAAAATGTCGCTTTAAGCATATCTTATATCCATCAATTAAGGCTCATTTTCTCCCTAAATTGAAAGGAAATTTCTGATAAAAAGTAAAACCCACTCAAATATTTTAAAAATTAGACTAAAATGAAGAATCCCCCCTCTCGTCACAGTTCCTTAATCAGAGTACCTGAACGCATTAGGAAGCAAAACATGAAGGGAATTACAACCTGTAGAGAGAGAGAGAGAGAGAGAGAGAGAGAGAGAGAGAGAGAGGGAGAATAAGCTATGGCCTATTTTACCATATAAATGGAATTATTTCCATATGCTGAAGCTCATTTTCCCTCTATATTATAGGAAAAGTTGCAGTAAAACTAGGATCCATACAGATCCTTAAAAGTTCAGACAAAATGAATGTCTGTTTCCCTCATTATCATTCCAGTAATCATGGTACCTAAACACGCCCAACAGTAGGACACAGAAATCACAGCCTAGAGAGCGAGAGAGAGAGAGAGAGAGAGAGAGAGAGAGAGAGAGAGAGAGAGAGAGAGAGAGAGAGAGAGAGAGAGAGAGAGAGAGAGAGAGAGAGAGCCATACCTTTCAAAGACGCAGCAGGCCGGAAGACTGTAATGCATCCTGAAAACGCCCTACAAGCCCCCTCCGTTCGACAGATTTTAGTGATAGAAACAGCGTCGGATCTTGCTGCAGACCCTCCGACCAGGTCTCGAGAATGGAGACGATCTTGTCGAACTGAGGCCGCGTTTCTGGGTTTGCGGACCAGCATTGGGTGATGAGACGACCAAGAGCCGGAGGGCAGTCAGCAGGTATAGGCGGCCGAGCGTTCTGGGGCAATGAACAAATACGCAGGAAGATGACTGAATTCACACTTAAAATGAAATAATTATGATCTCCAATCTGGGTGGGTTTCCTAAGCAAGGCTCAGCATACCTTCTGGGCGACGGCAAAAGCAGCTTGCTCTGGAGTCATATCGGAGAAAGGGGTCAACGCTGTGAGGAGCTCCCAGAGGACTATGCCGAAGCTGTAGACGTCAACCTTCCGAGTATGGTGCTTCCCTTTGATCATCTCAGGGGCCATCCATCGGTATGTGCCTGTGAAGCCTTTTGCGTCGCCGCACTGAGACTCCAGGCAGGAGATTCCGAAATCGGCAACTTTGACGGACATATCTTCCGCAAGAAGTAGATTCTCCGATTTCAGATCCCTGTGGAGTATCCCCTGAGAATGAAGGTAACTCATTCCACGAGCAATGTCCAAGGACAGCTTCACTACCAGCTTGAGAGGGAGAGAGTGTGGTTCCTGCTTGTGGAGGTATCTCCTCAGAGAGCCCCCCGACAAGTATTCGGTGATGATGCAGAACACCGGAGGCTTCTTGCATGCTGCGACGAACTACAGCAGAAGCGGAATGAGCGGGGGAGATGAGAACATAGTAATAATTAGACAAAATGCATATATGGGGGGGGGGCAATGTCTTGATTTCCATTAATAACCACATTCTTCAGTTGCACAGCGTGTATTGGCATCAGGCAGAGGACGAGAAGCACTGGGTGGATTTCTGCTGATTTACTGTTACTCATTTCCAGCACATCAAGAGTCAACTAAACATCATTATCAAACTTGTAGTGGGGAAAGTGAGCAGGAGATGATACGACACAAGCAATCAATGGCTAAGAAGGCCATCCCACCATATATGGCAGCAGGTTTGAGGCGTCAATCAGATAATGTTTCTAGAGGGGAAGTCAGAATCTCCTGCTAGAAACATGACCAGGGGTGGGAGTAACCAAAGGACGGGGATCCCTCAACAGAACTCCGAGGGATGGCAGCAAGGTCTCTGCTTCTGGCAAGCGGCATATCAGCCAAGGAACCGGGGGAGGAGGGTAAGATCAATTGGGTTGACTGCCTCACATGACGGTCGAATCAAAATGGGCAAAAGATTGCGGTCAGTGGTCTGGGGAGTGTCACAGGATCCCACGGAAGCTATTTCTAACTGTGAATAGCTCAAAAAATTGTCATTCTTCGGTAGAAGCAGCGGTTATAGGGCAATGATGGAAAGGGAAACCTTTTACTTCTTTAAATCTGTCTAAGCATGAATCCCTATCTCTACTTTGCAGTGGTGATTCAGCTCCTAAATCAACACATTGGAAGCCCCCTGAATCAGAACTTGGATCAGACACTGCTGATTCCTTTGTACGATGCCTGTGAAAACAGGTTCAGGCCTAGAAAGTATGAAGAATGAAGGAAAAGTTTGGCGCTTCAGGATGAGGTCAGCAGGTCAGTCTGGAAACGAGCTGATAAACATGAGGGAAGAAGATATGGGGGAAAGATGGAGGAAATGACAACATAACTGGAATATGTATGTGGGGAGTCCAGGAGACACTGGTAGAATAGATGAAGACATTTAAAATGCCTTTCCATAATGTCAAATTGAGGCTTCAAGTGGGAATTATGAAGAATAAGAACAAAAACACGTCCAATAACGGATAAGGTAGGGGGGAAAGGAGATCACGAAACTAGAAAAATGGAGAAGGGGTGAGCCAGGAAGAAGAAAAAAGGGAAGGGGATTCAAAATCGGAGGTTTTTCGAATAAAGAAAATTTAGTGGAACTTGATAGGCGTTCATAGCATGGTGTCTAGGGAATCTGAAAGGGAGTGAAAGTGGATATTATTAGATAATGCAAAGAACATGATGATATATGAAGGAAGAGTTGGTGAGAGGGACATAGTTAGGTTTCTCTAACGAAGTTGGTTCGTGGGAGTGAGTCTAAGGGCTTTTTACTGAGAGATAATTATTTTGTGAAACGAGTTAGGCTATAGTCTCTCAGACATCATCCATTTCCTGTTCTATTTTTTTCAAGTTGTTTAGAAGGATACATTAATGCTGAACTTTTTGCCAGAAAAGCCTGAAGAAAAATTATAAGGGAGAGAAGAAGAGTTCATAGAGTTCATTGGAAACAATAGGGAGATGTCTGCAATTGCAATTCGTTATATCTTCGAGTCCTTTCAAATTTGACAAATTCTTGATTTCGATAGTCCGGAAGAGGTATTTCTTAGTGCCCGGGTAGATATAATTGAATGGAGAGCGCTGTATCACAAATTTATTCCATTTTTTCATTTTGGCTCGTTTCGGTTTTTTTTGACCAAATTGTCCTGATCTATTTATTTTGGAAACAGGCGAGAGCAGATATCTGAAAATTGACACATATCACATGGATCAGATGAAGAACCAGAAAAGGGTGATGAACATCGGATGGCTTATAGAAAGACTATTTCTTCTGCCATATCTGATAAAACGTATCAGAGGATGTTCGTGAAATTGTATAGGAGAAATTTTCAGAATGCCCTCATCACTAGTTCCAAAAATCTTTTACTTGATTAGACCAAACAGGCCATTCTAAAAGTCTGGCTTATGATCAGATTTAATTGCCTATGTTTACAATGTCATTTTATAACTCAAGTTGGGATAGATTATGGATTTTTTTTGGCATATAAAATATTCAGATATTATTATTTTTCGTCTCCTTGAAATTTCTGGTGTTGGGGAAGCTGAAATGGTTTTTACCAACTTTTTAATTTGGTGATGCCTCGAGTTCTATCTATTTCAAACAAAAAGTCTTCAGCCTGGATGTTTTCCCAGACCGTTAGTAGATCAAACCTCCGAGAACAGCATTCCAGGGATGTACAGTACCCTAGAAATACGACCCAGACACGGGATAAAGAGGCCTATCATTGAACTATCTGAAATATAGGAAATATGCCTATTCCTTCACTTATAAAACAAAATTGATGTAAGGCGGGTTATCATTGTGCTGAAAAATTTAAGATTTCCCAAAAGAATGACAATAGGCTTTATACTCCATTTTTCCAGTGACATCAGATATTTGGATGATTTGGTTTTCCCACTAAACCTGGGGCTGCAGGTTCCATTAGATTTACTCTTTCAAAATGATACACTTAGCTATGAACTAATCCAAAAAAGAGCAGGAAAGATACATCAAGCAAGATGAAACATCTACCAAAACAACCTCATCTCTCAAACCAGCCAGAAACTACGGATAGTATAATTTGTCGTTGATTCTTGAAATAGAGTCTGCTATTTCTAGAAACGTTATTATATAAACCCCAAAATAAGAACAAATGTACCAAAAATACGGGAGATTACACAAGGAGGAAAAGCTGTGAACGATTGAAAAAAAATTGAAGCAACGTAGACTGCACAATATGCTAAAAGGTGACTTAGCACACCAAGTAGTATAGTGAACTTACACCAACAATATTTGGATGCTGGAGGCACAACAAAAAAGACACTTCTGATTTGAACTGCATCTCTAATGATAAAGCCAAAATCTCATCTTCCTCTGGTTGACTCACAATCTTTATTGCCACTTCTCTCTGCTTGTACATCCCACGGTAGATCCGACTATGCCGGCCTTTCGCAAATTTATCACCTATGAACAATTCAGACATATCAGCACTCCATTCCTCTTCTCCTTCTTTTATCTCTCCACCATCAGAGACCAGGTATTTTGACCATGATTCTGCCCTCCTGTATTCTCCCAGAGAAAGCCTCCTTTCTGGTCGACCACGATTTGCATTCTGCCTAAAGCAATCAAAATTCAACATGGACGAGTGATTCTGGCGGGTTAGTCACAGAAGTATAAAATTTCAAAGCCCAGAAACAAGAACCTCGAATCTATCACTGGGGGAAGACAGTTATGATCAGCTACATCGTTGGCAATTACTTCTAAGTGGCTGAGGAATGCACAACTTATCTCTGTATGCACTACAGTACTCACTAAGGAATAACATATTAATCATGTGCACACTCTATGCAGTCTCTTCAACCCAATATGTTACTTTCATTGCCCTCATTTAGCAGAAGATCAAGATAGACGGTTCATCATAATCTTGGTTTTTTCACTTTATTATATAATCTCCAAGTAAAATGCCAACTCCACGACGTCATGAAAAGCTCACAAGGTTCAGACCGAAATCTCTCAAAACATATGAGTATCAGACTTTTCTAAGCACCGAGCTCCAGAAATCTCTTTAATCGAAATCATAGATTCCAGTGCTTAATGTTCGTCAGATAAACAACGTAGCAATCAACCAAAGAATGAGAACAGGAAAGCAAAAATCAGGCGCAGCAAGTCATGGAAAACAAGTCTGAAATCAGATCTCTCAAGTAATCCATTCTAGCAGCAAACATAAATCCACCAATTCTCCTCAGATCCCGGCGCGAGGACGATCTAGAGCGCAGTGAAGTTTCAAATCCGATGATCCCTCTACGCATACACCCAAACACCCACACACCATCTATCCACAATGCAAATGTTCCAACGCGAGAACGGAGACGTCAGCCCTTCAGCCAGCCATAAACATGTCCAATCTCCCGAGATCTGGTTCCTCCCCGCCCCGACGGCATAATGCATGGGCCCGCCATTCTCTGACCTCTCGGAGACTACCCCCACTTTCTCCCCCCCCCGGGGCTCCACCGCACACCAGGCAAGAGAGAGAGAGAGAGAGAGAGAGTAGAGAGGCACTGTTGGTGCAGGGGGACGAGGCCGACGGCTGGGTTGGCATGAAGGGGTTGATAAAGACGCGGCTATGAATAATAATAAAGATCACAAGGACAAGGGCGTTGGCGGCTCTCTCTGGCGAAACGTGGATGGCAACCAAATGCCCAAATAACCACTATTTTCCACAAAAATAACGATATTACCATCAGAAGAAAGGTTCTGTCTATTGCGCACAAGGCGGGCTATCATTCCGGCTATGGAAATCCCCTTTTCGACGAGACTTTCAAATTTGGCGGAGTGACGACGATTTGACTCGGGTTCGGCCCGTCGGCCCGATTTGAGGGGTAATTTCGTATTTTTCAGTCTGGTACAAGGGCAATCGGATTAGGATCATGGTTCTGAGTGTGGGGAATCCGATCAGCGTATATTTCTCTGTCAAGTGGGCCCCACACACTCCCACAAAGTGCCTCCTACTCTGGACCGATAGCCGTATGGAGGTTCCGTATACGGCCTTTAAAGTTGCCACGTCAGCTGGAAATTATTTTTTAAACTAAATATTTTTATTAATTTCTCGCTCAGCAAGTTGTGCTCGAACTCTTAAATTAGTTATTAAATTAAAAAAAAAATCGCGTATAGTTTCAGAGAGAGAGAGAGAGAACGGTGGCAATTTTGAGAGATGAGTCTGTGGGACTAATGGCCCACTAAACGGGCATCGATTAGGTCCCGCTGAAACTTGATCGGCCCAAATTCCTTAATGGGTCTGATTCAGAAGTGAGGGAACAATTTGGGGAAAGAGGAGAGTAACCGGCCCAACAGTGATACGCAGGATGATGGGCCTGCCATACTGTGGCCCATTTTATTCGTCTTCCTCCTAGGAAGAACAATGAGGATGCTTAGGTTGCCCATTTGCAGGGTTTTTAGGCTGAAAAAGGGTAAGACGGTATTTGAGACCATAAAACAGGGGGGGGGGGGAGGAAAGAAGGGTCCGCCTTCTTCCACAAATCCAACAAAATAACATGATCTGTACGCTGTAAGCTTCCTGGGTCTCGTTACCGATGGAAAACCAGAGGACCCGCAACTGGAAATCGCTATCTTGGAGGAGAAATAGTTTCTGACGGGGATTCAGAAGTGACCACGGCGGCGCCGCCAGGGATGATCGTCGGAGACCTTCGGTGGTGGGTTCTTTGCTATACTGTTTCCGACGAGGAGGCGGCTGGGAGAAAGAAACCCATGGATCAGGGGATCTTGCTGAAGAGGATGAAGGCGGATATCAGTGCGCTGATGGCGAGCGCCGCGAAGGCGAGGAAGGAGACGGAGATGGACCCGTTGGCCATCACCGTGAAGGGGTCGCTTCCCCAGTTGGTCACCCAGTCGGTGTTCCTGGTGGCCGCTGCAGTCGCCGCCGCGATCAGGAGGTATGCCAACACCTGCGGCAGCTCAAAGACGATCATGGATGGTTCCTATGGTTTTGGGCAGGTTCAGGAAGCTCACCTGATCCATGGCGAAGTCGAAGTAGAGCCGTATGGGCAGGGGGATGATGTCCTTGTCGCTGATGAGACGGTGGACCTGCGCGTAGGCTTGGAATCCCGAGTAGACAAAGGCGAGGATGTTCACTGTGATGCAGAACCTGCAACTCCCCCCACAAACAAGCAGGACGAGGATCAGGCCTTGATATGGACATTAATGGCGACAGGAGAAAGAGGGCTTCTACCGGTACTCCATGTAGCGGTCGAAGGAGTCCCCTGCCCAACCCTTTGTCCGATTGGCGGCCATCACGGAGAAGGAGACCAAGGACAGAACCACGGCGGAGAGACGGGCGAGGATCGCCACCTTCGCGATCGCCTCTCCACGCTTCCGCCGGTGGAGAATCCACGAGACCACCCCCGATCCCTTCTCAGCGTCTCCGGGGGCGGCGGCTTCGAGTTTCTTGACGGGCGGCGGTGGGTCCTCCCTCGCCGCTCGGTTGAGTATGGAGATCGCCGGCGGCGGCGCTGGGTCGTTGACAGGTCCGACTACGTGAGAGGGGGAACTCTGGAGAAGGGAGGAAAGGCGGTGGGTGGGGCTGGGCTTGGCGGAGCGGGGTGCCGCCGGTGCCGATGGCGGTGGCGGGTTGTCGACAGGTCCGACTTCGTGAGAGGGAAATCTCTGGAGAAGGGAGGAAAGGGGGTGGGCGGGGACGGTCTTGGCGGAACGGGGCGCCGGCGGTGCCGACGGCGGTGGCGGCGGCGGGGGGGGGTTCGGCTTGGAGGTGGAAGACGGCACTAGGGTTTGCCGTGTGGGGAGGGTAGCAGCTACTTCGCGGTGCGGGGGATCGGCAGCGGAGTCGGACGACGCTGCCTGCTGTGCCGTCGGGAGCGGCGGATGGGGAGTGGGTTCCAAGCGGATGCGCTTGTTGGGAGAGCCGTCGGAGCCGTCGGAGTCGGCGGAGTCGGGCGGCGCCGGCTGCTGTTCCGGCGGGGGAGGCGCTCGGGAAGAGGACTCCATGCGGCGGCGCAGGAAGAGAGAGATAGAGAGAGAGAGAGAGAGGGAAAGAGGTTAGTGGAAGACGGACGAAATTTTTGTGGCTCTCTCTCTCTCTCTCTACGAATCCGTAAACTAGCGCACGCTGGAGGGCATCTCTCGTGCTACTTCTGCTTTGCTTCACCCCTGCGCCTTCCTCTTTCCACCTCCAGACCCATAGTGGCTCCACATTCTTATTCGTCCTCCCCCGACTATCCTGTCGTCAAAAGAAGAAAATTCACCCTTTCCTCTGAAAAGGTCAAAGCGCCCTTCCTCTGCGCTCATATTCTATCCCACGGGCAAGTTAACAAGCCAATATATATTATAGATAGCGCGCGAGCGAGAGAGAGAGAGAGAGAGAGAGTGAAAGAGAGAGAGCTCTGATGCCACGCGTCTTGACGGAGGTGGTGGTTCCACGGTCGGGTCAACGTAAGTGATGAGACGACGGGGACAGATCAACGACAACACAGGACAGTGCGGGGTCAGCGGGGGCGTTGGCCTCCGGCGCGCCACCGTCCTCTCCGGCGCCGGCGATGGGGACGACGTTCTCCGTTCGGATGGGCCACAACAGACCCTGCAGCCGCAGCAGGTAGCTCTGCGCCGCCGGCGGTGAACTCACGTACCGCGCCGCCGCCGCCGCCGCTGCCGCCGCATCGCCGGCCGGCGGCGTCGGCCGGCGCGCGTCGGCGGGGATGTCGGAGAGGGCGCTGAGATCGAGGTCGGGGAAGACTGAGCAACGGCATCTGGGGCACTTCACGTTGAGCCGCAGCCATTCGTCGATGCACTCGACGTGGAAGTTGTGGGCGCAGGGCAGCCCCCGGACCTGCAATAAGTCAAAGACCCATTTTTTAAATCTATCTTTTTTGAGAAAAAAACTACGTTAAACTAGAAAATAGGAATTTCTTTATTTTATTCATAAACATCTAAAAAAGGAAATAGATAAAAAAGTACGCGCTAACAAGCAGCGACAGCCATGAAAATCATTTCTTCGGAGTAAAGAGGAAGATGAGCTCCCTACCTCGTTCCCGACGCGGAATTCTTCAAGGCAGATGGGACACTCGCTGCAGTCGGTGGGGACGGCCTTGAGCCAGAACTTGGGGAGCTCCTGGATGAGCGCCTCCACAGCTTCTCTCTGTTCAAACACCATTGGAGAGTGGCACCGAGTTACAGCCATGAAAAATCCGCATCGGATAGTGATGAGAGTTTTTTCTTTTTTTTTTTTCACCTGGGTGGCGGTGAGGTAAAGGCCGGGATGGTACGCGGTTTCCTGACCCATCACCCTGAGCTCCTGTCCGGCGACCTCGAATGCCCAATCGGGTACCCGGATCATGTCAACCAGCACCTTGACCAGGAAGGAAAAGGTCAGAATGTGAGGAAAATGAGCCTCTCATTTGTATACCAAGGAGAGACAATAGCTAAAAGTGGTTAATGGCCAAGCTAATTCTTTCAAATCAGATGGGAGCCGGAAAATCATGCTATTTTGAGGCTGATATTGCATGGGTCAACTCACGAGAGGATCTGAGATACAATCGGGATAATGTTCCTGAATTTGGTAGTAAGGAAACAAGATAACTAGCAAGCAGGATTCGACAGAAATCGCTGTGGGTGTTGACCAGGAACTCTGGCACCTCTCAATCCAAATGGAGGTATGCATCGATCAGGAGCTCAGCTACATGAATCAGGTGTATGTACTGAAAACGATACATAAAAGTCTGAAGATCTGTAACGTCATCCTGCATGACCATCACTTATTGGCTTTGGAAAATGTCAACTTCAGTATGGCTCTTCATTTCCACCCAATTTGTTGGAAAATATTGCCTGTATTACTATTTCCATTATTGATACCCAATAATAAGTGGCAATGCTAAGTAGATGTGAAATCCCAGGAATCAAGATACACAGGGTTAGAAGAAGAGGCCTTGCTCACCCCATACTCAGAGATCGGGATTCCATGCTGTGCACGTTGGAAGTGTGCTTGCCTTCGGGCTAGCCACTGTAGACGAAGTTCAGAAACAAAATTAGTTCAGAAAACGTTTCTCTGTAAAGTCAACGCGGGAGCAGCAGCAATCAACGTTTTTAGATGAGTTACGCACATGACAAATAAGATACGTGGAGGGTTCACTATGACAAGATGAAAGTTGTTTATATGGCTAATGGTGTCCCGACTTGAAAATGCTTGAAAAGGCTTCAGCATGTATCCAAGGTTGCATCACGAGCATTTTCAGTAAGAAAGAATCAGCAAAATATCATAGCGCTCACCATTAACAGCTGCTGCCATCGTTATCATCCTATTGGGATTGAGAACATAAATCTAATCTTGCTATTACTTTATACCGTATATCATATTCATTTCTAAATATGCCTATACTAAATATTCTTCATCATTTTTTCCATCCAGGTTAATTCGGAATTTACTGCTTCCCTGTAAAGAATCAATAGAAATGGTGTTCCTTTCTTCTAATCGTTGTGTTCATGCAAAAAATGGTAAAATAACTTAAACGAATTGTGTTACTTATTTATATTTTCTTATATTTCAATAATCTTACATGGATTCTGGAATTAATCTTTATCCTTGGTACTCAACTAAAGCATTGGTGTACCTTTTTCACCTTTCTCCTGCACATCGTGTTTCCTTTTTGAAAAAATATTTAGCATAATTTTTTTCCCAATAAAGACATAGTGACACTCTTTGTTTAAATACTTCAATCGAAATAACATCTGGATCATTTGGTTCTCTTTTTTCCATATTTCTCACTGCTTTTTTTACTCCATTTTTTAGAAGTGGTCGATGGCACAACATTTCCGTCCTCCAACATATGTGAGTAGTGAATTTCCCCACATGAAGCAGAAAGACCTGATTTAACAGCGGGTTTTCGCTAATAAAAACTCGAGTTTTTACTTTCCGTGGGCACCGCCACCTCCAGGTCCACTCCAAAAGGTGAAAATCCTCTGTTTTCGGCTTTTGAGCAGATTTTGCTTAAAGCTTTTTATTTGGCCCCTGCTCTCCCTCTCGCCTCTGGCGTCAAATCAGGATCTGCTGGACGTAGACTTTTCAACCGTGTCATCTACCATACCCATGTTGTCATTGATTTGTCACATGATAACTAAATGTTTGCTTAGAGTGAAAACTCTCATCGATCTCTAATTTGAGCACACAGACATCTCTTCACGCAGGTGGCATGTGATCCTCCACCAGACCTTACATGTTCTATATATACAGAACCTAGCATAACACTTTCTCCCATGAGAACCAGAGACTGAATGAGATGAAGCACCTAATCTCTAATGAAAAAAATACAAAAAAGTAAGGAGAGACAGGAATTCTATACCTTGTGAATGAATCTACAACAACACGATTACCTATTCCCAAGTTACATGCAGTTATTGTGAATTAAACTGGTTAGCAGGCAATATGTTTCAAATGGAGAACGAAAATAAACATAGTCATTTGCATTCAATTGGAAGCCTTCCCCTACCTCGACGACAAGACCTATCCACCTCCTCACTCACTCTTTCTTCATCTGAGACTGTTGGAAACAGGGCTCTTTTCTATAACCAAAATTTATTGCTAGGATGATGCTCTCAGAAGATCATTATGTACGCTCTTCGAGTTCTTCTTCTTAAGGATTTTAGATTTTTCATGTAAAAACATACGGACAAAATAACACTTTCAAAGTGCCACGTTCAGAACAAAGAAACGGAATTCGTTGGACTGAACAGCATGACATGGTTACTGATGAAAAAAATGCATCCTTCACAGATCAAAACTTTGTGTTGAATAGCCCATTGGTCTCAAAAAGAAAAAAATAATTCATACAACGCAAAATTTGAAATGGAACCCATAGAAATGCAATAGATAAAGATATGGTGACTCTAATATATAAAGATATGGAACCCATGCTCAGGCGGCTATACCAAGAAACTTTAAGTTTCCAGAAAGATGACCATACATTTGTCAAAAGAACTACGAACCTTCCCAATAGAAATGCATCCCAGACATACGAGTCCACAGTGGCTGAAAAGCAGCCAGATAAGGAAGCCCCACTTTTGACCTTCCTCTGGAAGCTGCATCCATCAGAAGCGTAAAGCGATTGAGTGCAGTCTAACAATGCATCTGAGATCTGATTTAACCTTTATGTGAAAAGAGACTTACACAGCGTCTAGCACTAGCGAACCATAACGTACCAATAACTGTCCAAACCCAAAGAAATGGGTAAAGGAGGAGGACGAGAACCGAAAGCACAGCGATCCTTCCACAGAATCGAACATATCGTTGCTGCCAACCAAGATCCCTAGAACCGGATTTTCATCAAAGGGGAAGCTGTTGATTGCCAATCATTTTGTATAAAAATAAAGATGTGTACATTAGCGCTGATACACCTTTCTGCATTATCGAACCATTCCGAAACGGGTGTGACATTCTATTTTGAAATGTTCTATTGGCTTTTCTAAGGCCCAGAACTGTGGTAACTATAGCACAATGAGATCAATGCTAGGATTGCCATCTATCTGAATCAGTATGTTCCGTTGAATCCTTGAGGGCTGCAAAATCATATTGCTAATTTTTTTTAAAGGATCCATAAGCAAGTGATACCGAGTTGGGTACGATTCTCATTAGATGCATCTGTATGATCAAGGAAACTAATATACTTGACATTTCCCTGGTCATTCAGTTTCAGCGATATCAGATGGTTATGCTAGAGGAACGTGGTGGCAAAGTTTCAACTTGTCGGATACAGCTGACAACAGATGAAGCGAGAAGCAATATTTTGCAAAGAAAATAATAGAAATAGGATATCGGATATCAGTACTTACAAGCCCATTCCTGCTGCAAGACCATTGTCAACAAACATTAAGAGCCGAAAAATAAAGACTGTTGTATAGTCAACCTGAGATGAACAGATAAAAAAACCGTCACAATTCAAAAAAGTACGAATATCAATGAAAAGCTCAAATCAGATGTACCCCTGAAAATATACTGAACGAAGAGAAACTTACCACAATCCAGATGTGCAATGGATGCGTGCAGAGATGATAACGCTTCCAATTGATCGAAACAATGATTCTTAGGTGAATAGGTCAAGGAATTCAGAATACCAAGAGCAATCAAGTTAACGGTAAAACCTGAGCTCGCGACGAACGCGAATGACTACGAAATTTTAGCGTGATACAGACAGTATTCGAGTTTTGGTGGGAGAAAGAATGCAAACGTCTGAGAACCTCTTTCGCTTTAGATATCTTGAGATTAAACTTAATTTTCTAAAAAAGTCATCGACATTGAAACTATCATGGTCCAGACAACCAGAAGGATACACGCTCGTCGCGAGCATAGACAGGAAGAACCCATCGTACCTGCCATAGTAGAAATATCGCCGATATATAAAGCACTCGAAAGAACCACAATAATATGAACAAATTAATCATACTCCCAAGTTTATAATCGTTTAGTTTCTCTTTTTTGTAGAGCGTCAGACAAATAACGGGAAATATGAACAAGGATCCCAACTCACCACTTGAAATCGACGCCTCTCATCGCCATTGAACAGGAACCAACACTAGAACGCGGGTTCAATCCCAGCAAGGACATCCATTTCTCGAGATCCGACGCGAATAAGATCAAGGCCGTGCGGCGTCCCCCCGAGGCCTGGTGTCATCGAAAAATCCAAGCCTCCTCCGCAAGCCGACAGATTGAAGCCGATTTCAACAAGGACCAAGGAGAAAATCGCGACGATAACAAAACAAGGCGAATCAACTACAGAGTTGGAAAGGCGACTCAGATACAGCGAAGAACTGGAGAGAGAGAGAGAGAGAGAGAGTATCGGCGTTGTGCGCCGTTTAGGATCCAGGGTCTTAGCGGGCCGGGTTCACGATGTTGGGCCCTGTTTTGATGTTGATAAAAGCCAGGGCCCAAGAGACTCTCCCACCCCTGAATTGGGAGTATATAAACCCATTTGGACGCCACTCAGTCCATCCTGCTACCATGCCCACGCGACGAAGGGGAATCACCGGGCCGAGCCTCACCAAACCCGTCGAAAATGGCCCGGAAAGCTGAATCCGGCCCGAACCCTCATGCCACAGAGAGAGACAGAGAGATAGAGGAGAGAGAGTGACGCCCGCCGTAGACCAGATTGGGGAATTGAACGGGCGAGATGGAGAGATGGAATCGGGCCGTGTTGACTGGGATCACCAAGGGCAATATCGTCATGATGACAGGTAAGGGCCCCACGTAGCTTAAACCTCGGGAAAAGTTAGAGAAGGAAAATGGAAAATTCCGCTGCCTTCCCTTCCTGCGGACTCCGACGGGAAGACTTAGTAGCCTCACGTCCCCTCCTCTACTTCTTCCAGTTCCACACACCAAGAAGGAGATGGCGAGGGACCGGAGCGTTTGCCTCACCTTGTGCTGTGGGAAATTCCCGGGCGTGGACTTTCGCGTCTGATATGGTCGATACGTTGATCTCCGTCGCCGCGATCTGAATCTTGAGGGCGCGACCTCGGGCTCTGGGCGGCGGGAAGTGTTTCCTCGTTCGACCTGGGACATGGGAGCTTATGACTCGAACAAAAATAAGGAGATTTCCTACGGCAGGGAGGTCCGTTCTCCGTGGAGCGGAGCTGGGGATGGAGTCGGGAACCTGACGGAGAGGATTGGGAGCATGGGGATCGGCGATTCCCCAATGGATGGTTTAATTCAGGTCATAAGGGCGGTGGAGGACGCCGAGAATCAAATCAAGCAACAGGTAAGACTATCTCAATCCTGATGCGTAGCTTCCGTCTGGTGTATGTTTCAATTCTGCTGTAATATTTCCTCGGGCACTCATGAACCCTTGACCGTTTGAAGGAGCTTTTTGGTTGTCGCTATGTGTGAGAAATTTAGACGATAAATGTGAGCCAGAATCGTAATGCTGCCATAACTTGTCTTTTTTTTAGCCCTGAAGAAAAGATTAGCATCTTAGGTTTGTTATATAAAACGACCGAGTTTGCAGATGTAGTTGGTGCACAGGTCATGGTACTTATTGGAAGAAAGTAGGCATTAGAGGTCTGAAAGGCTGGTGTGACTCAGCAGAGACTGTCGTGTAATTTGAGGTAGTTCAATCACAATGACGCATTCGTACCTCTGATGTGAAAAATTGAAACGTTCACATTCTTTGGTTCTTAGATTGATCAGATTGAGGACTAGAGAAGATGCACCAGAAAAAAACCATTTTATGGCATACATGACTGTTTCTATTTTGAAATTGAGGTGAATGCCATTGGCCGGATTAAACCTGGGTTCGTGGCAGGAGGATGGTGGCATCTAACGCTCAGTCGAAGTTATGAAGATAAGGCGTAGGACATATAGTTTAGTCAGGATGAAGCACGGAATTACAGTGGGTTTTCTTTTTCGTGAAAAGCTAGGAGCTACCGTCAATTTTGGTAACATGGAGAGAGATGATGCATCTGTATACTCAATGTGTGTGTACAAATACATGAATGTTGATTCCTTTGAATGATTTTGAAATAGTTTTAAACTTATATGATGCTCTGTACAGGTTATAATCGATAACTTTTACTCTATTGATTGAAAACTCCTGTAACGGCAAAATAGTACAATAACCTTGTTTCCTATCCTTCAGTGGCTATCCAAGTAGATCCATTCTTTCACTATGAAGACTGAAAGCAGATGGACGAAATTTGAATTTACTGTCATAACAAGTGCAAAGACTGAAATCTATCACTGCAGACTAAGTTAAAAAGCGAACAGCTTGAGAAACACAATATGAAGAGCTTCATTTGATAATTCTGTCGTCAGGTTAAATGAGAATGTAGATGATGATTTTTTTTTAAACATTTTATATCATAAAATAGTGTCCGTCATTAGGCTTCAGAACATGATTATCTCTAGCTGCAACATGCCTGTCACTTACAGATTTTTCTGCCCCAAGATTAGTACACAATAGCATTTAGAAAGTCTTGGGTTACTACAACTAGAACAATATATAGGCTTAAATTTTTGTCCATCATGGATCCCTTGTCAGTTGAGTTTCTCATTGTAATGCTTGTTCTTGCATGTCTTGCCTTGTTGCGCCAATGCATCCTTTCTTTCATTTCCTGTTGTTGGTTCTTTTCTTTCCCTGTATTGTGTCTTGTCTACACATGTGTCCTTTCCCTGTTTTTTGGTGTTGTTTGGCTAGTGCCCTTGATTCTGTTAATGAGGTTTGAAATCCTGCAAAGTGTGAACATCATCTACCTCTATGAGTGTTGTTGGGGTTAGTCGTCGTAATAAATAAATGATCTATACATGACAAGTGCACCATTACAATTCGATTTTCCTTGTAGTGCTGCTTGTTGTCGCCTCTTTTGCTTGGGGTTGTGCATGCAACTCTCCTTTAGTCTTCTTTCCTTGTTTCTGCTCCTTCTATTTGTCCAGGTGCTTCCTTCCGACCTCGTCTTGCTGTGAGTCCTCTACATATTCCTCATCAACCTTGCAAGATGGAAAAACACGCCCCTCTGTTCTTCTCTCAATTATTGCAGTGATTACTCTTCGTCCTTCGGAGATTTCTCCTATTGCTGGTGATGGTTATTTGTTGCGCCATCTTACGTACATCTGTCCCCCTTTTTCAAAGTTTGTAGATGCTACGGGGTGCTATCAGTAGCTCCTTCAGAGACCGATATTCCCTGTATGACTCATTTAAAAGATCTTGATTAGCTGAGCAGTCGGTAGGGCGTTGCCTTCTTGATATTGTTGTTCAATACGTTGAATGTCTTGAACCCGTGCTATTATTTGATTCCACCATTTCCTGAGTCTCCATTGGTGGCATTTGTTTTATAGCACCATTTGAACCAAGACCTTTGAGTCAAATTCAACCCATATTTGCATAAGGTTGAGCCGCTTACATAGGATGAGGCCATCTGCTGGCGCGTTGCACTCAACCTCCATGTTAGTGCCATAATTATAACTTTCGAAAATGCTAAAATGATATGTCCATTGCTATCACAGATGATTCCACCTCCACCCGCTTAACCTAGATTGCCTCGTGAGGCCCCATCTATGTTTAATTTCACTTGATGCATGGGTGGAGGGGTCCATTTTATAAGTTGGTATGATCCATGATTCTGAATTTTCCCCACAACCAAGCCCCAACCAGCTAGTAGTGTCGCTTCATCCCTAGTTGTAAGTCTACAGGGCAGAACTACTGAATCTAATCCAGCCACCCACAATTTACATCTATGGGTGATGAAAGCAGGCTGGTACTCTTTTCCGGCCATCTTTACTAGATTTCTCCCTTTCTATATTTCCCATGGCATGCAGCCGAATGTCGTTCTCCTATTATTTTTGCCTTCAGTTCTCTCATTTTCTTCTTAAGAAAAACTCACTCCATTCTCGAAATGTTCTTGACCCCTGTCTAGTTAAGTCTACTTGCATAGGAACCAAAACCAGCACACAACCACCCATTCGATCTCAAAGAACAAGTGATCTAAAGTCTCAACTTGCGGATTGGTTGGGCAACAGCAACATTTTGAAGGTAATTGGACTCCTAACTGCCATAGATTTGCATCCATAGGTAGTGTGTCTTTCATTAGCCTCCAGAGGAAGAATGATAACTTGGACGGAGTGGCTAATCCCAAATCGCCCTACCCCATGAATGTATAATTCTCCTCGTCCTAAGTTGATTCCAGGCTGATTTAATGGAAAATTGCCGTCTTTGGTTAGTGACCAGATAGATTAAACCTTTTCGTCAGAATCTGGATTTGCATCTCTGAAATTTCCTCAATAATTTTACCATTCACTCTGAATCAAGCAAGAAAAGGTTTCCAATCTGATTGGAATAGCTGTCTCACCTGAAAATTTGGGTACTGTCCTTGGTAACCAGTGATATCAGCTTGCAAGCCCGCTCCTGATCAGTTGTTCTACCACACGTTAAACCTCCCCTCTTTTATGTGCCATCTAATTCGGAGTTTCATGTCTATCTAGGCTGTTTGTAGCTTTCTTAACCTAGTAGGACCCTTAATGTTGTTACATGTGTTAGGCCAGGGTCCTTATTTTGCTTGAATAAGATTCGTCCATAATGAATCGCTATTATGGATCCACCATGTCTTCTTCATCCTGCAAATCCTCATTTGCTCTCTTATGTTCCTTATGCCTAGACCTCCTTCGTCCACAGGGCAGCATGTGTCCTTCTATGAAACCCAATGCCTCTTCCTACAATCAAATGACCTTGTTCATAAAAAAATAGCCATGATTCTATCTAATCTATCAATAATCCATAGTGGGATGTCATAAACCGAAATCAAATGAATTGGCACGCTATTATGTACGTATTTAACTAGTGTAAGTCCTCTTCCAGGGCGTAGGAATTTAGCTTTCCAGCCATCTACTTTGCCACTAATCTTTGATAGCAAATCTTCGAAATAATGTTGTTCTAAAATTCGCTTGTAAATTGGACATCGAAGGTATTTGAAAGGTAGTGATCCTTGTTGGAAATCGGTATAAATGCGCATTATCCTTGACCTTCTAGGACTAGCTTTTGATGCTGTAAAGAAACAGCTTTTGTGTGCACCAATATTCTGCCATGATATCCCCTCATATTTCTGGAGAAAATTCATGAAATTTTTCATTTTTCCCACCATTTAGGAACATGATTCTGTCCTCAGCAAATAAACAATGAGAAATCTTTTGGCATCCCTTCTTGGTATAGAATGATTCTATAGTGCCCTTCAAATATAGTCTCTTAGTCCTCTACTAGGGCGGGGGAAAGTGGGTCTCCCTGTCGGAGGTCTCTGCTGGCTGTGGAGAAATCTGTCGAAGATCCATCTATGAGTAGGAAAAAATTGTTAAAACTAATACATGTCCTCACGAATCCTATCCATTATTCACAAAATCCAAATTTTCGTAGCACCTCAAGGAAGAAACTCCACTCCTGATGATCATATGCCTTCTCCATGTCTATTTTAATGATTAGATTGGACCCCCGGATCTTATAGTTTAATGATTGTGTCATTTCATGGACTACGGCAACATTCTCTTGTATGAGTCTTCCTTTCACGAAGGCTCATTGTTCCCTAGAGATCAACATTGGGAGTATTACACCCGATCTTTGATTCATCTTTTTCGCTATCACCTTGTAACATACGCTACATAGGCTGATAAGGCGAAAGTTAGTGAAAGATAAGGGAACCTTCTTAGGGATTAAAGCAAGGAAGGATGCTGTCCAGGGTCTTTGTGAAGAACTCCCCCACTGCTGCACAAAGATCCTCCCCTACAATGTTCCAGCAAACCATATAGAATCGGGCAGAGAATCTGTCTCGTCCAAGTGTGCTGTCACCTTTCATGCTAAACACTATTTGTTTAATCTCCTCATTATCAGGTGGAGCACAGAGAATGATTAAATTCCTGACTAATCAAGTGAGGTTCAATAGGTCATGGTTTGCGTCCACTGATTCTGACATTAAGAGTTCAGAAAATACTTTTTGCCCACTCGTTTCATGTCTTCTATTTTTCCTCCAAATTCTTTTCGGATCTCCTCAAAATAGTTCACCCTTCTTCTGTCCTTAATGGCTGCATGGAAAAATTTTGAGTTTTGATCTCCCTCTTTTAACCAATGGATGATGACTTATTGCTTCTCGAGGATAGTTTAAATGGATCTGTGCGAGATTGTGGAATAACAAGTCTTATTGTAGACTTTAGGACGTGGCAATCTTGAATTTTAGAGCAACCATGGATTTATGAAGTTTGGATTCAGAAGTTGAATGCTTATTGGTGAATCTCAGATGTCAATATGCCCACGGAAAAAAAAACGGACACCTAGTTACTATGACCACCGAATTGCGTGAAAAATTCGTGGCAGTAGGTTTGACAACAGCACTATTAATTTGTGAACAACCCACCACAGGACTGTGTCTATAGCTTGTCGTGAGAAATTGATCTTCAGTGTCTGCTAGGCTTCAGAAACTTCCAGAGACGTTTAAAGATGCCTTTCATCGCAGATGGGAAAATTCAAGAGTAATCCTCATGGAGTGTTATTTCAAACTTTTTGCAAGGAAAGGATTTGCATGCCTATTAATTAAGCCTTAGGATTCATTTTCCGTCCAATGTAGTTTTCTGTGTGGAAGTCTAGTTATGGCGCCTAATGAGAACATTGTAGTTCTTGATGCGAGTATCGAATGAGAGGCAAGCATTGTGCGCACATTTGTGATATTAGTCATCTATTAATGAAGGTGTAAATTATTGATTCTATGTTTGGATAAGGTGAAAAATGTGGTTTTGTTGAGGGAGCATATGGTGAATTTGGATGCAGTGTTTCATGTGTTTGACTTCCTGGAATATAACCGAGAATTGAGCCAAATCTACTAACAAATGTGGAGCTTATGTAACAGCATCATAGTCTGCTAGGAAATGTGGGGGTTAGGTAATGGCATACCATTTTTTGTCATTTATGTTGTTCCTGTTTATGAAGTCCTGTAGTGGGTGATGGCATCTCATCAAATTTGTAATTTGTATGGGGTTTTGAATTGCTTGTTGCTTCCACTGTTATTCTCCTTTTTTAGGAAATCCTTCTAATAGACTACATTCCTTCCTAGGGTTCAATCTATGCAACTCATGCTGATACTTGTTGGGGTACTCGATGTTACTAATTACATGATTTTTTGGCAAACTGTCTTGTCTTTATTTTTCAGATCTCGTCTTTTCATATCTAGGTGTTCTTTTCTACGTTATTGATTTTTGTGACGTGTGTAGTCATCTGAGCAATTAGGGATCGCTAGAGGGTCGTATATCTCGGGACTCAAGTGAACAAACATAAAAGGTGCCTATCTTGTCACCTTAATGCGTGCAAACCCTTGTCTGTCACCTCGATCATTCTTTTATTCTAATTCAATTCGACTAAATATTGATATAAGTTCCTAATGAATCTATACATTCATAAAGCACTCACTTGACCATGAAAATGGTATAGATAAAAAAATAGTTTAATAAATATCACATTATAAATTATTGGAAATGTGGAAAAGCTTACAGATTGGATGAGTCATGCTTTACTTTACCTTTGGGTATTGGCCTATTTTGATAAATTTTAACTAGGAAAATGTGAACTAGGATTATGAAGTTCTTAATCAGTGGTACAAGGATGTCTTCGTGATGGTATAAAATATGTTTCTCCAATAGTAAAACGATCACTTTGTATGGACTAGAGTTAGTTTGGGGCATTAGTATAACAGTGATATGGACCATGGTGCTTCAGAATCGCAAAGGTGTGTTTAATTCGGAGCCTTGATTTTCGCTGTCATGTTGATGTATAATAAATTAATTTACATTGATTTTAAAAGCTTCCTTTGCTGAATAGTCTCATTTTTGGATATCTTTTGGTGTATTAAGATGGGACTGTATCCTTTGCATCTCCTCCGAGTAAAGGCATTTTGATCATGTTAACATCGTCTTGCTATGTTTTCTCAGCTGGAAGAGAATAACAAGCTGCGGGATGAACTTAAGCAGAAGACATGTGAACTTGAGAAATATGTACGTTCCATTGATCCGTTTAATAATGTCCTGGGCTATTGCTTATCAATAATAGTATGAATCTCATAGGATTATTTATGATCTTTCTTGTTGTTAATGAGCAAAGTGGATCCATAGGCGTCCTTGGAACAGGGGAGAGAATAAGAAAAAAAAAACCCATTTATTAAGATGTTCTTCTTGAAATTGAACTTAGATATTATGTAATTTGATTTTTTTTCATCTCGCTAATATCCATCGTATTGCATGGAAATAGGTTCAAGTTATCTATTCAATTATTGTTATAACTTATTTAAAAATATCCATTCAGCAGCCTATCCTGGAGTTAATTTTTTGAATTATTGTTTGCAATCATGTCGAATTTTTGGGTTGATTGGCTTAGCCTTAATTTGTATCACATTGGATAGGTCAAGCGGATTCTGGGGAAGGCTATGCCCCTTTAACGAGAATAGCATCTATACGGCACCTCAGTCATCCTTGAACTTTTCTAAACATTTATTGTTGAACCAATGTTTAGGTGCATGGATTCTTACTTTTGAAACGCTATCTGTGTTTTGAATGAGTCCCTATTACCACATACTCGTGAATATCCTAAGAAAATGCATGTGGTAGTGCTTTTCAGGATTAACGAGCTCCTTGTACAAAGTTTTTGTACTAGACACTGTAGAAGATACGCTTAACTACAGCACACAGAAGACAAAATCAAATTATTCATAATTACAAAAAGTTCTCATACCCTTTAAACATGTAGGGTTTGACTTCAAAGATAGTTATGTTGATGTCTCACTAAATAGCCCAAAGAATCTAGAGCAACTTAATTTTCCATCTCCTTTGGATGCTCAAAATTGATTGTACCTTCATGGTTATTGCTTCTTCCGTCCTGGATGCTGCCAGCATATCCCGTATACCGTGGCTTTACATTAATTAAATCTCACGGGAGAAATAACATCCTGAAAGAAATGTTCCAAGCTTTCCTCTTCCTGTCCTCAAAAGCGGCATGCAATGTAATGGTATTCACAAATAGAGCTAGCCTATCTCATGTAATAACCTCTCAACAGGAGCCTCCATTTTTTTTTCTGCTCCTTCGGTGGGGATGGGAGTTTCCTGACTTCAGAGGATACCAGATGCCTAGTGTCTCTGACTGCAATGGTTTGATATGCTGACTTCACTTACAATCTTCATCCTTTCACCCATTTCCATCTTCATTCGCCTGCTGTACACATAGATGGTATCTTTCTTGCGTTACAATCTTGATAGGTCTTCCAGTCACCAAATCCCTCCTTGCCTGAGATTTCTTCCACCACTGTCCTACTGCCTCAATATCAAGGGCCTTTGCAGCAGTAATACGAGAGTCTTATGCTTGATGAATTTTTTTTTTCACTGAAAGCTATGTTCTCACCCAAGTTTTCTTTCGAGAATAGTGATTGCCAATGGTCTCTATCGGCAATCATCCCATTTACGATGATTGCCAATTGTCCCTACCGGCAACCATCTTTGGTGCATAGGATCTGTCTCTCTCTATACACTGGAAATGTTGCCTGTAATAGCAAGTAATTTGTCCTAGATCGTAGTAGTAGTTATGAAAACCACCACAGATCATGGCCTTCCATCCCTGGTTTGAAATTTTCATCGATACTGGCTGTTCCAAGTTATAATCCCTAGTGCTGATCCCCAGATCTCTGTTGTCTTTTTGCTTACATATTGTTCCCCACGTGTTGTTCTCTACTTCTGTGACTATTCTCACACCTAAAAGGCTACCCTCTATAGCTTCAAATCTCTTTGATACCGTCTTGGGTGTTCTGAATAAGGATAAATAATGGATCAACAGGTTCGACAGCATTGTCTTACAAGGAGCAAGCTCCCATTTATTAGACAAGAACTTAAATTTTCAACCTGCCATCCGCCTTTCCCAACTCTGCAATATCTTTTCGTCCTACGATGCAATATTCATGTTGCAAAGTTCTTTTCCTCCTACAATGAAGTACTCACATTGTTATCATTTTCTAGAGATAGGAAAGTTCTCATTCTTACTGCAGAGGCATATTTGCACTCGTAATTTCCTGCCCAAAAACTGTTCTCATAGGTAACCTTATGCGAAGTGATTTCTTTTAGATGTTCTAATATCTCTCTCGTAATGAGTAGCTACATCAGCTACATAGGTAGAGACAGGATATTGTTATCTGCAATTTGGACATGTTTGAACTTGTTACGCAGGGATATACCTGGAACCCACAAATCCATCACAATTTTTCAGCTTTGTGCAACATCCTGCTTTCCACTTCGCATTTTTCACTTAGGGTAAAAGATTATTCGTAAAATTTGACTTATCATTATTTAATTAAATTTTGATGCAATTGTAGACCAAGTTATACGGTCTATTTTAGAATGCATTTTTGGGTTTTTAAATAGCAGGAAGGATATAGTGGTTAGTTCCTAATTGTGAAATATCGTTGGAGTTGAGATATACGGTTTCATACTCCTGATTTACAAAAAGACTAGCAAACTGCACGCTTTCTGACGAGGTTTCTTAATATCTTTTTAGTTTGATAACTTGTATCATGTGTTGAGATAGGGGATTGCTTTCTTATGCTAACTCGTCATGGGGCCTTGTTTCGCTGTTGCCTTATTAACCTAGATGGTTGTAAAGAGCCCTCTTTGGGGAACCAAGGATTAAGTACGGGGTGAATAGGTGGTACATTATAGGTATACCTCTATCTCAACGAGATCTTGAAATGTTCCATACTATCTGCGCTTAGTACCTTGATTTGTACACTCAGGGTGAAGACTTCTTTCCATTTGCAAAGGGCAAGCTTGAACTCCAATGCTTATTTCATATCTCAGAAATAAGGCAACTGCAAAGAGCCTGTGGCCAGTGGGATTCAGTTTTTCTCGTGTGTCCATCAAAGAGCCATATGAGCATTGACTGTGAGAATGAGTTAAGGGGAAGTTCAATTAAGTGACAGCTAAACAGAATAAGGTTATTATGGTTTCAAAAAGAAATGCAAAAAAAAGAACAGTAGAAAAGTTATAATTTATAATATTTAAATTGAGTTTTAGTAATGTTTACATTTCCATTCCTGTGTACCCATCTACCTCACTGCGCCAAAGTTCGAAACCTGATCTTCCCCAGTTTTAGGGACAGCAGGGTGGGGTGGTGTCTGTGTCAACTTGCTAATCTTCCTCGTGCTGCTGATGCTGACCCTAGTGGCAAATGGTGGGCTGCAGGTGGTTAGAAACTGGTTGGTATTGGATGATCAAAGAAGTAGTCTTTACATCTTCTTTCTCTTGCGGGTATGGGGGCTGCTGTTCACTGTTCTTCTACTGGTAAAGGCTTGACCCAGCCTGGAAACTTATTATCCAAAGAAATCGGGCTATTTCTTCTTCGTCTGGTAGAGGAATCAATTTTGTGACGCTGCTGCTGCTGTTATGAGAGCTATCCTGCTGGAAACCATGGGAATAGAAATGCAGCAGAGATCGAAGGTGTACACTACCCGGAGCACGAGTATAACCTGATTCGTGTTTAGTCGCTGAATCCTCTTTTAGGCTGAAGTGTTCACATTTATCCTAAACGATAGCAGCTCTGAGCCTGTTGTTCCATTATTGATGGTGGCGCAGGCTCTGGTAGAGTTTATATTGTTGGCTTTCCTTTTCAGTGAGACAAAAAAACCCCACCCCTCCCTAGAAAGGATCCAGAACCTCTTTTGAGCTCTGGATTGGCAATGTGCGATTTTTTTTCCCATTTTCTAAGTTGATATGACGTCAAGTGGACTAAATTCCCACTTCACTTATTACCTAAAGCTTATGGATTGACTATAAAAAAAATTGTCTACTTAAAACATAAGCTAATTTAGAATCAGATTACAAATTTTCATTGCATTAGTTATGATTAAGAAAGCACACCAGTTGTTGACCCTCATTAAACAGAAAAAGCATGGCGAATCACTCAAGATACATTTCATTTTTACAGGTGCTTGACGTTATTTTCATTGTACAGTCAAATGCAAGCAAATTATTCACAAAACATCACAAATTCACCTACGCTTATTTTTTTTGATATTCGTTGACAGAAATCAGATGCCATAACGTCTGTTAGATCCTCTTCTGGAGCAACAAGAGACAATCATCTACAAGAATCTTCGATGACAAATTTATCAAGTCTTCCATTTGGAAACGGTGATGATAGGATGAGATGGATGGATAACGGTTCTTCAAGTAAACAGCAAGGTAAACAGCAAGGTACAATAATCATTGATCACAATAGGACAGATAGCCATGAAGATCCTTTTCTACAAATTAACGTGGTGAAACATTATTTGTCAGATAACAAGGCAAACGGAAATACGAAAATATTTCCTGGTTCTCAGACAGGTGTTGATAATGCAGTAGCATCTCAGTTTTCATCTCCTTCTTCTAGATCAATCTCCCCAAGCAGGTGTCTCTATTTACTCTGTGGATTTTACCTCTTTCATCTTTTAAATAATGTGCGATTCTTCATCTAAACTTTGTGTAATCCTGTATAGGCATCAAAAGGAAGGAGATTCTGCTTCAAGACTACATTCATTTGCCCATGGACTCATGCAAATGACAGAAATTAACGTCTCCAGCAATCTGTTAAAGCAGGTAGTGCCTTATTGATCTGGCCACTAAACTCCCCCACAATGGAATTGTATGGCATGCTCCCTCTGAGAGCATACATTTCTGATTATGTCATTATTACTGCTAATGTCAAAAGTTTTTATTGGAGAACAATCCACTCTGTCGAGGGCATATCATCATGTCTTGCATATGATGAGTTCATGCAGCCTTTGTGCCCCAAAGGCTATGCTGCTTGTAAACTGAGTAATACTATAATTGGCAGGATCTTATTGTCAAGGTCAAAGAGCATGAAGAAGAGATTTCGCAGCTAAGAAGACATCTTGCTGACTTTTCTATGAAGGTAAGTACATACACATTCATTTTATTACTAGAAGATTTCAGTTTATCATTTTGTGATGCAATCACATATGCCTTTGCCAAATGAACACTTGTACAGGAAGCGCAAATACGCAATGAAAAGTATGTGCTTGAAAAACGAATAGCTCACATGCGCTTGGTAGGCTATTTTCTGCATCTAACTTTTTTGGTGTAGAGAGTACAGATTTAATATATGATTTCTCAACAGGCTTTTGATCAGCAGCAGCAAGACTTAGTTGATGCTGCTTCGAAAGCTCTTTCCTACAGACAAGAGATAATTGAAGAAAATATTCGTCTCACATATGCTTTGCAAGTATGATTCGTTCCATAGTATAGATTTTTTTTCCAAATTTTTTATTTTCATATATACTCTTCTATTCATCCTTGACAAATCTATAACTTTCGTACTAACTCGCTCAAACTGTGTTGTTGATTTTATTGACTACCCCTTTTTGCTTGATTATTTTTCAGTCAAAATCTTGGCCCCTGATTTGGGTTTATTAGGCTGATTTAGGCTGATCCAACAGTTTGTGATTTCAATCCATTGAAAATGCTGCAAACTAAAATCGTTGTTCTATTTTATTCAGGCAGCACAGCAAGAGAAATCAACTTTTGTGTCATCTTTGATGCCTCTTCTGGCAGAATATAATTTCCAGCCATCTGTGCCCGATGCCATGGCAATTACCAGCAATCTGAAGGTCTGAAATTTCTTTCAGTCATGGAAGGGAATATTTATCCTCTTCGTCTCAAGGGTTGTCTTGCCAGTTCCTACTTTATCATTCCTCCTTTTGTTTGTGCGTCTGATTGAACTTGCTTACTTTAGTGTTGTATTGATTATTTCTTAAGCAGTTCTCAGTTGGTTACTCTACAACTGACTGAAACGGCTGGATCCAGCCGTCTGAAGCGGAGCATGCTTCAGCTATCTCTGTTTGGTTGGGTGACATGTCTTGTGATGCTGGATTTTAGAGTCTGTCGTAGATTTTATAGTTGAGAGTTTTGCATTCCATTGTTTAGGTTCACCTAGCAATTGGAAACATCGTTTTTTAGGCCCAGCATTGCTTACTCGAGGCTTGATATTAATGAGTGACCATCGCATGGATGCCAGAACCCAATTTCTTGGGCAGC
The DNA here is from genome assembly GCA_902729315.2 of Spirodela intermedia. Taxonomy (NCBI): domain Eukaryota; kingdom Viridiplantae; phylum Streptophyta; class Magnoliopsida; order Alismatales; family Araceae; genus Spirodela; species Spirodela intermedia. The sequence goes on from LR746272.1 coordinate 8,336,138, forward strand.
CTCTCCACCTAATTTAAAGGAAGGCCACCAGCCAGTTCGTTCCTTGGCTCTGCCTTTGATGTTTGCAGTTCCACCCAATAAATCGAGGATGTGTCTCTCCCAATCTCCTGTGTGTACAAATGATTACATGACTCTGCTTCTTCTCTTTGCCATTCCACCCAGTGAATGACTTACTTCTATATGTGCATTTTCCTGTCGGTTGTGATGATATTGCCTAAGGCCCAGCAAAAGTTAAGTAAACTGAATAATTTTTGGATTCTCTTTTGCTCAGGGATCTACTAGAATAAATTGTTTGCTCTGTTGGCTTATTTGTCGTTTGAAAATTTAGGATACGTGTAAAATTACGAATGCTAGTCTTTTATGATCTATTTTATTGTCTATAAACCATCGACTTTACATATCTTTTATTCTTTCAGGTTTTGTTTAAACATCTGCAAGAGAAACTCCTCATCGCGGAGGTATGAGGCTATTTTAAGGAACCTCGAACTGGAGTATCAGCATATATTTTGTTTCAGATCGTTTGAAATGACACAGGCCTTGCCTTGTCTACAAAAGACCGTCTGGATAGTTTAGACGCTGTATGGATCCTGGGTAGACCAGCCGCAAAATGTGATGAGAGAAATTAGTATCGGCAGTCTGTTCAAAACATATCAAATTTTATCCAATTTAAAGTTATCCAGGAATTTCAGTAATATGATAAAATGTTCTGGTTGCATGCCGGCTAACTCTGTATTTTTTAAGTATCAGATAAACTTATAGAAAGAATTAGGTTTGTAGTGGATTTTATCTAACAGCTTTTTGGATAAAAATGTCAGAATACTCTCTGTTTACAGAATCTATTACAAAATCATTCCACAAGACATATTAGAAATGTGATTAAAAAGCTGTATTTAATCTAGTTATCGTATAATGTTGGCTTTCTTTAAATGGATTGTCTTCGGTTTTAAAGAGTGAGAATGGGATTAACTTTCAAAACTTCTGTCGTCACTAATTTTTGCAGGAGAAATTAAAAGATTCTCAGTATCAGTTGACTCCTTGGCAGGCTGACGCAATGAACAGCGTCCCACAGTCACCACTGCATCCCATCAATCCAGTAACTGCCGCACCTGTATGGTCAATTACATCTTGCTACTATTTAAAACTATATCCTACATATTTTCTTAAATTTTGGAGTGCTTGTGTCAGAGCAAAAGTGGGCTGGAACTCGTACCTCAACACCAATATTCTCATGCGCAGTCACCCACTGCCTCTCCTTTGAACGCTGAGATACGAGCCGATTGGGATGGTCTGGGACATGGACCAATTCGTAGTGGTTCTAGTGGTATTGTGAGGAGAAACGGGGAACATGAAACTATGGTAAAATCTTCTTCTGGAAGCAGGTGAGTTAGCCAATAATATTTGTTTCGCCTCATGATATAATTTTCAAATGTGTTATAGTTTATTACACCCATGTCATTTTCTGATTGCTTATGGGCACACAATTGTCGAGCCTTGTGATTCTTTTATATGTTTATAATATTATGCAATAGCAATCGTATATTGAAGAATTGAAAGTGCATGAGGAATATGAAAGTGCGCTTAATTTTCACATATTTAATTCTTGGTATATGCACATTTCCTGTTTAGTATATGGCATTAGGAGTAATGAATAACTTGTGGTTTGTGCCCCTTTGTTTTTGGTCTTGGCCTCCATATTCTTCATGTCTCGAATCGATTGTTTCCCATTTTCTCAGAATGTGGATTATGCCATCACAAATCCCAAGTTAGATTTTTGTTTTACAAAAAACCTCCAAAAGTGTCTTTCTTTAAAACTTGGCATTGACAAATCTTTGGGGAAATAACTTAGGAAAGCATTGAAAAAACTTTGCAGTTAATGCCTTTCAACAGGAGCTGGATTAGTTGGATTGCCCATACCACATCTGCAGCCAGATTTCATTTCTCTGAATATATAAATTGGGAGATTCTTTGAGTTTAGCAGAGGACTGAGCCTGGGTGTCTTTGGTCGCTCCTTTTTTTTCCGTTTGCTGGTCATATTCTTTTCTCAACATTGAAAAAGCTATCATGTTGTAACGTCACCTGCAATTAGTAGATAGTTCATATTCATTTTCAATTTGGAAAGTCCCATGCATGTCTGTCAAGTCAGTGTGCATATGGTTGTAGAAGTAATGATTAGATGTAGAGTTACCTTTTCCAAATGTGAGATTGTGACCGTAGAACTTGAAACACAGAAGACTGTTGCCATATACTTCATATCAGGGAAATGCAATTTAGAATTCTCCTTAAAATATCAGGTGCCACCCTTTGACAAGTGTTGCTGTCAGAGAATCTTGGAATGTTTATCATTGGAAAACTTGGCTTTGAGGTCGAAAGTGGAAAACTAAAAACCGTCCTCGTCGATAAATGATCCCTGCGAAGTCTGTTTAAACTTGTCTTATCCTTTATTTGCTTCTTGGCAAGTTTTGGCTTCTCTGAAAAAATCGAACAGAGAAAAAGGTCGTTCTATTCTCCTGTTTTCTATGTGGGATAGCTAACAACGAGAGTTAATATCTCATCAATTGGCAGAAAGTCTTGAAGATCAAAAATGGTTTGTAGAGCTGGTTAAAATTGATAACCCTCTATGACTAGGTGGATGTGGTGGGTTGAAGCTTGTCAGAGGTAGTGTATTGGCTCTGGTTTCCGATCCAATCTCTCACGTGTGTCTAAACTTGCCCTTGATACAAAACTTCTATCCAGCCTATCAAAGAGTACTGTGGGAAGGGGGGGGGGGAATCGTGAAATCTATCACCGTTGATTTCTTTCTCCTTGAGACAGACTCAGAAGTAGATACCACACGTGATTAGGTTTATATTTCTGTGAAGGAACCTCAATGAGGAAATTGGGGGTCTCATCCTTGTGTGCAGAATCCTCTGACAGGAAAAATTAGATCAGTGGAAGAGATGATGAGAGAGCTTGGAAGATGGGAATGAACTACATGCAGAAGGGGGAGTCTTCCAAAGAGCTTATGCTACCACTTTGTAGAGAGATTTTGCGACACGGGTAGGCCAGAATGTTTGAGGGAAGTTAATATTTTAAAAGTGTGTCATAAAGAAGGATATCCGAGCACAACTGAGTTTGACAGTAGTTGATGAAGGAATTTCTCTTATTTGGGGTTATACCTAGGTTTAATTCAAAATTTTCATATTCCCTTATTAACTTTCTCGAACCTGTTTTCACTGTCAACAGTTTGGAAACTGGCAGTCAGTAGAACGAGCAGCTTTCCCTACCTATCAATAGTTATCACGCATGTCTGCCATGACAAATATGAGTCTGGCGTCCAGGGTTTGCTGGGAAACTTTTAGTATGAAAGTTTTAGTCTCCCAACCTGCTAGTCCTACTCAGTTGGCTGGGAAAGGCTTACAAATGTGACGAAACTGACGATTCGGAATCCACTGGGCGTTCTTACGCACTCACTTTACCCATGCTATGCCACCGAAGTTTAGTGCACCCATTTGCTCCGAACGATGATTTGTCACCAAGCTTAGCCAAACAAAAATACATATGATATTGGTTATCTTGTATTGATTGTTCTTCAGTATTGACTAGGAGGAAGGGTGAAACAGTCACACGCCAGGATTTTTATGAGACTAAGCCAATTATGGAGATTTGAACAGCTTACCCGTGAGGGTTGATAGATTTACCCCATATGGTCTGGTTTCTTAGTTTCTCTGACAGTTGAATTAACTGGGATCGCTAATATCTGTGTCACAATATTCTATATTTTGGTGAAAAGTGTACAATTTAATTTACCAAACTATGACATGGTCCTTTGATGAGGAAAAAAAAGAAGCATAATTCACATCAGTGAAAAAATCAAGGCTGTTTATCACTTGTAGATGATTATGATCATGAATTCTTACCTCCTATCTCAGAAGAATAAAATCGGCAATGTATGGAACTTGAGCCATTGAGTACCTTTGCAACTTCTAGCTATCTTTGTTGAATCTATCCGAGAGTTATTTTTTTCTTATTCAATGATTAATAATTATTTGTTTAACCAAACTGCCTTCGCACAAACTTATGATGAAATTTTGCGTATTGACCTAATACATTTTTCGTATGAGAACATCAACATGACTATGTTAATTTGGGATGACATTGCAATGTTTTCCTTGCCTTTTCAGTACTTAAGAATATGTCTTTCGCTTTCCCAGCATTCATGATCTTATGCTGCTATCACTGCGATGGTTTGCTTTTCAGCTCCAAAAATCGAGACGCACCAATAAGCAATGAGGCAGAAGATTCTGATGCAGCAAGAGTTCATCCAGGAAGAGAGCCATCTGCCCATTGGGCTGGTACTGGAAACTCACCTTATCTCCCATCTGGTGTGGATGAGACAACACCCTCATATCATTATTTGCCTCCAGTCCTGGAGGAACCTAGTTCTTCGTTATCTGAAGGTATTGGCCTTGAATGTTTTATATTAATGTCAAAGAAGTTCGTTTTTGAAAATTGTGTTTAATATTTGAGGTTTACTAATGCTAAATGATCATGCTGGGAGTCACAGCTGCAGAAGATGACCCCTTGCCTGCAGTAGAAGGGGTTCAAATTACAGGGGAAGCTTTCCCAGGGAATCAACTTCTGACGTCTGGTTTCTCTATCAATGGGACAAATTCGTGCAATTTTGAGGTGAATTTCATTATGTCTGTCATGTTTACCTTCCGACCTTAGAGACGCTTTACACTGTTCCTGTCTGTTCCCTTGTTCCTCTACATTCTCTAGTACTTGGGGGGTCATTTACGCTTTTTCTTATGTGGTTCAGTGGGTGCGCTATAGGGAAGATGGATCCATTAATTATATTGAGGGTAAGGATCTTTCTTATAAAATCGTGCTCAATTATCGTAGTTCTGTGTATGAACTTTAACATTTTATTTTTTTTGGAAATTAATAGGAGCGATGCAGCCCGGATACCTGGTTACTGCTGATGACATTGACTGCCTTCTTGCTATTGAAATTCAACCCCTAGATGATAGAAAACGAAAGGTGAATTTATTTCCTGAAAATGCCCCAAGATTTTATTGCTTAATGAATCTATTTCGAGTGGAGTGAAAGAGTATTGACTGGAAAGTTGCTTTTCTGCTTTGGAATGTACATTCCTAAATGTAGAAGTTCTTAATTACTCTCGAAACGGCAGCATAATTCATGACAGTTGTCTGGTAGGAATTCCCATAGTGCTGTGATTTATGAATAATTCATGACAGTTGTTCAGTTACAGAATTTTAGTGGCTTAGAAAATGGTTATCCAGATTGGATCAAACTGCTGGATTAGGATGAGATTCTCCAGATATTCGGATCCGAGAGAAAATTGATTTGGGTCACGAAAGGAAAAAACGACCTTGGCAAATTTATGAAGTGAGGATGTATAAGATTTATAAATGCTTTATTAATTGAATTGCCGACTTTTAGGCGGTTCAATGTTTACTAATCCCCACAGTGAACCCAACCCCATACACAGAAACCCCGATGGGTTCCCCCTGTGATAGATTACGTGAGAAAATTGATGGGATTGGGTTCGCTTGAAAACAGCATATTCAACTTTGGCCTGTGATGCAGCAACTCTGATTTTATGGTGGAGCTAAATGCTCTTGCGAATCTAAGTGATATGATAGGCTATTACGCTTATTAATCTAGCCAGAAAATTGGCTAGGCAATCCTTTTAATGGCTGATTGCTGAAAATTCCAAAATATCTCTACACATACATCATCAAAGAGCAAATACAGAAAATATGAGATGTCGAAAGAGGAACTGCAAAAGCAGACAGAAAAGTAATTATTTTTAGTCAGGGTTACAAGTGGGCCAGTGTGATCAACAACTAACAAGACTCATGGAAGTGGAAGAACAACCGAGATGAAGTTTGTTTAGATTGGATAGGAAAGATTAGAGTTCTAGCAGCGTGAGCAAGAGGCACAATCTCCACATAATCAGCTGATTTCGCTAGGGTAATCCAAGAACATGTAATCAAGGATATATTTCCGGAAGTAAAGAGCCACTATTTCTTAAGCATTTACGGTGTACATTCTCTTACATCCAACCAAGTTCTTTTTCCAAGAAAAAACAGGTTTCGTAGCTAATTAGGCCTTCCATTTCTTCTTTTATAGCTTTTTCCAACGTTGTATTTGAAGGGATCTCTTTCAAGTTTAGGGAGGGGAATATTGGGCAATAGGGGGGGGGGGGGGGGGAAATGAAAAAATGGAAGTTTACCATTCCTGCATCCCACCGATGGGAGGGAGTTACTGACTCCCATGATCTATAATGTGTTCGCAATGGGGCAGTATTTTATTTAAGAGATTTAATGTTAAATCTCTAATGTATTGGGGTTTTCTGAAACATACTATTTAAACTCCTTAAAACGTGGAGATTCATTTTTGGTCATCGTTTACTGAATTTGCTTTCTAGCTCCGAATTCTCAACCTCGCCAATCTGATTTCAATCCAGTTGGATTAATCCAACGAGAAGGAGAGAGAATTCAGACCAAAATGGCATTTTTTATTTTTTATATTTGCTGTAACGCCTGAAGCTGGTGGAATTTGACCTGAATCAGCCTTGTGACTTGCTAATATCACATTTACTTCCTCTTCTTACCATTTAAGTTTGCATGTGGTAGTATATATACTGAATCGCTGTTCTATTCAGGTTCAAAACAAATAATCAGTAAAGAACCAAAATATGGTGCAATGTACGTGTCTATTTCATGAGCTCTCAAAAACACCTTTACCTCTGTGCTTACTTTTCCAATATGGTATAGGGCATCCTAGCAAATCAAAACCACCAAGATAACTGATTATCTGTCATAAGATTAAAGTCTCTCTCACTCGTTGACCTATCTCTTATTCAATGACCTCTATACTTTGGTAAAAGAGTTAGTTACCTTTAAAAGAAATGCATTGCTCACCCTCAAATACCTTAGAGGTTCATGTGGAGGCCACCAAATCGCGAAGTCTGTTTTTTGGTTTCTAATTCCGACTGTACCTTAATCATGACCCATCCATCTGACCTGAACATTGTCATATACCTAAGTGTGGTATTCCATTTGGCAAATCTCCTGGGAGAAGCAATAGCCATTTAACTGGCAGCGGTTCTTCTACTGAAATTAGTTTGACAATAGACTTTTATTTGCACTTGTGACACTCAGGATGAAGTGCCTATCAGTTGATAATAGCTTGACATTGTGGGGATTTGTGCATATGCATCTTGATGATTACCTATTAACTTTGTTACAATATGAGGGCAAGGAAAGCGCATAAAAGCAAGCAATTGTTTGATGGTTAGTGGTTAGTTTTTCACAAAAGCGTACAAAATTGATGATGTGGTTCTAATTTGATAAGATGGAAGTCAGTTAAACTCTTTCGAGTGTCATCATTTTCTGCCTCATTCTCAAATGATTTTTTCTTATTTTTCTAAATGCAGGGAGAGCTAGTGACAGTATTTGCCAATGAGCAAAGGAAGATAACTTGTGGTAAGCTACGTTTTCAGTGTTTCATGAAACTTTCTTTTCCATGCTAACTTGTGCCGTATGAGTGACTTTTATCTTTTTTTATTCAAATATAAATTATGGATCTCAACAATACAATCTGTCGAGATCGGACAGGCATGAATCTAAGATGGTATTGGTGCATCACCTAGCCATATCTCTCTAAAAACAAATGAATCCTCGTGCACTCTTGTTGAAAGATAATGAAATTAAAATCAATAATTAACCTTCATATTTAATAGAATGCTATGAAAGTTTTGGAATGTATGCAAAGCTAGTAGAATATCGTATCATGGGTAGTCATGTCGAATGGTCGTCAAGGGGCATTTCACGATTTGCCAGTCAAGATCTATTTATTTCATTGGAATGTCGACAGAGGTTATCGAGAAAAAAACTCAAGCACTATGGGTGCTTTTGTGGAGCATGCATTATCTGAGTTGGGAACCGTGTACACTCTTTATATGTTTTATCCCATCTAAATGTAAAAAAGTGTTAGATCCGCCTTGATTCATTTATCCACCCATGTTTATGTAATTCTAGTCATCTGTCTAGTTGTCACTCTAGGTCTTAGTTGCACTAACTATAGTTGAGATTGAAGAATCATCAACGTGCCAGACATGGAGGTGAGCACATCCAATGCTGCTTACGAAGTGCATTGGTGATATAAGTGGCCTGCATATCTCTTATGAGAAACAGAATATTTAATAAATAGACTATTTCATGCCCATGAAATGGGAACCTTTTAGTACATCCTTGGAATTATTATGTTGTTACGATTGTCCTATGTATACCAATACTGTACTATTTACATCTGTTCTGGTTTATATGTTTCCCCGTGAAATTTAATGTTTATTTTATCAACACGTTGCAAGCCCAATTCAAGTCCTGGGATGCTAGATTTATTTCTCGTCAGGAGCTTCCCCCAGGCCCAGTTGCATGAATCAGCTTTGGCACCAGAGTACTGAGGTGCAGCCAAACCCAAGATTGTTTTATGCACATCAAAGTAGACCTGGTAATATTTCACAGACGAGGTTGAGGGTTGCAGTAGGTGTCTATCCAGGGATTCGATCCTATGACTTGAGGATGATCCGTGCCAGGAGGGATCTCCTGAGGTCACATTTTTTGAGTGTTGACCAGTTATCTGACTGTATTATTTTGGAATCCATTCTACAAAAAGCATCAAAGTCTAGATTTTTGATGATCTACAGATCTTTCATGCTCTAAAGTCATTAAAGAAAACTATTAGCGACCTGCTAATGCTATGCCTTTTCTACTCTTTGAAAGGGCTCACTGTATTTTTATTTTTTTTCCTCATGTAGTTTACTTATTGATGATTCATAGTTCGTCTTTCAAATGCTTACGCCGATTTGCATCTTTTGTGGCTTAAGTTAACATCTCTACTATGACAGATCCAGAAATGCAAGAAAAGATAGAGAGAACCTATCATAATGGTCAGATATCATTTGCTGTTTCATTATCGGTATGCTTCTGGTACTCTTTCCTGAGCCGATGATGCTTTTATTTATAATAGTAAAAAGATTATCAGGACTATTTGAATATTGACGCCTTCTATTCACCAATTACTTTCTACAGACAATACCTTTTTTTGTCTCTATCATTCTATCAGGGAAACAATCCCATGGACAAGAAGTTTATCTATTACGAAATGTATTTAATAGATAAATCTTACTATTCTTGGAAGCAGGTGGGAATTTCTGGGATTCTTGGGATTGATATGTTTCACTAGATTACAAAGTGAATCATAAATAAATGGCCTGTTTTGTGCGACAAGAAGGAATACACGGAGAAATCAGTACATAAATTGGACGGCGTCAAATGAACGGTGGGCATGGCTACCTTCTTTCAGCCACAGCTGACTGCGTGAATTTGAGGTGGTTTCACCCGCTTCGGTTGCCTCCAAGTCAATTGCTTCTGCTGGTGAGAGCATCCGCTTGGTTGCTGTGGCAGAGAAGAGGTAGTAAGGACTTCCTGCCTGAGAATATGAAAATAATATAAATCGAATTTTACAAGGATCAAAACCGCATTACTAGTATTCTAGTAGTTGGTCACAGACAAGAAAGTTCAGTTCCAGAGGCCGCAGTGGAGTGGAACGGCTGTGACGTGACATTCCTTACCTGGATCTCGATGGTGCCATCCCTTGTTCTTACGGGCAGACGACCAAGAACCAGGATCAGAAAAGCTGAGTGCGAATTGAGACGAAGGCAGATGTTAAATATTTGCTTTTGCATTATTCCATATCTACTTCTTTTAACTTTATGGTTGAGACAATCCATTGTGGGGTCGCAGTGTAAGATTGTTGCGTTGGATTGCACATTCAACGAATGCATTTGCCATTTCGTACCAAAAGCTTGTAAAATCATTTCAAAAGTCAAAATTCATCTCCACTTTTTTTAGTCGTACGAGAAGTACATTTTCAATTTAAAATATAAACAGAAAATATTTTAAAGCCTGGAGAAAGTTTGAATCCTTTTTGGACTCCCTTTTTTGGAAGCAGTTATCTGCTCTATGAGTGATTGCAAAAATATTAATTAGTGATTGATGATGATTACAATCAGAAATAACCGTGAATTGTTTGACAGGCTGGAGCTCTTAATATCTGGGAGAATGCCGTACTGGCTATCAAGAGGGAAGGCTACAGTATCAAGGCCAGTGGCACACGTGGTGTTGTTGTCGCAGAGAAATTTTCTCCAAACACACAAGTATTGTTCAATAGTTTTTTCCCAGCAACGCTGACGTTAACAGTCTCTTGTAGATTTATATTCTCTCTTAAAACGGGTGAAATTTTCTTGAAACGCCTTCCTTACGATGCTCACTGTAGAATCTTTTGGACGGGTATTTCATCAGTGTTGATAATCATTCCCCTGCTCAACCGATTCACAACGTCTTAGCCCACAGAATGAACAGAAAAAATTGACAATATTCAGGAACTCATGACAACATTGAGATGATGTTTTTTACTCATTTAGTCATATACTCTTTCGGGGTATCATTTATTAATTAGTAAGCACATGCCAAACTTGTTTAAATTATGGACCGTTGTCTGCAATGCACAGAAATATTTCAGTTGAATCAATTCTAAATTATTACAGACTATTGGTTAAGCAGTTGCGAGGTAAGACCGAAGATCAGGGGGCCACCTTCTTATACATGTGTTTCCTTGCTTGCATGACATTACAGTTGCCCTTCAGTTATTGTACATCTCACATTGAATTTCATATATCGTTGCTGAAAAATTGTGAAATAATTGCGTTCGCAGGTCGCAATTCCCCCTGGATACGTGACTGAGTTTTCAATCCAAAACTCTAGTGGGGTTGAGCATATGCTCAAGGCAAGTGATAGCCGGTGAGTACTTTTTTCCCTATGTAGGATTAAATATCTTGCTTTGACTTGATTACCTGGTATCAGCACTGAGTTCAAGTTATAATAGCTTCTAATTTTAATAGAGTTTTATTGCAAATCGTTCCTGTAGATTTCTTGAAGAGTATCAGTATGCATTTTATGATTTATTCCTAATATTATTCTCGGTGCGTGGTTGATGCAGGCAACGAGATATGATAGTGCTTACCATGAGGTTATTTATCAAGGGGGTATATCTTTAACCTACTTTTAATCCAGTCTAGTTGTAATATAATTTTTTTTGTGTGACTTTTGATCGTATTTTATGCTTTTTTTTTAACTGACATTCTCAACCTAAGCATTATTGATTAGTCCTTGAATATTCGTTTGGGTCGATAATTTTTTTTCAGATTTCTCAAACATTCACCAAAGCTTTTGACTTTCATTAGTACTTTTTCTGGTATTTCATGGTCCTCCCTCTTCTTAGATCCCTGATGAAACTATGGAAAATTAATTTCGCCAGTTCACAAGTTGTCACCAGCTTACTTAATCTCCAGATTACGATCGAGTTTTTTTCTGCCAGTTGGATTCAAAAAGTGAGATGAGAATATATTTCCCTTGATCTCTCTTGGTTTTGGAAGCATCACCTTAATGTTCCCATGGTTAAACTCATTTACACAAAAGTAATCTGATCCGGGCTTAGTTCTATCTGTGTGGCCGACCTTACCAGATCACATGAAACCCTGATTTTGGTCTTCGGTGACCTAATTGGGCTTGGAGGTTTCACCCGCGACAGATCTTACCAGACCACATGAAACCCTGATTTTGTTCTTCGGTGACCTATTTGGGCTTGGAGGTTTCATGTGGTCTGACAAGATCTGTCGCGGGTGAAACCTCCAAGCCCAATTAGGTCACCGAAGAACAAAATCAGGGTTTCATGTGGTCTGGTAAGATCTGTCGCGGTGAAACACATCCCTTTCTCTCACAATCCATTGCCCCTTTCATCAAGCATGAAGCACAGAATGACCCAATCTCCTAATGCCCACTAGGTTTCTCCCGATGGGGCGCTATCTCCCCTCCCCAGACTTGTTTTCTCAGAAGCATGAACCACAGTTGACTTATTTTCTCGAAAGATTGAATCATCGTTGACCTCCGTTGCCTCCCCCTGTGAGCTTGCCTCACTTTCACGGTGGACCTAGTATTCTGACGTCTGTGTTTTCTGGCGCCATCACAGGTGGTCGAGAAGAAAAGAGGGAAGAAGAAGGTCCTATTCTTTTAGTAGGCCATGAAGGGGTGTCGTGCCGGTAGTTTGTGCAGAACGACTGAATGTATGCTTGTAAAAAAAATATCATTTTCCCTGTGATGTGAGAGGAAAGGTGGTCGGTCAGTCTTTCCGAGGGCATCTTTTGTAAGAACCCCCGATTTTCGGGTGCGGTCAGCTGCTGCTTCTAGCTTTGACCCGACGGAAGTCTTTGATGTGAGTTCCCATGCCCACTGACGGCGAGAGTCAACGGCCCCGCCTGGGCCCCGGCCTCCTGGAATCCCGGGAAATTATCTTCGAACCCGCTCAAGGTGGGTGTTCCTGTTTTTACCAAGACTCGAGGAGAGAGAGAGAGAGTCTCATTCGTGTTTCGAAGGATGGAATAGAAAAGAGTTGTAACAGCACAATTACGTTGTGGGGGTTGAACGTTGACCACAATCCCGGGTTTTCAAAAGTCCATTGATTAAGAGGCGGCACGTCTGGGTGTTGGGTGTAACGCCGAGCCGGATCATCTTGTCCTGCAGCTCGAATGATCTTCTTGCATCCCCTTCAGCGGAATAAGCTTCGATGAGGAGATTATAACTCTTGGGGTCGTAGATTTGAAACTCCTCGGTCAGTTCACTCAAGAGTCTTTCAGCTTCGCTGAAAGCCCTCTCCTTGCAGTGTCCCTCCACCAAGGCCAGGCAGATTGCAGAGGTAGGAGCCAATCCAGCCCCCATCATCTTCCTCATCAACCACTCGGCTTCCTTGACCTTCCTCTGCCGGCACAAGCATCTGACAAGCGGTGTGTATGTGGCCGAATCAGGAGCAAGCCCACGGGCAGTCATCTCCTCCACTAACTCCAGCGCCTCCGTCAGGCAGTCACAGCCGCAGAACCCTTCAATTAGCAGGTTGAACGCTTGCGAGTCGGGCTCGTACCCGTCTTCCAAGAACAGGCCGAACAAGCTCCTCGCCGCGTTTGGTCTCTTGCCCTCGCACAGGGCGGCCATTAGGGTTCTGTACGTCTCTGAAGATACAGACGAACCTCCTGAGCTCCGCAGCTGCACCACCAGGTTCAAGAAGGCGAGCAATTTCCCACCCCGTCTGTACCCCTCCCAGAGGGCACGGAAGGTGAACCCATCAGGCTTCAGGCCACTCTGAATCATCTCCTGGAGCAGCACCCTCCCTTCCCTCGCCTTGCCCACTTTGCAGTACCCAGAGATGAGGGCGTTGTAGGCGTGACAATCCGGGTTCAATCCTCTGTGACACATTCTGTCGAACAGTTGGTGAGCTTCCTTGATTTTGCCTTCTCTACCTAGCCCCGCTATCAGAACCGTGTAGGTGATCAAATCCGGCTCCACCCCTCTCCTGTACATGATTCTGTACAGGTACAAAGCCTCCTCTGTCCTCCCCTTCCGGCAGAACCCGTCGATGATTGTATTATAAGTGACGACGTCGGGGTTAAACCCTGCTTCCTCCATCTCCTCCAAGAACTCTGTGGACTTGCCCACGTCGCCTCCCTTGCAGAGGACGCCGGTGAGGATGTTGAAAGTGTAGGAGTTGGCCGGGATCCCCGCGCTCTTCATCTCCCCGTAGACTTCCCAGCAGGCGCCGCGGCGGTTGACCTTGGACAGCCCGTTCAGCAGGCAGTTGACGTTGGCAGAATCAACGGGGAGACAGGCGGCGGTCGTCCTCCTAAAGACCTCCAGGGCCTGGTCGAGCCTCCCCAGCTTGACGTAGACCTTAACCAGCATTCCGAATACCGCCGGATGGCCGTTACAGCCTTCGGCGCCGCCGGCGAGGCCGTCGAAGACGTCACAGGGGGCGGCGGCGCTGTGGGTGAGGACGAGCTCGGAGAGGACGGCCATGGCGGGGGGGAATATCCCGGCGCCGGCGAGGATGTGGGCGAGGAGGAAGAAGCTCTTGGGAGGCAGCGCGGTGGGGCCCAGGGCGGAGCGGGCCCAGTTGAAGAACCGGAGGGAGGCGAGGGGGCGGGACTGAGAGCGGAGGATGATCCTGCAGATCTCGCCGGATCCGAGGTGGGGGAGGAGGTGGTGATCCGCCGGTGAGAGGAGCGGCGCCGTCGAGGTCGCCGGTAGCTGCTTGAGCCGGCAGCAGATGAGTTCTACCGCGGTGTTGCTCGGGTTGAGGGTCACCGGGAGTAGGGAGGAAAGCGGCACCGGCGGCGGGATCGGCTTTCCCAGCCGCCGGAGCATCGAGGAGAGAGTGAGCGAGCGAGCGAGCGAGCGAGAGAGAGAGAGAGAGAGAGAGAGAGAGAGAGGATCTGGGCTTTCTGCAGTAGGGAAAGAATGAAAGTAACAATTAGGATTTTTCTCTTTTTTTTTTGGGGGGGATTATTCAGAGTCCACTGAAACGCATCAGCCGATGGGGTTTGAGCTCAGATGAGCCTCAATTCATACTCGCCCGCCATGGTTATGTACCTCACCCAGGGGAGAGCCTGGTAGCCGCTCTTCTCTATGATTTTAAGGTACCGAACCTACCAAAATCAACAACCATATAACGCATCAGGGTGAGTTTCTTTACCTGTGAAAAGTCTCAGCCGGGGTTATTACCTGTATTCCAGACACCGTAAAGTAAGGGATCTCAAACTTCACCCGGATAGGGGCCTTGTTCTCCGGGGCCGCCTCCTCCGCAGTTATACTGGGAAGGCTGAATTCGGCCCTCATCATATACTCCTGTAGAGAGAAAGTAGGGCGGGGGGGATTCATAACATGTAGAGAGATGAATATTGGGTAACTTAGGTTATCTCACCTTGCCACCCGGGAAGGACTTGATTTTCCAGACGAGGGCGTCCTTCTCCGGGGCGTAGGCGGCTGAGCCCATGGATCTGCGGATATTAGGGTTGGTGGCGTCCGCAGGAACCGGCAACTCGATTTCCACGTTGGTGGCGGTGCTGCATTGGGACTCCCCCCTCCCCTTTAATGGGCAAAGAGTGCCTGAAGATTAAGTTTTAAAGAAGCTGGGCTGTGGAGTACCTGCGTTCCTTGAACTGGCTCCTGGCCTTCACCATGAACTCTATCCGGCTTCTGGAGTGCTTCTCTATCTGGGCCTCCACCCAGATTAGAGGCTTCACCTGTGGAGCAAGGGATCTGTCAGGACCCGCCATGAAGAGAGAGGGTTGACCTGGGGCCGAGGAAAGAGGGCTGACCTGGGTGCTGAGCCTGTAGGTCATTAGGTCGAAGGACCCATCTGGAGGTATGAAGGATATCGTCCTGTCGTTCTCAAAACGGGCCAGACGCACGCACCTGGGGACAGAGGTGAGCTAATGATAACATGAGGAGGGCACAGCCTAGTCTCGAGAGAGATCCGAAAAAGGAAGGGAAGGACGGGTCTTTGATTCTTACTGGTGGAACTTGATGTCGTCCAGATCGATGGCTTTACCCTTTGTTGATTGACCCTGAGACTCCAAGAACAGTCTGTCGTTCAAGCCCAGCTTGCACTCTGGCATGCCACTGCAAATGTTGAGTATTTCCTACTTTAGAAACATTCGACCCTTCGCAGGGAATAACAGGCTGTAAGAAGGAACCAACTTCTGGAGGGAAAATAAGCTAAAAACGGAACTGCAGCTTCGAGCAGAGAGCAGTAGAAAAAGGTGATGAATATGGCTCAATGACATCTCCACGCGAGCCACTGCTTTATGGCCAGATTGTCACTATGGAGAAATCCCCCTCTCCAATATGTTTATTGTTGATGCCTGCCTGAAAATTATGCCACGCTATCTAAAACACCCACAGGCACTGACCAAGGAAATCTAATCTAGATCAGAATTGGATCAGCTGACCATTGGTACCATGTCACCTGCTACATCCACAAGTGCCAACTGAGAAATTCCGAATGAGATAAGGGGGGGCAGACAAGTCAGTGCCAATCCAGATCCAATCTCTCGTATCGGCCAGTCCAAGAACAGCTCGATTTGGGTAACAGAATAAAAATAAAAATATATTATTTTCTATAAACAAGTATACATAAATATTTTAGCTTATTTTGACTATTAAATAACTTCACACCTTCATATAACCACCCCAGCCCTCCAACCAATAAAAAGATCCGATTTTCAGGGAAGGGGGGCAAGTGGACGACCATAGCAAGGGCTAGCAGTGGTCGGCCCATTCCAGCTAGCTAGTAGGGGAAGGAGATGGAAATTAAGGGCAGAGTTCTTTCTTTTGTCCTTTCCTTTTTCTGCTTCCAACATCTACTGGCAGTTGCACAGTCCTGTTCTTTGCCCTTCGTCTGCTAGCACCAAAAAATATGCAATCACAATGAGAATCATCCAATTCAGTGGAGACCAGACAACTTCCAATAAATGCCCGTCTTTCAATTCCTAGGGATATTGGCTCTCCCTTTTGGACTAGATAGGTGTTTCCCTGCCTTTCGTAAATACTGCCAGCAAATGATTCTTGAGATAGTTGTCACCAAATCAAAATTTTCGATTAATTTCTACCATTTTACTAACTTATAGACCCCCCTCTTCAAAATCATTTCCGGGTTCACATGAACTCCACCATTCGTACTTGATTAAAAACTCTGAAAACATGAAGAGAAGAAAGGAGTTGAAAATGCCCAACAGTTTCTGGTACGTCGAGGCCCCTGACATTCAAGTTTTGCTGCTATTATAACACAGAAAGACTGGGGAATCATTTCCACCGACCAACCCCCCGCCCCACACCACATCCCCCGAAGAAAACGAAGACCAGAAAAGCCCCCGTTCAATATCGTTGTGTTTGATAACTGGAAACTTCAGTCTCCCTCCCCAACATTTCGCAAATCAGCACTGGGCCGATACTGTGAAAATATGATCGTATCTGTGGGATTACCAAACGCCAAAATTTTCCCCAAAATGGGGTCCACTTGTCAACTCTTGATTGAATCTGCAGTTGTCACGGAGTTTAATCTTCGGTATATTTAAGAAGAAACATAAACTTCGGTGAAAACTGTACGTACCAAACTAATCTGCATCTGACAGAACATGTAAAGCTATACAGAAAAAAAAATAAAGAAAAAATTACAGATATTCCTGGATTTTATTTGTCTCTGGGTACACCAAGAACTAATTGTATAAGAACAAAAAATCAGGCTGTCAAAATGCAGTTAAAGGCCTAACCAGCCCATTTCTGATTGAAACTCACTGTATGCATTTTTATTCGAATATAGTGACAACTGACCTTGCCATGGGCTTTCCTATAGACAAGTTTCAGCACCATAAACGATTACATCAACATTTATGTGATTAAAGGTCCAAAAGACTCTATCATGGCTGTTATCAGAGAATTTAAGGAAAAAAACTTGTTCATAAGGTATGTTAACGCTGTATGTCTTTTGCTTTTTCCCGTAAACCAGATCCTGAAGATTTGTGAAAGATTATCACCAAAATATTTTCAAATGGATGCAGGGCTATATGATTATTCATAAAAGACGTTCTCATTGTACACAATTATCACACTTCCATACGTATCTTCTTCTACCTCAATTACAAAACCTATATAAGCTAGTTATTTGGGATAGCTCACTTTTTAAGATAATCTTGATTGCTTAGTTTACTACAAAGTTCATTTATCCACATTTGTTTCTATGAGAAGCATATGATTATTTTTTATTTGCAAAGCATGTTCAACTACACCAAAATAGGCGATAAGTAATGTCAAAACATTTCTTATCGCCCACTCTGTGCAAGGGTAAAAACTAAAAAAATGATATAATTAAGTGTTACCATACCTCAAGTATGTTCTCATTTTCAGTGCACCAACAACATCAGATCGTACGATCTGGCCATTTCTGTTGACAAGCATATTTACACTCTCAACCACGTCCAAGAAAACCTGAAAGAAAAGCATATTTGAAAAAATGCTTTCCTTCATAGGATAGCTCTGTAGAAAATATCGAAAGATATTTGAAAGAAAAGCTCACTTCATTCTTCTTGTAGCAGACGCCTTCACTTCGCCATGAAACAGCATTTGTTACTGCCATTGGTGGTTTTTGAGTAACTTCCATTCTGTGCGCATCAGTTTTGATGAACTCACTAAGAATTTTTGCTTCAGTGAACTGAGGATAGCCAAAGTCCATGATTTCATCAAGTAGCTCATACTGTTTTGGAATAGGAAAAAAATCATGATTAGATCACCAAATTACAAGTTCCATGCCTACAATAATAAACATATTGGAAGAAGAAAAAAGATGATACCCATATTATGTTACTTACCACAACTACAAAGTTATCTCTAAGAGATTCTTCCTCCAACTCCTCGAAATAATGCTTAAATACCTGCACAAGCAGCCACATCCTAAATGTAGTGGAATAGATAACATAGGGCGTATGGAATTTACTCACTCGCTCGGTGTCTTTGAATACGAAAACAGTTGCAATAATCAAATGTCTCTTCCAACATCAAGGAGAACTCACATCCACAACACGATGTAGAAAGAGAATTATACTGGCAGAATTGCAATTCTGTCGGGATGCTGTCATCAGGAACAAATTATTGTGTTGAATGAACATGTAGGTGACACCATTATCATAAATGACAGGATCATGAGACTCTTGATCGCCCTGCACCAAATTAAATGAAGAGTGAGATAGTTCTTTAGGATTTTTATCAACCATAGAATGCGACAGATGGCGTTTTCTACATAGAAACGCGTCAACATGACAAGTTCCAGCTAATTATATTCAAATGCAACCGACGATAGACGACAAGGCAGACGAGAGTGCCGCAAAAGACTGAAGTAAACTTGTTCGACCTAATATTAGGGCGTATCAGTCCAGCAGAGTATTGCAAACTCAATTCCAGAGGAAACGAACAAGCTCAAAGCTATAGTCCGCTTATGACGGAATGAATGCCAAACAAGATTAGGTCTGTTTCTTCTCTGAGTTGGTGTGAGCAGAGAGAATGTACAGGAGCCCCTCGCTGACCTCCTTTTCTATCAGCTTGGTGAAGAACCGCTCCGCCTGCACCGCGGTAACGTCCCCCCTGTAGTCCCGCCACACTAGGACGCGGCCCTTCATGTCGAGGAGGAAGATTGCTGAGACTGCTCCCGCCATGGATTGGAGGGGAGGACCGCGTAGGAAATCTTCGCAAGTACCTCCGCCAGGATCAGATCCCACTCCCAGTTGCGGATCCAGATCTTAGCTCCCGACGGCGGAATGCTTTCATGGCTCTCTTCATGTCCTGTCCTAAACTCAGGAATCAATTCATCGCGACAGCAAACGAAGGCGGGGATACATAGAGCGAGGGAGAGAGAGAGAGAGACAGACAGAGGAAACGATCAAAGCTCTGTCTGAAGAGGAAGAAGGAAGAAGGAAGGAAGCTCGTGCTTGGCTATTGAGTTTTCGCATTTATAGTTTTAAAAACTGCGTAAAAATAATATTTAATATTAATGTAAAAGTGTTGAAGGTAAAATGTATTTGTGATCGCAGCAGATTAATTTATAATTATTATTTTAAGAAGGGGTATTTATGGAAATGGAAACCACCAAACAGAGTACCTATATATTTGCCCTGGGGGAGTTCTCCAGGTAGCAACGTCTGCTGCCGCGGGGCGGGAACCTTCATGTAACCGACTTTGGAGAGGGTTTACGAGTGTCACCGGCGTGGTGGGGTTGGAGGTGAGGGAAGTCAGCGGATACACAGGAAGAGGAGGGTTTTCTCCGTTGGACCGTATTCTGTCCGGAAGAGCGCCTCCAGGTGCCGCCATTTCCTGTGTTCACGCAGATTTTATTTCTTTTCTTGGCTCTTTAACTTCGAACTGATTGATTGTCTGAGAATCATGTCTGTGTATTCTTCCGTGCAGTAAAGAAAGGGATCGGTAACAATGTCGATCGACGAGCTGAACGATGAGATGGTGCGGAGCATGTCCGTCGGTGCTGCTTTCACAGATTACGTGTGTGCCGAGGCTTCGTTTGCTTTATCTCCTGTATATTGTCCCTTATTTTTCTCTCGAATTATTTAATTATATATCTCCTCGTTTTTCTATATTGCAACTTGTTTCTATCTTTATTGAACTCAAGATCGATTATAATTCAGTCTTGTGGAACCCGATGGTCTAGAAATTATGCACCTCTAGCGTTCCATTGGATTTCTTATTTTTTTAGATGTTCATTGGTCAAATGATGCTGTGAGTACGGTTTTTCAGCTTGGAAAGATTAACTCTCTGGACTTTCATCGCAAGGACGATCTTCTGGTCACTGCAAGCGAGGATGATTCTATACGCCTCTATGACATTGCCAATGCTAAGTAAGTTTTCAGAGATAATCGCATCATAAAACGAGCGATTAATTTAAAATGTTTACGGTGCTCCCAGTTATTTTTCTGGTTCATTATTGAGATTATATATGCTTCGTTGGTTAATATCATCAGTTATTCTGCCGTAGGAAAAGCAACTCTATGAGCCATGCCTTTTTCTAGTAGTTATTATTTATTTTTCTGTGTCAAATTCTTATACATTTTGGTTTGTCTCGGTCGTCAACATTGCAATTTCCAGAAGTTGTAATCATGCCTCAGTTGACTGCAGATTTTCCGTCAGATTGAGCCAAAAGCTATTTTCTTTCTATTTTTTTGTTTGGTTTTGGCCTGTCTACGCACTGCATTAGCATCCATTCTTAGAAGTTTGTGGCTGCATTTTTTTTTATCTTCAAGTTCTATTGTAAACCATCACACTATTGAGTCTCTTCCTGATATCTTTTAGTGATCTTCTGGTTTCTCACTATCTTGATGAATCACTTCAAGCCAAAAGTTTTGCAATGTGTAGAATGAATGTGGATTATGGGCAACATAGACGATATAATTTTTTAATTTTCCGAAAAACTCCTTCAGGAATTCAGGGTGTCGATATTATAGTCAACGTATTGGGAGACTTCTACTGAAGTTCCAATGTTTTTTTACGGAGCTCTAACAATTGTCAATATGTTTTTCACGTGTTTGTGATGGCCACAAAAAGTAGCAACTTCTCATGCCAGCAAAGGGATTTCTCGGATAAGTCAGGAGAAAGTGGGGCAGAACCCAGGGAAATGCGACAAACTGATTGTTTTAGTTGTTTGATCTATCCTCCTTAAATGCGAATAGATCTATGCTCTCCTACCGTCATATATTTGCATAGCCTTGAGTTTGCGTTACACAGAAATTGGAGCACCATTGTCCTACCTCTGCATTTAGTAGGAGCATTTTGGCAAACAGTACCAACTGCGTTAGAAGAGCTTGGATAAATTTTTTGTCTAAAAGCTCTTTCGATTCTTAAATTAGATTTCTATTGGTCTGATTACTGGCTGTAAATAGCCGTTGTACATAGATAGATTTATATCTATTCATGGCTATATTTCTTCAAACGTTGGTGATAAATCGTAACATGTGGTTTAGCATCTATTTAATATGATTTCTCTGTTCAAGTGCTAAACTTCTCAAGAAGCTAACATTTGTGGTTCAAAACTCAGGCTGCTGAAGACTACTTATCATAAAAAGCATGGTGCAGATCGGATATGCTTCACTCACCACCCAAGTTGTGTCATATGCTCTTCAAGACACAGTTTGGAGTCAAAAGGTGATGCTATTCTAAACATCATTTACAGCTGGATGTTTGGTGCCTTTTGGAATGTTAATTCTAAGTTGCATGTTATATTCCCTCTAGCTTGTCTTTAATGAGCTTTTGTTTTTCATATAGCCAGTTTGTTAAAATGTAAACTGAAAAAATTAAGGATACCACTGGATTGCTGCTTTGAGATTGCGGCCTCAGTTCTATTTCCATTACAATTTCAATGAATTCCAAAGAAGTTGATGAATTCCTCTTACTTCCTTTTTATGGTCTCGTTCATATGGATCTAATGATCCGACCTATTTTCCATCTTCTCCAGAGTTTCTCCGTTATCTTTCCATGTATGATAACCGGTGCCTCCGCTATTTTAAGGGTCACAGTGAGAGGTGGGTGTGTTGCAACGAAATGATTTTACGCTATATGCTCATTTTCTAACACAAACCATTATCTTTGGTTGTAGAATTGTTTCGCTTTGCATGTCTCCCGTTAATGACAGCTTTATGTCAGGATCTCTCGACCATAGTGTAAGAATATGGGATCTGCGTGTTAATGCTTGCCAGGTTAGACGCTGTGCTATCTACATATGTGCAATTCGTACAAAAGGCATTTTCACTACCAGAAATTCAACCAATTGAAACGCGGTTGCCTTTGTTCATGTTGTTTTTAATATTATTTTGTTCTCACAGTATTAGTTTGTGCAGGGACTTCTGCGCTTACGTGGTAGGCCTACTGTTGCATTTGATCAGCAGGGCCTTGTTTTTGCAGTAGCGATGGAAGGGGGTGCCATTAAGCTGTTTGACTCCCGTTCATATGACAAGGCTAGTACTTGATTCCAGATCGTTGTACTTATCTAATCATAGGTTTTCCTGATCATTTTGCATACTGCAGGGGCCATTTGATACCTTTTTTGTGGGTGGAGATACAGCCGAGGTCTGTGATATCAAATTTAGCAATGATGGCAAGTCCATGCTTTTGACAACAACGAACAATAACATCTATGTTCTTGATGCTTATGGAGGGGATAAGGTTAGTCCCCTATCTCATTTCTGGAGTAACCTAATCTCATCGTCGGGAACTAATCCACTCACATCTGTATGCATTATGAAGCTACTATTGGGTTTTATAGCATATCAATGTCTTGATGTCAAAAATATGTAAATAACAGGAGTTGCTCTTGGTGGGTACTTGACGGATTTTTTATGATGACTGTAGTTTGGGAGTGTGACTAGTGATCCTTCTCAATCAGATCCACATACCCTTGATTTATAAGGGTGAAAGAATACGTTGATATTACCTTAACTAGAGGTTAGCAGGGAGCCGGTAACCTTGAGCTATATCCCGACATCGTCGAAATTTCTTTGATGTTCGGCAACTATGCTCTGATGAATCTATAATCCTCAGACCAATACGTCTCTGATATACTTTCATGGACTCAATCAGTACCCACCATCCTAGTGGTTTCGTCCTATGAATGTATACCATAATCTCCTCACCACTCCATGAACTACTTATGGTCTACTTATGGCCGCGTTATCTTAACCAGCT